>BSBM01000705.1:7170000-8370000 GCA_027924585.1 Larix kaempferi
ACTATTGTTTTAAAGGAGTCTAAGCTTATAGGACGCAATCCAAAGTTCCCTTGTAAACTTTGTAAGGGAGATCACCTTACTCATCGGTGCCCTGCTATTGTAGAGGTGCGGAGAGTGTGGTCCATGTTTGAAGGATCCTCTGCTCCTGAATTGTCTATAGATTCCCAACATCCTGATCAACCTTTGGTTGATGAAGTGGTTGAACCAATGCAATCTTTGGTCAACCCCACTCTTCCTTTGGAGAGTGAAGCGATCGAATCGATGCAATCTTCGACCGATCCCATCAGTCCTTCAGAGACTGATGCACTTGTTCCTAAAGTCTTATGCATTACCAGTTTGGATGTTAAAGAAATTGGGGGCACTTCATCTGTGCCAAGTAAATCCCTACCAAGTTCTGGGATCATTTCCTTTGTTTGGAATAGTCTAACTGGGCTTCGCCTTCCTTCTTCTTCACCTTTCCAGATAAAGGTTGATATCAGAAACCATGTGGTTCACCGATGTATTGTAGATGAAGGAGCCTTTGTTAGTATCTTATCCCCTTATGCTTGGAGAGATTTAGGTTTCCCTAACCTTCTTACAGCTGTTAATTGGCCGTTGACTTTTGATAAAAGACCTAGTTAACCATTGGGATTCCTCCCTCAAGTACTTGTTACTTTGAGTGGAAAAATAGTCTTAGTTGATTTTATGGTTTTAAAGGACCCCATGTATTTTGATATGATCCTTGGGCATGATTACGTATATGCTATGCAGGCTGTGGTGTCTACGCTCTTTCGTGTGATGCATTTTCCTCACAACGAAAGCATTGTCACTATTGATCAACTTACATTTGTTGATCCCTCTTATTACCCAAATATAGACCAAGTGTATCCCTCACCAATAGGCACTACCATGTCACAATCAAATATTGTGGCATATTGTTCCTTGAGTCCAATTACTATTGAGAAGAAGCCTCTGAATTCATGCTTACCTTCTTGGGATTGGGTCGCGACAATTGACCAGGTGATGAATCCATCTGAATGTTTAGATATGTGTTCCATCTGGGATAATATACTTCCCTCTAATGAAGTTTTCCTAGAGTCTATAATGTAGCCTGCCATTCATTTGGACATTGATCCACCTTTGAGCATTCTTCCACCCTCACTTCGAGATTGTTAAAAATAGTAAGGAGGTCACGAGCATTTATTTCACGTTCACTTCGAGCTCATTAAAAACAGTAAGGAGGCCATGAGAATTTCTTCCACCTTCACTTCGAGCTCGTTAAAAACAGTAAGGAGGCTACGAGAATTCTTCCACCTTTCCTTCGATCTCGTTAAAAATAGTAAGGAGGTCACGAGCATTTCTTCCATCTTCACTTCGAGCTCGTTAAAAACAACAAGGAAGTTATGAGCATTTTTCTGTATCTCCTTTGAGCTCGTTAAAAATAGTCAGGAGGTCACGAGTTTACTTTTTCGGGCTCGTTAAAACTTTACGAAAAATATCTTTATAGAGTTCTTTCACGTTCTTGTTTTATTCTTTAAATATGAAAATATTGCCGAGTATAGTTTTCATTTCAGACTCGTTAAAGGATTTGAAGCGACATCCACTTAGGTATAAGTTTACCCCTTTTTCGGACCTTTGTGGGTCATTTACGAAAAAGGTATACTCTAGTCATGCATGGCTAGAAGAGTTCTCCTCTCATTTTTTTATACTTTTTTGGGGGAGGGGACTAACTATACGAAAAAGGACCTTTTGGAGCCTTCTTTAGGGTTTTCAGGCTCTCGAAACATGAAAACACCAAGCGAGCACTCACCTACTCGGGCTTGATGTGAAATCCATGAGAGGGTAAATAGAGGATTGTTTAAGTTTTTCAGACTCTATAAACAAGAAAACACTGGCGAGAATTAACCTACTTGGGCTCGATATTAAAATCCATGAGTAGGTGTATGGAGTTATTATTTAAGTTTTTCAGACTCCTTAAAATTGAAAACACCGGCAAGCAAGAACAGATCTCGGCTCGATATTAAAATCCAGAGATCAGTACTATAGAGTATTCTTCTATCTCTCCTTCGAACTCTGTAAACAATAAAGAAGGTCCCGAGTCTTCCTCCCATGGGATCGTTAAACTATTTACATGGTTGGACTTATTGAGTTTTCTTTTCTTCTTGGACTCATTAAAACAACAAGACAAATATTCTTTTATAAAAAAGAATAAGGGATAAGAAGGGTGTATCACATCTTTTTCAGTTTCAAAGGCAGTTAAGTTAGTCATATCCTTTAACATAGCACCTACTTGAGTCTTTCATGTCAGTTGGGTTTTAGTTTTTGGCCTTAGGGTGAACCCGATCTCCGAGTTTGTACTCCCCCGGTTGGTTATTCTTCTAACCATATGGAGGGTCTGTTATGTCTCCTACATCGCAGACTTATATCATTTCCCCTCATGTTGAAAACTGGCTAAGTCACTTTGTGTCGTGCTCACTGTTCAAGGATACAACCTGTGTCCACCATTCTGCAGTTTACCTTGACTTCATGTGTCGGCCATCCTGGTGTCAGTTTCTTTCATCTTGTTACTCATCCTAATCCACATCATCTCATACCTGTGAGTGTTCCTCGTGTTGGATGATGGAGGATGCATTAAGGCCTCCCTTCCAGCGGAATTCTTCTCATCGACATCAGCTCATTATGGTCTGGGAATGAAGTTTAGAGTTTCGGTTAGTACCTTGGGGATTGCAGTCATCAGTGGCAGTTTCCCTCGCTGTTGAATAATGGGAATACATCAATGTCTCTTATTTGACAGGTTCCTCAAGTGTTCGACTTCAAGTCAACTTATTCACACTTGTCAGGATCGTACTAGGTACCTTGGACCCCATTATCATTATCGATGGAAGTCCTCGCGTTTGTTAACAGTATACATCAATGACCGATAATCAAACGATACCCCCCATGTTCGAATTCAACTCATTTATTCGCATGGATAGGGTTTGTACCTTGGGTTTTTTTGGATGAAGACCTTGGGACTCTGATAGCATCACCATATTTATGTTATCGCCCAAGCTGCGCAAGACTGAGCCTCACTCATTTTAGCTCTTTATGAGACATAGATCCAGCTTGTTGTTATGGCTATGATCTCTTTTGACATGGATCCATGCTTGTATTTCAGTGGCCATGCTCCATATATACATCTCCTAGTTGTGTATCAGAGATCATGTTACACATCTATATGATGTCAAGATTGTAATTGCTCGCTGATCTTGATCGTTGTTTTAGGTGTTTTTTGTGACTTGGTTCTGTGGTTTCTTGCTCCTCCTTTGACTTGGACTTATAATGTATTTCGGCCATCGTTTCCCTCTAACCTCACACATTAGGGGGCATCTGTTATAGGTCAAATATGTACTTCTCCGTCCCGTGATCACCTTGCCTTGTAGATCACACAAAAGGACACAAAGGATGGAAGAGTTAGATTGCCTTGGATGACTTGCTTCCAGAAGTACACTCCTCACCTGCAAAGATTTCAATTTCCCTTGATTTTTCCACATGTACGCCCCTCTCTGCATAGAAGACCAGCATACACCTTGAGAAAATACCCTACTCTGCTCAAGGACAACCAGCGTACATCTCCCAAAAAGTTGTAAATGCTTGTTGTAAAGCCCAAAAGTTGCTTCCTGTATGCTACTCTTGTTGTATGAAACTCGTGTACATCTTAAGATGAAATAAAAAATATATTAATTTGATGAATTGGGATTAGTTGAAGTTGTTTCTGCAACTTCCTCAACGTCTCAATCCAACCACCTCTCGAATTCAACTACTTACCTTATCCCATAAATACAAGGAGGATTCATGAGAGGGGTTACTCATAATACTCAGAGTGCTCATAAAATATTGAGAGGGACCTAGAAGAAAGGCTTTAAGCATTGTTACGTTAGAGGAAAGTCCCAAGTTAGAGTGAAGAGTAGGAGCCGAGGATTCGGTTGCATAAACATCTCTACACGTTAGGTATATTGTACTGATTTCATGTTTCTTTGACAATAAAAAGGTCGAAACACCCTTCCTGTCCCAAATCATATATCTATTGGATTGTACGTCTATTTGGCTTAATTCTTGATTATAGTTGATGTTAAATTGCTTCATAGTTTCATCATATGTTATATGGTCAAGATACGTTGAGGAAGGTATCTTTTGTGTTGCAGGTTCGTCAAGCAGAAGATCAAGCGGGAGATCAAGGAAAGACTAAGCGAAAGTTAGGATCAGCCGTCAAAAAGAGGTATGTCTTTCAACCCTGATCTATTTCTTTTGCAGTAACTAAATGCAATATAATCAATGTGTTTACCTGTCAACCCCATCCAGTTGGTAGTGTCCATCTCCTCACTATAGGGTAGAAATCCCGAACAATAGTTAGCATGTGCATCAACAATATGATTAGAACGTCTTGGAACATGAATATAAGTAATAAAATAAAAATGGCATTCCAAGAGTCTTACTCTTAAGAATCTCCTTAGTAGTGTAGGATCCCTCACATAGTACCGGTCATTCAATTGATACACAGTCACCTTTGAATCTAGGAAAACCTCTAAATACTGGATACCATGTGAAATGGCATCGTGAAGGAACTCAATAACGACACTATACTCAACCACATTTTTTGATGTAGGACCGAGACAAGCACCTCCTGAAGACACAAGATGGTTGTCAGGTGAGTAAATAACCCATGCAGAAGAATCTATTCTCTGCATATGACGGATGGCCCCATCCGCGAATCCTAAGAACACCATAGATTCTGCTGACATCTGTCAACCAAAAGGAAGCGAATCAGTAGACTCAAAAAAACCAAAGGAAAGCTAAACTATGTACATAAAATATACAATAGTATACAAAGTATCAGCTCAAGCATAATACTGCTTGAGATAGATCCCATTTCTAGGCTCCTTCAAGACATTCCCCTCATAATCTTCTAACACATAGGCTCCTTTCTCAAGGAGACGCCTCACAACGTAAGGGCTGTGCCACATTGGGTTAAACTTGCCTACCCCCAGGGGTTCCTTAGCTTGGTCATAAAGAAGAACCAATTCACCTTCAACATAATGTCGTGGATAGATAGACCTATCATACTAGGCCTTGACACAAAATTTATTGGCATCTATTTCCATAGAGGCATCCCGATGCTGCTCGTCAAGCTGTTCGAGGTGGACTAAGCGTTTCTCTACATACGAAGTATCAAGCAGGAGTTATATGGCTAGTTTCAAAGAAGGGATCTCACATTCAACCGGTAATATGGACTCCACACCATGAATGAACTGGAAAGGTGAGAAAATGGTGGAAGTATTCACCGCAGCTCGATAAGCCCACAAAGCAGGATACAACATGATATGCCAATTATTATTGGTTTGTTGGATGGTCCTTTGGAGAATGGCCTTAAGGGACTTATTGATTACCTCGACCTGGCCATTCGCTTGGGGATAATATGAAGATGAGTGATCATGTATAAACCCGAGCTTAAGTGATAATTCAACCATCATCTTATTTTGAAAGTGTCTACCATGGTTGGTGACAATCTATTTAAAGATACCAAACCGAGCTATGATCTGATTGAACACAAAGTGGGTTGCTCTTTCACCATCAACTTTAATGGTTGGCATGGCCTCAGCCCATTTGGTAAAGTAATCAACGACCACTATGATATGACGATGCCTCCCAGCCGAAGCTGGGTCGCAATCCATGAAATCAACCCCCCACTTGGTGAAGGGACCGACGGTGACGACTGGATAGAGAGGGGAAGGATGAGAACGTATATTCCGAGAAAACACCTGACAAGGGTGGCATCTCTTTACAACGTTAACACAATATTTAAATATCGTAGGCAACAAATAACCCGCTCACAAGATACGTTGGGTTGTCTAAGGCTAGGATAAGTGACCACCACATGCCCCACTATGGCAGTCATTCAACACTAACTCCACCTCTTCATGAGTCAAGCAATGACGTAGGAGAGAGTCCTTTCCTCGACGATCCAAAGTCTCACCAATGATGACATAATCTTTGGCATGATGTCTCACACGTCGTCGCTTATCTCGCGAAAGATGCGAAGGGAACTTCAGAGTCTGGAGATATATAATGATGTCTCCATACCAAGGGTCTGATGACGAGATAAGGAATAAATGCTCATCAATGAATGAGTCCTCATGGACCACTTATTTATAAAGTCTAGGAAAATATGACATCAGCTCCACGAAAACCAAGGACTTCACGGACTTTGACGAGGAAAAATCGAGATCGAATTCTTGAAGGATGACAATTCATTTATTGTAATTCCCTCCAATCAAACGTTGTGTAAGGATGAACTGAAACAGATTGACATGCGCTACAACCGTGGTTTTCCTAAGGAAGATGTATTGCTGTAATCTTTGGACTGCATGAACAGTCGCAAGGGCCAGTTTCTCTATGTGAGAATACCTTAGTTCAACATCTACTAGGTTTTGACTAAGATAATAGATAATGTGCTCTTGAAGCATATTGTCTTCCTGAACCAAGATGATACCAATCGTCTCTTGAGACGTGGCCACATAAATAAAAAAATCTATCGCATAGTCAGGTGGACTAAGAAGAGGGGCCGATACCAAGGATTTCTTAAGAGTGTCAAAAGACTTTTGGGCTCACTCATCCTAGATAAAAGGGGTGTCTTTCTTCAATAATCACGCGAAACCCTTAGTAAGACTGGCATAGTTCATGATTAAACAACGTAAGAGAGTGGCCTTCCCTTGGAGGCTCTGAAGTTTAACCAAATTACACGGGGGAGGCAACCGAAGTATTGCCTCAACCTTCAATGGATCGACTCTAATACCCTCCTTCGAGACTGCAAACCCTAGAAGGCGACCAGCTTTCACGTAGAAGTTGCACTTGTTCGGATTCAAATGAATATTATAACGACGACATATCTTGAAAATAAGACAGAGGTGACCTGGGTGATCCACTCTACTACGAGAGTGAGCAGCAAGATCATCCAAGTAAGCTTCCATTATACGCTTAAGATCGTGAAAAGCATAGGTCATGTCCCACTAAAATGTAGCTCCGATGTTTTTAAGGCCGAAGGGAATTTTACGGTATGCGAAAGTACCCCAAGGACATATAAATGCAGTTTTATGTTGATCCTTAGGTTTGATTTGGATCTGATTATAGCCCAAAAATCCATCTATAAACGAGAAGACTTCTCTTCCTGCACACTCATCCAAGATTTGATCTATGAATGGGGTGGGGAATTTATCTTTAGGACATGCTTTATTCAGATTGTGAAAGTCAGTGCACACGCGGATGGTTCCCTGCTTCTTATCCACAAGATCAGGGTTGGATGCCCATTCGGTAAGAGGAACTGAGTAGATGAAACCAACCTTAAGTAGTTTCTCTACCTCTGCCTTAATGGTAGCTTCCTTCCTAGGATTAATAGTAGGAAGGCGCTGTCAAACAAGATTAACATGTGGGTGAGTCTTAATCTCACGTTCAAAAATATCAGGGTCAATACATGGCATCTCCTCGTATGCCCAGGAAAACACATCCCGAAACTCTTTGAATAAATCGGTGTAAATACGGATTTCCTCAGGGGAACAATCAACACCAACGTATACATTTTTTACTTTTCTGGGAGTACGTGAAATGTTGATCGGGATAGTAGGGGAAATATTAGCCATATTTCCCTCCTTGTAAATGCCATGCGACTCCAAAGGAACCACAGGGTGACCAACTTTCTCGGACAGAGTCGATCGAAACTCATCTTGCTCAATAAGATCAAGGTTGGGAATGAAATAAGATCTATGATGTTTGATAATCTGCAAGGGATCTAGCAACTGTAACAAACTCACAATCAAACTCTCAAGAATGTTGCAAAGAAGAAGAGAAGTATGCACTCAATAATCACTCATAAACACAGAATAATGAACAATAACAATATCATACAATGAATAATGAATGTGATACAATAATCTATGATGAGGCATCATATAGGATTCAAATTATCCAAGTAGAGAATTTGAATTTGAGCTCAATGTCTAGCTTGGATAACTATGGAGACATCATCTAGTCAGTAGTATCAGTCATATATGGTAAGAGTCAGTCAAGTGTGTCCAACTGAGTCTATCAGAACCATCTAGGCATAAATCAGGGAATGGAGACTCCAAGGGGGGCACATGAGGTTGTCATAGGGTCAAGTGGCACTCCAAAACTAGCTAAATAGGAGCTACATGTAGTTAGGATGAGCAATCAGTGGAATAACTACTCAATCCATGCACTAAGTGAGTGATAACTCCCGGTAGGTGAGATAAGGTGCCCTAACTGAGTGATAACTGAAGGTAGGTGAGTAAAGGTGCACTAATTGAGTGTGGTAGGTGAGAAAGGTGCACTTTCCATGCAGAACAGTCAATAAGGGCGCATTAGGTAGGTAGGAGGCCAAATGGGGGCTGTAGATAGGCTCTGGAGAGCTAAAAGCAAGCTCTAGGTTCTGGGGAGACCACAATGATGATGACTGGATGCATGCAGTGGCATGCAAATTTGCCTGCAGGCATGCAAAATATAAAAATGATGGTGTGAATATTCCAACACCCCCACAAGCTATACTATGAGATAATAACTAAAAATAGTAAAATAGGGACTTGGTGACTAAGACCAAAGGTCACCCCGTACAATCAATCTAAATAAACTAAGTGAGGAAAGAGGGAAAACCCAGTGGGAATAAAGCCCCCCCTCAAAATAGATTGAAGGATGATAATTAAGCATATCATCTCTCACTCTAAGAAGTGATCTAAGGTATGTGAACCTCTTCATCGTGAAGGTCTTGGTGAAGATATCTACAATATTCTCTTCCATTGGAAGGTAGAGCAGTGAAATGATCTGATCATGCACAAAACCTCTGATGTAATGCATGTGTATCTCAATGTGCTTGGTTCTCTATCTCAAAACTGGATCTATGGAAATCCTGATGGCACTCTGATCGTCACAATAGATGACAGGTGGAGTACTAAATATAATCCCAAACTCTGATAAGATACCTCTCAGCCAAATGTACTGTGTGGTTGCATTTACTGCACCTCTATACTCGGCCTCTGCTGAAGAAAGAGATAAAGCAGTCTGCGTTTTGCTTGATCAACATATAGGTCTAGATCCAATCATGAAGACAAAACTAGATGTAGACTTCTGATCTGAGCTATCTCCAACCCAATCAGAATAATTATACCGATGTAGGTTCAAAGGACACCCAGCTGAGTAGTGAAGGCCATGAGTCTTGGTACCTTGCACATAGTGAAAAATCCTCTTTGCTGCCTTCCAATGAAGCTCATGAGGCTCCTGCATGTATCTAGAGACAACACTAACTGCATAGGATAGATCAGGTCGAGTGTGTGTAAGAAACAAAATGCTACCAATCAACTGTCGATACAAAGTACAATCTACTAAAGGTGTAGAAGATCGATCCTCAAGGCTGATCCCTGAAAGAAAGGGGAATGCAACTGGTTTGCATTCGCTCATGTGGAACCTATCAAGCAGATCTAAAGCATACTTGGATTGAGCAACTTTGATTCCTGAATCACTCTGAGTGACTTCAAGACCAAGAAATTGTTTGAACAATCCCATATCTAACATGGAGAAGGAGTTGTGCAAGGCAGATTTTATAGATCCAATACATGAAAAACTGCTCCCTGTAATCAACAAATCATCAACATAAAGTACAATGAGAAGTAAAGAGTTACCATCATGTCTCATGTAGACATTCAAATCTGATTTGCACCTCTGAAAGTCTTTTGAAAGAAAGAAGGAATCCATCTTGGGATACCAAGCTCGGGGAGATTGCTTAAGCCCATACAAGGATTTCTTCAATCTGCAAACAAGTGAAAAATCATCAATATAACCCTTAGGTTTCTTCATATAAATCTCCTCCTCTAGATCTCCATGAAGGAAAGCACTCTTGACATCCATATGATGCACTTCCCAGTTTTTGGATGCAGCAAGAGCAAGAACAAGACGGATGGAATCCATCTTAGCAACAGGAGCGAATGTCTTAGAATAGTCAATCCCATGAACTTGGGAGAAACCTCTTGCAACCAATATAGCCTTGTACTTGTGGGAGGCTCCATCTAAATCCATCGTAGTTCTATAGATCCACTTGCATTGAATAAGTTTCCTTCTGGGTGGGAGAGAAACAAGCTCCCAAGTCTCATTTCTTTGAAGAGATTGGTACTCTTCTTCCATAGCAGCTACCCATCTTGGATCTTGGGAGGCTTCAAAGTATGTCTTTGGATCAGATCCAATCATAAGAAAACATCTCTCAGCTAGAAATGGATTTGAGGGAGAGAGTGCAGTTCTTGTATCATGAAGATCAGATCTATCTTTGACAAGATCAATGGTGGAGATAGGAGCTGTGGTGGCCCATGTAGCAATAGGAGATGAAACTTTAGGTGCTAGATCTTCAGGTTCTTGTGGATCTGGATCTAGCATTCACACTTCTTCAAGAGTCTTATTTTTCTTCATCTTCTTTTGTGGATCTTTGCCCTTTAAGCAACCTTTGCAGGTAGCATGAGCAAACTTATCATCTGGAAGGCCTTCAACCACACCTTGAGCTTGCATGTCCTGCAAATTCTTGTAGTTGAGATGTCCAAATCTCTCATGCCAAAATATGCTTTCTTCATAGGCATGAGTATGGAGAGCAGATGGCTTGGAGAGCGGTAAGAAGTGCGAAAACTCATAGAGTTTTGAAGCATGATTTGCAACTCCTTTTGCAATGATTTCCCCTGAAACCATGTGTTGTAACTCGACTTCATTTGGAGAAAAGATCACTCTTTTGGGCTCTCCAATATGAGTCATTTGATACACTGAAAGTAAATTTTTTGCAAGAGAAGGAACATAAAGCAAATCAGAAAATTAACCATTGTCAAGATTGATTCTTCTAATCCCCTGAGAGGAGACTTCTGTATCATTGCCCAATCTGATGGAAGGGCCAACTGAACTTTTGAAACTGGAGAAGAGATATTTGGAGGAAGATATGTGTCTTGTAGTTCCTGAATCTATGATGAAAGAAGAATCTATTGATGCAGTTTCCATGAGGGCATGGCATCTTTCTTTGTCTTTGGATCTAGAAGGTTCAATATCAGTATCTTTCTTCTTTGCACATGTAGGTACAAGAATATTGCTCTTCTCAAGTAACTGAGCCATCAAATCTATAGTCTTCTTCATGCAAGTACTCTCAAGATGGAAAACTCTATGACAATATGCACTTGGATCTTCCCTTCTCAGAATGCTTGGTCTTCCTTGGTTTCGAAACCCCATCTGACTGATGTGGAATATCTGTATGTTTTGTATCATTCGATCTCTTATCATAAATATTTTGCTTGCCTTTACCATTCGCCATTTTTGGCCTCAGTAGTTGTAGGGGCCGGATCCAACTTGGGTTTGATCATTCCCATGGAGATTAACTTCTCTTCCTCTTGAGTAAGAGATTGGATGAAGTCATCAAGTGAGGGAAACTTCCATTTTGGAATGGACATCTTAACTGTCTGGAAAGTAGAGACAAAAACTGAGAAATTTGGCCCCAACTTTGAGAGAATGGCAAGAATAAGCTGCTTGTCTTCTTTCCCTATCTCATATCTTTTCAATTGTGATATCAAGCTTTTGAACTTGGTGAGGAAGGCATTGATAGATTCAAAGCTGTCAAGACTCAAACATATGAGTTCATTCTCCAATTTCTGTCCTTTCATATCATCTTTCTGTCCAAAAAGGGATTCGAGCTTGTCCCAAACCTCTTTAGGATATGTAATATCGATTACATGGAAGTGAAGATCATCAGAAATTGAGAGAAGGAGGAGGCCAACTGCTTCATCAAGCCTATCCAAGTACTTGGAATTTTCAACTGCACTGAGAGGTTCTACCATCGTTCCGTTGAGTATTCAGGTGAAGCCCTTGGTTCTCATGAAGAGAGCCATCTTGGATTTCCACTCAACATAGTTGGAAGATGTGAGCTTTAGATCCATCTGAATAGAGAAGGTCGAATAGTTGAAGAAGAATTCGAACACGTGAATAAACCTGCAAAACAAGAGAAGTTTTTGTTGATGGAGAATGCTACACTTTGCCTGAACACTACCTTTTGAACACTGAGCACATAGACTAAGTCCTTCACACCTAGCTAGACCTCACTAGATTTCTCCAATGAATTCAAGTAATAGCACTAGGATTTGCTGTGGAAACTCAGAGGCTTCTGGTGCTCAAGTGAAAGATAACTGCTCAAAGAAATGCTGCAACTACTGCAATGGATGCAATTCGAATAGCTGCTTCTTGCTCTGATACCATGTGATGATATGCAAGGGATATAGCAACTGTAACAAACTCACAATCAAACTCTCAAGAATGTTTCAAAGAAGAAGAGAAGCATGCACTCAATAATCACTCATAAACAAAGAATAATGAACAATAACAGTATCATACAATGAATAATGAATGTAAAGAATGTGATACAATAATCTATGATGAGGAATCATATAGGATTCGAATTAGCCAAGTAGGGAATTCGAATTTGAGCTCAAAGTATAGCTTGGATAACTATGGAGACATCATCCAGTCAGTAGTATTAGTCATAAATGGTAAGAGTCAGTCAAGTGTGTCCACTTGAGTCAAACAGAACCATCTAGGCATAAATCAGGGAATGGAGACTCCAAAGGGGGCGCATGAGGATGTCATAGGGTCAAGTGGCACTCCAAAACTAGCTAGCTAGGAGCTACAGGTAGTTAGGATGAAAAATCAGTGGAAGAACTACTCAATCCATGCACTAACTGAGTGATAACTCCCAGTAGGTGAGATAAGGCACCCGAACTGAGTGATAACTGGAGGTAGGTGAGTAAAGGCACACTAAATGAGTGTGGTAGGTGAGAAAGGCGCACTTTCCATGCAAAACAATCAAGAAGGGCCCATTGGGTAGGTAGGAGGCCAAATGGGGGTTGTAGACAGGATCTTGAGAGATAGAAGCAAGCTCTAGGTGCTGTGGAGACCACCATGATGATGAATGGATGCATGCAGTCACATGCAAAGAATGCAACATGCAAATTTGCATGTATGCATGCAAAATATAAAAATGATGGTGTGAATATTCCAACATGATGGAGGTCCTCCAAAGGCTTGTCATTGCCATTCATGGCCTCGATAATGGCTTCATACGAAGGTAAAGTATCATCAAGGGAGTCATGGGAACAAGACGAGTCAATTTCCCATGCAGGAAGCATAACGAGATCTTCTTCCTTTGTCCCTGAAGAGGAGAGATCAGGCTTTGTAATGACTTGTTGGATATCGTGATAAGCAAGATCAGCTGCAGACAAGGGCATAGCCATTCCAATGTGCGAAGAGTCTCTTGACGGGGAACTCGTGGAAGGTAAAGTCCTCGGATCACGAAAGTACGATGTCTAGAATGGTACAGGATTTGACGATAAAGGAGCATCATGGGAGATGGTTCCTATAAAGGATATTGGTGTAGGAAAATCAAAAGATCCCATGAAGGACGAATATAAGCCTACACCAACATTCTTAGTTGTCGGTTGAGAATTATCGATTTGAGGGATCACAGGTCCCGACGATGCTATGGGATTGGAACTAGTAAAGGATAACTGATCGATCATCATAATCTTGCCTTCGTGGGGAAAGAAGATGACTCTAAAGACAGAGGATATGATTGCTTTCATAGTGTAAATCCAATTTCGAACCAGTAAGAGGTTATATCCAAGGGGAGAATCAACCCACTCGGCCTCTATAGGCACGGACTTCTCGCCCAAGTGGACCTCAAGGGAGGGGATAATACCATGCGTCCTGAAAGAATGACCATCAAATGCAGTAAGCATGGTCATAGACTTCGACAATGGAGGAGATCCAATATCTTTCCAACAAGCTAAAGACATCACTGAAGTGGAAGCACCTTTGTCAATGACGGTATGCTTAGAGATCATCTCTAAACACCTAACATGAAGTTGGAAATCCACATGAAAGGGAAACCAAGGCTGAACATCAGTGGTGTCAAAATTGATGACATTTCATCTATAAGGATCTAGGGCTCCTAAAGCACATAGAAGGGAATTCCTTTGTGAAGGACAAGCCTGAAGGACTTTGAGAGCGGACATAGCACACAGGGTTTGGCCCAAATCATCCACAGTTGAGTAGTTCTGGGTGGCTCGGGCATTAGGATTATGTGTCGAGTGCTTTAGGACACCTTTCGGTATCTGCGACATAGGGTTGGGATTCTCGATATGAAATGGAGTCTCAGGTGGAGCGGGCTCATTCCCCAAAGATGGTTGTGGAGCTCCATAATCACGCGAGCGAGTAGAAACTAAAACCTCATATTTGACCATGTTTATGCATCCAAAACCACCGTCATGGGTAGAAGAAGTCGAAGTTTCATTAGTCCCATGACCGGCGATGGGAGCACCATAAGCCATATTCTGATGATGAGGAAGGGGATTCATCAGCACAACTGGGTTCTGTGTGATGTGCTTCGATGCTTCCTCCATACAAGGACACATATGTGTAAGGTGATCTTCAGAGCAAATTTTACAAGGAAACTTCACCTTACGCTTGGGCTTGCGATCCCCACCATCATTTTCGACATCCCGAGGAGGGTTAACGTTCTCTTTCTTATTCTTATTGTTCCCATCCCTACGGTTATTCTTCCCCTTCTTTTTCCCACCAGGTTGCTGGTTACCAGATGGGTTAGCTGATTGTATAGAAAGTACATCGGACGACTGGGTGGCAATGGACGAGCTGGGAGCCTATCCAGGAGTAGACTGGTTAATAGATAGATTTTGCATCTGATTTGTAACCATATCTACGGAACGAGCACTTTCGGAATGAACAATTCCATCAGCATGCGGTCCAGGAGCGGGCTTGGGATCATGTCTTGATCGTGGTGCGTCAGGTATAATGTCATATAGAATCCCAGACTGAGCATAGACCACGTCTAATTGCTCGACTCTAAAGACGGCTTGTTCCTTAGTCATAACTCCGGAAAATGAAACGTCCTTCGAAATATAAGGGAGCAGAGACTTGAGGAACCATTCTAGGAGAAACTTCAGAGGAATGTTGGATTTTACTAACCTCTTCCGTTGGCGCCACTCTTGAATGTGATCATAAATATTCGTAGCTTTATCCTGGCGGAAGGTGGACAAGATTTCGGTGCCAATGTCGTAATGAACTGGCGACTGAAGTGGTATAGAAAATCCAAAGCCAAATCATTGAAGCTCTTATACGTGCCCCCAGGAAACTCGACATACCATTTCATGGCAGCCACCGTAAGGGTGCGTTGAAATAGCCTCAAACGGATGGAATCGTGGTTTAAGGAGTTCGAGGAGCACCATAGATGGAACGTGGTGATGTGATCACCTGGATCCTCACCCTTCTTCCATTCAAACTTTGGAACATCGGAAGGGAGCTTGGTGGGGATTGGGGGCCATGTATATTCATGACACACTGGATCATTCGTGAGCTTAGAAAAATCGGGAAAGTTCAACCTAGCAAGGAAGGGGAGATGAGGATGCCTATCTTGAGTACAAGATCCCAAGAGAGATTGACTCTGTGAAAATGAGGATGAGACCATGGATACTGAGGTCGACACCTGAGGTGCCGATGAACCTTGGTAGAGCCCATGGCCCTGACCAGTAGAATAAAATGCTCCTCCCACTTGACCCATATAGGGATACATAGGCATGTGCATAGAATGGGATCCATAGGGGGGGATGGAATAAGGGCTGAAACCAGATGAATAATTAGAAAATTTACCTCCATAAGAAGGGGGTACCATATAACCACTTGACATGGAAAAACCATCCAAGTAAAGGCCATAAGAAAACGGTATGTTCCCACCCCAGGGAATCAAAGAACTAGGAGGAGGATTTAGAATCATATAAGCATTCGTGGTCACAGGTGCATGCATAGAGGCATACGGTTTAACGGATGGGATATAGGTCGTAGATCTGATTCCTACCGTGAAACCTCCACTTGAGAAAGGATATAGGCCATCCTCCAACACTCAGAGAAGAGAGAGGGATGTGACCACTCCAGAACTGATAAGCAGTAAAAAGGGGTGTAGTGCCCCCAACCCCAATGCTAGAGCTAGCGTGATTGCTGGACAGGGAGGAAGTAACACTTGACATAAAGATAAGCATACCCAATGTAAAAGGTTCTAAGTTCATGAAGATGGATGTGGAACCAACACCTGACACACTCATAGATGAACCATACAGATGACCTAATGACCATCTATCATCAAATGGGTTCCTACTAGTGGGATGGGATGTCCCAAACCCATGAGGAGTGATGTGGGTTGAACATCCCTCCCATCCAGTCCTTGGAGAGTACGTCTAAGGAGGGGAATTTCTCTTCGTTCCAATGGACGGAGTCACCGGGACTCCCAACATTCCAGATGCATAACTCATAGTGGGAGCTCTCTGAAGATCATATGATGTGAATAAAGGACCAACGATAGTCCTCCGTCGTCTCTTGTGAAGAGATTGTAATGGATCGCTAGCTAGTAAACCATCCAACTAACGAGATCGACGGAGAGTCGGATCTGGATCCATGATGAACTCAAAGAGTCAACAAATAAGCGTCTCCTAATGACCTACTAAATCGTCATAGAGCACACACCTAAAAGAAGCTACAGCCAAAATGCACACAATAGGGGACTGGCTCAAGGGACTTCCCGACACTACATCCAGTATGTCTCGCCTAGCAGAGGCCTAAGACTCCCAAACTATAACCGGAGGTAACACAATCAGTTATAAGGGCTCTCAAACTTCAATGTGTAAACACAATGTGCTGTTTGACCCCTATTTGACTTAGGACACTCATAGAATAACTGCTGCAAATTCCCTATGCAATACCTAGGTAAGGAAACTAAGGTCACCACATTTAACCAATTCTCAGGCGAACAGTCGCAGGTGGGATCTACCGTATGGGCAGGGTAGCTAAGCCCAAAACTCAAAAGGGTCAAATCCCTCAAGAGTCCCCAGATATGAACAAATCCTGGATATATCTCCCACGTTCAGCAAGTATTGGAGGGATATCTCCACAACCTACCTCCCGTGACCTCGTGCTTAACTCTCACGTGAGTAGAGCCTCCTGAGAACACCGATGTATACCATGGGTTTCACCACTCCCTGGTCAGACACACAATGTTTGTTTGATAGTCTTGGATTGTTTACTCCCACAGGTTCTATTCTAAGACTCTACAACCTATACTTATTGGTGCACACTAGAAAATAAAAAAAGTTCTAATAAATTTTAATTTAGCGTTAATTTTATTGGTTGTGCTTACTCCAAGGAATATGTCTGTGAAACTAGTGGTATGAAATGACTCAATAATATGCACACCTGAAAACACTAGAATCTTCTACCAATAGAAATATGTATGCCACTAAATGAAAGTCAAACCAAAGTCTCTTCTTCAGAAAAAAAAATGCAATCTCTCTACAATATTTCACGCCCAATCAAACCCTAATGAAATCACAAGCACTCAAATGCAAAATGCAAGTACAAAAAGTGTTTTTTTGTATTTTCAATATAAATAAATGAAAATGCAGCTAGAATCAATACTTTTCAGAAAAAAGATGTATAGAATGCAGTGCAGATAACCCGACAAACCCAAAAAGAAAGACTCAACTAAGCAAATGAATAAAAATGGCTAAAAAACAAAGAAAGAGGAGCTTCCAGACACTAAAAAGGAAAGAGACAATCATGATACAGGCCCAACAAGACTTGGGAACACCCAGAACTCACCCAGGATCAACCAAACACCATAAACAAGGTTAAAAAGGAGTTGTACGCAACTGTTCAGTGAACAGTATCATATGTACGCGGGATGGTTAAATAACATTAGTGTATATACGTAGGTAAACCACAGCAAAGGCGTGTACAAGGCAGGATAGGTGAACAAAAATGAGTGAAAAGGCCAAGAAACTCAGTATTTTTTCTCTATAGAACCTAAAAACCTACTAGCGACATAGAAACCCGAAAGAACAATGAACCAAAACAAGGAAAAATTGACAAAAAGACACCAAATGGAGGCTTATCCCCAGCGGAGTCGCCAATTCTGTTATGGAGAAAAACTCCCTATGGATCAGGGTAGACCACAATAGACAGATGGAATCGAGATATCAACTCACTTCCCAACATATGCCATATAAATGTAAATGTTGATAGACAAAATAAAGGACCTACGTCAATTGGATGCCTGATGAAGAATGTTAGGATATTTAGACACTTAGGAGTTAGTTAAGATCAACTTGTGTAATAGATCCATTAGGGATAGTGTGTTTGTTTAGTATGCATTTGTAAATACTTCATCCGACGGTCACGATATGTTCCCGACATAGAGTGATCCGACTGCTCAACTTCTCTTAGATCAAACCTAACCTTGATCTGTGGCTTGACACCCGATTGGTCCATGATCTCTATTTAAAGAGCATGGAGGGGCATTGTTTAGTTGATCGATTATGAGAAGCTCATTTGTAACTTTCTTTCTTTGCATAATAAATTGTCCCGTAGAAGCTATTTGGCTGGGGCCGTGGAGTGTTTCCCTCAAGAGGGTTTAAACCACGTCAAAACATCGGTGTGTTGATCTGTGATCTGTTTGTGTGAAGTGGTTGCTCTTGGTGTTTAGTCCTTTGGTAGTACCCTATGTACCCAAACATGGTATCAGAGCTAGAGGTCACGAGGTCCCAAGATGAGCCTTTTGACAATCACTTTATAAGAAAGTTGCTTTAAGTGAACCACTTTTGTAAAATAAGTGATTTCACTTTTACAATGATATTACTTTTAAATAGTGCAACAATAAAAAAAAACTTAAGTGACTCACTTGTATTTTTATTTTTTATTATTTAAGTGAGATGCACTTTTACAATAAAATAACTTGAAAATAGAAATTGCATGCACTTTTTCTTTTAAAAGTAACTTCCTAAGACTTGAACTCAAGACCTATTAAGGAATAAAGAAACTTTGAACCAAGCGAGCTAGATTAAAAGGTATGTAAAATATGGGAATGAGGAAGAGGGCTTTTTTTTTTTAACTCTTCTTGCTCGGTTTGCGTGCTTGCCATTTTTCCTGCAAAACAAACCACAAATCGAAACAAAAAAAACTTTTCTACACTTGTGGAGTTAGATCTTGTTAGCTTGCCCAGAAAGTCTACGTTTTCTCTCTGTTTCTGATTTGCCGAGATCGCGTAAGGTGCATGGCAAAGAGCATATGCAGCCGAGAAAAACCCTTTCCCTTTCTGTTTCTAATTTGCCGAGATCGTTCAAGGTGCACAGCAAAGAGAATACGCAGACAAGAAAGCAACAATCCGAACCAAAAAAAAATCTAACAGTAAAAAAAAATGAAATATGGTTCTTTTTTTTGCTCGACATTCTCTAGCTGCCACGTCACTATTGGGGACATCTTTGATAGTTTCTTTATTCAAGCATAACTTCATCATACAGAGTCAGTTTTCAGTGTTGTTTTTTTTGAAACCGCCTATTTTTTCGAGCTCTTCACATCCAAACTATTGGTTTCTACTTTTACAGCCATTAATTTACAAATATGGCCGCCCCTTGTGATATTCTACTTAACAGTTCCAACTATTTCTCATGGAAATCTCGTATGGAGGATGTTCTACGAAGTAGGGGACTTTTCAGAATTACCTCAGGGAAAGAAAAAGAACCCACTGATGATGATAAGAAAATAAAATGGGCAAATAGATGTGATGAAGCTTGTGGATTGATTGGGATGTCAATCTCTACTGATTTGCGATTCCACATATCTGGAATTGATGAACCTAATGCTGCTTGGGACAAGTTGGAATCTATGTTTGGTAAACACAATGAAATTCGAGGTCACCAACTCGAAAATTAGTTGATTTCTTTAAATCCAAGTGACTTTTCATGCATTCAAGATTATTTATCTAAGTACAAAACTCTTAAACTCTTATGTGCAGAATGTAAGATTGAGAGGGAAGACAAACAATGCATTTATCATATTCTTTCCAAACTTGGACCTGCATATTCTGTTTTTGTATCTACATTTTACTCCATGAAAGCATCCTTGAATGCAGCTAGCTATCAAGAGCCTAGTCTTGAATCCTTTTGTGATTCTTTGATTAGATAACAAGATAAACTCATTCATCTTGGAATAATCAACAATGCAGATACATATGGAAAAGCCTTATTGTCCCAACAAAAAGAAAAGTCCAGGCCTCCCAAGAAACAAAATTTTCGCAATAATAAGTCAAACAAGGGTCCAAAACCCTCTCAGTCAGCTCCTTCTTTAAAAAATGACAAAGGATCCAAGCCAAAATGCAAGAAGACTGAGCATCATTGCAACTATTGCGGGAAAGATAATCATGATGAATCTAAGTGTTTCAAGAAGATGGCAGCCTTGGAAGCAGCAATGAAGAAGCACCACATCAGCCTAGATTCGTCTTCAGAGTCTGCTTCTCATGGACATGCACTTTGTGCTTCTGGTTATTCTTATAATGCATATTCTTCTTCTACTTCAAATGAATGGCTCATTGATTCTAAAGCATCTTATCATATGGCTAAGGGTCAAGCCATCTTTTCTACTATGCATGAATGTAACACCAAACAAATATTTGTTGGTGGTGATAGATCTCTAAGTGTTGTAGGAGCTGGAACAGTTCCAGTAGATAATGGTCATTTTAGTGATGTACTATGTGTTCCAAGAATTTCCTGCAATTTGTTATCAGTCTATTAGATCACTCATTCTGGTGAAGGCAAAACTGTGACCTTTACACCTCACCAAGTTGTAATCAAGGATTTTAAAGATCCTCAACAGGTCCTAGCTACCGAAATTGTTGATGATATTACCAGGTTGTACAAGTTTAACAACTTTGGGTCATCACCTTTCCCTTCAGTTTTTGTTGCTCATAGTGATAATTTGAGCAAACTTTGGCATGAGCTATTTGGTCACTTAAATTATCGCTCATTGCAACAACTATGTAAAGAAAATATGGTGACAGGTCTTCCGATAGTATCTTGCAGGGATGGTGTTTGCTCCGGTTGTGTACTCTAAAAACATCATCGGGACATTTTTGACAAACGTGCCTCTTGGCACTCCTCGGTTCCCTTGGATCTTGTGCATAGTGACTTGTGTGGTCCTCTTCCATCTGCTTCCTTTTCTGGTTTCAAATATTTATTAACTTTCATTGATGATTACACCAGATGCACTTGGGTTTATTTCCTAAAACTTAAGAGAGAAGTATTTAACATGTTCTTGGCCTACAAGGCCCTTGTGGAAAAACAATCTGGTCATCAAATTATTAAGTTAATATCTGACAATGGAGGAGAATATGTTAACAATAAGTTCATTACTTTCTGCACTGAACAAGGCATCCAACAACAGCACACTGTTCCATATACACCACAACAAAATGGTGTAGCTGAGTGGAAGAACTACACTTTAAAAGAAATGGCTAATTGTATGATCCAATCTAAGGGACTAAGTCTTCAATTTTGGGTTGAAGCCATTAATTGTGCAAATTACATAGTAAATCACACCCCCACTAAAGCATTACAAGGTATAACATCGGAAGAAGCATGGAGTAAAACTAAACTTGATGTAAGTCACTTCCGTGTGTTTGGTAGTGAAGCATGGGCTCACATTCCGGATGAAAAATGGAAAGCATTGCAGCCTAAAAGTGAAAAGTGCATATTTGTTGGATATTCTGAAGATGTAAAAGGTTATAGACTTGTTCAACCACATTCTCATGATATAATCATTAGAAGAGATGTTAAATTTGATGAAAATCTCTTGGCTTGCGAGCCTAACTCGACGATTGTGCCATCTTTGGCCTGCGAGCCTGATTTGGCATTTGTGCCTTCTTCTTCATCTTCCAACTTCCTTGACAGGTTTCCAACTCCAGTTTCTGATGATGACAGTGAGGATGAAAATCCACCTCCACCTGCTCATGTTCCTCCAGTTGCACCAGCACAAGTGCTTCCTTGATGTGTCCATTCAACATGTGAAGCAACTGGTGATCTTGCCGGTGATCCTAGAGATCAACGTAGAACACGTTCTCAGTTTCAGCGAGCCTCATCTCTTTTGGCTCAAGTTTCTGAGAATCATGATCCAGAAAATTTTGCAGAAGCTTCAGGGAATCCAGATTGGGATGCAGCCATGGATGAAGAATATCGTTCCTTAATGGCGAACGATACTTGGGATCTTGTACCTTTTCCAAAAGGAATAAAACTTGTCAGATGTAAATGGGTCTACAGAACTAAGTATGCATCAGATGGAAGTGTTGAAAGACTTAAGGCAAGGTTAGTTGCCAAAGGTTTTTCCCAAGTTGAAGGGATTGACTACAATGAAACCTTTTCTCCCGTCGCAAAAATGAACTCCATCCGCCTTGTTATTTCCCTTGCAGCCTTACACAACTAGGAATTCCATCAAATGGATGTCAAGTCTTCCTTCTTACATGGTGATTTACAGGAGGAAATTTACATGGAACAACCTCTTGGCTATGTTCAGAATAACTCTAGCCTTGTCTACCACCTTAAGAAATCCTTATATGGCATTAAGAAAGATCCTATAGCTTGGTATGCAAAAATGGATAAGTTTCTCCTTGACACTGGTTTTTCTAGATGCCATTCTGACCCCAATGTCTATACCAAGAAAGTAGGAAACCATCTCTTCATACTTGTTCTATATGTTGATGACCTTATTCTTACTGGTAGTGACCCTAAGCTTATAACCCATGTGAAATCGAGTCTTAAACAAAATTTTGAAATGTCAGACTTAGGACGGTTGCATTATTTTCTTGGTCTCCAAGTCCTGCAAACCAAAGAAGGAATCTTTCTTTCTCAGTCTAAGTATGCTTGTGACCTTCTTCGTCGCTTTCACATGGAAGATTGTACACCAGCCCCTTCTCCCTTCCAGTCTATAGTCAAACTTTCTGCCACTTGTACTTCACCTGAAGTCGATGCCACCTTGTATCGTCAGCTTGTTGGTAGTCTCTTATACTTGACTCATTCCCGTCCTGACCTTTCCTTTGCCGTTAGTCGTGTTGCTCGTTATATGCAGACACCTCATGAAAGTCACTGGAAAGCAGCTAAAAGAATACTTCGATATATTCGAGGTATAGTTTAGTTTGGGATTCATTACAGTACAGGGGGGAAACCTTTGTTGGTTGGTTTCACTGATTCAGATTGGTCCGGCAATCTTGATGATTGAAAGTCTACTGCAGGTTATGTTTTCAGTCTGGGATCTGGACCTATTACTTGGGCTTGTAAGAAACAACAAGATCTTGCTCTTTCTTCAGCAGAGGAAGAATATCGAGCAATAGTTAATGCCATTCAGGAAGCTTTATGGCTTCGACAGATCCTTTCAGAGTTTGGATTCGAGCAGCAGCAGCCTACTCCACTTTGGTGCGACAATCAAAGTGCCATCAAGCTTGCCAAAGATCCAGTTCTACATCAATGCAGCAAACACATTGAGCTACATGTTAACACCCAAAAAGTGCTCACTAGCTCATTTACCACATTATATGGCTCATTTGTCCATTTTCCTACCATATTTCCATTAAAATCCCACAAAAACCCATTAAAAAGCCTCCAAAAGGCTTAAAATGCCTCCAAAAGGCCAAAAAACCATCAAAATAGCCTAAAAAAGGCTAAAAAACCCCCTTTTCCTCCAAAAATAGCAAAAATCCCCTAAAAAGGGAATAAAAATATAAAATAATGAGGAAAAGGAGGAAAAAACCCTATACAGCTGCCTAAAACCATGTGTTTCCCAAAACCATGGGTCAACACTCCACCACCAAAAAACTATAAATAGGTGATGGAGATCCCTTATTCCATATCCACAATCACAAGCACCCTTACTCTGCCAAAATCTCTCTCGAAACCCTAGTCCACCTTTGAACTAGTTTCACCTTGAGAGCCACCTTTGGCCCATCCCCAACATTGGAGAAGGAGAAGGAGCATTCTTGGAGCTTGGAGCATCCTCTTGGACACTGCAAAGGGCTTCACCAACCTTGACACTCAAGGTAACATCAATACAAAGACATTCTTTCATTTTGGTGTTTATGCTTCATGCTTGTATTAGAAATAATTTAATTTTTTGTTTATTGCATAATTAGTTTAATATATTGAACTGCTACTAAGGAGTCCATTCTCCTTAGTAGGTGCTCATTGGCACAAGCTAGGGGTAAAACCCTAGCTACAGTTTTGGCGACTCCCCTAGTTTTCGAATTTCTGGTTTCCGTTTTAAATTTTTTCTTTCGGCTGTCCCTTTCGGCCGCTGCATACCGCGTCTTTTTCCTCTACAGTCGCGTCCCGACCGCGCCTTTCAGGCCTTTACCCGCGATCCGACCGTGGCTCTCAGACTGCTTCCGACGCTCAGTCGGCGGATTCAAGTCTGTTACCTGCGATCTGACCGTGGCTAACCAGCCTGTTTGCCGCGATCTGACTGCGCCTATCGGCCTTGTTCACGCGTCTCGACTGCGGCTTTCTGCCTCTTTCGGGCGTCCCGACTGCGCTTGTTAGCCTTTTAGCCGCGACCTGAATGTCTGTTTTTCCTTTGTTCCTGCGTCCCGACTGCCACTATTGGCCCGATAGCCGCGACCTGACCGCCGCTGTTGCCCTCAAACCCGCGGTCGGCCTGTTCTGACCCGCCACAGACCCGCGGTCTGATTTCTGCTCTTTTCCTGTTTTTGAGCCCAACCCCTCTTGCTGCAATATTTTCTGCATTTGAACAGCCCTCTGTCCCACCTGCAGCCTACTTCCTTACAGCCTTTCTGCAACATAATTTCTGTTCCTTTTACAGAATCTTTTTAAAATTTCAGTATTTTTATTTTCAGAAAATTTTGCAAATTAAAAGAATCAATTTCAGCATTATTGATAGATTGGAAGTTGCCCTCCCTTGTGGCACTTCTGTTTTTGGGTTCAACACCTCACGAGCACACACTCTGTCACATTAAATCAAGTGAGCCTTAAAAAGTACCTAACTAAACCAACATTCTAACCCCACTTGGGGAACACTAAAGAATCATTGTAGTTAGGTAGGATCAGGGGGATAGGCTTCCAATAACACCCCTTGGTCATTTCACTTGAGACATAGTTGTTGTCCAACTAGGGAACCAAAATCCCCTAGTACTTTTTGGCACGGTCACAACCAGTTTATCAGAGGGCCTCTCCCTTAGGAGGGTTGAAGTCGGGAGACTGGTTCCGGAGGCCTGAGTGGAATACCGCACTCCATTCAGTAACCGAAGGGCTACCTTTCGCGGTTCGCGGGATATCCCTGTATAGGGGTATTGCGGTCAACGAACTAAACGGCAGATTCACCTTTCTGGACGTGTCATGAACGGGGTATCTTAGTTGCCATTCTTCTAGGATTGACTACCCGGTATCCCTCCCGGTAGGGGGATATCATAGCCACTTGGCTTTCCTACTCATATTGTCTGACTTGGATTTCATCACCTTGCAGAGGATATGTTTAGTTAAGACAGAATACTTTTAGCTAGGTGTTTGCATGCTCCTTTACCTCCCTTGGTCTAGTGAGTCCACCATTTTTCTTTTCTAGGAAGCCTGCTGCTTGTTGGTATTCTGACCATCTTTGTTGTTACTCCACCTATTGTAGCACAGCTGTTGCAGTGGGTGTTTTGAGTTGGTTGTTGGCCTGAGTGCCTTGCTTTTTAGCTCTCCTTCTGCACACTCGGTTGCATTAGGATTTTTGAGCTGTTTTCATACTCACCTCAACCCACAGAGATTTAGACACCATCTGTCACCATTGAGTCCCCGAGACATTCTCGGCGCCTCAGGGGCGAGCCCCCACAGCACGGTTCTCTCGACACCACTCGTCATAGATTCCGATCATTGTCCGTTGATACCACTCATCACAGATCTAGAGCCTTGTCACTTGACTCCACCCGTCAGCGACGTAGGTCTCCGTCACCAGATAGTGACGCACCTTACTTTACCTCTGATTCTGACGAAGAGTCTGAGAACCCTATTTATACTGCCCCTACTAGCCCCATGGCTGGTACGACTTCCACTCCATTTGTCATAGGGACCATTGGTGGCATATCCACCACTACTACACCAGTTACTACACCTGTTTTTGGTATGCCCTCCATGGGGCAACCATCTACCGTTCCCCTCACGGTACCTATTCCCACAGCAGGAATACCTATCCCCACTACATCAGTGGCTCACACTACCCATGGTGGTGCTGGACCATCCTCCACTACCTCAGTTCCCCCACTTGGGGGCACCACCCTAAATCTTGTCCCTCCACTTGGGGGCACTGGCCCCAACTTGGTCCATAGCACTACTGTGTCGCAGCCTTCTTCCAGTTTTCCATTCATGGCTAGCCTCAACCTACCTGACCTGGCCAGATTGACCAACGATCCTATTCGACACGACCCTATGTGGCCTCATATGCCTACCAAACTACCCTCTGACATCCCTAAATTCGAGGGTAAGGCCGGTGAGGACCCACAGAACCACATCATGTCTTTCCACCTATGGTGTTCCTCTAACTCCATTGTGGATGACTCTGTTCGCCTCCGTCTCTTACAACGCACCTTTACTGGCTCTGCAGCCAAGTGGTATATTGAGCAGCCTCATGGGACCCACGCCACCTTTTCTTCCCTGGCCTCGACCTTCCTGCAGTTCTTCCAGTTGCCAGTCCGCTATGACGCGGGCGTTGAGATCCTTCTATCTTGTAGACAAAACACCGCTACCCATATCACGGACCACATCCATGAGTGGCGTAAACGCCGTAGCTTATGCAAGATTAAACTAGATGACCGTATCTTCCTCGATTGGTTCCTCAAGTCCCTGCTTCCTGTCATCGCTAAGGATGTAGCTTCAGAAAGACCCCAGTCTGAAGAAGAGGCCATCCTTAAGGCACAACAGTTCGACCTCATTTACGCCCAGTCGGGTTACCTTTATACCATTATACCTGACGCCCCTCGCGGCGAGTCCTCCCATCATGATGCGCCGGGGGCATCCCACGCTGCAGATGGTATCATTGGCCGTGTTTCTTCGCATCCCCAACCATTTTCTATAGCACGTCCTACCCCTGGCCCCGACCTGTCGCGGGCTACTTCACAGTCTGGAGCAACCAACTCATATGCTCCCATGACACATCACCATTCCCATGGGCCCTCATGTCCACCACAGTGCTTCGGGTATGCGACTCCTGCTTATGCTCCTCCAGTCGCCCCTCAGCCTTACTACCATCAGCAGGCTGCCTCAGCTCCTGCGCCTTCCCAAGCCCCACCAGCTTATTATCCGCCCCAGGCAGCCCCTGCGGCACATCCACAACCGGCTCCGCAGTCCTATCAGCAACCCCCTCAAGTTGCTGCACCTGCTCAGCCTCAACCTGCATATCATCCTCCGCAGCCTGCTCCAGCACCTGCGCAACCTCAAAATCCACCTGCTGCCCAAGGGCAAGTTTACGCCCAACATAACCCGCAGCAAAACCAGAATAACCAACGTAACCAGGGCCAACAGAACCGCGGCAAGGGCCGTAATCGGGGAAACAACCAACCTACAGACCAAGCTGGTCAACCGGCTAATCCCCCTGACAATAACAATGCGGCCCCCGCTAATCAAAACCCTGATCGCCCGCCCAAGCAGGCCAAAAACCCCAATCTGCGAACGAACCACCCTTGTTCTATTTGCGGGGTCTATGGACATTACACCCATGCTTGCCCACACTTGGAGCGAGCTCGGCAGCTTTGGGTTGACGAGGCCCATCGCCAAGGGCATGCGGCTCCCCAAGCACCGCCCAACCCCCCCCAACCTCAGCAACCCCCTTTGGTGCTGCAAAACCCCTTACCGACCCAAGGCGTGGTGAACACTCAGCCGTTGGCCCCTCAAGCTAACGTGCAACCCCAACAACAACAGATCACCTACGCTGCCCCTGATCAACCCATGTTTGACTCAGGTACCCACCACTTACTGATGATGTCATCCGCTGACGTCAACCTCCAGACCCGTCGGAACCAATATGGCTCCACCTCTGAAGCCACTCCCACGGATAAAACTACTAACGCCCACCCCACCGATCAGGCGTTACGCATACCTCCGCCTCCCACAGACGGCGCTGCGAAAGCACCTCGTTTCCCACTGCGCCGACTCAATAATAACCCTAATGCACGTGCTGCGTCAAACTACAACATTGTAGACGACCTAGCCCAATCTCCCGCAGCCATGTCTGCGTTAGAAGTCTTGAAGAACTGCCCTGCCCAGCGCAAGACTTTACTTTCCGCCATCGGGGGGATTGACCCAACTGATTCACATTTGATGGCGTTTGATTTAGACCAGTCTGAACCACGCCTACCTTCCAGCTTAGCCTTCCAAGTTACAGTATCCGTTAGGAATCTTGTTATCCATCGGTGCATCATTGATGAGGGTGCTTCCACATGCGTTATGTCTACATTTGTATGGCAGAAACTAGGATCCCCTCCTCTCCAGCAGTCCACCACTGCGTTACGTGCCTATGATGGTCGTTCGGCCCAGCCCCAAGGCCTCCTGCCCAACGTTCCTGTCCAGTTAGGTGGTAAAACAGTTCTTATTGACATAGAGGTAATCAATGCCCAATTGGATTACAACCTTCTACTTGGCCGCAGCTACATGTATGCCATGCGGGCGGTTGCCTCTTCTGTCTTTCGCACCATGATGTTCCCCCATGAAGGACGCGTGGTTAAGATTGACCAGCTCACCTACTATGATCCCAGTGCTCCCGCGGCACCGGAAAATGTTCTCCCCATGGTTGAACAACCTGTTTCTCCTGCCTCCACCTCGTTCGTTTCCTCTACGGGGCCTGGAGTCTACTCAGACGCGCCGATGACCTCCACCTTTCAATCCATTCCTCCGCCATCATCTACGCCCGAAATGTCTGACTTATTTACCTTGTCCCATGACATCCTACCCCCTAACAATCAGCCATCTTTGTTGCCTAAACCACCCTTGGTACCTAGTCACATTGGTGTTACACCGATCCATACGATCCCCTTCCTAGTTCCTCCAGCAGGAGTAGTAAGCGCCCCGGTCATGGCTACCCTTAGCCTCCCTGGGTTAACCTTGGGATTACCTGTATGGTACCTTTCGCCTCCCGTTCGCCCGCCGACACCTGATGTCGTCCTCCAGCCGGTGCAACCCATGGCTACTACCACCCACCCACCTCCCGGGGTCCCTACCCCTTCGTCCTCCACGACACCTCCTCCCCCTCTTCAACCCACTGGGGGCAGAGGTCCACAACCTTACACTGCTGTCCCACCTCCCAAGACAGTCAAGAACCCTCCAGTGTTTCGTGCTCCTCCCAAATGCTCGCTGTGTGACGAGTTGGGCCATGCGACCCACCAATGCCCACAGTTACCCGCATTACAGAAGCACATGCAAATGCTCGATGATGACCCCAACGTCCCAACTGTCGAATTAAACCCCACTCCTAAGCCTAAAGATAAGTCCCTACGTACCAACCACTCATGCGCCATCTGCGGTATTTACGGGCACTATTCACATCATTGTCCTGATCTCCCGGATTACAGAGCCGCTCTTTATGAGATGAACAATCTGGACCTTGAGACGGCACCACCTACCGTTGAAGAGATCTACCCCCCAGACTCTTCACCTTCCGGAGAGGTTAATACCATCTACATGATCTCTTCAACCACTACTTCCACTACCTCGTCAACCGGTTTGACGACAAAGACTTTCCATACTGATGAGGAGATTCTTGAGGCCCTAACTGCCCCGGATTATCCTTGGGATGATATGCACCACTGTTCCTATTTCATCCCAGAAGCGTCTTCCTCTAGCACCGCTACCCAATACGCGGTCGAATCCAAAGACTTCCTCCCCACCAAGGTTGACTGGTTCAAGGACCCTATCCCTGCTCCTGATGCCTTCGAGGAGGGCAACATGGCCAACATCTCACCTGTCATCCAAGTTGATATTGCTGCTCCAGGTCGTGCTCCTGAACTCATTACTTTAGGAGCATTCTGCAGTAAACAAGAGATTGAGGACTACACACACCTTTTCAAAGAATTCCGTGATGTCTTTGCCTGGTCTTATACCGAAATGCCTGGTCTTGATCCCGCAATTATAGAGCACCACATTGACACATGGCCTGATGTAACCCCTGTTCGTCAGAAACAGCACCACCTTGAAACCTCTGAGTCAAGGAGCATAATAGATTCCCTCGACCCTGGGATGGAGGGCATGATCAATCATTTTGAACCTTCCCCATCACATCTATCTCAGCACGTCAATGAACCCATTATTCAAACCCACACATGTGTGATCCATAATCACAAACCCCATGCACATAGCATGGGGGCAATTCATTAACCCTACTCACGTTTTCACACTTGTGATCTCAACCATTTTTGAGGTCACATATCACTTGTAGATTTGATTTGCTTTGATACACCTAGTATTCTTCCCCCACGGGTCATCATTTCTCCCCACCACTGCATCCTTGGCTTGGTGGGCTCACCTTTTACCATTCCAGAGTCTTTATGACCTCCGTTTTTCGCACCATTTGCACCGTCGGATTCATATTTCCGCGCTCGTGATGATGCTTGAGATCATTTCTCGCTCTCACCAGGACCAATATCAACATTGTGTCCAGATGCCACTAGTCGCCTCGGTTTACGTGCCACATCGGTCGTTCTCCGTTTTTCACATGTTTTATATCATCGGATTCATTTTTCCGAGCTGGTGATGATGCTAGAGATCATTTCTCGCTCTCACCCCCAGATTTTTCGGGTATTTTTTCCAAAACGCCCTCGTCACCTCGGTGTGCGTGCCACATCGGCCGTTACCCGTTTTTAACATCCTTTATATTGTCGGATTCATTTTCCGAGCTCGTGATGATGCTTGAGATCTTTTCTCGCTCTCACCTGGTACAATTTCAACATTGTGTCCCTACACCTTGCTGCCTCGGTTTACGTGCCACATCGGCCACTATCGGATTGTTCCACACTTTTACATGAGCCATTCACTCCTGTCATACTGCAAATGTTTCGTTATTTTGCCACCATTTCATCTACCCCGCAAGGAGGCCCATCAGTGTTCCCCACTACCCTCGTTCTTGGTCATCATTACTGTTCCTTGATTGAACACTTCCTCCTTGCCTGGCCATTCCTTTTGTTCGGTATAATTTTATCCCTTTTTCGGGGCCGAACAAGTCCTTTACGAAAAAGGCACTTCGGGAGTTTCCGTTAAGCTCTTTTCTGACTCCTAAAAGAATGAAAAGATCGCCGAGCACTCTTGCTTCCTTTCATGCTCGTTAAAGTACCTGAAAGGGCGTCTATCTGGTATAAGTTTAACCCTTTTCCGGACCTGGTAGACTAATTACGAAAAAGGAATACTCTAGTCACACCGGCTAGAAGAGTTCTTCATTGCATCCTTTTATGCTTCTTTGGGCCTTGGAGACTAAATCTACGAAAAAGCAACCCCCCGGAGTCTTCTTACTTGCTTTCAGACTCTCTAAAATTGAAAGCAACCACGAGCATGCGCTGTCCTGGGCTCGTTAAATCCACACGATAGTACCATTCCTTCACTTCAGAGTCTTCTTATCGCTTTCAGACTCCTTAAAATTGAAAGCAACCACGAGCATGAACTGTCCTGGGCTCGTAAAATCCACACGACAGTACCATTTTACACACACTTCTTCTAGTTCATTAACCCATGAAGAAGTCTCCTCCCGTGCCTCCTGGCACTATGATCGATCATCTCGGCAGCACCCCCAATTAGGTCGCCTTTGTTTAGAGTATTCCGCAGTCTCCTGCCATGTTACACCAGCTTGAGTCTCCCTCAGCCAGTTATCCTCCCAGATTCATTACAGCTATGATCCCTTTCCCCTTAGTCAGTTTCATATGCTGCCAGATCATTTCCATTATCATACTCTGAACAAAGGAAGTTTGAGTCCACCCACTCTACTTGCCCAGTTGTCCCCCCACAGTTTATCAGTTCTGCCATCAGTACTATCACATTTCGGTCTTGTACCTCGCGCTCCTGTCAAGGAAACATCATTGCCTTGATAGTTGCAGGTCTCCCTCTGTCGACGACAGCTCCTCTATTCCAGAGGATAGGCCCAGAGGTCCCTACGCCTTGGACTTATCACCCTCTGTGGTAAGTGCCTACGGATCATTCTGAGAGGAGACATCATTGCCTCTCCGAGTGGTTGTTCCTCACATGCTCGACTTCAACACCTTGATCGCATCGTTGAGGATCGCGTAGGATTATATTCCATCAGTTTTTAGTCGAAGACCCCGGATTTCCCCTGACTCTAGCACATTGGTGAGTCACTTTGGAACGCCCAGTTCTATGTTCCTGTGGATTTCTGGGCTGCGTTGGCGATTGTATTCGGAAGCCATCCAGTTTCATGCTTCCTTGAGTACCCAGTTTCAGTTCCAGATCAGTTCCAGTTCAGTGTACCATGGAGAGTATGACCCCAGTCACTATGATCCAGCAGCTCATCAGTTCCTTTGGTACCACACTCAGTAGCACTGTTGATTGTTCCGGTGCACCAGTTCTGCAGTTCACACATGATCCGCTCAGCAGTATGTCCCAGATTTGTGTCCCCTCTGGACTCTTATGATGTACACAGTGGTCATGTATCTTACAGGTCCCCTTTTTTGGGCCTCACAGTTATATTTATGTATCTTGATACGAGCATGGGTATGCCCGCCTCGTCCATATATTGAGATTTTCAGGTCCCCATTTTTGGACCCCATTATTATTATGTTATATCCTGATACGAGCATGGGAATGCCCGCCTCGTCCATATGATCAGATGATTCCTCATCCTTTATTGAGGTTATGTACTTTTAGTTCTTGCAGTTGTTCGGGATCGTTGTTCCGGGCTCCAGTTTGTTTCTTCTCTTCTCTCCACATCCCAGGAAAACCATTCATGACTTATGATGTCCATCGGCCATACGATGAGCTCCTGACCTCGCACATCAGGGGGCAATCTGTTAACACCCAAAAAGTGCTCACTAGCTCATTTACCACATTATATGGCTCATTTGTCCATTTTCCTACCATATTTCCATTAAAATCCCACAAAAACCCATTAAAAAGCCTCCAAAAGGCTTAAAATGCCTCCAAAAGGCCAAAAAAACCATCAAAATAGCCTAAAAAAGGCTAAAAAACCCCCTTTTCCTCCAAAAATAGCAAAAATCCCCTAAAAAGGGAATAAAAATATAAAATAATGAGGAAAAGGAGGAAAAAACCCTATACAGCTGCCTAAAACCATGTGTTTCCCAAAACCATGGGTCAACACTCCACCACCAAAAAACTATAAATAGGTGATGGAGATCCCTTATTCCATATCCACAATCACAAGCACCCTTACTCTGCCAAAATCTCTCTCGAAACCCTAGTCCACCTTTGAACTAGTTTCACCTTGAGAGCCACCTTTGGCCCATCCCCAACATTGGAGAAGGAGAAGGAGCATTCTTGGAGCTTGGAGCATCCTCTTGGACACTGCAAAGGGCTTCACCAACCTTGACACTCAAGGTAACATCAATACAAAGACATTCTTTCATTTTGGTGTTTATGCTTCATGCTTGTATTAGAAATAATTTAATTTTTTGTTTATTGCATAATTAGTTTAATATACTGAACTGCTACTAAGGAGTCCATTCTCCTTAGTAGGTGCTCATTGGCACAAGCTAGGGGTAAAACCCTAGCTACACTACATATGCACTTCATCAGAAATCTTGTTCATGATCGTGTTCTTGAAGTGATCTTTTGCCCTACAGATGATCAAGTTGTAGACATCTTCACCAAGTCTCTTACAGAAGCGAAGTTTTCTAAACTTCGATCTATTTTAGGAGTTCAGGAACTTGTCATTAAGGGGGGATAGGCTCTAATGCCTCCTTCCTTCTCCTAATAGTCACTTTTGTAAATCCTTCAATCCTATCCCAAGTTGTTCTTAAGGGGGGATGTTAGGATATTTAGACATTTAGGAGTTAGTTAAGATCAACTTGTGTAATAGATCCGTTAGGGATAGTGTGTTTCTTTAGTATGCATTAGTATGCATTTGTAAATACTTAATCCGACGGTCACGATATGTTCCCGACATAGAGTGATCCAATGGCTCAACTTCTCTTAGATCAAACCTAACCTTGATCCGTGGCTTAACACCCGATTGGTCCATGATCTCTATTTAAAGAGCATGGAGGGTCATTGCTTAGTTGATCGATTATGAGAAGCTCATTTGTAACTTTCTTTCTTTGCATAATAAATTGTCCCGTAGAAGCTATTTGGCCGGGGCCGTGGAGTGTTTCCCTCAAGAGGGTTTAAACCATGTCAAAACATCGGTGTGTTGATCTGTGATCTGTTTGTGTGAAGTGGTTGCTCTTGGTGTTCGGTCCTTTGGTAGTACCTTGTGTACTCGAACAAAGAATTTCATTGAGCTTTCGAATCACAACACTTGAACCTGCAGCTCAGTCTCAACAATAAATGCAAATAAGTGCATATGATATATAAAAGAGGTCAACATATACAATAGCATAATCCATGATATATATAAGAAAATGTACCCAATTATAATAAATGATCATTCACGGTGTAAATGGACAAGAAAATGAGTATTTCTATTAATATGAACAAGAAGTACAAGGTACAACCTCTTGTCGGCAACTCATTTGAACTAAGAACTAGGTCCCTCCACTTGTGCCTCCACCGCTTAAATCCCCCATACAATGTCAAACTCACGAGTAAAAGAAACAATCCTTCACAAGATATGAAAGAGTTTGGGAGGTGAACATAAATGGTTCATAACAACTAGGATCAATGGATGTAGACTCAAGCAATAGCTATCAAGGAAAAATTTCAATAGAGTTTCAATGCTCTTCTCTTTATCCTCCCTCCATGCATCACAATAGCTCAATATGTAACCCTCCAAAGGAAAGTGAAAGTTCGAATCGATTAATTTCAAGATACATGGAGGTCCAAAGGTCACAATGGCCACTTTTTGGAGTGAAAAATGGAGATTTTACTCTTATTTACCAAAAATTCGATGTACGCGAGTTGTAGTGATTCAACTTGTGTGTACGCACGTTGTACTGAAGCAGCACGCGTATAGGAGGAAAAATGGGGAAAATGGGTTCAAGGAGAACCAAAAATGTGGTTTTGAGTCTACATATGGGTAAGGGAGGCCAAGGAGTGCTAATGCTCAAAAGGTGAAAAAATAACCACTTATGATAATGCTCACTCAATGCATGGCAACAAGGTTTACAAAATATTTTAATGCATATCCACTCAATGCCACCTTGCATTGATTTAGGCATACCATACTATTGTGTCATGCATTCCACCATTCCAAACACATGTGGCCTTAGCCATGACTATCCCATATAGCATGCACTACCATAACAGGACCACAGGTCCTCACTTGCTTTGATTATTAAGCTCATAACCACATACACTCATGGCATGATATAATTTCCTATGAATGCATTCTAAATTTTAAATAGTCACATGGTATGATGCCTCTTTCCTTCAATACTCCATACCCCACCATACTATGGCATTATGGCATTCACATGAATGCATTCCACCTTACATGCATACCAATTTATGATTACTAAATATGGTTCAAGGAATTCTTACCCAATTCCCTTTTAAAACTTGTACAATTAGCATAAGTAAAACATTACCTGCATGGCTCCCATTAACATCTTTGATGTTACCTTCTTAGTTGGTCTCTTGCAAAGGACTACACCATCCTTCCACCATCCCCATGATCACAGATTTGTTGCACCAACCTTTCTCGTAGGGTTACTAGTCACATGCAACAACATCATCAACATATTCAACCATGCTTCAACCACAACAATTGTCATTAGTGGTTCATTGCATATGTAAAATATTACTAGCTTTATCCATATGCAACCTCATATGTATGCACTATGCAATATCTAGCAATGTGCCCATTAGTGCATATCCATTTTCATACATCTAATCTCTTGCATTCTCAGCATTCCTATGCTATAATTTTATGTACATAAAACTCAAAAGATATAATTATATTAGCATGAGAAAGGTTAAGGATTTCTCCCTTTCCAATTCCTCATCATAGCATGTAATTCATCTTCCATATCATAGCTGATCCAATTTCATGGCCTTGTTATCCCTCTGTAGCTTTCCTTGATCACTGCAATAGCTCTTATTGCATTAGGTCCCCACGCTTTGTTATTCACATTGCTTTTAGAATTGTGGTCATGTCCAACTTGGCCTCTCTTGGACTTCCTGTAAGCTCATACTTTGGCCCAAGCAGCCCCAGTGCTGCAACCTTGGGCTCTGATACCATTTTTCACGTCCTCGGTCACCTCGGTGTCCTTCATAGGCGATGGGAGACAACCCTTGTATCTACATGCTAATTTTTTTCTTCTTTTTCCAAGCAGTCTAAAGGTTCCGCAACTCTGCACCCGCATTGATCGTTAGTCCGCAATATGAAATCTGCAATCGGAAGTCGAAAGTCGGACTATAATTTACAACTCCGATGAAAATATCCTCTATGACTTCGTCAATATGCAATCTACCTTGCAATAATCGGAAATTGGAGCACCCAATTACACAGTGTCGAAAGCCACGTCTCTGAATTCCGCAATTCCACAATCCTTAGTGCAGAAATCAGAATGTCAAATTCACCACCTCACCGAATTGCTCGCCCGACTTACGCAATTCGCAACCCACGTTGCTGAATTCGGAAATCAGAAACATCAATTTCCCAACTTCGATGAATAAACTTTATGAATTCCGCAATCTGCAATGCGCATGCGGAAGTTGGAAGTCAGAACTCCCATTTCGCAACCCCGTCGAAAATTCCCTTCCGACTTCCGCAATCTGCATGTGGGTTCCGAAATTCGAAAGCTCCAACCGCTCAACTTATCCGGCCCCTAACTTCTTCATCCCAATTCCATTTTGGGAAAATCCAGCACCATTGGAAAGCTCTTGGTGAGCACTATGCAACTGTATTGTCTTAATCCATACCTGAGGATTCTAATCATGCCCTTATTCCACTCCAAAAGATGGACTTAAACCCCATCTATGCCTCTTTACCATTCCATAAGAAGCTCTGCTCCACTCTGCCACAACCTCACTCCTTCAACTAGTCAACAAGGGTCATGAACACCACATGGCGTGTCTATTCTTTCCCCATAGTCATGACTGAAGTATTCTGCACCTCTTGGGCCTTTCACTTAGTCCCATTCATCAAGGGAGAACAAAGACACTATACCAATGGAAATGCAAATGTGCAGAATCATACTCAATGAACACAAAGGAATGAAACATTATCCCCACACATAGAATGGGATACATAAACATATCTCTCCCAGGGATATTGATGAAATAACATGCAGATACTTATCCCTATTCCTCAAGCAGAAATACATATGAGTGCCAATCATAAGGATACAAATGTAAATGTGCAAGTGTAGGGTAATTAACACACACAACAAAAATTAGCCATATTAACGCACAGTGGAATGAAATAATGTCTTCACACATATCTATCATGCATTATTTAGCTTCCACCATTCAGTCAATAATGAAACATTGCAGGACATGGGATATCATGATTCAAAGCAAATAAAAGACTTATCTTTTTCCTTGAATCTCCAAGAAAACTGGATATGGACTGCATCGCTCCAACCCAACCATAGGTCTCTGCCTAGCCTGCATTATTTCAACACTCAGAGACCACCCTCGAGCTGGGGTTATGTATCCACTAAGGAGTACCACTCAAGCTCACTCAATGCCTTGGTTCATAGTTAATCAGGGATATTCAGCAGATAGCTAACGTTTTCAAGCAAGTGGGGAGTAGGTAAGGGATTTCTGAATCAATAAGCTCATCCACAGAGCTATAGGCATAACCCAATGACCCCAGACAATCTAGGACCCCCATCACCTCCACTCTCAGCCTAAGTAAGGTCCCCTTATTTGTTGCAAAGTCCCTAGGGCGCCCCTTCCCTTAGCACTAAACTGGGCTGGTATGGCTGGTCCTGACTATTAGATCAAGGTAAATGAGCCTTCTCTGACTCTACCATACAGTCTCAACCCTCCTGGCCTCGTCCCACTGCAATCCACACTCGGATCTCCCTTCATGTTGCAGCCGAATGGATCTGTCCTACGACAGCGTCCCGACTATCCAAATCGGTTCTCTCATGAACTCCCGGGCATCTAAACCTCTTAGTTTCAATCCAAGGGTCGGGTCTATGGATCCTTCCTTGAATTCCACCTCCCACATGAATTTTCTGGGTGGTTTTGGCTCTACAATTCGCGGTCTCCCTCCAGATCACGATTTCGGTTCCTTTCCTCTCTGTTGGGTCTGCGTATGGTTTCAACTCCACTTCCCGATAAGTTACCCCCTGTAGATGAGGAATGTGTCCTCCCAAGAGGTGGAGTGGCTTATGGGACAAGTGGTTATAGCCCCATACCCTGCCTTATGGATTTCAAGGTTGTCCCATACTCTATAGACCTCATGAACAATACTCTTCACCCACTTCCTTACAACAACATTCAATACCAGCTAGGACAGTCAAAGGGGTTCTCAAGGTGACATATGGAATCCTAGGGTTTTATCCCATAACCCCCTCACCACTCGCTAGTGGATACACATAGCCCCCTCATTTAGTTGAATCTATAGACATCCGCTTGGTATTTTTATTTACATGGTATCATTTACATCATTTACATTTTTCATGGCTTACTAGCACATTGTTACCATAATACCAAATACTTTCCTCTTCAAGGCTGAGGATTCACTAGCGGGGCTTGGCCTTGAGCTCCACTCTAGGAATCATACATCACATGCATACAATATTTACATTACATCCAAAATATCCTAAGGGTCATGTATCTAGGGTTTTACCCCTAGCTTGTGCAAATGAGCACCTACTAAGGAGAAGGGACTCCTTAGTAGCAGTTCAGTAAATGGAAATTATTATGCTAAAACAGAAATGTAAATTACTCTAAACATGTGCATGAAACAGAAAAAACAAGATGTAAATAATGGCTTTTGTATTAATGTTACCTCCAATGTGAAGGTTGGTGAAGCTCTTGCAATGATCCAAGAGAGTTGCTCCAAGATCCAGCTTGCTCCTTCTCGTTCTCCAATGGTGGGAATGGGCCAAAAGGGGCACTCAAGGTGAAAGTAGCTCAAGGGTGAGCTAGGGTTTCAAGAGTGATTTTGGCAGAGTAAGGGTATACTTGATTGTGGATGTGAAATAAGGGGTCTCCATCACCTATTTATAGTTTTTTGGTGGTGGAGTGCTGGCCCATGGTTTTGGGAACCATATGGTTTAGGGCAGCTGTATAGGGTTCTTTCCTCCTTTTCCTCATTATTTTATATTTTTTCTTCCCTTTTTAGGGGGTTTTTGCTATTTTAGAGGAATTTTGGATATTTTTGGAGGAAAAAGGGGTTTTTTAGCCTTTTTGAGGCTTTTTTGATGGTTTTGTGGCCTTTTGGAGGCGTTTTAGGCCTTTTGGAAGCTTTTTAGTGGGATTTTCAGGGTTTTTAAGGGAAATATGGTAGGAAAATGGACAAATGAGCCATGTAATGGGGTAGATGAGGTAGTGAACACTTTTTGGGTGTTAATAGATTGCCCCCTGATGTGCGAGGGCAGGAGCTCATCGTATGGCCGATGGACATCATAAGTCATGTATGGTTTTCCTGGGGTGTGGAGAAGAGAAGAAACAAACTGAAGCCCAGAACAACAATCCCGAACAAACTGCAAGAACTAAAAGTACATAACCTCAATAATGGATGAGGAATCATCTGATCATATGGACGAGGCGGGCATTCCCATGCTCGTATCAGGATATAACATAACAACAACAATGGGGTCCAAAATATGGGGACCTGAAATATATATGACCTCAAATACTGACTGAGGAATAATCTCAATATATGGACGAGGCAGGCATACCCATGCTCGTATCAATATACATAAAATAACTGTGAGGCCCGAAAAGAGGGACCTGTAAGATACATAGAGAACCACTGTGTACATCATAAGAGTCCAGAGGTGACACCAAATATGGGACATACTGCTGGGTTGACCATGTCTGAGCTGATCAACTGATACATTGGAATGACAACAGTGCTACTGAATGTGGTACCAAAGGAACTGATGAGCTGCTGGAGCAGAGTGACAAGGGGCCATACTCTCAATGGTACACTGAACTGAAACTGATCTGGGACAGAACTGGGTACTCAAGGAAGCATAGAGCTGGAGGGCTTCCGAATACAATCGCCAATGCAGCCCGGACATCCATGGGAACATATAACTGAGGTTCCGAAGTGAATCACCAATGTGCTAGAGTCGGGGGAAATCCGGGGTCTTCGACTAAAACTGAAGGGATATAACCCTACACGATTCTCGACGATGCGATCAAGGTGTTGAAGTTGAGCATGTGAGAAACAACCACTCGGAGAGGCAATGATGACTCCTCTCGGAATGATCCGTAGGCACTTACCACAGATGGTGATAAGTCCAAGGCGTAGGGACCTCTGGGCCTATCCTCTGGAATAGAGGGGCTTTCGTCAACAGAGGGAGACCTGCAACTATCAAGGCAATGGTGTTTCCTTGACAGGAGCACGAGGTAGAGAACCGAAATGTGAGAGTACTGATGGCAGGACTGACAAACTGGGGGGATAACTGGGCAAGTAGAGGGGGTGGACTCAAACTTCCTTTGTTCAAAGTATGATGACGGGGATGATCGAGCAGCATATGAAACTGACTGAGGGGAAAGGGAGCATAGCTGTAATGGATCAAGGGTGGTGACTGGGCTGAGGGAGACTCAAGCTGGTATAATATGGCAGGAGACTACAGAATACTCTGAACAAAGGCGACTTGATTGGGGGTGCTACCGAGATGATCAATCATAGTGCTAGGAGGCACGGGGGGGAACTTCTTCATGGGTTAGGGAACTAGAAGTCATAGTGCCAGGAGGCATGGGGGGAACTTCTTCATGGGTTAGGGAACTAGAAGAAGTGTGTAAAATGGTACTGTCGTGTGGATTTATACGAGCCCAGGATAGTTCATGCTCGTGGTTGCTTTCAATTTTAAGGAGTCTGAAAGCGATAAGAAGACTCTGAAGTAATGGAATGGTACTGTCGTGTGGATTTAGACGAGCCTAGGACAGTTCATGCTCGTGGTTGCTTTCAATTTTAGAGAGTCTGAAAGCAAATAAGAAGACTCCAGGGGGTTGCTTTTTCGTGTGTTAGTCTCCAAGGTCCAAAGAATCATAAAAGGATGCAATGAAGAACTCTTCTAGCCAGTGTGACTAGAGTATTCCTTTTTTGGAATTAGTCTACCGGGTCCGGAAAAGGGTTAAACTTATACCAGATAGACGCCCTTTCAAGTACTTTAACGAGAATGAAAGGAAGCAAGATTGCTCGGCGATCTTTTCATTGTTTTAGGAGTCAGAAAAGAGCTTAACGAAAACTCCCTAAGTGCCTTTTTCGTAAAGGACTTGTCCGGCCCGAAAAAGGGATAAAATTATACCGAACAAAAGGAATGGCCAGGCAAGGAGGAAGTGTTCAATCAAGGGACATTTAAGATGACCAAGAACGAGGTGAGGGGGGAACACCGGTGGGCCTCCTTGTGGGGTGAATGAAATGGTGGCAAAATAACGAAACATTTGTAGTATGACAGGAGTGGATGGCTCATGTAAAAATGTGGAACAATCTGATGGCGATCGATGTGGCACGCAAACCGAGGCAGCAAGGTGTCAGGACATAATGTTGAAATTGTACCAAGTGAGAGCGAGAAATGATCTCAAGCATCATCACGAGCTCGGAAAAATGAATCCGACGATATAAAATATGCTAAAAATGGAGAGCAGCCAAAGTGGCACACAAACCGAGGCGACGAGGGGTGTAAAAAAAAATGCTCAAAAAATGATGTGGAAAAAACAAGAGCACAAGGTGACCATCATGGTGGTCTCGTCGTGCTGGTTCTAGTGGTGGAAACGGTTCGAAAAATGGACTCCGTATGAGCTCGGAATGGCCTAAACAAGAAAAAGTCAACGAACTATAAATAGTGAGTGGTCCCCACATGACAAGTGTCATTTGTACTATTTGACTTTGACTAGTTATCAGAGTGGACCAGAGGACTTCATGCCCTGCACACGCATCGATGAGTTGGTCAATAAATGGCGTGGGGAAATTGTCCTTGGGACAAGCACGGTTTAAATCGCGGAAGTCAGTGCATACTCGAATGGTGCCTTGTTTTTTTGTTAACGGGAACGGGGTTTGAAGCCCATGTGGTATAGGCAATAGGATAAATGAATCCTGCATTGCAAAGTTTCTCAATCTCATCTTTGATAGCTGGGAGCTTTGAGGGATGAATGGGGCGCTGTTTCTGACGAACGGGGGGTACATCAGGCCATGTGTCAATGTGGTGCTCTATAATGGCGGGGTCAAGACCGGGCATCTCGGTATAGGACCAGGCAAAGAAATCACGGAACTCTCTGAAGAGGTGTTTGTATTCCTCAATCTTTTGCTTACTGCAGAAGACTCCTAAAGTGATGAGCTCAGGGGCACATCCTGGGGCAGCGATATCAATTTGGATGACAGGTGAGATGTTGTCCATGTTACCCTCCTCGAAGGCGTCAGGATCAGGAATAGGATCCTTGAACCAATCGACCTTGGTGGGAAGGAAGTCTTTGGATTCAACCGTGAATTGCGTAGCTGTGCTAAAGGAGGATTCTTCTGGGATGAAATAGGAATGGTGGTGCATGTCATCCCAGGGATAATCCGGGGCAGTGAGGGCCTCGAGAATCTCCTCATCAGTACGAAAAGTTTGAGTCGTCAAATCGGTTGACGAGGGAGTAGTGGTTGAAGAGATCATATAAATGGTATTAACCTCTCCTGAAGGGGAGGAGACTGGGGGGTGGATCTTCTCAATGGTGGGTGGTTCCGTCTCAAGATCCAGATTGTTCATCTCATAGAGAGTTGCTCTGTAATTCGGGAGATCGGGACAGTGGTGTGAGTAATGCCCGTAAACACCGCATATGGCACAGAGGTGGTTGGTACGCAGGGATTTATCTTTAGGCTTGGGGGTGGGGTCTAGTTTGACAACCGGGATATTGGGGTCATCGTCAAGCATCTGCATGTGTTCCTGTAATGCTGGTAACTGTGGACATTGATGAGTCGCATGGACTAACTCATCTCACAACGAGCATTTGGGAGGAGCATGAAACATTTGGGGGTTTTTTACTGTCTTGGGAGGTGGTATAGCAGTGTAAGGTTGGGGGCCTCTGCCCCCAGTGGATTTGGGAGTAGGAGGGGGATTCATGGAGGACAAAGGGGGTAGCGACACCGGGGGGTGGCTGAGTGGTAGTAGCCATGGGTTGCATCGGTTGGAGGACGACGCTTGGTGTCGGCGGGGGAACGGGAGGCGAAAGGTACCAGATGGGTAATCCCAAGGTTAACCCAGGGAGGCTAAGGGTAGCCATAACCGGGGCGCTTACTACTCCCTATGGAGGGACTAGGAAGGGGATTGTGTGGATAGGTGTAACACCAATGTGGCTAGGTACCAATGGTGGTTTAGGCAACAAGGGTGGTTGATTATTAGGAGTTTGGTTATCGTGGGACAAGGTACATAAGTCAGACATGTCGGGCGTAGATGCCGGGGGAGGAATGGATTGGAAGGTGGAGGTCATCGGCGCATCTGAGTAAACTCCAGGCCCCGTAGAAGAAACAAACGAGGTGGTTGTACTAGAAACAGGTTGCTTAACCATGGGGAGAACATTTTTGAGTGCCGTGGGGGCATTGGGATCATAGTAGGTGAGTTGGTCAACCTTGACCACGCGTCCCTCATGGGGGAACATCATGGTGCGAAAAATGAAAGAGGCAACTGCCCGCATGGCATACATGTAGCTGCAGCCAAGTAAAAGGTTATAATCAAATTGGCCATTGATTACCTCAATGTCAATGAGTACGGTTTTGCCACCTAACTGGACGGGGACATTGGGTAGGAGTCCTTGGGGCTGGGCCGAACGACCGTCGTAGGCGCGTAATGCAGTGGTGGACTGCTGGAGAGTAGGTGATCCCAACTTCTGCCATACGAATGTAGACATAACGCATGTGGAGGCACCTTCATCGATGATGCACCGATGGATGACAAGATTCCGAACGGAAACAGAAACTTGGAATGCTAGGGTGGAAGGCAGGCGGGGTTCAGACTGGTCCAAATCAAATGCCATTAAATTCGAATCATTTGGGTCAATAGCCCCAATAGCTGAGAGTAAAGTCTTGCATTGGGAAGGGCAGTTTTTCAAGACTTCTAACGCAGACATGGCTGCGGGAGATTGGGCTAAGTCATCTACAATGTTGTAGTTTGACGTAGCGCGCGCATTAGGGTTATTGTTGATACGACGAAGTGGGAAACGAGGTGCTTTGGGAGCACCATCTAGTGGAGGTGGAGGTATATGTAATGCTTGATCAGTGGGATGACCGTTAGTGGGTTTATCAGTGGGAGGTACTTCAGTGGTGGAGCCATACTGGTTCCGACGGGTCTGGAGGTTGACATCAGCGGAGGACATCATCAACAAGTGGTGGGTCCCTGAGTCGAACATGGTTTGATCAGGGGCGACGTAAGTGATTTGTTGTTGGGGTGGCGCATTGGCTTGAGGGGGAGACAACGGCTGAGTGTTCACTACGCCTTGGTTTGGTAAGGGGTTTTGCAGCACCAAAGGTGGCTGCTGAGGTTGTGGGGGGTTGGGTGGTGCTTGAGGAGCCGCATGCCCTTGGCAATGGTATTAACACCTAAAAAGTGTTCACTAGCTCATTCCCTTATTCACATGACCCATTTGTCCACTTTTCCACCATCTGAGCCTCCGAAACCAACAAAAGGTCACCAAAAGACCTTAGTACACCCCTTTTTCCCACTCAAAAAGATTATTTTTCCTAAAAAAGCATAAAAAACCCTCAAAAAGGGTCCAAATTCCCAAAATATTAAAAAAGGGAATAAAAATATTAATTTTATTCAAAAAGGAAAAAGGAGGGAAAAGTACCTAAACCATGTTGGTCAATACCATTGGTTTCCACAAAACCACAAATGGTATTCCCCACCACCAAAACCTATAAAAAGGTGGTAGGGGATCCTCATTTCACATCCATCCATTATCTCATCCTCATGCTGCTGAAATCTCCCTTGAGCATTTTAGCCATTGTAAGCAACCTTGGAGAAGGAGACCTCTTGGAGCTTGGAGCTACTTATCTTGGGAGTTGCTCTACATCAACCTTCACCATTGGAGGTATTACTATTGCAAGCATTAGCTTTCCCCATTTTTAAATACAAATTTATTCTTTCATATTTTCTTGTTCTTGTTTTTTAAAATATTTCCATTATTTGCTTAGATTCTTGCATAGATCCATGATTAGTTTTGTTTAGATTAGTTTCTTGTTTAATTCTATTGAAACTGCTGCTACTAGTTAGCAGGTGCCCATAGCACTAAGCCTGGTTGCAAAACCGGGCCAACAGTTTTTGGCGACTCCGCTGGCTTTGAACAATAGATCTCAAATTTTGCTTTCAATTTTAGTTTTTTATTAGTTTTTAGCCTTTAGATCCATAGATCTGCCATCCTAGACAGCAGATCTATTGCTGCTCTAGGTTTTGGCCCCATCTATTGCCATTAACAGCCCGGAATTTTCAATTTTCGGGTTCGTTTTTGGCTTCCGTGCACGGCTTTCGCCTCGCGATTTTCAGCCTGACAGTCGCGCGGCTCATTGCGACTTTTTGGCTTTTTTCCGCGCGGTTCCCCGCGGCTTCGCGGACTTTTTGCGCGCTGCACATCGCGGCTTCGCGGTCATTTACTGCGTTGCACATCGTGACTGCACGACCCTTTTCCGCGCGGTTCGCCGTGGCTTCGCGGCCCATTTGCGCGCTGCACATCGCGGCTTCGCGGACATTTTCCGCACTGCACATCGCGACAATGTGCCGAAATCCCGCGCGGTCCATCGCGACTGTGCGACAGAAACCCGCGCGGTCCATCGCGGCTTTTCTGTCAAAACCCGCGCTACTAATTTTTTCATTTGGCCATTCCGATTTAAAAAATTAATTTTTACTGTATTTTCTGCCCACATTGCACATTTTTACAGTATTAAATTCTGCATATTTTACAGCCATCAAAAAATTTTACTATTTAGAATGCACATGTGAAAGAAGTCTTTTTAAAATTTTTCATCAATTGAAAGAAGGATCTATTTTTGCATTTTATCTAGATTTAAAATTTTTGCTGTTTACTTCTTTAAATATTTTGCCCATAGCAATTATTGAAAACGAAATCCATTTATTTCGAAAAGAAGTTATATTATTTGCTTTCCTGTTTGAGAGATCCTTTATTTTTCGAATAGTCCTTGAAAAGCATTTAATTTCAATTTACTGAAAAAAGTCATAAATATTTGCTTTTTTATTTTCAAAAGATCCTTTGTTTTTTGAAAATTTTCTGTAAAGCATTTACTTCTTTCAAGTTCAGTTTACAATACCACACGTGCACCCACTCAAACACTTAATTGAACTGAGCCTCAAAACGTACCCTAATTTCAACACACTTTTAACCCCACTTGGGGAACACTAAAAGAACTTTGTAGCTAGGTAGTATTGAGGGGATAGGTGTTCCAATAACACCCCTCAGTTATTACATCTGAGACATAGAAGTTGTCCATTTAGGGAGCTAAAATGTCTTAGTATTTATTGGCGCGGTCACAACCGGTTTGTGGGAAGGCCTCTCCCCTAGGAGGGTTGAAGTCGCGAGGATGGTTCCGGAAGCCTGAGTGGAATACCAAAATCCATTCAGTAACCGAAGGGCTACCATTCGCAGTTCTCGGGATATCCCTGTATTGGGATATTGCGATCAAGAACCAAACGACAGATTTACCTTTTCTCGACGCGTCATGAACGGAGTATCCTAGTAGCCATTCTTTAGGATTGATTACCCGGTGTCCCTCCCGGTAGGGGGATATCTAGCCGTTGTCTCAACACTCATATTGTCTGACTTGGATTTCATCACCATGCAGAGGATATCGTTTGTTGATTCACAATACTTTTAGTTGGGTGTTTGCATGATTCAACCCACCTTTGGTCTAGTTACACCTATTTTTTCTAGAAGCTGTTTGCATGTTGGTACTGTGACCATTTGTTGCATCCCTCCACTTATTGTAGCACAGCTGCTAGAATAAGTGCCTTTTTTGAGGTTGATTTTTTGGCCTGAGAGCCTTCATTTTCACTCCCCTTCTTGCACCCTTGGTTGCATTAGGGTTTTGAGTTTTTTATACATTACCATTTTACACATACAGATTTTTTACACTAAAACTTATTTCTCACCATTGAGAACTTTAGACACTCTCGTCGTCTTCAGGGCGAACTCCCAGAGTTCAGTCTACTTGGCTCGCCACGTCACCGACGACGAGCATTATCCCTTGACTCGACACATCATCAGTCAACTAGATAGTCATCCGATTTTGACACGCCTCACTTCACATTTGATTTGGAGGTAGAATCCGAAAACCCCACAGAGTTATTCCCAACCACCATTATGGCTGGAACACCATTTGACCCACTATTTACCAGCACCATAGGTGAGACATCCACAGACCCTTCTGCTGCGGTGCCATTCATGGCAACAACCACCCCCCTGGGTATGCCCAATATGAGAAACACTCCACATTTAGGAATGCCCAACACAGGGCCACCTCCTGTTATAAGAATTCCCAACACAGGGCCACCACCTATTATGGGTATGCCCAACATAGGAGTCACACCCCCTCTGGTTTCCACAAACCCTATCCCAGGAATCCCTACTGCTATTCCTAACCCAAGTGTAACCCACGTTGCACTTGGAGGCGCTGGCCCATACCAGACCACACCTATTGGAGGGCACATACCCTCCATACCTAGCATACCTTTAGGCGCTACTGGACCCCTACATCATACCACAATGACTAGGCATGTCCCAGTCCCAGTCACTACATCTGCTAGCTTACCATACATGGCGAGTCTGAACCTACCAGACTTAGCCAGACTCACCAATGATCCTATCAGACATGATCCTGCGTGGCCTCACATGTCCACCAAACTCCCCTTTGACATCCCTAAATTTGAGGGTAAGGCGGGTGAGGACCCCCAGAACCATATCATGTCCTTCCATTTATGGTGTTCATCCAACTCCATAGTGGACGACTCTGTCCGCCTCCGGCTTTTACAACGCACCTTCACTGGCTCTGCAGCTAAGTGGTATATCGAGCAGCCCCATGGGACGCATGCCACCTTTACATCCCTTGCCTCGACCTTCCTGCAGTTTTTCCAGTTACCTGTCCGCTATGATGCGGGAGTTGAGATCCTACAGTCTTGCAGACAGAACACGACCACCCACATCACTGACCACATTTATGAGTGGCGTCGACGCCGAAGCCTCTGCAAAATCAAGTTAGACGACCGTATCTTCTTAGATTGGTTTCTAAAATCCCTCCTCCCTCTCATTGCGAAGGATGTGGCATCCGAAAGACCCCAGTCTGAAGAAGAGGCCATCCTCAAAGCCCAACAGTTTGATCTCATTTACGCCCAGTCAGGTTATCTATACACAATCATACCGGATGCCCCACGATGCGACTCTTCACGCGGTGACGCACCGGGGGCATCTCATGCCGCCGATGGCATTATTGGTCAAATCACACCACAAGCTAAACCTTTCAGCATGGTGAGTACCATGCCCGCTCTAGACCTCTCTAGGGCTACATCCAGTTCCGGAGCGACAACTTCTTACACTCCAATAAACCAGACACATCACATTCATGGACCCTCTTGTCCACAACATTGCTATGGGCAAGCACCATCAGCATATGTACCTCCTACATACTATAACCAACTTGCTACACAGAACCCCATTCAGTTCTCGCCACAACAGATGCAGTACCCACAGCAAGCTGCACCAGCTAATCCAACACATCCAATAGCTCAGGGGTACCAACAACCCCAACAGGCAACTGGATCACCACCAGCTCCACCTGCATATTACCCACCGCAACCTGCTCCCGCACCTGCGGCTCAGCAGAATCCCCCCAATGCTCAAGAGCATGTGTACGCACAACAACATCGGCCCCAATACCAAAATAACCAATGCAACCAGGGTGGGCAACCAAACCGTGGAAGAGGACGTAACCGCGGCAACAACCAACACAATAACCAAGGTCCACAACCTCCCCATCCTCCACAAAATAATAATGCAGCGCCTGCTCATCAGAATCCTGATCGGCCACCTAAGCAAGCAAAAAATGCTACTTTACGAACAAACCATCCTTGTTTTATTTGCGGGGTCTATGGCCACTATACCCACGCTTGCCCACATCTGGAGCGAGCTCGGCAACTATGGACAGATGACGCCCATCGTCAAGGGCAGGTGGCTCCTCAGCCGCCACCCAACCCTCCACCACCTCAACAACAACCTTTGGTGCTACAAAACCCTTTTCCAACACAAGGAGTGGTGAACACTCAGCCGTTAGCTCCCCCACAGGGCAACGTGCCACCACAACAAATCACTTACGCCGCTCCTGATCAACCAATGTTTGATTCAGGCACTCACCACTTATTGACGATGTCCACTGCTGATGTCAACATCCAGACCCGTCGGAACCAGTATGGCCATACCTCCGAAGTCCCCCCCGCCGATAAGGATACTAACGCTCATCCCACTGATCAGACGTTACGTATACCACCACTTCCACTTGATGGCGCCTCTAAAGCACCTCGTTTCCCACTCCGCCGTATCAACAACAACCCCAATGCACGGGCTGCGTCAAATTACAATATCGCAGATGACTTAGCTCAATCTCCCGCAACCATGTCTGCGTTAGAAGTCTTGAAAAACTGTCCTTCATAGCGCAAGACTTTACTTTCCGCCATTGGGGCGATTGAACCAAATGATTCAAAATTAATGACCTTTGATTTGGACCAGTCCGAACCATGTCTGCCTTCCACCATAGCAGTCCAAGTTTCTGTTTCTATTCGGAATCTTGTCATCCATCGATGTATCATCGACAAGGGTGCCTCTAAATGCGTCATTTCCACATTCGTTTGGCAGAAGTTGGGATCCCCTACTCTCCAGCAATCCACCACTGCATTGCGGGCCTATGACGGTCGATCAGCTCAACCCCAAGGTCTACTACCCAATGTCCCCGTCCAGTTGGGTGGGAAAACTGTGCTCATCAACATAGAGGTCATTAATGCCCAACTCGATTATAACCTTTTACTTGGCCGCAGTTACATGTGCGCCATGAAAGCGGTTGCCTCATTCGTTTTTCGTACCATGATGTTCCCCCACGAGGGACGCATGGTCAAAATCGACCAACTCACCTACTATGATCCCAATGCCCCTGCAGCACCCGAAAATGTTCTCCCCATGGTTGAACAACCCGTTTCTAGTGCAACCACCTCCTTTGTTTCTTCTGTGGGACCCAGACTTTACTCAGATACACCAATGACCTATACATTCCAGGCCATTCCACCACCGTCACCGGAGTCTCACGTCACAAACCTCTGTACTCTTTCACAGAATACACAAACACCCGATAATCAACCACCCTTATTCCCTAAACCACCATTGGTACCTAGTCACATTGGCGTTACACCTATCCACACAATCCCCTTCCTATTCCCTCCCTCGGGGGTAGTAAGTTCCCCGGTTATGGATACCCTTAGTCTCCCTGGGTTAACCTTGGGATTACCTGTGTGGTACATTCCCCCTCCCCTCCCCCCGCCGACACCAAATGTCATCCTCCAACCGGTACAACCTATTGTTACCACTACTCAACCTCCTCCTGGTGTCACAATCCCTTCGTCGTCGATGAAACCATCTCCTGGTCTCATGATCCCTTCGTCGTCAATGAATCCTCCTCCTCTTGTCAAGCCCACTGGGGGCAGAGGTCCACAACCATACACTGCTATACCACCCCCTAAGGCAGTTAAACCCCCACCGGTGTTTCGAGCTCCTCCTAAATGCTCGTTGTGCGATGAGATAGGCCATCCAACTCATCAATGCCCACAGTTACCAGCACTCCAAGAGCACATGAATATGTTGGACGATGACACCGGCATCCCAGTCGTTAGACTTGAGCCACCTCCTCAGCCTCGCGACAGATCACTGCGCACCAACCATCCTTGTGCCATATGCAGTGTTTACGGCCACTACTCTCACCATTGTCCTGATCTCCCGGACTATAGAGCAACATTGTACGAGTTAAACAATGTCGATTTGGAGATATCTCCTCCCCTCATCGAGGAAATCTACCCCCCGCCATCATCCTCGTCGGAAGAAGTCAATACAATCTATATGATTTCAACAACTTTCAAACCAGAACCCCTTGATTTATGGTCTGACTACTTCAATACTGATGAGCAAATTTTGGAGACACTCACTGCACCCGACTACTCTTGGGATGATATGCATCATTGCTCGTATTTCCTCCCGGAAACATCTACATCCACCGCATCCAACTAGCTATCAGTTGAATCGAAAGATTTCATACCCACTAAGGTCGATCGGTTAAAGGACCCCATCCCAGCACCGGATGCCTTTGAAGAAGGGAACATGTCCAACATTTCCCCCATTATACAAATCGATATTTCCACAACACCAGGGAAACCTGAGCTCATCTCGCTGGGCGCATCTTGCACTCAAGCAGAAACTCAGGCGTATAAAAATCTTTTTCAAGAATTCCGGGATGTTTTCGCCTGGTCCTATACCGAAATGCCTGGTCTTGACGCCGCCATTATAGAGCACCACATTTATACATGGCCTGAGGTACCCCCTGTTCGTCAGAAACAGCGACCCATTCATCCTTCCAAACTCCCCGCTGTTAAAGCTGAGGTCGAGAAACTTCACAAAGCAGGATTCATTTATCCTATTCCGTACACCACCTGGGTGTCGAACCCCATTCCCATCAACAAAAAGCAAGGCACCCTTAGAGTATGCACTGACTTCCGTGATTTAAACCGCGCTTGTCCCAAAGACAATTTCCCCACGCCATTCATTGACCATCTCATTGATGAGTGTGCGGGACATGAAGTCCTATCTTTCATGGACGGTTTTTCCGGATACAACCAGATTCACATCCGTAAGGAGGATCAGTACAAGACTGCCTTCACCACCCCATGGGGCACCTTTGCCTATCGCATCATGCCATTCGGCCTCAAAAATGCCGGTGCCACTTTCTAGCAAGCCATGACCTATTGCTTTCACGACTTGGTCCATATCCTGCGAGTCTATCTTGATGACCTTACAGCTCGTTCCCGAAAACGATCAGACCACATTAACGACCTCCGGCAAGTTTTCCTGCGTTGTCGCAAATATAAAATCCGCTTGAACCCACACAAGTGTGTGTTTTGCGTTCCGGCAGGCCGGTTGTTGGGTTTCATTGTTTCCCAAGATGGAATTACTGTTGATCCCCTGAAAGTCAAAGCCATCTTAGAACTTCCCCCTCCTCGCACGCTTCGGCAGCTCCAGAGTCTACAGGGGCGGTCCAATTTCCTTAGGCGCTTCGTTCCTGATTACGCCACCAAAGTCCATGGATTCTTACGCTTACTTCGTACCCACATACCCTTTGTTTGCGATGAGCAAGCAGACACGGCATTCGAATCCCTCAAGAAAGCTCTCACACAAGCCCCCTTGATATCCCCACCAGATTTGTCTCAAGACTTCACCCTTTATGTCTCGACATCTGAATATGCTGTGTTCAGAGTCTTGGTCCAAGAAGATGCCTCTCACCAAGAGCATGTAATTTATTACGTCAGCCAGACCTTGTCTGGCCCACCCCTACGTTACCCATACGAGGAAAGATTAACCCTAGCTATAGTCTTTTCCGTACAAAAATTGTGACACTACATCCTACTCAGTCATACCACAGTCGTGGCTGACTCCAACCCTATGGTCTATAACCTAACCCGGCGGCTCCTACAAGGTCGTGTGGCTAAATGGGTCATTATCCTCCAGGAATATGACCTTACTTTCAGAACTCCTAAAAGCACCAAAGCCCTCGCGCTTTCTCACCTCATCATCGACCTCCCATCATCTTCGTCATCACCCGTTATCCAAATGGATCTGATTGACGAACAAATCTTCATCATCTCGTCTGACGACCCATGGTACGGAGACATTTTGATTTACCTCCGCACGCAAAAAGTTCGACCACATATTGATCGTGACGGACGCCGTCGGATACGACACCATGCCCTCCGATACCTCTTGTTAGGGGATGTACTTTATCGACGCGGCGTTGATACCATCCTACGCCGATGCCTATCCCATAGTGAGGCAGAACAAGTCCTCAATGATTGTCATAGCGGTGCTTGCGGAGGCCATTTCTCCGGCATGGCCACCGCCCAGAAGATCATTCGGGCAAGTTACTTTTGGCCATCATTGTTTACTGATTGCATCACCGCAGTCAAGCATTTCCAGAACAGCCAACTCTTTTCCCCCAAAGCAAGAACCCCCCCCGCCCCCCTTCATCCAGTCATCACTGTCGGACCATTCTGTAAATGGGCCATCGACTTCCTCGACTGCAACCCCACGTCAGTCGGCGGTCACAAACACATCGTTGTGGCAGTAGATTATTTCACCAAGTGGGAAGAAGCCATGCCGACTTACAATTTAAGGCCGACACTGCAACACGGTTTTTCTTCAACCATGTTATCACTCGTTTCGGAGTGCCAAAGCAGCTAGTCTCTGACCACGGCTCTCACTTCGAAGATGACGTCTGGAAAGAATTATCAACCATGTTGAAATTTGAACACCATTTCTCTTCCGCCTACTATCCCCAAGGAAACGGCCAAGTCAAAGCGATCAAGAAGATTTTGAAGACCATACTTCAACGTACTGTAGACAAACACAAATCCAACTGGCACCACATGCTTTTCCCGGCACTATGGGCCTACCGCACGTCAACCAAAACCGCCACCAGTTTTACCCCTTTCCATTTAGTTCACAGTGTTGAATCCGTCCTCCCTATCGAGTGCCAGATCCCAGCCTTACATATCGCCGTTGAACTCCTACCGGACACTTCCCCGATAGAACAACGTTTACTACTCCTAGAGCAGGCCGATGAAGATCGGCGCACAGCCATTCAAAACATGGAAGCAGCCAAACAACGATCAAAACTAAGTTATGACAAACACGTCCACCCAAGAACCTTTTCTGAGGGAGACCTTGTCCTCGCTTACGATCAAGCTCATGATAAAACCGGAAAGGGAAAGTTCGTGTCTATGTGGCAAGGCCCTTACATCGTACACACTTGCCTCGGGCAGGGGGCATAGATTCTAACCGATTCAGAAGGCAATCCCCTACGCAACCCACGCAACGGGTTGTACCTTAAACGATTTTGCCCATAGAAAATCTGATGGACACCACTGTCCATTCTAGTATAGGCTTACTTTCTTTTTTCACAAAAAATTCAAAAAACCTAAATATTTGTTTTTCTCTGCATGACCACAGATGGATCCTCTTCCACTCTGCTGTGTCGGTTTCGTTGATGGTGCAAGCCGTTGGTCTCCCAATCTCGCCTCCGCAGCTTGGGTAATATACTCCCCTTCACATGAGTTAATTCACAATGACGGAGTATGTTTAGGAGCCGCCACCAATAACCAAGCTGAATACGATGCCGTGACTGGTCTCTTGGCCGCAGCTCTCCAAATGAGCATCCGTCACCTCAATGTTTTCTTGGACTCACAGCTCCTAGTTTCCCAGCTCAACAATGATTACCAGGTACGCGATCCTTGTCTTTTCAGAAAATTCCTGTGCACTAAACAAATGGTTAGACAGTTCGAATCCATTTCGTTCACACATGTCCCAAGACACCTCAATAGTGTAGCAGACCATATGGCCAACAATGTCCTCGACTGGCACACCAATCACATCATGTCATAACCAGAATGTACATCCACATGCATAACATGTGCCTCCACGGGCATATCCATAAAAAAAATGCATCCACGTGCATAACATTTACCTCCACGGGCATATACAAATAACAAAATAATGCATCCACGTGCATAACATGTGCCTCCACGGGCATATACAAAAAACCAAATGTGCATCCACGTGCATACCATGAGCCTCCACGGGCATACAAAAAATCAAACATGCCTCCACGGGCGTACGAAAAAACAACAAGTGCATCCACATGCATACACGACTATATACCAACATCAAATATATACATATATATATACATCATCGTATAGTCAGAATGTGTCATAGGTGCCCTCAGCACCCGATATACAAAAAATACATCAGTCGTACAAAAAATGCTTCCCCATATGCTCATCAGCATTTGGGGGCAGCTACAATATCATCTACTCATCAGGATCCCTAGGCTCCTCCGGCTCCTCCTCCACTGGCCCCGCCGGGTCATGGCGAGCCCGAACTCTCCGCTCTGCCGGCCCCGCTGGATCATCCCGTAGACGTATCCTCCTCTCATCTGGCCCTGCCGGATCACCGCGACCACCATCCCTATGCTCCGCCACAAACACCGCTGTCCTCAACAAGAGCGACCACCACTCAGGCGGCGCACCGAAGCAACCCTCCAAAATATCCCGATCCAGGTCTCTCCAACCATCCTCGGGGAGTCCAGCTAGGATCTTGTCGAAGGTTTGTCTGACACCCTCTATGGCGTCATCTCGAGGGCCAACCCCTCGCCCACAAGCCGCAAATCCTCCACCACGTGGAGGTGGTACCGCTGCAGGTGGATGAGCGACCACCATCGCCCGCCCCTGACGAGCCACGTAGCCGGCCGGTGGTACAGGCCCAACATCTGCACAATGCAAATAAACCATCATATACACATCTAACTATAATCATAGATGATAAATCAAACAACACATGATATAGTATAAAATAAAACATGAAACATACCATCTAAACTCCAGGCTTGTCCTGGGGCATGAGGCATCTCTGGGTCGCCTCGATAGTCCATGCCGGCATAAGGGTAGTCCTCAATCACCAGGGGCATCTGCTCTCACTGCTCATAAAAATCCTCCGTAAAGAAACCGCGGACACCACCGCCGCCACGAGGCATCATCTGCCCCCACCGCATCATGCGAGGCTCACTCACCAGACCAGCACGAATGGGTACCCGTGGCCGCAAGGTCGGCAAGCGCTCGAAGAAAAAACAACATAGAAAGGAGGCATAACAGAACTCTCCTCCCTCTCGACTGGCCTTCTCCAGATCTCTCCGGACACCAGCCAGAAACATCTGCCCCCATGCATAATAAGTCCCCCGAAGAATAGAGTCAACCAACATCGTTTGTCCCCCAGAAAAATGATGTGGCGCAGCAGCACCCAATATCCGCAGCACACATGCCCCAACAGCCCGCATATCCCACTCACGTAGGGATCGCAGACTAATAGAGCTGTTCTGCAAAACGACATCATCAACACAGAAGGTCTGTAACAAATCCTCCATATCTACACCCGACGGGATCCTCGGTAGCAGATCTCCCACCTCCCCCAACCGAGGCAACCCAGTCAGAAAATAGACATCCGTGAGGGTGATCTCCAACCTCTCACCCCCAATAATAAATGCACCCTCCGCCGGCACCCACCAACTCACCAGCTTGTTCAGGAGCCGTCTCATTGAATGAATAGGTGGGATCTGAGCGAACTTCAAAAGTCCGCTCACAGCCAGAGTCTGTCGCACCCCCGAATCAGTCTGAATCCTCTCCATCAGATCATCATCAATCTCCCGCTCTCGCCATGAGGACAATGGTCTCCTCAACATCCTGCCAGAAAACAGAAGAAATTTTTAGCCCCAACACAAATTTTTTTTGAAAAAATCCCATCGCGGCTTTTCCACCAAAAACCACGATGACCATCACGGCCTTTCCACCAAAAGCCGCGATGACCATCGCGGCCTCCATGCAAAAACCCGCGATGAACATCGCAGATATTGGCCAGACAGTCGCGATGAACATCGCGACTATCTCCCATGAACTCGTGATGAACATCGCGGGTTCCAACCTCACAGTCGCGATGAACATCGCGACTGTCAGCCTGAAACCCGCGCGGTTCATCGCGGGAATAGACCCAAAACCCGCGATATTCCACGTTGGAGGGTCAACATGGAATTTCACGGCCTTCGGGGGCCCGCCGCCAAACAAAAAAGACATAATTGAAAAGGCTAAGGCAAATAGAGTTACCTGAAACTCGCAGAATCGAAAACCAACAGTGAAATCTCCCGAAAATCAAGAAAAAGCTTTGATTGCTCTACCAAACTCGCACGTAACAATGACAAGTCATTTGGGCCCCACGCCCTATTTAGAGAAATTCCACCAATTTTCAAACAACCATTGCGGTATCATACAAATTCCATTTTTCAAACCGTTGGTACCGTTGGAATCAACACAGCGAGAACTTCATGCAGGTTCCTTCCTTTTTCCGTTTTCACGGGGTCTATTTTTTGACCATTTTTTGGCCTCTCTCGTGGCCTCGGTTTGCGTGCCACATTGGCCGTTCTCCATTTTGGACGTGTCATATATCACCGGATTCAGTTTTCCGAGCTCGTGATGATGCTTGAGATCATTTTTCGCTCTCACGTCTCGATATTTAGGGCATTTTTTTCATGGCCCCACGTCGCCTCAGTTTGCGTGCCACATCAGCCGTTCTCCGTTTTCGACATGCCTTATATCGTCGGATTCAGTTTTCCGTGCTCGTGATGATGCTTGAGATCATTTCTCGCTCTCACCTTTAGATTTTTTGGGCATTTTTCCCATGCCCCCTCGTCACCTCGGTTTGCGTGCCACATCGGCCGTTCTCTGTTTTCAACATGTCATATATCACCGGATTCAGTTTTCCATGCTCGTGATGATGCTTGAGATCATTTCTCGATCTCACGTCATGATTTTCAGGGCATTTTTTTTTCATGCCCCCCACGTCACCTCGATTTGCGTGCCACATTGGTCGTTCTCCGTTTTGGACAGGTTTTATATCGCCGGATTCAGTTTTCCACACTGATGATGATGCTTGAGACCTCTTCTCGCCCTCATCAATACCTTTTTGTTCGGTATAATTTTATCCCTTTTTCTGGCCGAGCAACCCCTTTTACGAAAAAGGCACTTAGGGAGTTTCTGTTAAGCTCTTTTCTGACTCCTAAAACAATGAAAAGATTGCCGAGCAACCTTGCTTCCTTTCATGCTCGTTAAATGTATCTGAAAGGGCGTCTACCTGGTATAAGTTTACCCCTTTTCCGGACCTTGTAGACCAATTACGAAAAATGAATACTCTAGTCACATCGGCTAGAAGAGTTCTCCATTTGCATCATTTTATGCTTTTTCGGGCCTTGGAGACTAAAGTACGAAAAAGAACACCAATAGAGTCCACTTACCGCTTTCAGACTCTCTAAACATGAAAGCAACCATGAGCACGAGCTGTCCTGGGCTCACAAAATCCATAGGAACGTACCATTTCAGAGCACACTTTTATCCATAGGAATCAATGGTGCCTCTTGGCGCCACGACAGATCACATCTACTCATATGGTAGCTTCCCCATTTTGGTCGCCTTTGTTCAGAGTATTCTGCAGTATGTCACCTTGAAAATCCCTCGACAGCACCTATCAGCTCGTCCTCCCCCCCAGAGTTAATATATACCATTCAATCCCTAAAAGTCATGATCCCCACGCCTACAAGTCAGTTCCCTACACTGCCAGGTCAACCATTTCATCATGCTCTGAACAAAGGAAGTTTGAGTCTACCCACTTTATGACCCAGTTATTTCCCATCCCCACAAGTATGTCAGTCCTACCATCAGTACTACAACACTTCAGTTCTACACCTCATGCTCCTATCAAGGAAACATCATTGCCTTGTTAGTTGCTGGTCTCCCTCTGTCGACGACAACCACATTTATTCCAGAGAATAGACCTAGAGGTCCCTGTGTCTTGGACTCATCACCATTCATGATGAGTGCCTACGAACCATTTCAAGAAGACTCCTCAGTGCTTCTCTAAATGGTTGTTTCTCACATGCTCGACTTCAACACCTTGATCGCATCGTTGAGACTCGCACAGGGCATTGATCCTTTCAAGTTTTTCGTTGAAGACCCCGGATGCCTCCTGACTCTTCCACATTTGAGGGTCTACCTATGGAAACAACCAGTTACATTTTTTCTATAGATATCTGGGTTGCGCATGGTGATAGTATTCGGAATCCATCCAGTTATATGCTTCCTCGAGTTTCAGTTCAGTATACCCTTGATCCAGCAGCTCATCAGTTCCTCTGAGTCCCCACTCAGCAGCACTGTTGGTATTTCAGTATATCAGTTCTTCCACTCAGACATGGTCAACCCAGCAGTGCATCCTAGATTTGTGTCCCCTCTGGACCCTTATGATGTCACAGTAGTTCTCTATGTATCTTACAGGTCCCCCCTTTGTTCCGGCCTTACAGTTATTTTGTTACGGATACGAGCATGGGAATGCCCGCCTCGTACATATATTTAGTTTCTTCCTCATCCTTTATTTGAGGCCATGTATCTTTTAGGTCCCCATATTTCGGACCCTATTGTTATTATTGTTCTATATCTTGATACGAGCATGGGAATGCCCGCCTCGTCCATTATCAGAGATTATACCTCATTCATATTGAGGCCATGTAACATTTTTTGTTTTTGCAGCTTCCAAGGGCCGTGGCTCCAATCTCCAACCGGTCTCTTCTCTCCCTAAACCCCAGAAAAAAGACAAAAGAACTATGATGTCTATCGGCCATACGATGAGCTCCTGCCCTCACACATCAGGGGGCAATCTGTTAACACCTAAAAAGTGCTCAATAGCTCATTCCCTTATTCACATGACCCATTTGTCCACTTTTCCACCATCTGAGCCTCTGAAACCAACAAAAGGTCACCAAAAGACCTTAGTACACCCCTTTTTCCCACTCAAAAAGATTATTTTTCCTAAAAAAACATAAAAAACCCTCAAAAAGGGTCCAACTTCCCAAAATATTAAAAAAGGGAATAAAAATATTAATTTTATTCAAAAAAAGAAAAAGGAGGGAAAAGTTCCTAAACCATGTTGGTCAATACCATTGGTTTCCACAAAACCACAAATGGTATTCCCCACCACCAAAACCTATAAAAAGGTGGTAGGGGCTCCTCATTTCACATCCATCCATTATCTCATCCTCATGCTGTCGATATCTCCCTTGAGCATTTTAGCCATTGTAAGCAACCTTGGAGAAGGAGACCTCTTGGAGCTTGGAGCTACATATCTTGGGAGTTGCTCTACATCAAACTTCACCATTGGAGGTATTACTATTGCAAGCATTAGCTTGCCCCATTTTTAAATACAAATTTATTCTTTCATATTTTCTTGTTCTTGTTTTTTAAAATATTTCCATTATTTGCTTAGATTCTTGCATAGATCCATGATTAGTTTTGTTTAGATTAGTTTCTTGTTTAATTCTATTGAAACTGATGCTACTAGTTAGCAGGTGCCCATAGCACTAAGCTTGGTTGCAAAACCGGGCCAACAGATGGGCATCATCAACCCAAAGTTGTCGAGCTCGCTCCAAGTGTGGGCAAGCATGTGTGTAGTGGCCATAGACCCCGCACATAGAACAAGGATGGTTTGTTCACAAATTGGGGTTTTTAGCCTGCTTGGGCGGGCGATCAGGGTTTTGGTTAGTAGGGGCCGCATTATTATTGTCGGGGGGATTAGGAGGTTGACCAGCTTGGTCTGTAGGTTGGTTGTTCCCGCGATTACGGCCCTTGCCGCGGTTTTGTTAGCCCTGGTTGCGTTGGTTGTTTTGGTTTTGCTACGGATTGTGATGGGCGTAGACTTCCCCTTGGGCAGCAGGTGGATTTTGAGGTTGCACAGGTGCTGGAGCAGGCTGCGGTGGATGATATGTAGGTGGAGGCTGCACAGGTGCAGCAACTTAAGGGGATTGCTGATATGGTTGCGGAGCGGGTTGTGGGTTTGCCGCAGGGGCTGCTGGTGGCGGGTAATAAGCGGGTTGGGCTTGTGAAGGTGCAAGAGATGGTGTAGCCTGCTGGTGGTAGTAGGGCTGAGGTGTGATCGGGGGGGTGTAAGCGGGGGGCGCATGACCGAAGCACTGAGGTGGACATGAGGGTCCATGGGAATGGTGGTGATGTGTCATGGGAGCATACGAGTTGGTTGCTCGAGACTGTGAGGTAGCCCGCGAAAGGTCGGGGCCAGGGTTAGGATGTGCTCTGGAAAATGGTTGGGGATGCAAAGAAACACGGCCAATGATGCCGTCTACAGCATGGGATGCCCCCGGCGCATCGTGCTGGGAGGAATCGCTGCGAGGGGCGTCAGGTATAATGGTGTAGAGATAACCCGACTGGGCGTAAATGAGGTCGAATTGTTGGGCCTTAAGGATGGCCTCTTCTTCAGACTGGGGTCTTTCTGATGCCACATCCTTAACAATAACAAGAATAAGGGACTTGAGGAACCAATCTAGGAAGATACGATCGTCTAATTTGATCTTGCATAAGCTACGGCGACGACGCCACTCATGAATGTTGTCCGTGATGTGGGTAGCCATGTTTTGTCTGCAGGATAGGAGGATCTCAATGCCCGCGTCATAGCGGATAGGTAACTGGAAGAACTGCAGGAAGGTCGAGGCAAGGGAGGCAAAGGTGGCATGGGTCCCGTGGGGTTGCTCGATATACCACTTGGCTGCAGAGCCAGTGAAGGTGCGCTGTAATAGACGGAGGCGAACAGAGTCGTCCACTATGGAGTTGGAGGAACACCATAGATGGAAAGACATAATGTGGTTTTGAGGGCCCTCACCTGCCTTGCCCTCGAACTTAGGGATGTCAGAGGGGAGCTTGGTGGGCATGTGAGGCCACGCAGGGTCATGTCGGATAGGGTCGTTGGTCAATCTGGCTAGGTCGGGCAGGTTGAGGCTAGCCATGAATGGCAAATTGGAAGAAGGATGTGACACAGTAGTGGGTTGGACCAAGGTGGGGCCAATGCCCCCAAGTGGAGGGGCAGGGTTTGGAATGTTGCCCCCAAGTGGGGGAACTAAGGTGGTATAGGATGGGCCTACACCACCATGGGTAGTGTGAGTCACTGATGGAGTGGGGATAGGTATTCCAGCTGCGGGAATAGGTGCAGTGAGGGGAACAGTAGATGGGGGCCCCATTGAGGGCATACCCAAAGCAGGTGTGGTAACTGTTGTAGTGGTGGATGTGCCACCAATGGTCCCTACCAAAAAAGGAGTGGAAGTCACGCCAGCCATGGGGCTAGTAGGGGCAGTATAAATGGGGTTCTCAGACTCTGTCTCAGAATCAGAGGTAAAGTAAGGGGCGTCAATATCTGGTGACGGAGACCTATGCCGCTAACGAGTGGAGTCAAGGGACAAGGCTCAAGATCTATGATAAGTGGTATCAAGTGATGATGATCTGTGGTAATGACGGGTGGTGTCAAGTGAACCGTGCTGTGGGGGCTCTCCCCTGAGGCGTCGAGAATGTCTCGGGGACTCAATGGTGACAGATGGTATCAAATCTCTGTGGGTTGAGGTGATTAAAAAATAGCTCAAAAACCCTAATGCAACCGAGTGTGCAGAAGGAGAGCTAAAAAAATAAGGCACTCAGGCCAACAACCAACTCAAAACACCCACTGTAACAGCTGTGCTACAATAGGTGGAGTGTCAACAGAAATGGTCAGAATACCAACAAGCAGCAGGTTTCCTAAAAATAAAAAATGGTGGACTCACTAGACCAAAAGGAGGTAAGGGAGCATGCAAACACCTAACTAAAAGTATTCTGACTCAACTAGACATATCCCCTGCAAGGTGATGAAATCCAAGTCAGACAATATGAATAGGAAATCCAAGTGGCTCAGATATCCCCGTACCGGGAGGGACACCGGGTAGTCAATCCTAGAAGAATGGAAACTAAGATACTCCGTTCATGACACGTCCAGAAAGGTGAATCTGCCGTTTGGTCCTTTTACCGCAATACCCCTATACAGGGATATCCCGAGAACTACGAAAGGTAGCCCTTCGGTTACTGAATGGAGTGCGGTATTCCACTCAGGCCTCCGGAACCAGTCTCGCGATTTCAACCCTCCTAGGGGAGAGGCCCTCTGGTAAATTGGTCGTGACCGTGCCAAAAAGTAATAGGGGATTTTGGTTCCCTAATTCGACAAAAGCTATGTCTCAAGTGTAAGTAACCGAGGGGTGTTATTGGAAGCCTATCCCCCCGATCCTACCTAACTACAAAGATTCTTTTGTGTTCCCCAAGTGGGGTTAGAATATTGGTTGAGTTAAGTAGTTTTTAAGGCTCACTTGAATTATGTGACAGAGTGTGTGCTCGTGAGGTGATGAACCCAAAATAGAAGTGCCACAACGGGGGCAACTTCCTGAGAAAAATACTGAATTCAAAAATTTAACATGCAAAATTTTCTGAATTAAAATGATGGAATTTTAAAAAGATTCTGTAAAGGGAATAGAAATTATGTTGCAGAAAAGGCTGTAGGGAAGTAGGGCTGCAGGTAGGACAGATGGCTGTGCAGAAAATATTGCAGCAAAGGGGGTTGGGTTCAAACCAGAGAAAAAATGCAGAAATCAGATCACGGGTTAGTGGCGAAACTGAGCAGGCGGACCGCGGGTTTGAGGGAAACAGGCACGGACAGGTCGCGGCTTTTTGGCCGACAGAGGAAGTCGGACCGCGGGAAACAGGGAAAAATACGCAGTCGGGTCGCGGGAAAAAGGATAACAGACGTAGTCGGGTCGCATCAAAAGGGCTGAAAGCCGCGGTCGGGATGCGGGAAAAATGGCCGACAGGCGCAGTTAGATCGCAGCAAACAGGCTGATTAGCCACGGTCGAATCGCAGGTAACAAACTTGAATCCACCGGCAGGGCGCCGAAAACAGTCTGAGAGCCGTGGTTGGGTCGCAGGTAAAGGCATGAAAGACACGGTCGGGACACGACTGCAGAGGAAAAATATGCGGTTTACGGCAGCCGAAAGGGACAGCCGAAAGGAAAAAATGGGAGATTATTGCAAAAAACTAAATTTTTTTTAAACTGAAACCAGAAATTCAAACCTAGGGGAGTTGCCAAAACTGTAGCTAGGGTTTTACCCCTAGCTTGTGCGAATGAGCACCTACTAAGGAGAAGGGAATCCTTCGTAGAAGTTCAGTAAATGGAAATTATTATGCTAAAACAGAAATGTAAATTACTCTAAACATGTGCATGAAACAGAAAAAACAAGATGTAAATAATGGATTTTGTATTAATGTTACCTCCAATGTGAAGGTTGGTGAAGCTCTTGCAATGATCCAAGAGAGTTGCTCCAAGCTCCAGCTTGCTCCTTCTCTTTCTCCAATGGTGGGAATGGGCCAAAAGGGGCACTCAAGGTGAAAGTAGCTCAAGGGTGAGCTAGGATTTCAATAGTGATTTTGGCAGAGTAAGGGTATACTTGATTGTGGATGTGAAATAAAGGGTCTCCATCACCTATTTATAGTTTTTTGGTGGTGGAGTGCTGGCCCATGGTTTTGGGAACCATATGGTTTAGGGCAGCTGTATAGGGTTTTTTCCTCCTTTTCCTCATTATTTTATATTTTTTCTTCCCTTTTTAGGGGGTTTTTTCTATTTTAGAGGAATTTTGGATATTTTTGGAGGAAAAAGGGGTTTTTTAGCCTTTTTGAGGCTTTTTTGATGGTTTTGTGGCCTTTTGGAGGCGTTTTAGGCCTTTTGGAGGCTTTTTAGTGGGATTTTCAGGGTTTTGAAGGGAAATATGGTAGGAAAATGGACAAATGAGCCATGTAATGGGGTAGATGAGGTAGTGAACACTTTTTGGGTGTTAACAGGTCAAAATGAGAGACATTACACAACTCAAAGAGAAGCATCCCTTCCTTGAGGGTGCACAATTCTAGATTATGTTTTTTTTTACCTGGAGAAGATATGTAAATCTATGTAAATATTGATGCCTCATGAATAAAACTATGCTTCACATTCTGATGTATCTTATTTTCTAGGATTTATAGATCAACTACATTTTTTTATTCTTATCTATCACATTTTTTCTAATTTCCTCATGTAGTTTCAATATTTTTTTCTCTTGGGTTATCTCCTTTCTATCGTAGTCAAATTGCTTCTTATGAGAGTTGAAACATGATCCAAGTTCCTTGCATGGTGAAATGATGGTTTCAAAATCCCCAAGACATTGATGTAGTAGAAAAAATTCCAAGATGCATTGTCATGTTCCTATTTTTTCATCACCATGAAGCAGATCAAACCCTAGGGATCCTAGTGACAGATTGAATTAATTAATTAATGAGGGGTTAAGTTGAGGCATTTAATTAATTAGGAGTTTGAATTAATTTGTATCCAAAATTTACTGTGCACTTGAAATATTTATTTTTCATGCATTTAATATTTTTATGTGGAATAAATGAGGATAATGGTCCACTAGGGCGGATTAGAGGATAAGCTTGACTTGGAGTTAGCTTGAGGAAGAAGCAAAGAGAAAGATTCCAAAGCTAGAAAATCGGAGAAAAGAAAAGAAAGGTGGAGAAAATCATAAAAGAAACAAAAGCTCAGTAAAAGCAATAGAAAGTAGAAAGAAGGCAAAGTTCAGAAAAGAAGGAAAGTCCAAAAAATCCAGAAAAAACAGAAAAAGCAAAGGCAGAAAGTGGAAAAGCAAACAGAAGCAGAAAAAGAAGGAAAGCAAAGCAAAAGGAAAAAAAGAAGGAAAGCTATATTTCCTCATCCACTCAAGGAGGGCACATTTTCTTGGGTTACTTGCTCCTCAAGTCACCCACTCTCCATAAATAACCCAGTGTGCACCACATTAATTCTTCTTGACAGATTGAGAGTTGGTATGAGAGCAATTTTGCCTCAGAGACTTGGGAGATGTGCCCTTGGTCAAGTTTGGGATACGTGCCCCAGATTTCTATGAGAGGATGATGGAATTCAAACAGTGTCATTGATTTTATTTGCAGGTCCTGTAGTTGAACCAAGGCTGGTTCGACTTTCAGAAAGATCCAACAAGTCTGTGGTTCAAATCTCAAAGCTCTTCATTGATTTCTAGTGCTATATTGTTCAGTAAGAATGGAGAGAAACTTTTGTAATTATTTGAGGAGTCTCTTGGATCAATTGTGATGTATTAACAGTGAATGTAATCCTTTGATATCGTTCATATCAATTAAAATTACAGAAATCAGATTTATTCTCATATTTCTGGACACCCCTTCTAGATTTAGCTAGAATTTGACTAGTTTCCAGTGTGCATTTAATAAATGAAGGAGTATGAATCCAAATGAATTCATGATTGTTTTGGGAGTTGAGTAAGATTCCATATGTCATGATCCAAGTCTCATATCAGAAATTCATGAGCCTTTGATCACTGTTTTGGAGCCTTGAATTATCACTAGTTATGCATCCAGGAAGGCAATTTTACTAGTCTTTTTCACACATATCTATAATGCATTATTTAGCTTCCACCATTCAGTCAATAATGAAACATTGTAGGACATGGGATATCATGATTCAAATCAAATAAAACACTTATCTTTTTCCTTGAATCTCCAAGAAAACTGGATATGGACTGCAACGTTCCAACCCAACCATAGGTCTCTGCCCAGCCTGCATTATTTCAACACTCAGAGACCACCCCCGAGCTGGGGCTATGTATCCACTAAGGAGTACCACTCAAGCTCACTCACAGCCTTAGTTCATAGTTAATCAGGTTTATTCAGCAAATAGCTAACGTTTTCAAGCAAGTAGGGAGTAGGTAAGGGATTTCTGAATCAATAAGATCATCCACAGAGCTATAGGCATAACCCAATGACCCCAAAAAATCTAGGACCCCCATCACCTCCACTCTCAGCCTAAGTAAGGTCCCCTTATTTGTTGCAAAGTCCCTAGGGTACCCCTTCCCTTAGCACTGAATTGGGAAGGTATGGCTGGTCCTGACTATTAGATCAAGGTAAATGAGCCTTCTCTGACTCTACCATACAGTCTCAACCCTCCTGGCCTCGTCCCACTTAAATCCACACTCGGATCTTCCTTCACGTTGCAGCTGAATGGATCTATCCTACGACAGGGTCTCGACTATCCAAATCGGTTCTCTCATGAACTCCTGGGCATCTAAACCTCTTAGTCTCGCTCCAAGGGTCAGGTCCGTGGATCCTTCCTTGAGTTCCACCTCCCACATGAGTTTTCTGGGTGATTTTGGCTCTACAAATTGCGGCCTCCCTCCAGATCATGATTTTGGTTCCTTTCCTCTCTGTTGGGTCTGCTTATGGTTTCAACTCCACTTCCCGATAAGTTACCCCCTAGAGATAAGGAATGTGTCCTTCCAAGAGGTGGAGTGGCTTATGGGACAAGTGGTTATAGCCCCATACCCTGCCTTACGGATTTTAGGTTTGTCCCATAGTTTATAGACCTCATGAACAATACTCTTCACCCACTTCCTTACAACAACATTCAATAGCAGCTAGGACAGTCAAAGGGGTTCTCAAGGTGACATATGGCAGCTTAGGGTTTTATCCCATAACCCCCTCACCACTCCCTAGTGGATACACATAGCCCCCTCATTTAGTTGCATCTATAGACATCCGCTTGGTATTTTTATTTACATGGTATCATTTACATCATTTAAATTTTCCATGGCTTACTAGCACATGGTTACCATAATACCAAATACTTGCCTCTTCCAGGCTGAGCATTCACTAGCGGGGCTTGGCCTTGAGCACCACTCTAGGAATCATACATCACATGCATACAATATTTACATTACATCCAAAATATCCTAAGGGTCAAAATGAGGGACATTACACAACTCAAAGAGAAGCATCCCTTCCTTGAGGTGCACAATTCTAGATTTTTTTTTTTTTTTACTTGGAGAAGATATGTAAAACTATGTAAATATTGATGCCTCATGAATAAAACTATGCTTCACATTCTGATGTATCTTATTTTCTAGGATTTATAGATCAACTACATTTTTTTATTCTTATCTATCACGTTTTTTCTAATTTCCTCATGTAGTTTCAATATTTTTTTCTCTTGGGTTATCTCCTTTCTATCGTAGTCAAATTGCTTCTTATGAGAGTTGCACCATGATCCAAGTTCCTTGCATGGTGAAATGATGGTTTCAAAATCCCCAAGACATTGATGTAGTAGAAACAATTCCAAGATGCATTGTCATGTTCCTATTTTGTCATCACCATGAAGCAGATCAAACCCTAGGGATCCTAGTGACAAATTGAATTAATTAATTAATGAGGGGTTAAGTTGAGGCATTTAATTAATTAGGAGTTTGAATTAATTTGTATCCAAAATTTACTATGCACTTGAAATATTTATTTTTCATGCATTTAATATTTTTATGTGGAATAAATGAGGATAATGCTCCACTAGGGCGAATTAGAGGATAAGCTTGACTTGGAGTTAGCTTGAGGAAGAAGCAAAGAGAAAGATTCCAAAGCTAGAAAATCGGAGAAAAGAAAAGAAAGGTGGAGCAAATCATAAAAGAAACAAAAGCTCAGTAAAAGCAATAGAAAGTAGAAAGAAGGAAAAGTTCAGAAAAGTAGGAAAGTTCAAAAAATCTAGAAAAAACAGAAAAAGCAAAGGTAGAAAGTGGAAAAGCAAGGAAAAGCAAGGAAAAGCAAACAAAAGTAGAAAAAGAAGGAAAGCAAAGGAAAAGGAAAAAAAGAAGGAAAGCTATATCTCCTCATCCACTCAAGGAGGGAGAATTTTCTTGGGTTACTTGCTCCTCAAGTCACCCACTCTCCATAAATAACCTAGTGCGCACCACATTAATTCTTCTTGACAGTTTGAGAATTGGTATGAGAGCAATTTTGCCTCAGAGACTTGGGAGATGTGCCCTTGGTCAAGTTTGGGATATGTGCCCCAGATTTCTGTGAGAGGATGATGGAATTCAAACATTGTCATTGATTTTATTTGCAGGTCCTATTGTTGAACGAAGGCTGGTTCGACTTTCAGAAAGATCCAACAAGTCTGTGGTTCAAATCTCAAAGCTCTTCATTGATTTCTAGTGCTATATTGTTCAGTAAAAATGGAGAGAAAATTTTGTAATTATTTGAGGAGTCTATTGGCTCAAGTATGATGTATTAACAGTGAATGTAATCCTTTGATATCGTTCAGATCAATTAAAATTACAGAAATCAGATTTATTCTCATATTTCTCCACCCCTTCTAGATTTAGCTAGAATTTGACTAGTTTCTAGTGTGCATTTAATAAATGAAGGAGTATGAATCCAAATGAATTAGTTATTGTTTCTGGAGTTGATTAATATGTCATATGTCATGATACAATTCTCATGTCATAAATTTGTGAGTCTCTGATTATTGTTTGGGAGCTCTGAATTCTCACTAGTTATGCAATCCATGAAGGCAATTTTACTAGTCTTTTTGTGAGAATTGCTCATAAATTCATAAACACCCATCCCCATCCTCTAGTTAAAGTTCACACCCATACTAGTTTGTATATGCTGAGTGGACTAGGAGCGTTGGAGTAAATTGAAGATTTGATGCTCTTTAAACATCAATGGTATCAATACTTTGTGCAGAGATATTAGAAGATATCAAAGCCTTCCATCCATCCCAAACCTTTGATCTAGTCCATCCTTAGTCCACTTAGCTTCCACACTCATTGTTTCAATTATTTTTGAGAAGTATAGAGTTTGTGTATCACTAACTTGAGTTGGTACATTGCAGTGGTATCATAGAACTTTCCTTAGCTCATCCCGTGGAAATTAAATCTCATATGAATAAATATCTCAGAACTATTTTCAAGTTTCAGCTATGAAACTAGTTACATTAATGGGAGATGAAGGCTTTGAGACTTACAAGGAAGAAGAAGTCATTTAAATTGATGGAGGCCTACCAAGAGATGATGATGGTTACATTTGTGACTAGATGTACATAGATCAATGGGATGAACCACCGATGGCTAATCCTAACAAGGAGTTAGTAAAGAGGATATCTGTAGGTAGAAATTTGCCCTGCCACTACCAGGATTATCTGGATTTGAGAGAAGAGATTCGGAAAACCATTTCCTTCAAAGATTATTTTTATTGCAGATTTGGATTTGAGATCAAGGATGAATCTTTTGGTTTAATAGAGAGCAACAAACCACCCATAGAGGAAACAAGTTGTTCCACCCCTATGAGAAAAGAAGAAGAAAGAGGAATCAAAAGTGAAGCCTCATTGGATATCGTTGTTTCTAGCATGGAGAGACTTTTCAGATTCTCTTCAAACAAAGTCTCCAATAATACTGATTCTAAGGTTACCAAGGATCAATATGCATCAAATAGCTTGAAGGAGCAAAAGCGTAGTAACCACCAACCATCAAAGGAGAGGAGCAACAATCTTCCAAGAGAAGAGCCATGTGTTTCCTCAAATGAATGTAGTAAGCAAGAACAAGAAGACTTCAAGATAAGGAAGGAAGGTAAAACTGATCTTGGTAGCATCAATTCTTTTTTGCATCAATCTGAAGAATATCCCACTAAGTTAATCACAAAATATAAAGGATCAACCCTTCAAGCATTCTCAGAACATCATTATGGAGAAAACTACAACCACACTCTAGTTGAGAGTGAACCTGGAGATTTGGAGAGGGAGCATGCCATCACCACTCCACATCATGAAGATATACAGGTGTCACAAAGGTATTAAAACCATTCTAATTTTTTAATTCACCAAATCCTTTGTTTCATCTTGATATGGAAACCATTTCCGGTGATAAGGTTGGCAAAAAATATACTTCTAGCACTGAGATCCAATTTTTTGAGAAGGATGAATTTTTAAAAGAGAGTTTGCATGATTCTCAAGAGTTGCATGAACACACATGTGATCATATGTGTGTATCTAATAGTACACATGACATTATGGAGTAGCATCATTTGCAAGGTAAACATAAGGAATCCTCATATTTACAAGTGTTTCAAGAAGACATTGACTTCCAGGATGATTTCCATGCACCTATTTCACTCCATAGAGATTGTGAGCCTCTTTCATGTAAGTAAGGCTTATCCTTTATGAATATGGTTGAATACACTCCATTTGGATCATCAATCAAAGAATCCTATTCATCATTGAATTGGATGGATAGCTACATCACCAAGATGGAGACTCAAGATTGTGCAAGACTAGCTCACATGGGTAAGGGTTATTTTTGCATTAATACTGGATATATTGTTGCATTCAAATTTGTTATGATCAATGAGCATCCTGCAAGCTATATATGGCTGCAATATGATGCTTACCTTACATTTCCATTCATACATGGGAGAAATAATTACATAGCAGATGAGGATTTATCCCATGGCATGATATTCATAGTAAAGCATGGTGACATTGTGGGGGCTACTGAGGGCCTAACCACCATCCAAGGAACAAGTATGGACTACTTCCATCATATTGAGGCCATATGGAAGTCACTACAACAACATGAGAAGGTTCTTTAATACCACCCACAGGGTAGACCACCTAATAGGGTGAAGAAGCATGGGGCTGAATTGATGATGGATGTGCAATCCATCAATATCTTTCATTACAAGCAATTGAAAAGGTTCAAGGAAGGAAATGAAAGGGACCTCAAGAGTTTCTTTGAGTGGATACACATAAAAACAAGTACTCTTACATTTCTTATGGGCTTAGTGAAGATGAAGGTCAGAATAGAGTACATGTGCATAAGGAACACATTCCTTAACATGGAAAAGATTCAGAAAGCAAAGACTACAAACCAAGGTAAATTTTCACATATGCTTTCTGACATAGATTATTTGCATGATATTCTTCATATGTTGCAGGAAGCATACTTGAAGGATGATGAAAATATTTGCAAGCTCAATGATGAGTTGATGGCCACCCAAGATTCTTTGAGAAGCACTCAAAGTTCCCTCTTGGAATCCAAGATGGAGAAAGAACAATTTCACCAAGAATTGCAAAAATCACATACTCCTTCCTACATTCAAATCGGCCATCCTCTTTCAGTTGATGACATTCAGAGTTATATGGAGGAACCTCATGATATGGTGGTTCATGACATTCATGATGACATGTAGGTGGATGAGTATTTTAGAGATGCAGATGATGAGTTCCAAGAACATACTACCTTACAGATCCAGACTGAGCTTCTTCCTGGAGTGAGTCATTCCTCCAATGAGGAGTCAGAAGAGCTCATGCTTGTTGGACCATCCTTTGATGGTGTTGATGCAGCCACATATTTGGTGGATACTTGTTGCAGAAAGTTGGTTCATATTTGGACCAATGGCAGAGAGTTGAGCCATTGGGAGCACTCACATACGGAAGCATCTTGCTTCCTAGTCGGAGCATTGGGTTGGAGTGTCTCTTCTTTCCCTATTTGGGAGAAAAGACACATGAGTGATATTCTTGCTTGCATCGATGGATACTTATTGGATACATTTTTCACTTTTTGTGAGCAGCAAGGGCCCCCATGGACTTGTGATGATGCCTATCTTCTTTGTGAATGGACATGGGACTTTCACCCTTGTCATTGGAACAAGAATGTTTCAATTTTTGGTACTTGTGTGCATTGGGCATATGAAGTACAATCTGATTCACATGTGCTTGGGGAGTTTGAGGTCAATGAGGCACATGATCTCCCTTCGGTTGATCCAACCATGATGGATGACTATTATAGAGAGTTGATTCACCATTCTCCATTCAAATCACTAAGTTGGAGTATGCCTTCATCCACTGGTTGGGTGGATAGTTACATAAGGGAGTTGAGTACCCCAAGAGGTAAGTTTGTTGCTTGCATTAGTGGAAATTTTATGGACACATCACCCATATTTTGTGATCAGTTGTATAGGCATTCATGGATGCTATGTGATGTCTTTAGTATACTTGGTTGGACATGGGATTTCCATCTATGTCTTAGGAATGGGGATTGCAGTGCTAGTTTGCACATGGCTTATGAGGGGATTCAATATTCCTTTGGGAGTGATGAACTTCCAGTTTGGTAAAGTGTTTTATACATCTTACATGATGACATATTCTTTTTTTTGATACTGATGTTTGGGAGGATGCAGTTAAGACAATGGGACCCTAGAATTCTTTGGGATGATAGTTTTCCACAAGCAACAATTCTATTGGGAGACATGCAGCAATGGCAGTGGGATCCAGGAATTGATGAGTCATTTCAGTTTGCATTGATGTCTGGAGGAATGAAACATAAGCAATGGGACCTTGGGATTAATCTTGAAGATCCAGATATAATCATAGTGGTGCAGCAGAAACATGATGGACTTTTGGTATTTTGCTTGGAATTGAGAATTTTGATTTTAGACAGCCAACAACATATTTTGAGGAGTAAGGTCATTGGTTGGCTTCCTAGATGGTTGGAGTTGATTTCTTTTTTGAGGAAAAGCAATCTTGGGAGGGGAGGACTGTCATGTTCCTATTTTTTCAGCAGAATAAAGCAGATCAAAACCCAGGGATCCTAGTGACAAATTGAATTAATTAATTAATGAGGGGTTAAGTCGAGGCATTTAATGAATTAGGAGTTTGAATTAATTTGTATCCAAAATTTATTATGCACTTGGAATATTTATTTTTCATGCATTTAATGTTTTTATGTGGAATAAATGAGGATAAGTTTCCACTAGGGTGCATTAGAGGATAAGGTTGACTTGGAGTTAGCTTGAGCAAGAAGCAAAGAGAAAGATTCCAAAGCTATGAAATAAGAGAAAAGAAAAGAAAAGTGGAGCAAATCAGAAAAGCAACAAAAGTCCAGTAAAAGTAGCACAAAGCAGAAAGTAGGCAAAGTTCAGAAAAGTAGGAAGGTTCAGAAAAGCGGGAAAGTTCAGAAAAGTAGGAAAGTCCATAAAAGCCAGAAAAAAGCAGAAAAAACAAATGCAGAAAGTGGAAAAGCAAGGAAAAGAAAACAAAAGCAGAAAAAGAAGGAAAGCAAAGCAAAAGGAAAAAAATAAGGAAAGGTAGTTTCCTTATCCACTCAAGGAGGGTGCATTTTCTTGGGTTACTTGCTCCTCAAGTCACCCACTCTTCATAAATAACCCAGTGCACACCACATTAATTATTATTGATAGTTTGAGAATTGGTATGAGAACAATTTTTCCTCATAGACTTGGGAGATGTGCCCCTGGTCAAGTTTGGGAGATGTGCCCCAACTTTTTGTGAGAGGATGATGGAATTCGGCCATTGTCATTGATTTTATTTGCAGATTCTGTAGTTGAACCAAGGCTGGGTCGAATTTCAGAAAGCTCCAACAAGTCCGTGGTTCAAATCTCAAAGCTCTTCATTGATTTCTAATGCTATATTGTTCAGTAAGAATGGAGAGAAACTTTTGTAATTATTTGAGGAGTCTCTTGGATCAAGTATGATGTATTAACAGTTAATGTAATCCTATGATATCGTTTAAATCAATCAAAATTACAAAAATCAGATTTATTCTCATATTTCTCCACCCCTTCTAGATTTAGCTAGAATTTGACTAGTTTCCAGTGTGCATTTAATAAATGAAGGAGTATGAATCCAAATGAATTCATGATTGTTTTGGGAGTTGAGTAAGATGCCATATGTCATGATCCAAGTCTCATATCAGAAATTTGTGAGCCTTTGATCACTGTTTGGGAGCCTTGAATTATCACTATTTATGCATCTAGGAAGGCAGTTTTACTAGTCTTTTTGTGACAATTGCTCAGAAATTCATATAAATTTGTGGAATATTATTTTTCTGTGTAATGACTATAATTTAATTATATTAAAATTTTGTGAGTCAAAAACAACCATCCCCAACCTCCAGTTAAGGTTCACACCCATACTAGTCTACATATGCCGAGGGGCCTAGGAGCGTTAGAGAAAATTGCAGCTTTGTTTATCTGGAAACATCAATGGTCTCAGTACTTTGTGCAGAGGTATCAGAAGACATCAGAGCCTTCCATCCATCCCAATCATTTGATCTAGTCCATCCTCAGTCCACCTAGCTTCCACAATCACTATTTCAATTATTTTTTAGAAGTGTAGAGTTTTTGTATCACTAACCTGAGTTGGAACATTACATGCATATATCATAGTTATCCCACATAGTGAGGATTGCTTTGGAAAATCATATTAATCTTAGTACTTTTATTTTCACATTATTTAAATATAAAATACCAAAAATTTCCAAAAAAATATTTGAATCTCCTTTTATTTGTTTATTTTTCAAAAATCTTTAATAATGCTAAACTTATTAATGTACACTGCTTGCTTTAATATTAAATATATAATTAAGATTTTTTGTAAAATATCTAACATATTATATTTAGGAGAAGTTGTGATGTCATAAAGAATTAAAAGATAAGAGAAAATCAACATTGCTAAAAAAATCTCTCAACTCTATAGTGAAAGAGTCCAACATTGGGCAATTCATAATACATGTGGCTAAAATACACTAAATGATTCATCATCTTTGTAACACCAAGAGGTTTAGAAATAAAAATCACTTTCTCCTAAAATGAGATACATACACCCACATTTAGATCACAATTTCAAAAGATGTGATTCTTTACCTTTTCTAAAGTCTCACACACCAAAATTAATCCTAATAAACATTAATAATCATCATCATAAAATATCTTGCTTACATAATTTCTTATTTTAAATAATTATATTTTTCACTTTAACTAATTTTTATTAAAAAATTATATATATTAATTGTTAAAAAAATGCAAACACCAACACAGTTAATCCAAATAAATAAATTTACCATTATTCAAATATTAAAACAACATTTTAGGATCTTATTTAATTTTCCAAGAATTATCATTCTTAAAAGAAAACTGTAATTTGACTTTTTAAGTAGAAAAGAACAACATACTAATATAACCTTATTTATTTTTCCAATAATAATTAATTAAGAATCATTATAATTTTAAGATAACTAGAATTTAAGTTTTAAAAACGAAAGGAGTGACGATGGAATTGAAATGAAACTGATGTATTTTGTAAGAAGAGAATCGAAACATTGAAATAATTCCAAAAATGACTTACAATTCATTTCACGACGAACAAACTAACCTTCAAATGAAACTGACGATTCTTTCGAGAAAGACTTAAGAAATCATCTGAAGGATGGGCATTTCAATTATTCCTATTATTACAGCTATGTGACAGAGATAGTTTCAGCTGGTTCCCCCGAGGTTCTTTCTGATTTGATCCACCTCCTGTACAGTAATGGCGAATGACTTGGCCAGCACTTCCTGGGGAATGCCCGGACTGGAAGCGAAAGCGGCCGACGAGACGATCAAAATACCCGGATTTTGACTGTTGAGCGAGTTTATCGTAATTGCGGGCTTCTCTCCGATGTTTTGAACGAAGTGCAGGGTTCCCTTGGGGAACACGAACACATCGCCGGTTTCCAGCGTTTGAGAAAAGAGTCTGTTGGTATTTGAATCTACGAAACCAGCCAACAGTTTCCCTTCCATTAGGTACAGTATTTCACTGGCTCTGGGATGGATATGTGGAGGTACTACCCCTCCCACCGCCATGTCTAAGCGAGCGACCAGTATTCCCATCGTGTTGAGGCCCGGCATGTTCTGTGTATTTGCAAAAACGAGGCTGGCTCCCAATGGACTGGCTGATGTGTTCCCGCCCGTGCACAGGGCCGAAGTCTTGAAGTGTTGAGAAGAAGCTTGAGTGGGATTAAGGCAGGCCAACCCGTTCATAAATACAGTGGAATTGTTGTCCGCCACGCAGAAGTCCTGCAACGCGTCTGGATCTGCAGTGATTCTCTCCGTTGCCATCAGAAAACTGAAGAGAAAGAGGACGGCCTGCAAATGAAGGGCCATTGCTGCAATATGCAACCGACAATAAGTTCAAGCGTTGCTACTCGAAATCGAAATCGAAATCGAAATCGAAATGGAATGGCATCTACTACCTCTCTGGAGTAAATATATAGATATTTTATTATATAAATTAATATAATAAAATACTGTTCGAATTTTTGAATGATTGAAGTTTTTTTTTCTTTACTGCTATTCTGAAGGAATCAAGGAAGGCTAAACAGTCATGAGAAATCTCAACAAACTTCTCCGCAATAGTTATGAGAAATCTCAACAAACTTCTCCACATATTGTGGATGGTAGGTAGAACAAACCATCAACCAGTCATCCAAGTCAGAAGATGTCTCAACAGAATTGAAACCTGGTGGATAGAATGAAATCCAATCCCATCAACAAATGATGAAACTTATCTCAATCTCCTTGGACTTTCTCACTTTGTTTTTCAATGATATAGATCTCGATCGAGCCAGATTCATATGCAATAGTTTCTATTTAAAATTCAAATCGGCATTTACTGTCAGTCTGATTTTCGAAAATGGCTACTTATCTCAATCTAGATATTTTGAAAGCACATAGAATTTGAATTAAAAAGTATTTAGGTCAATTAGATTTTTTTTTTAATAAAATAGCATGAAGGGTGCATGTTTATCAATATATTGTATAGAGGTTGATATTATTTAGCCTGTTGCAGGTTATTTAATGCAGCTGTAGCATGTTTGTTGGCAGTTGCATTTCAACTAGTTTGAAATCCAACTGCAAATGGGTTTGCTTCACTGCATTAAATGGCCTACAACAAGTTGGATATTGATGGCATTCTATGGAGTGCTTGTCTATACTAACTATCTTGCAGCATTTGCAAACTAACTTCTATTGAATAACATTTTTAAAAAGGTTTGACATTTAAGTGTGATTATCACAATAAATTTAATAATCGAAATATAAAAACCATAAGAATATTTAGTTTCATGAATTATGGTACACATTAAAATTAATTTAATCATTCTAATTTTATTTAAATATTTAGTAAATCATGAGGGTGCTAAGTCTTCATAGTGACCCAAAAAATATGACAAGTGGAGGTGGAAGTGTTGGTTAGGGTTTGCTGGAGGATGAATCCATATTTTCTGCAGGATTGTGCAGGGACGATGGCAGTGGAGGGGCAATATTGAGTAATAACAGCTTGGAGTCAAGATGGTTTAGTGCAACCATCCTAGTACCAGCGAAGTTGAAAAAAAGTGGGAAGTATTGGCATTTGTCTGTTGTTACTCTTTATCTGCCTTCTTCACTACTATCGTCTGCGGTACTTTCTTGTTAGTTTTTGTGTTTTTTCTCCTCTTTTTAGGTAGTGGGCTCTAGCTTGGTGTTTTTGGAAGGGTTTCTGCAGTATTGGTAGTTGGTCATTTTGGGTTTAGCGGTCCCAGGTCAGGTTCTGTTGGCTAAGGCTATCATTGGCAGGTGCCGATTTCTTAGGTCTTGATGGGACTGGTGACGGGTCTAGCAGGTTTTGTCTCTCCTACTACCGGTGGGGAGGTTACACATTCATTCATGAATGAGAAGGATAGTAAATCTGGTCCTTCGTCTGTGGGATTTCTTTCCCCTGGTCTAAACCCTAGCCCTCTTACAGGGTGGCCGAGCCATTTTCGGGGCAGTAAGGCACGCAATCGTAGACATCTTAAGTCCTTGAAGGCCAGAGATGGTCTAGACCGCTTCTGTATTCCCCAGGAAACCAATCTAGACCGGATTGAAATGTTGGCCTCTAGGGCTATTGTGGGGCATCTGGAGTTTACAGCTGGTGATCAAAAATATTTGGTGGATTGGGTCCGTAAGCAATGGATGCCCATAGTTGGTGATATGCCAAGGGTTCTTGAACTTGTTAATGGATGGCTCATGTTCATTTTCTCAAACCCTGGACATGTCGGTTTAATTTTGAGGAGATTCTGGTGTTTCAAGGAAGGCTCTTTGTGCCTAAAGCGTTGGCATTTGGCATTTGACCCTCTTACAGAAAAACAAAGTGTTCGGCACCTTTGGTTATTAATTTCGGGGCTTCCCATTGAACTGTGTTTGGAAAACATCCTAATGGGTATCGCTAACTCTGTTGGAAGATTTGTGAGATTAGATAATTCATCTCTTTATGGATTTGATCGGCGGTCTGCTAAAGTAATGGTTGAATTTGAAATGAAGCATGGACTACCAGCCGAGATTGAACTGGTGTGGGGATCCAGGATCTGGAGACAGAGGCTTGACTACTTTAGGGTTCCTTTTAGTTGTTTTATTTGCAAGCAAACGGGCCATGTCCGTGCACATTGTCCAGAGTTACAGTCTTCTCCTATTTCGGAACTGCCTTCGAAGTGTGTTACTGTACCAGATACTTTGTTGTTGGATCAGCCGAGAGACACTTTGGAGCGGCTTGCGGATTTGGGTAAGTCTACTTCACCAATTCTTATTTCTAATGATGAATTAGATGTAATCTTAGATGCGGAGGCTATCTTGGACAAGAAATTAGCCTCGGGGGACATTGTGTTGAAATTGAAACCTCCGGGGGTATTGAACCCTTACATGATAAATCCAAGGCCTGTCGAGATCTCTTTGGGGAAGTTTCTTTGATGGGGGGGAGTTGTCAATGCCCCAAACCCTATCTGTGGTGGAAAATAATATTGATTCTTTGAGTCGGGCTACTGATGAAGGGACTCAATTACCCATTGGGGGTGCCAATCCTGGGCCCTATAATTCTAATGATGCTGAGATTCTGGGAGAAGCTGGGTATAAGACTATGGACACCTTGGAACATTTGACTCCGTTATCCATTTTTTCAAAAAACCCATCTAATAACCCTTTGGTTTAACCAATGAACTCGGCTAGGTTTCAGAATGTCACCATTCGAAAATCTAGGAAACATAATTGGAAGAAGGTGGACTTGGGGGGTGAAGGAAATTTGAAACATGTTCTTATTTATGAAAGGATTGATCTTGCTGATGTGGATGTTGTGAACTCTGACTAATCTGGAGGCCTTAGAGCATCTTCCCCCCATCCGAGTGTTCCTTAATGTCTATTTGCTCCTTAAATATCAGAGGTTTGGGAAGGGCTGTGCGGGTGAGTGCCCTTTCAAACCTTATATCTTCTACTTGCCCGGGGATACTATTACTTCAAGAAACTACGTGTGAGTATTTTTCTGCAATTTCCAATATTTTGGGGATGTTAGGCAGTTGGGAGGTGTCGACATTGTCTTCTGTTGGAATGTCTGGTGGTTTAGTAGCTTCCTGGGATCCTAGATTCTATAGCTTTTCGGTGTACAAAACCCCATGGGGTATATTGATGGAGGGTTTGAATAGGGCTGCTAATCAACAATTAGCTATTTTGAACTGTTATGTGCCATATAGGGATCGAGAACACTTCTGGCGAAGTCTACAATCTTCTGTTATCCTGAATAAGAACAATATTATTATTGCTGGTGATATTAATTTTACCAGACTAGCTCAGGAAATTTGGGGCTCGAATGCTAAGATGGATAATTTGGAAAATTTGTTTTCTGATTTTCTGATCGATAATGATCTTATTGATGTTTGTATAGGCATTATTATGCCCATTTGGTCTAATGGTCGAAGCGGTCATGATGGTATCTCCAAACGGCTGGATAAATTTCTGGTGAAATTGCATCTGCTGGAATCTCATAGCCGGTACAGATCTTGGGTTGGGGAGGTGAAGGTTTCAGACCACTGGCCAATCTTCCTATTATTGGATGATTGTTTAAGACAATAGAACTATCCCTTCAAATTTGATTGCTCATGGCTTGCTGATGTACATTTTACTAATTTTGTCAAAGATATGTGGTTGAACTCAGAGGTGGACAGGGAGTTGATCCCTGTGGACCGTTTTTGTACAAAGCTTAAAGTACTAAAAGGTGAAGTTTCCAGATGGATACATAATAAGAAAAAGGAGGATAAGTAGAATTTGACGAGAGTGGAGACTCAGCTACAATCCTTATATGATTACAACCTGGAAACCCCGCTTGACAGCTATGAATTTGCATTCCTAAAGAAGTTGGAAGCTGAGAAGGAGGACATTTATTTAAAGGAGGAGAAAGAGTGGAGATTGAAGAGTAGGGATTTATGGGTAAACTATGGGGATAAAAATACTCGGTTCTTCCATACCTTTGCTTCAGCAAGGAGGAATAGCAACACTATTTGGAAAATTTCTGATGAGGAGGGACAGATTGTTACTGGGGAGAAGGAGATTCATATGAAGGAAAAAAATATTTCAATAATATTTATTCTAAAGATAAAGATTGTGACTTAATGGCTCAATTACAGGTGGCGAGGCTTTACCATATAGTTTTTATGGAGGAAGAGGCTGAGGAACTGTGTAAAGAAGTTACTTTGGAGGAAGTGGAAAGCGCACTTAAATTATTTGCAAGGGAGAAGAGTCCAGGGCCGGATGGATGGACAGTTGAACTCTTCTTGCAGTTCTTTGATATCATGGGTGAGGATATCTTAAGGATGGTGGAATATACCGGAACGTAGGGTTACATTTCTAGAGCCCTCAATTCTACATTCATCACTCTTATCCCGAAAGTTAATGATCCTAAGTCATTTGGGGATTTTAGACCCATTGCGTTATGTAACCTTGCTTATAAGATTGTTTCAAAAATTATTGCTGGTCGCCTTAAACCTGTCCTTTCTAAATTTATTTCTCCTGCACAATTTGGCTTTTTACAAGACTGGTAGATCCATGATGCTATTGGTATAACACAGGAGGTTTTGCATACTATCAAGAGTAAGAGGAGGAGGGCCATTCTTCTTAAGATGGATTTAGAGAAGGCATACGATAGGGACAACTAGGATTTTTTGCGAATCATTTTGATACATATTGGTGTTCCAACACTTGCTATTAGATGGATCATGGCGTGTGAGACCACTATGAGCATTGTTGTGCTTGTTAATGGTGCACCCACTTCATTTTTCAGCTGCTCTTGTGGTATTAGATAGGGATGTTCGATGTCACCTTTGTTATTTATGTTGATTATTGAAGGATTGAGTAGGTTGATTATGAAAGCTAAAAGGGATGGTAAGATTAAGGGCTTGAAAATCTCCAAAGAGCTTTATATCTCCCATGTCCTATTTGTGGATGATGTTTTGATTGCAGGCACAGATAATGTGGATGAATGGAAGACTTATTGAGATATTATTGATCTGTTTTGTAAGGCATCTGGGATGAAGGTAAGTATTAGAAAGTCTTGCTTCTTTGAAAATCTGGTCAAGAAGGAATCAATGGAGGAGATTCAATTGCTGTTACCATATAAATGCAGTTTAATTTCTAAAGGCTTCACTTATTTGGGCTTTCATCTTAAGCCGAATGACTATCCCATTAAAGACTGGCAGTGGCTGATCAAAAAATTTGAAGCTAGAATTACACATTGGTCCTATCATCTGTTATCAATTGGTGGCAAACTCACATTGGTTAAGTCGGTGCTCATGGGGATATCTATCTACTGGTTCTCTATTTTTCCAGTTCCTAGTTCTGTCATCACTTCTTTAAGAAGACTTATGATTAATTTTCTTTGGACTGGTGGCTTGAAGAAAGCAGGGCTGTCACTGACTGGTTGGGAAAAGATATCCTTGCCATTTGTCTCAGGTGGATGGGGGATAAAAGATTTAGCTATTTTTGGTGAGGCTTTGCATTTGAAGAGTTTCTGGAGGGCCATTTTTGGCAATTCCTTGTGGTCGCTGGTCATAAAGGAGAAGTATATTAAATCAGAGATATCTCATTGGTTAAGATTGCCTCGAAAAAAAATACGTGGAGGTTCACCCTTATGGAATGGTTTCCTGAAGGTTTATTGTTGGTTAGCTGTGGAATTATGTTGGAAAGTCGGTAATGGTAAGGAGGTGGCAATTGGTATGGACCCTATTCTGGGTTTAGGAGATACTTATAGACTATCTACAGAGTTACTTAACCATATAAGGAACGCTGGCTATGTTACTCTGAACTCCATCGAGAATTATGGCCCATATAGCTACTGGCTTGGTGCAAGGGATCTTCAGCTGCCGCTTTCTGTGGCTGGGGAATGGGAATCATATCTTCATAGGCTAAATGATGCTAGAATTCCACTGAGTACAGCTGTTGACATGGTGGTCTGGGCAGGGAACGAGACAACGGGTAAAGTTTCTGCAAGCTCGACTTATGATTACATTATTAAAAGAAAGTGCTTATTCCCCAACCACTGGTGGTATAAGGTCATTTGGAAATGGCACATGCCACTTAAACTCAAATGTTTTTTATGGTTCCTACTCCAGGATCGTCTTAAAACATGGGGAACTCTTACCTCTATTGGTTGGCAGGGTCCAAGCAGGTGTATTTTGTGTAAAGGCTGGTCAGAATCTGTGCTTCATCTTTTTCTGGGGTGTCCATTTGTGAAGTGTTTATGGGACAAATGCTATCATTGTTTTGGTATTTCAGTTAGGTGGGAAGGTGATTCGGTGGAATCTTGTCTGAAGGATTGGACTAAAATGTGTAAACCTCATGCTACTTTGCCTGTATTTGTATGCTGGGCTATTTGGTGGACTAGAAACAAAGCGACCTTTGAAGATGTTCCTCCTTGCTTAGATAATGTATTCAACTTTGTTTTAAGCCAGTATTTAAAATTTCAACGTGATGTGGCTATCCCTAATCAGAGAAACATTGGTTGTTTTCAACTTATATATGATGATCCGATCCTGTTTTTTGATGGGGCAGCAAACCTGGGAAACTGTGGTGCTGGTGGGGTTATTTTTCTCAATGAAGAGCACTACAATACTGTTCATCTAAGGTGTGGTAGAGGGACGAATATGAAGGAAGAATTAATCGCCTTATGGTGTGTCATTTGAGTGGCTAAGTTCTTTGGCCTCGCAAAAGTTAAAATTTTTGGTGACTCCCATGTCACCATCAAATGGGCACGGGGAGAATATGAGCTGAATGTAATAAATTTGGTTGGTTGGTGTAATAGGATAAAGAATGAATTGAGCTCTTTTATCTTACTTTCGCTTGTTCACATATATAGGGAATTTAATTCCCTTGCAGATCAGCTCTCAAAATCTGCATTGCTAGGTGAGGACGGTTATCTACTTTGGGAGGAATTTTGTGAGAGTCAGAGGATTGACTCTGGCAATATGTATTTTCTGGACTAAAATGATTGTATCTATTTCTAGACAGTAGATATTTTGTAGTAAGATTGATTTTGCTGTTTTGAAAATACTTGGTCATTATGATCATGGAACACTATTGGAAATCAATTTAAATTTGTTGATCATATACTATTTGATTCAAACTTGAATATCAATAGTATGCTTTTTTTCGCGGGAAAAAAAATGTGACCCAAAAAATATATTAAAAATTGTTGTTAAAAAAAAACAACTGTGTATGGATGCATTTTAATATAATTAATTATTGACCTTATAATATGCCTAAGTTAAAACGAGATTTTAAAATATAAATGTGCTTTTAAAATGTTAAGTCATTGCCTTTATATTAAGGTCTTTGTGGTCGCTGGGGAAGACAAAAATATTTTTTTAATATAATTAAAAATGATTATTCATTAAGTTATAAATGATAACTTCATCGTCATTTTCTTATTTTGGAAAATTATAATAATTTTAAATTTTTATTGTAAGTATGGTAAAATATATATATATATATATATATATATTTTTTTTTCTTAAAACAAGAGTAGCATTCAACGGGATATGAGAAAAACAAGAGAAACATTCAATGGGAGGATAGTTCTTGAGACGGACACATTGAACCATATCTTGGAAGTTCATGAATGAAAGTCAAAGGCTCACGCATTCATATAATCCATTGAGGTATGCATTTGGAAGTTAACACAAATGTATAATTTTTAATTTGCTAATTGGAAGAATGGAAACCACCTTGCTCTTCCATTTGAAGTGGTTTATTCCCCTGTTTATTATATCTTCTCTTGGGGACCCTAAATGGACGACCTTCTCTCGACCTTGGTTAACAATGGGGGTGATTTCACACCCTCAAGACCTAGGCATTACCAAGGTCCATGTTATCGTTTAATTTGCAAATGAGGATCAGATGAAAGTTGATGGAGCACAAGCACATGAGAATATGTGAGATATGATGCTACGTGGGCCAACTTTCTTGTAAATGTTTATAATTCTTTTCATCATTTTTTAAGAAATTTTGATACCATTTCTAAATGGTTGTGTTTTTTTGGATTTGCAAATGATATAAATTTTACATGGTGTTTAAAGATTATTTATGAGGTTTCCTTAGGAATGCATATGATCTGAACTAAAGGATGTCATTCTTGATACGTTTTGTTTGGGAAAGGATCAACATTAAAGGTGATATTTAAGGAGTTTGAAGATTTTCCTTAATCATTTCAAAAAAGGAAGCAATGCTCTCGGTCAATGATTCCTTCCTTATATATTGTCTTATTAAAATAGAAAGGGGAATGCTAGAAATCCAAGTCCTTGCAATCTCAAAAATATTTCAAGGCCTTTTTATAACCATATTTTTATTGTAAGTCATATGTTTCCTTGAGACTAGATCAAATAGTAAAGAAAACACAAACTAAATATGAGCCCAGGATTGAATATAATATTTGTTTATCCCCAAACAAATAAGCCACCACAAGATATGAAGAATGAATATTTACGGAAGATAATATATTCATATTGAAAAGCATCAAGGTAGCACTGGTCTAATGAAAAAATCAAAATGATTTAACATTAATATCATACAGATGTAGATAGTCATATAGTTAACATTTCAATATCCCAAAAGACAGCCAAGATATTAATAAAGATAATATAATTATAGATTTTCATGGAGTTTTTAGAAAGTAATAGATCCCAACGTTCTACCATGAATGCCATTACAAATTCGAGTAACCAATATAAACAAAGAAATAAATGTGTTCTCCCTTTATGGCAAGGATGTGGCTCCCATGGACGTTGGAAATAGAGAGCTTGAGATAAGTCACAAAGGAAATGTCATAAGTAGGTGTTGATGAAATAATTAAACAAAGTATGAAGGGCCCTATGATCCTAATAGGAATGAAAGGAAAGGGAAATATTGAGGTTTGGTTGTAGATTAAAAGTTTGTGGGGTAAGACTTGTCGGGGATCTCCTTCTTGTTTTTTTATTGTTTATTTTAATTAATATTCATTTGAATCCATCCAATAACCCTAACTACTTTGACATAGTACTTGAGGAGACTCACAATAATCTCTTCAATCTTAATGAAAAATATTTCACTCTTGATTTCATTTAACTCCATACAGACTCCCAAACCAAAGATTCACTCCCCACATTCTAAAAAATAAGATCATTAAGCCATCTTCATATTTCCTTGTTAGAAAAACTTATTAATCCATTGAATTCTATAACCAAAGAAGATTTAGCAATTTTTAGTTTATATTCAGATTCTTCTCTAGTAAGTCTTTAGTCTTCGTGCATAAACCTTTAATAGTATGAACTACTCTAAAGAAAAGCTTGCTTCTTATTTCCTCAATCATATCTCATGTGTCAATTAATTATTGGAGGATGTGAATATGACTATCCTTACCCACCCTTACTATTTTAATCTCTTATTTGAAGAGAGGTTTCCTTTCATTACTTATTCTCTTTCATATCAATCATCATTCTAGTAATTGTTTCAACATAGTTCTTACAAAAATCCTAGTCATTTTGCAGCTTAGGATGGAAGGATTCATTCAAAGAGATAATCCTTGTGGTGAGATAAGAATATTTAATCACCAATTCCCATGGATTAGATAGTACATTCATTCTATCCTCAATGTTATTTTTACTTTTCTTCATAATCCCATGCAACAATTCTTGGGCCTTCTTCATTTTGGCAACTTTCCCATGAGTATGCTCTAAGTTCCCATGGACAATGGTTCTGTAAATTGGGGCTCAGGGTTGAAATATTATTTAATTTTTCAATGGCATTCTTTAAATTTACATTCTTCCATTTTTCTCATTCACAGAATAAGACAATGTATCTCTCGTGGCCATGTGCATTTTCAATGCCCCAATAGTCCCTAACTCTTGACATCTAACAAAATATTGATTTTCTCCCAACATCCTTTTACCTTTTACTTTAAACCTCCAAATATGTACCTTCTTGGTCCAAGGATCAAAATCCACATGATCTAAGGTGATTGAGTTTTCCTTAAATGTTAGAAAACCGGAATGAACACCTTTCCTCTCAATCAAGTTTTTATTTCTGAATTGTGTTGTGACCCAACAAAGGAATATATTTTCATTTTCACATATTTCCATGCTAATCATATTCACTTCAAGAATTTTGAGTTGATCAATTTTTGGAGACTTTTTTTTCATTTTGGGGATGAAGGGAACAATGTATCCCTTCTCTATCTTTGAGTTAAATGGGTGTATATTAGAGTCTTTGTAATACCCCCAACTTTGACTTCGAATGTATTTAATAAAAATTATGTACATGATAAATATGCAAGTATGGATTCCTAGTGTAGAGCTCAAGGCCAAGGCATGACTAGAGAATGGATAGGCATGTATGATGTAAATATTTTTATTTGGATCATATGGTCGACTTGTGATGCTAACTTTCAAAATCTATATAAATATTATGCTATAAAAATGATAATAAAATGGTCAAAGATGGCTACGTAAAGAGCAATAGAGGGGTTATGGTTCCACTAGAGGGGGCCTATGGGAGATTAAATACTCTATTTGTTGTGCAGGAAAAATACCTTACAGTGAGGAGAAGACACTACCAACTTGGGTGGGGTGACAGGTAAATACATTCATTGTCTTGCATTAGTTACTACAAATGGAAAGAGATCGATATATAGAAAGAAGTACCTTTTTATCGACGATTGGTCCTAGCTTTCACTTGATCTTCCGCTATGATGAACCTACAACACAAAGTAAACCTTCCTCAACGTATCTTGACTGTAATAAATATGATGAAATCATAATCAACTTAACATCAAATACAATCATACATTAAACCAAATGAACATTCAATCCAATAGACATTCAATTTGGGACGAGAAGGGTATTTCCACCTTTTATTGTCAAAGAAATGTAGAAAAGTACAGATATACCTGATTTGTCCAGACACTTCTGCAAACGAGTCCTGGGCTCCTGCTCTTCACAATGACTTGGGAATTCCTCCAGCGTAACAATAGTTAAAGCATTCTTTCTAGGTTCCTCTCTCATGGATCCTCCTTGTATTTATGGGACAAGGTAGGCCGTTGAAATCAAGAGGTGGTTGAATTGGGAGGTTGGGGAAGTTGCAGAACCAACTTCAACTAATCCCAATCTGTAATCTTAATATTTTTTTCACTTCATCTTCAGATGTGCCCAGGTTTCATACAACCAGAGTAGTGCACAATATGCAACTTTTTCACTTTACCACAAGCGTTTGCAACATTTTTAAAGGTGTGCATTGGTTGTCCTTGAACAGAGTAGTGTTTAGAATGTTGGTTCATTGTTCCAATAGTAGCGCACATGTCATGAAAACTGTAGAAAAAATAAGTTTTTCAGTTGAAGAGTGTGATCTCAGCAATACTTCATCCAGGGTCAATCTAGCTCTTCCATCCATAGTGTCCTTTTGTGTGATCGATAGAGCAATGTGATCATAAACGGAGAAGTGCAGATTTGACCTATAACACTATTGCTAAGTGTCAACCTTAGAACTCATCCAATTGCTTCCATGTGCTTTAAATGAGCCAATTATTTCCTTTTGATTATTAAATCCAATCATTGAATGCATGTGTGAGGTTTGTGGGAAAAATCATGTCATGGAGGTGAATGTACTTTGATGATAGTTATGTTAGTTGTTCGAAGTCCTTTCTTCTATGATCAAAAGTTATGTTAATTGTCTTTTCACCATTCTCTCATGTCCTTTGTAGTCAATCCTTCATTTTTCATTATCTCTTATTCTGTCATGCTCTATACTACATAGAGCTTCCTATTGTTTTTCATTTTACCATTATCAGAATGTGCATTACCGAGAAATTTGAATTTAGAAACAGAACTGTAGATTTGAGGGAAAAAGAGATGGTTGTAGGTGAGCATAGAGGTTGGAAAAATCTAGGAACCTTTATCCATTGAGTTATATTACTTTTGCATGCTTTAGAAGCCATGAATTAATACTACATGAGGTTATACAACAACATACAACATATTGCACTCTTACTGCACACACTGGTAAGCATTGTAAGGGTTGGATCTACTAAGGGAACTGTGGATAAATGAAGGGGAATGCCTTTCTTTTTTGTGTGGGGTAGTCAAAAGGACTTCCATAGCTATCATGGATGAGTGAGATTCTTGTAGGGATATGGATGAGATTTTGGATAAGCATAGGGAGTAAAACGGGTTTTTGGATGAGAGAGAGAAGCTTATAGGTGTTTCCTTTTCCCTTGTGACCTCATAGCTCAGCTTGGGGGTGGCTTCTCAACAAAAATAACATATGTTGGACAAAGTGACTATTATTCTAGGGTGGAAAATTGCTCTTACACAACCACTATATTGGATCTTATTTGTTTAAAGATAAGTATTATATTCATATTTGAATGTGCAATGTTTTATTTTATGCCTATGATACTTAAGCTTGTATATGCATGCTATGTGTGTAGCTAGAAATTTATTCTGTTGTGTTTTACAATTATCCATCCACATGCATATTTGTTGTTATGAATCTGTAAAATGGCCATGGGGTGGAATTTAGAAGCCCCCAATTCCTTCATTCCCCCATCTGTTGATTGAATTAATGGGCGACGAGGTGACGAAGTGGTATAAGAGATCTTGGTTGCAGCACCAGGGTTGTATGGGCCAGAAATCCATACTTACAAGTGAAAATTGGGTAATGTTAAGTGATGGATAAGGGGCCAAAAGTAATTTTGAATTAAATGTGAAATAATCCTCTTATTGTCGAATTGAAATTTTATGTAACTAGGAAAAAATGAAATTTTGGGAATATTGAGGTGGGCCCAACCTATGCCACATGGAAATGTGACATGGAGAAGCCACGAGACAAGAGGTGCAACATGGAGGAGCCATGTGGGCATGAGGTGTGATGTGAACCAACCACATCAAATACACAAACAAGTGAATGCATTTGATGGAGTGAGAAGGAGGATGGAGATCGAACCATTGGGTGATGGGGAAGATTGATAGCTCACAATAATTTAGGTTGGAGAAGATGCACAATGGTTAATCTAATTGGCATGAGCTTGAACTAAAATAATTCCCTGTTGACGTGTGGTCCACATGTTCATTCAGGCTCATCAAATATGAATTGGGAAACCACTTTCCTGTGGATCTTGAAACCACTTTTGTCAACATGTAGAGGTGTGACATGGAGCAATGTGACATGGGGTGATATCATGAATGATGGAAAGCCTTGTCGGACACATAAATATTGAAGGATTATGAAAACTTGATCAATGGCCACCATTCATTCAAGACCATGAACTTGCATGAGAATTAAATTTTTTAGCATGTGATTGAAATAGGAAACCACCTTGATGATGTGTCACCTACCCATTCATTTAGGCTTGTTTAGATAGTTTATGCAAGAAACAACTTTTTCATGGAGCCTGAAACCACTTATGTATGATAAGTGGCAATATGATGTGGGATGGCATTAGAAGGGAGTAAATCACATGAAGAGTGGGGATTTCCACATTTATTTTTTGAGTATTGAAATTGAAAAAAATGGCATTGAGCTTATGCGCTAGATTGCACGAAATTGAAATATTTACTAAAAAAAAATCAGGGGGCTTCCCCCGAACCACCTTGTCACAAGGGGGGAATCCATATTGACCTATTGACCCCCTAGACCCCCCTCTGCCCATAAACATCGAGGATTCTAATATTTTCCATGTGGTGACCACAAGACTAATGGGAAGGATAAATGTTGAACTGTGCATAGTTCGATTTGGAAGGGGTGATTTAGATATTTCTATAATTTGATCAAAAAAATTCTTGTAACCATAATTTGAAAAAATATATCAATATGGGTAGTCCCAGAATCCATGAAAATTAATTTTTATAATTTTAAGAGAATATAATGGATCTAACAAATGTTCTTATATGGACACTTTTGCATATTCAATATCATATCAGGGATAGTAAAGGTCAACATCCAATATAGCGCAGTTTGGAAATCCTCGGTCTTGGTTGTGGCAAGAAGACCATCATCATGGATTATGAAAAGGATCCTTATGCAACTAAAACATATATCATGGGATAAAATATAGAGTTTGAAAATGGAGACACAAAATCCAATAGACGAAGAAATCAAGTAACTCCCTTGGACATTGCAGAAACCATGAGAAGCCTAAGAGTGGAAATGTAAATTTGTAGAGTAGATAATGAGATGTTGATTAGAGCTCGGGAAGAGCATAATAAACTAAATGCAGTTATGATCCAATCCATACCATACATTCAAAGTAAAATTCACCATGGGAAACACTCAAAAAATGAGGAAAATTGTGGGTGTAGCTCAAGAAGGGATTCACACAAGAAGTACCATAGTTCAAGAACGATTTCTAAAGACATGACATATACTCTAGATTTCTCTTCTGGTGAATCATATGCCTCTAAAGAATCCCTTGAAAGTTCAATCTCTTCATCTCATAGGAATAAGAAGAAGAGGCCTTTCAAGAACAAGTCACATGGATAATTGTGAGGAACCTGCAACAACTAATTAATGAAAATACATGAGATAGCAGTAAGAACAGAACTCAGAATCACTTTATTGATCATAGGCCACTTCGAGGGGGCAACCTCCTTTGAGCAAGCTCAATACAAATAAATTCACGGTACCTTCATTGGCCTCAACACACACTTATACAATAAGTCTATGCCTAATACTATGGGTTAATACCATGGGACATATAATACTACGGGATGACTTACAAAGCATATGCGTCCAATACTATGGGTCAATACCATGGGCTAATACAAACTATGAATTAACAAATATTATGGGACAACTTACAAAGCATATGCGTCCAACAACAATATACTAACAAAGGAAAGAGAAGGGTTGACATGGTTTCCTTACATCCCCTCTCCCTTAGAAAAACCTTTGTCCTCAAAGCTTTAGATGTGGAAATTGATGCAGAATCTGAAGGAGTCGTTCCCCTGTAGCATCCTCGGTTTGCATTCCATGCCACTGAATTAATGCCTCTATGATAGAGTGAGAAAGAAGTTGACGCCTTTTGAGTTTAAGGGAGGATTGCTTGGAAGGCTGTAGATGAAGAAGAACCATATCAGCTACGTGAAAATGGACCTCAGAACGATGCTGATCGGTGTGTTGTTTCAGTCAAATTCTGGCCATGTGAAAAATGTCCTGCAGAATGAGAAGAATCTGATCACGGTTTCGAAGAACCGAGTCAATTGCCTGAACTGGGGAACTGTTGAGGGTGTATGGAAGAAGAACTGGCGGTGCCTATCCATAGACTGCTTCATATGGTGTCATTTTAGATGTGGTATTGTACCACCAGAGCGCTTCAATAAAATCCATAGAAATAGTTGTCCAAATCTGTGTAGGGATGAGAAAGGGTTCTAGCAGTCCCGAAAGGAGTGTCGTTTCACCCTTGTTTACCTAGAAAGTATCACAGTCAGTTACCATCTGTTGAACTGTCATTTTGAGTCCTTGCCAAAAGAAGTTACATTGTTCCCGGTCATACGTTTTGAGGAACCCAGAGTGCCCCAGCAATGGAGAAGCATGGAGTTCATAGAAGGGATATCCCTGTTGATCAGATTGCAACCAATGTGGAACAAGCAGAGAAATAGCTGTAAGAGAAACTGGGTAATCAAGTGTGTGAGAAGGAGCATCTGCCACCAGATTGTCCTTACCCTTCTTGTAAGTGATTGCATAGGAAGAACCCATGAGTTGGATAACCCATTTCAGGTGTGCTCGGGAGGAGACCCATTGTTCCAGGAAATTTTCCAGACTCTAGAGATCAGTCTTGATGCAGAAATAATTCCCTAATAGGGATGGCTTCCACTTATGTACTGCATGCAAAATAGCCATTAGTTCCTTATGAGATGTAGATGTGGCTAAATTATTACCGAAAAGGTCTCTTGAAGGCGACAAGCCCACTGGTTCAGTAAAGACACCTGCATATCTATCCAAGGAAGTAGTGGAGACCGTTGATGGGTGCATTTGAATGGAATGGAGCTGAGCGATGACACCATGTGAATTCTTCTTAAGGATATTTTCTAGGCAATGGGAACAGATGATGCGAAGAGACACTGGTTGTAAGCCCGTAAATTTGTGTTGTTTCCCATTGACTGAAAACTGCATCCAAAGTTCAGCAAAATCCCATAAAATGGAGCAAAGAGTGCGTAACCATTGAATGCCCAAAACCACATCACATCTGCCTAAGGACAAGGAAAACATGTCAGAGCGTAGGTTGTAATATTCCAGAGAGATACACAGATTGTGACACTTCCCCTTACAAGGTAAGGTGCCCCCATTGGCAACCATGAATTCAAAGTTGGAGCAAGGATGGACAAAACAATCACCCTGTTTGGCAATCTGAGGGTCAATGAAGTTATGAGTGCTACCAGAATCAATGAGTATGGTAAGAGGGAGATTCTTGAAGTAACCCATGTCTCGCATTGTTTGTGGGGTGGTGACACTGGTTACAGCATGGAGAGAGATCTCTAGTGGATCGTCCTGAGATGGGGGGTCAACAGGTGGGTGTTGAATGTCGATCTGATCATCTATTGTATCTGGAGCTTCTTCACCAAGTTCAGAGGCAGGCGGAGAATCCACATCCAAGAGATAGAGCTTTTTCTCAACACAGCTATGTCCCCGAGTGAATTTCTCATCACAATTATAACAAATCCCTTTTTATCGGAGTGCCCGCATCTCTGGTTCAGACAAATGCTTGATAGGAGTTGGTCAAGAAGCTGGCGTGATGGGAGGTCGTTGGGAACCCATATTTTTGAAGGGAACAAAGGTGGGTTTGGAGTGTTGTTGGGCTGCGATCTTGTCCTCTGCCAACTTAGCCAACCCTAGGACTTCCATCTTTGTGTTGGGACATAACATTTTGACCTCTGAGCAGATTTCATCCTTGAGACCACTAATAAAACAACTCCTATAGAATTCATCAGAAAATCCTTCTATGTGATTGGCCAGTTTCTCAAATTCTATCTGATACTTTGTCACTGTGCCAATTTGGCGAAGTTTAGTGAGTGATCCTGTGAATTCATCAAAAGCACTAGGACCAAATCCTTGCAAAAGGAGTAGGCAAAAATCTGTCCAGTTTAGCTTGTGATGAGATTTAATGTACCAACGGTACCATTGAAGGGTTTCCTGTTCCAAATGAAAGGATGCAAGTGGAACTTTCTGGACATCAAAAGTATTATACAGACTGAAATATTGTTCTGCTCGGTATATCCATCCAGTCGGATCAGTACCATTGAAGCGAGGAAAATCAAGCTTCGGCCACCATTGGGCGACCTATCTGCTGAACGAATTCCTAGATGACATTCGAGATACACAAGATGGTGGACATCAGTTCCACTATAGTTGGTTTCTAGTGTTGATCGTCTTCGTAGGTTGGAAAGAACCGAGATATAAACACAATGTCTCGGTATTCATTGGAGACTACCGAGGACCAAGCTTTGCAACAATGTGGGAAAACTCGAAGCCAGACAGACAAAGGCTAAACAACATATAGTTGTTTACGTATTATGAGCATTTATGCGAAGTCATCCATAGGAATTTGTGTATCACTAAATAAGTAACAACTCTCTATATTCATAAGATGAATTTCAAAGATGTACTTCACTTCATCTACATTAAGTCGATATCACAGCTACAAAATCTTGAATGGTTTGAATGCCTATATCAGTTAAATGGACAGAAAATTTATTTGATCATAGAATACTGACCTCCAGAGTGGAATACTGATGCGCCAACAACATTGATCACCACATCTGAGGAAAGTGAAACCGAAAGCACGTAGAACCAAGACGATGACACAACAAGCGTGCAAAATCCAGAGCCGGATCAGGGAGAAGAACAACAACAAGATGTTGGTCTACCAATAGGAGAGAAAAGGAAGGAACCCAACACAACCATTTCGGAAGGAACACAAAGAAAGAAACAGAAAGAAACAAGGCACCGCTTGATGTGCAGTTGCACAATGACGATTATGACTGCATCGTAGCCTGAGTGAATGAGCACATCGAAGAGACACTTGAATTGAAGGACAACAAGCAAGAAGAATTCCAAGCGGGCATGTTGGAGAGCCTCGCAGAACTAAAGATTCTGGTAGCAAGAGTTGAACAAGTCCAATGAGACTTGGAAAGGGAATCAAATTATGAAGATAGGACTAGTGAGTCAAACCAAAGGAAAAGAAAGGTGCATGCCTTGATGTTGAGACCTCATTTAGTCATAATAGAACCGATGAATGTCATATTCAAGACTGATGAGCTTACTAATGGTGCGAAGCAGCTCACACATCTGGACATTAACGTTGGAATGATGCCGATTGAAGGATTACATAATCTGCATTTGTAGGTTCTGGAAGAAATCTGAGATAGAGACATGGTCTCTTATAACCAGCATTTGAATCTAGAGGATAGCTACAAAGAGTTGAAGAATGAATGTGCATTGAAGACCAATGAGTTAGCATATGCGTAAGAGAAGCAGAAGAAGTTGAAGCAAGTTGTCGCTGAAGTCTGCACGAAGATCCCAGACTACGCAGAACAGCCTGAAGTAGAAGCCACAATTTTGAATATTGGTGCTGTTGTGGACAATCTCAAAGCTAATATGGAATATATGGAGATTGGATATAAAGAGAATATTTCTGATTAGAGTCTCGGAAATAACCTGGCACTCCACCAGATGTGAAAGAAGCAAGAGTTGAAAAATTGAAGGCTTCAACAAAAAATATCTTCACAGAGGTGGCGAGATGTCAAGACCTACTTGAAGAAATCACCAAGGTATGGGCTATGCTGCAGGAAGACCCTGAATTAAAAAAAATTTAGGATAAAGTTTAGCAAAGGCAGAAAGATATTGATTTTGTGAACATGGCTATGAAGGATTTTCCACCAAGGCAAAGGATCCATAATTTCACAGAGATGAAAGAACTTCAGAAGGAGATAAAATCACTAAGGATGAAGGAAGCTGAAACTTTGTCGAAGTTACAGCTGATGTAAGAAGAAGCACTGTGTTAAATTTTGAGCATTAATTCAAGATACTCTAGGATCTTTACTGAGAGAAAAACATGTACAGTATATCAATGCATATCAATCATAGCAAGCATGACAATCATCACAAGAAACAAAAGCATGAGAGACAATAGACACAGAGTTTCCGTGGGGAAAACCCTAAGGTGAAAAACCCCACAACTTCCTCAGAGATATATAGTGCAATAGCACAACCAAAGTACAACCAAAGTACACAGAGATAGACTCCTCTTAGCATCTGATCCTCTCCCTCACATGTGTGCCACTTTCCAAGTGAAGGAAGAGTGAGTTCTGAGTGATCCAAATAGAGATCTCCCGATCTCTATTTATACTTGTCCTATTTTCCTAATAACCTTATGGGGCCGACTTGTCTATCTAGGTACAATAACTTCATATTACATTATATCGGGCCAACCCCTTACAAGGTGGTCTAATAACCCATCAGCAAGTTAACACACTTGCGACACTTGTCAATACAAATGATGACACTTCTATATAGAGGAATAATACATCTCTATAGGAGTGCAATAAATATATAAATGAAATACATTCCAAAGTTACATATACATCAACACTCCCTCTTAACTAGGAAGGTATTTCTCGACACAGATCTTCTAGCACAAGTCTTCTTCTCTTGATTATCATCAGCGAATCATCATCCTCGAATCATCGTCATCGTCACTGCTGCTGCTATCTCAATCAATCTCTGAATCTACTCGTCATAGGAAGTTCTATAAAGCCAATCCTTTTTCATACTGGATGTAGGCCCACCACCTGTAGGTCTTCATCATCACTGGCCATACTATGGAATCCTCAAGACTTATTACATGCGTCACAAAACCTGGCGGTAGCATCCCAGGCTGTTACGAGCACACAGCTCTACCTATCGGATCTCCTAGGAGCACATTACATGTGACCCATAACAAAACCTGACTGAAGCATCCCAGGCTGTTACGAGCACACAACTCTGCCTGTCGGATATCCCAGGAGCACATTACATGTGATATCACCACAAAACCTGGCTGAAGCATCCCAGGATATTACGAGCACACAGCTCTACCTGTCGGATCTCCCAGGAGCACATTACATGTGGTCCACCACAAAACCTGGCTGAAGCATCTGAGACCTTTTTCATCCTGTCTAGATCTCCGAGGAGCATATTACATGTGGTCATGGCAATGCCTCGAAAGAGCATCTGAGGCCTTTTTCATCCTGTCCATATCTCCCAGGTCCACTTACATGCCATAGGACAATGCCTCGAAAGAGCATCTGAGGCCTTTTTCATCCTGTCTAGATCTCCCAGGTCTACTTACATGTCCTCCCAGAGCAATGCCTCGAAAGAGCACCTGAGGCCTTTTTCATCCTGTCCAGATCTCCCAAGTCTACTTACATTCTCATCTGTACAACCTGTCCACAGCCACAGAGTATCAACCTGATACTCTCCATACATCATCTTGATGTACACATGATCATCCTGATCATCATAACTGCATCTACCTGATGCATACCAAGTATCTACCTGATACATATGACCATACACAATGTATCCACCTGATACATACATAGATACATGATCCACACAATGTATCTACCTAATACATATCAACATATCCACCTGATACATATACAGATACATGGTCCAAGCATCCAACATGATGAATACATACATAAATGATCCAACTGGCATGCATACATAACTGATCCAACTGATCATATCCAACATCCAACATGATGCGTACATACATAAATGATCCAACTGATCATATCCAGCATCCAACATGCTGCGTACATACATAAATGATCCAACTGATCATATCTAGCATCCAACATGATGCGTACATACATAAATGATCCAACTGATCATACAGAGCAGAAACTAGAACATCATCCTGATGCTCATCATCCAACGCTTACATCCACAACCATGTGAAGGATCCCCCTTCCACCATGCTAGGAATGGCTACAGCAAATGTCTCCATCACTTATTCCACGAAGTGTCGTCGATCTGAAGAACACCAAGCCTCTCTCTGAAGTACTCGAACTTCACTCTAGCTAGTGTCTTCGTCAATACATCTGCAATTTGCTCATCCGTCGCAACATACAGGAGCTTCACTGCTCCTCTCTACACCATATCCCTGATATAGTGATATTTGATCTCTATGTGTTTCGACCTGTCGTGGAACACTGGGTTCTCAGACAGCTTTACACAACTCTGGTTGTCACAAAATATACCAGTAGCCTCCAACGGTAGATAAAATAACTCAGACAGTAGCTTCCTCAGCCATACTGCCTCACAACTAGCCGAACAGGATGCAACATACTCTGCCTCGGCTGTACTCAGTGCTATGTAGGACTGCTTCCTGCTAAACCAAGAGATCACACCTGATCCCATACTGAAGTAGCACCTAGAAGTGCTCTTCCTATTTGTAGCACTACCTGCCCAATCTGAATCAACATAACCTTGTAGGTTAAACTTTTGATTCACATCATACTTGAGCCCATCGTTAACTGTACCCTTCAGGTACCTTAGAATATGCTTTACAGCAACCAGGTGAACACTCCTCCGATCCATCAGGAACTGGCTCAATGTGTTCACCGCAAAGCAAATATCTGGTCTCGTGTTCGTCAGGTACATCAAGGACCCAATCATCTGACGATACCTAGTGACATCAACCAACTCAGATGAAGCATCACACAGAAGCTTCAGGTTCGATGCCATAGGTGTGGCCATGGCCTTGCAGTCCATCATCCTGAACCTCTTCAGGATCTCTACCGTATACTTCCCTTGTCCAAGGAAGATCCCATCTGCACTCTGCCACACCTCCATGCCTAGAAAATAGTGCATCATCCCCAAGTCCTTCATCTCGAACTTGGCAGCAAGCTTCCTCTTTGTATCGGAAATCAAACTATCATTACCTGTAACAAACAGATCATCCACATATAGAAGTAGTATCACTGGATTGCCTTCCTCAACCTTGTAGTAAAGGTTGGAATCCGCTTTACTTTTGGTAAAGCCCAAACTAGATAGGAAATTGTCTATCCTACCATACCAAGTCCTAGGAGCTTGCTTCAAGCCATACAAGGCTTTCTTCAGTCTGCACACATATGACTTCTTGTCATGTGTCTCAAAACCGAGTGGCTGCTCCACATACACTTCCTCTTCAACTACACCATTCAAGAAAGCAGTCTTGACATCCATCTGGTGTATCTTCCATTTCATCACTGTAGCCAGAGCAGGTACTGATCTGATGGAAGTGTACCTGGCTATAGGAGCAACATTTTCTTCATAATCTATTCCCTCCTTCTGAGAGAAGCCACGAGCTACAAATCTTGCCTTGTATTTCTCTATGCTGCCATCTGCAGTATGCTTGATCTTGTAGATCCATTTAGAAGTCACAACAGACTTCCCTTCAGGTCTTGGGACAACATCCCAAACATCATTCTTCATTATTGATTGGTATTCTTCGACCATGGCATCCTTCCATTCTTTCTTTTTCGCTGCTTCTTCATAATTGGAAGGTTCTTTGTTCATGATATCACAGAGTAAAGCAACATAGTTGGTAAGTGATCTAGTTCTCTTCTTTGCTCTATGTTCTTCTTCTGTAATGCCATATCTTTTTGCATCTTGAATGAGCTCTCTAGCCCATGCAGGTTTTCTCTTGAGAGAGTTATTCTCACAGGGTGGATCTACAGGTTCTTGTGGATCTTCAATTTCATGATCAGCATCTGGAACTGCTTCAGTCATAGTAGTGTCTTGAAATCTAGTTTCCTTAGGTTCTTCATAATCTTCAACAGGTGTCTTCCTTGATTTGATGAATGCTGAGTTTTCATCAAATGTCACATCTCTACTGACATCAATCTTCTTGAACCCTGGAAAGTATATTCTGTAAGCCTTCGAGCTTTCACTGTAACCCACAAAGATACCCTTCTTTCCTGAAGGATCTAGCTTGGTCCTCTTTTCCTTTGGGACATGAGTGTATACTGGACAACCAAATATTATGAGATGGATGACTTCAGGTTTCTTACCAGAGATGACCTCTTCTGGTGTCTTGTTGTCCAATATCTTGTGGGGTGTTCTGTTCTGCACATATACAGCTGTCCTAGCTGCTTCTGCCCATAGATGCATAGGTAGATCCTGGTCATGTAGCATTGCCCTTGCTGCTTCCATAATTGTTCGGTTCTTTCTTTCTGCAACTCTATTCTGCTGTGGATTGTAAGGAGTAGTCAACTCCCTCTTAATGCCTGAATCATTGCATAGCTTCTTGAAGTCACCTGAAGTGAATTCTCCACCATTGTCGGATTTGAATGTTTTGATCTTCTTATCAGTTTTGTTCTCCATCAAGGTTTTGAATTCCTTGAACTTATCAAACACTTCATCTTTGTTCTTCAAGAAGTAAATCCAAGTCTTCCTGGAGAAGTCATCAATGAAAGAGACATAGTAAACATACCCATTCAGAGAACTAGATGACATCGGACCGCATACATCCGAGTGGATGATTTCCAAGATTCCTTTAGCTTTGCTTTCATTGTTTGGAAATGCTTTCTTTATGTTCTTTCCTTTTGTACATCCTTTGCAAACACCTTCATGCTTTGTCTTGATTTCAGGAAGACCCTCTACAACCTTGCTTGCAATTGGAAGTGCCCTATAGTGCATATGAGCAAGTCTTCTATGCCAAAGTTCACTTGGATCCATGGAATCATGCACCAAGGAATGTTCAGGTTGTCCCTTCAATTTATACAATCTTCCCTCTTGCTCTCCAATCACCACTGCATCATCTATGGTCTTTCTCTTTGGCCACATTTGAACTTGGCCATCCACAATGGGAACCCTCATACCTTTTGCATCCAATGCGGATATGGAGAGTAGGTTCTTCTTGAGCCCAGGTACATAAAGAACTTCTTTCATCTTCAAAGACTTTCCAGAGTCTAGGTTGTAGGAGGATTCCCCACTTCCTTTGATAGGGTATTGATAATCATCCCCAAGTTTCACCTTGTGGGGTGATTCATGTTTAGATAGATTTACAAAATATTCTTTAAACCCAGTCATGTGTTTTGAAGCCCCACTGTCAATAAGCCAATCATTACAACCATGAGAGATAGTACCTATGAGAGCAGAGATTAGAACATACTCTTCTTCTCTTGATGAGTCATCATCATCACTTTCTGCTCTAGCCTTCTTCTTGGGAGGTTCATCATCCTCGGCAGCATGAGCATGGTACCTTCTTTTGCTGCCATTTTTCTTCTTGTTGAAGTTGTTGTTGTCCTTCTTGTTCTTGGGACAATTTATGGCAATATGTCCCTTTCCATTACAGGTGAAGCATATTCTCCTTTCTTTATGGTGATGTGAATATTTCTTGAAGTGAGATGGCTCTCTCTTGGACTTCCCTTTCTTGGTGTGAGCTGTGAGAGCTTGATATTCATTCCCCATCTTTTCTTCTCATGCCACAAGCCTTTCTTCTTCTTGTGAACATTCTTCCCGTAGTCTATTGAAGGATACCAACTTCTTTCTTGCACAGATTCCTTGGATAAAGGAGTCCCATGACCTGGGTAGGCCATTCAGAGTGGTCATGACAACTTCACCATTCTCCACCATTTCATCCACTGCTTCTAGTTGTTCCTTGATCTGTGAGACCCTAGAAAAATAAGATTGAATGGATTATCCATTCTGAAGTTTTACCCCTTTCAATTGGTTCCGCAGAGTCATCTTCCAATTTATGTTCTTCCCTTCAAATAGCTTGGATAGGGAATCAAACATCTCTTTGGGTGTTTTCAGAGATGACACATGGGGGATGAGATGGTCCTTGATAGAATCAACAATCATTCTCTTTGCCTTGACCAAGTTCTTCTTATGCAATATCTTAGCCTCTTCATCCTCTGGGATAGGGATCTCTTCTTTTATATATGAGTCCAACTCATTCTCTTCCAGGATTAACCCAATCCTATACTTCCAGGCTCGGAAGTTATCAGCCCCTTCAAGCTTATCCTCAAGTTTGGTGTGGTGAGACATCTTAAAGAGTACTTCAAATGGAAATAGAAAAGATTTAGGTCTTACCACTTGATTTGCTGAAAACTGGATCTGCCTTTTAGTCTTCCTGGGTTCACTAAGGAGGATCCTGAATTAGGGTTTGAGTTTCCCGAAGATTTACCCAGCAAAAAATCTCGATCCAAAGCTCTAAACTTCTATTTTTCCAAGGAGCTTCCAGCTATGTCTTCAGATTTCAGACATTCCTATTTTTGTGGAAACCCTAATTTTTAGGGCCAAAGCTGAAAGTGCTCAGAATTGAATTCTAATTGGACAGATAGATTCACCTTGCTGAGGAGAGTCAATCTATCATATTGATTTTCCAAAATCTGTGGAGAGAAACCCAATAAACAAGAAACCTTGGTTTCCATCACTGCACAATGTCTTCTTCTTAGGTTAGCTCTGATACCATGTTAAATTTTGAGCATTAATTCAAGATACTCTAGGATCTTTACTGAGAGAAGAACATGTATAGTATATCAATGCATATCAATCATAGCAAGCATGTCAATCATCACAAGAAACACAAGCATGAAAGACAATAGACACACAAATGTTCTGTGGGGAAAACCCTAAGGTGAAAAACCCCACAACTTCCTCAGAGATAGATAGTGCAATAGCACAACCAAAGTACAACCAAAGCACACAGAGATAGACTCCTCTTATCAGCTGATCCTCCTCCTCACATGTGCGCCACTGTCTGAGTGAAGGAAGAGTGAGTTCTAATTGATCCAAATAGAGATCTCCCGATATCTATTTATACTTGTCCTGTTTTCCCAATAACCTTATGGGGCCGACTTGTCTAACTAGGTACAATAACTTCATATTACATTATATCGGGACGACCCCTTACAAGGTGGTCTAATAATGCATCGGCAAGTTAACACACTTGCGACACTTGTCAATACAAATGACGACACTTCCGTATAGAGGAATAATACATCTCTATAGGAGTACAATAAATATATAAATGAAATACATTCCGAAGTTACATATACATCAACACGTTGGCACTTCCTGAAGAGATTGAGGAGAAGTTGCAATAACTCTGAACAAAAGAGAATACAGTGAAGGAGCAAATCCAAGAAACCGTCTCAGAGATGATGCTTGAAATGATTAAAGAGTTTGAGCAAGAGACCAAGGAAACACTTGTGAGGTTAAGCACAACTTTTTAGGAATTCGCTGCGAAGTCAAAAATCCCAGGGGATGTGTAGTCGAAGCATCCCAGTCAAAGAGGCTCGGGGGCGAGCCACAAGCAAGTGTTAGGGTATTTTTGGGCTCAACCCAAGTGGGGAAAGTTTTGATGGCGGAAGTACAAGTTAGGCGAGGCCTAACATCGACCAGTTTTGGGAGAAGCAACTCCATAGTTCCCAGGATCAGGGTATGAAGCAAAGCAAAGTGGCAGGAAAGGACCTGTCCCCTTAGTAAAGACAAAGTACTAAGGACGGTCAAGGTAGTTGTAGCAGTTATGAAGGAAGTGATGGACTATTAGCTATAGAAGAGAATAGTAAAGAAGCAGAATGGTGCAAAGGACACACCACTGTAGTCTCAGATCCGCGCAGTCATAACTGTGATTGTCAGAGAATCGTAAGAGCCAGAGAAGTAGCGCAAAAGGATAGCAGAGCTCCAGCGAAGTAAATACAAAGCGTGGTCAACAGGAGAACCATGCCATTTTGGTTTTAAGAGTACTATGGGTGTTGACCCATAGTTATTGTAAATATGTTACCTTTGGGGACAATCTATATAAAGGGAAATTTTGTATAAGGAAGGGTTAGATCTTATTGGGATTATGTTAGATATTGTTAGAGCTAGACTGAAAGAGATATAAGAGAGGAAAAAGACTCTACACCTGTGTGCGCAGAGATCTATTGTAGAGAAGAGTCTACAGCTGAGTGCATAGACTGGAACTGTTACCCCTTCCAAGTAATATAAGAATAGTTCTCGTGGACGTAGCTCCCATCTCGGGGGTGAACCACGTAAATATCTGTGTTTTGTGTATGAATATATGTTATATTTTGTGTTCATGTATGATTATGCTTATATATTTGTTTTCATATGAATGTAAATGAGAATGATATGTTAAGTAAGCGGAACACACATGTATGAGCATTGCGAAGTCATGTTAAGTATGATAAATGTGTGGTTATAAGAGTTAAGGTAGAAAAGATTCAGCGAAGTCTGTAGGCTATTGATAACTGCTAAGTGCGCAGTTACATATTGGTCATATTATTTTAAGTAGATGTTGAGTAAAGAGTGCACAGCAAGCTCGCGTAACCTAACTGCGCGTGACTAGGTTACATAAACCTGATTTTGTAACCGCCCTTCTTCGTTTCGGGTGAGATTTCATCCTGTTCACAGGTTGATGCTGAAAGGGCTAGTGAAGGGGATTTTTTTGGGTCTACAAGCATAAGTTCTCCGAACCCAGGTCAAACGGAGGAAGAAAGAGAAAGCACCCTAACAATACTAAAGAGAAGTTAAGATAAAAAGACAAGGAACTAAGAATATTGAAAGCAGCTGTTGAAGAATTAATGGAATGGAAAGTTGCCACGGAGGTGGGGAAAGAAAGTGGCAGAGTTGTTCCAAAACCCAACAATGTAAGGATTGCATGTGTAGACTTTAATGTTTTTGTAGGCCATCTTTGAAGTTTGGGATTTCAAAATCACAATGCTAACATGAACATGATTGTATTGTTGTAGGGTGTGTGTGAAGAAACTGCAACAATTAATTAATGAAAATACTCAAGATCGAAGAAATAACAGAACTCAGAATCGCTTTATTGATCGCAGGCCACTTCGAGGGGGCAACCTCCTTTGAGAAAGCTGAATACAAATAACTTCACGGTACCTTCATTGGCCTCAACACACACTTATATACTAAGTCTATGCTAAATACTATGGGTCAATACCATGGGACATATAATACTACGGGATGACATACAAAGCATATGCGTCCAATACTATGGGTCAATACCATGGGCTAATACAAACTATGGATCAATAATTACTACGGGATGACTTACAAAGCATATGCGTCCAACAACAATATAATAACAAAGTAAAGAGAGGGTTGACATGGGTTCCTAACATCCCCTCTCCCTTAGAAAAATATTTGTCCTCAAAGCTTTAGATGTGGAAATTGATGCGGAATCTGAAGGAGTAGTTCCCCTGTACCGTCCTCGGGTTGCATTCTGTGCCACTGAATTAATGCCTCTATGATAGAGTGAGAGAGAAGTTGATTCCTTTCAAGTTTTAGGGAGGATTTCTTGGAATGCTGTAGACGAAGAAGAACCATATCAACTGCATGAAAATGGCGTTCAGAACGGTGTTGATCAACGTGTTGTTTCAGACGAATTCTTGCCATGTGAATATTGTCTACAGAATGAGAAGAATCTGATTGTGGTTTCGAAGAACTGAGTCAATTGCCTAAACTGGGGAACTAATGAGGGTGTATGAAAGAAGAACTAGCAGTACCTGTCCATAGACTGCTTCATATGGTGTCATTTTAGATGTGGTATTGTACCACTAGAGTGGTATTGTACCACTAGAGCGCTTCAAGGAAGTTCAGAGAAATAGTTGTCCAAATTTGTGTAGGGATGAGCAAGGGTTCGAGCAGTCCCGAAAGGAGTGTTGTTTCACCCTTGTTGACCTGACAAGTATCACAGTCAGCCACCATCTGTTGAATTGTCATTTTTATTCCTTGCCAAAAGAAGTTACATTGGTCCCGGTCATACGTTTTGAGGAACCCAGAGTGCCCTGTCGATGGAGAAGCATGGAGTTCATAAAAGGGATAGCCCTATTGATTAGATTGCAACCAATGTGGAACAAGTAGAGAAATAGCTGTAAGAGAAACTAGGTCATTAAGTGTGCGAGAAGGAGCATCTGCCACCAGATTGTCCTTACCCTTCTTGTAAGTGATTGCATAGGAAGAACCCATGAGTTGGATAACCCATTTCAGGTGTGCTGGGGAGGAGACCCGTTGTTCTAGGAAATTTTCCAGACTCTGGAGATCAGTCTTGATGTAGAAATAATTCCCTAATAGGGATGGCTGCCACTTATGTACTGCATGCAAAATAGCCATCAGTTCCTTCTGAGATGTAGATGCAGCTAAATTCTTACCAGAAAGGTCTCTTGAATGCGGCAAGTCCACTGGGTCAGCAAAGACACCTGCATATCTTTCCAAGGAAGTAGTGGAGACCGTTGATGGGTGCATCTGAATGGAATGGAGTTGAGCAATGACACCATGTGAATTCTTCTTAAGGATATTTTCCAGGCAATGTGAACTGATGATGTGAAGAGACCCTGGTTGTAAGCTCGTAAATTTGTTTTGTTTCCCATTGACTGAAAACTGCATCCAAATTTCAGCAAAATCCCATAAAATGGGGCAAAGAGTGCGTAACCATTGAACGCCCAAAACCACATCACATCTTCCTAAGGACTGTTAAATTTTGAGCATTAATTCAAGATACTCTAGGATCTTTACTGAGAGAATAACATGTACTGTATATCAATGCATATCAATCATAGCATGTATGTCAATCATCACAAGAAGCAAACATAAGAGACAATAGACACACAGAGTTTCCGTGGGGAAAACCCTAAGGTGAAAAACCCCACAACTTCCTCAGAGATAGATAGAGAAATGGTAACACCAAAGTACATAGAGATAGACTCCTCTTAGCAGCTGATCCTCCTCCTCACATGTGCGCCACTTTCCGAGTGAAGGAAGAGTGAGTTCTAAGTGATCCAAATAGAGATCTCCCAATCTCTATTTATACTTGTCCTGGATGCCCAATAACCTTATGGGGTCGACTTGTCTAGCTTAGTACAATAACCCAATATTAACTTAATCAGGGACAACCCCACGCATGGTGGTCTAATAACCCATCGGCAAGTTACGACACTTGCGACACTTGTCAATACAAATGACGACACTTCCGTATAGAGGAATAATAACATCTCTATAGGAGTACAATATACATAGATGAAATACATGGGTGAAATACATTCATAATTTACATATACATTAACAATCCCTCTTAACTAGGAAGGTATTTCTCTACACAGATCTTCTAGCAAAAGTCTTCTTCTTTGGATCATCATTAGCGAATCATCAACCCCGAATCATCGTCATCATCACTGCTGCTGCTATCTCAATCAATCTCTGAATCTACTCGTCATAGGAAGTTCTACAGAGCCAGTCCTTTTTCATACTGGATGTAGGCCCACCACTTGCAGGTCTTCATCATCACTGGTCATACTGTGGAATGATCAGGACTTATTACGTGAGTCAACAAAACGTCGAAAGAGCATCCCAGGACTGATGACAAGCACACAGCCCAACCTATCAGATCTCCCAGGACCTTTTACATGCTACTGCACAACCTGTCCACGGCCACGGAGTATCATCCTGATACTCATGATCATCGTTCATGAAGCACAGTCCAGATGCAAACAACACAACAATTACACTCACCGGCATGGAAGGACTTTCCTCTGACCATCCGGGAAAGGCTCAGCACTCACATCAACGCACATGGGAGAAAAAATATACCACCACCATGTCGGAAAGGCTCTGCACTTACATCAACCCACATGGGAGAACACATCTACCACCATGTCGGAAAGGCTCTGCAGTTACATCAACGCACATGGGAGAACACATCTACCACCATGTCAGAAAGGCTCTGCACTTACATCAACGCACATGGGAGAACACATATACCACCATGTCGGAAAGGCTCTGCACTTACATCAACGCACATGGGAGAACACATATACCACCATGTCAGAAAGGCATTGTGCATCTGTGTCTTCGGAACTCATCATACATAATCCAACTAATTATGTAATGTATCCACCTGATACATATGATCATCCTGATCATCATCATAGCATCATCCTAATGCATATCATCTAGAGTATCATCCTGATACTCATCACTGCATCGTCCTGCTACATATCTGGAGCAACATCCTGAAGCTCATCATCCATGATCATCCTGATCATACAATGCATCCACCTGATGCATACAGAGTATCTACTTGATACATATCATCATACATGATCTTCCTGATCATACAATGTATCCACCTGATACATATACAAATACATGATCCACCTGATCAAGCCCGATACATATCAACATACATGATCTACCTGATCATACAATGTATCCACCTGATATATATACAGATACATGCACATGATCCAACTGATCATATCCAACATCCAACATGATGCATACATACATATACATATAAATGATCCAACTGATCATATCCAACATCCAACATGATGCGTACATACATATACATATAACTGATCAAACTAATCATATTCAGCATCCAACATGATGCATATACAGAGCAGTAACTGGAGCATTGTACTGATGCTCATCATCCAGCGCTTACATCCACAGCCATGTGAAGGATCCTCCTTCCAACATGCTTGGAATGGCTTCAACAATTGTGTCCATCACTTCTTCCTCGAAGTGTCATCAATATGAAGAACACCAAGACTCTCTCTGAAGTACTCGAACTTCACTCTGGCTAGAGCCTTCTTCAGTACATCTGCAATCTACTCATTCGTCGCAACATACAGGAGCTTCACTGCTTCTTTCTGCACCATATCCCTGATATAGTGATATTTGATCTCTATGTGTTTCGACCTGTCTTGGAACACCGGGTTCTCAAACATCTTCAGACAACTCTGGTTGTCACAAAATATACCAGTAGCTTCTAGCGGGATATCAAATAACTCAGACAGTAGCTTCCGAAGCCATACTGCCTCACAACTAGCTGAACAGGCTGCAACATACTCTGCCTCGACTGTGCTCAGTGCTACGCAGGACTTCTTCCTGCTAAATCAAGAGATCACACCTGATCCCATATTGAAGCAAGACCCAGAAGTGCTCTTCCTATCTGTAGCACTGCCTACCCAATCTGAATCAACATAACCTTGTAGCTTAAACTTTTGATTCACATCATACTTGAGCCCATAGTCAACTATACCCTTTAGGTACCTCAAAATATGCTTCATAGCAACCAGGTGAACACTCCTCGGATCCATCAGGAACTGACTCGATGTGTTCACCGCAAAGCAAATATTTGGTCTTGTGTTCGTCAGGTACATCAAGGACCCAATCATCGGACGATACATCGTGACATCAACCGGATCAGATGAAGCATCACACAGAAGCTTCAGGTTCGATGCCATAGGAGTGGCCATTGCCTTGTAGTCCATCATCCCGAACCTCTTCAAGATCTCTACTGCATACTTCCCTTGTCCAAGGACGATACCATCTGCAATCTGCCACACCTCCATGCCTAGAAAATAGTACATCCCCCACAAGTCCTTCATCTTGAACTTCGCTGTAAGCTTCCTCTTGGTATTGGAAATCAAACTATCATCTCCTGTTACAAATAGGTCATCCACATACAGGAGTAGTATCACAGGATTGCCTTCCTCAACCTTGTAGTAAAACTTGGAATCCACTTTACTCTTGGTAAAGCCCAAACTAGATAGGAAACTATCCATCCTACCATACCAAGTCCTAAGATCTTGCTTCAAGCCATACAAGGCTTTCTTCAATCTACACACATATGACTCCCTGTCATGTGTTTCAAAACCAAGTGGTTGTTCCACATACACTTCCTCTTCAACTACACCATTCAAGAAAGCAGTCTTGACATCCATCTGGTGTATCTTCCATTTCATACTGCAGCCAGAGAAAGTACTGATCTGATGGAAGTGTACCTGGCTACAGGAGAAAAAGTTTCTTCATAATCTATTCCCTCTTTCTAAGAGAAGCCACGAGCTACGAATCTTTCCTTGTATTTCTCTATGCTGCCATTTGTAGCATGCTTGATCTTGTAGATCCATTTGGAAGTCACAACAGACTTCCCTTCAGGTCTTGGGACTACATCCCAAACATCATTCTTCATTATTGATTGGTATTCTTCCATCATGGCATCCTTCCATTCTTTCTTTTCCGTTGCTTCTTCATAATTGGAAGGTTCTTTGTTCATGATATCACAGAGTAAAGCAACATAGCTGGTATGTGATCTGGTCCTCTTCTTTTCTCTGTGTTCTTCTTCTGGAATGCCATACCTTTCTGCATCTTGAATGAGCTCTCTAGCCCATGTAGGTTTCTTCTTGTGAGAGTTATTCTCACGGGGTGGATCTATAGGTTCTTGTGGATCTTCAATGTCATGATTTGCATCTTGAATTGCTTCAGTCATAGTAGTGTCTTGAAATCTAGTTTCCTTAGGTTCTTCATAATCTTCAACAGGTGTCTTCCTTGACTTGATGAATGTTGAGTTTTCATCAAATGTCACATCCCTGCTGACATCAATCTTCTTGAACCCTGGAAAGCATATTCTGTAATCCTTCGAACTTTCATTGTAACCCACAAAGATACCCTTGTTTCCTGAAGGATCTAGCTTGGTCCTCTTTTCTTTTGGGACATGAGTGTATACTGGACAACCAAATATTATGAGATGGTTGACTTCAGGTTTCTTACCAAAGAAGACCTCTTCTGGTGTCTTGTTGTCCAATATCTTGTGGGGTGTTCAGTTCTGCACATATACAACTATCCTAGTTGCTTCTGCCCATATATGCATAGGTAGATCCTGGTCATGCAGCATTGCCCTTGCTGCTTCCATGATTGTTCGATTCTTTCTTTCTTCAACTCCATTCTGTTGTGGATTGTAAGGAGCATTCAACTCCCTCTTAATCCCTGAATCACTGCATAGCTTCTTGAAGTCACCTGAAGTGAATTCTCCACCATTGTCGGATCTGAATGTTTTGATCTTCTTATCAGTTTGGTTCTCCATTAAGGTTTTGAATTCCTTGAATTTATCAAACAATGCATCTTTGTTCTTCAAGAATTAAACCCAAGTCTTCCTAGAGAAGTCATCAATGACAGAGACATAGTAAACATACCCACTCAGAGAACTGGATGACATCAGACCACATACATCGGAGTGGATAATTTCCAAGATATCTTTTGCCTTGCTTTCACTGCTTGGAAATGCCTTCTTTATGTTCTTTCCTTTTGCACATCCTTTGCAAACACCTTCATGTTTGGTCTTGATTTCAGGAAGACCCTCTACAACTTTGCTTGCAATTGGAAGTGCCCTATAGTGCATATGAGCAAGTCTTTTATGCCAAAGTTCACTTGGCTCCATGGATTCATGCACCATGGCATGTTCAGGTTGTCCCTTTAGTTTATACAATCCTCCCTCTTGCTCTCCAATCACTATTACATCATCAATAGTTTTACCTTTTGGCCACATTAGGACTTGGCCATCTACAAATGCAACCCGCATGCCTTTTGCATCCAATGCAGATATGGAGAGTAAGTTTTTCTTGAGCCCAGGTACATACAAAACATCTTTCATTTTCAAAGACTTCCTAGATTCTAGATTGTAGGAGGCCTCACGACTTCCTTTCATAGGGTATTGGTAGTCTTCCCCAAGTTTCACCTTATGGGGTGACTCATGTTCAGATAGATTAGCAAAGGATTCTTTAAACCCAGTCATGTGCTTTGAAGCCCCACTGTCAATAAGCCAATCATTACAACCATGAGAGATAGTACCTGTGAGAGCAGAGATTAGAACATACTCTTCTTCGCTTGATGAGTCATCATCATCACTTTCTGCTCTAGCCTTCTTCTTGGGTGGTTCATCATCTTCAGCAGCATGAGCATGATATCTCTTCTTGCCTCCCTTCTTCTTCTTGTTGAAATTGTTGTTGTTGTTCTTTTTGTTCTTATGACATTTTGAAGCAAAATGACCCTTCTCATTACGTGTGAAGCATCTGAGATCTTTCTTATGTTTATGTTGATGATAGTGTGAAGATTTCTTGGCATGAGAGTGCTCCCTCTTTGACCTTCCTTTCTTGGTGTGTGCTGTGAGAGATTGATCTTCACTTCCCATCTTTTCTTCTCGGGCCACAAGCCTTGCTTCTTCTTGTGAACATTCTTCCCGCAGTCTGTTGAAGGAGATCAACTTCCTTCTTGCACAAATTCCTTGAATAAAGGAATCCCATGACCTGGGTAGGCCATTTAGAGTGGTCATGACAACTTCACCATTCTCCACCATTTCATCCATAGCTTCCAGTTGTTCCTTGATCTGAGAGACCCTAGAAAAATAAGATTGAATGGTTTCTCCATTCTAAAACTTTACTCCTTTCAATTGGTTCTACAGGGTCATCTTCCGATTTATGTTCTTCCCTTCAAATAGCTTGGTCAGGGAATCAAACATCTCTTTGGGTGTCTTTAGAGATGACACATGTGGGATGAGATGGTCCTTGATAGAATCAACAATGATCCTCTTTTCCTTGACCAAGTTCTTCTTGTGGAGGGATTTAGCCTCTTCTTCCTTTAGGATAGGGACCTCTTCCCTTATGTAAGAGTCCAACTCATTTTCTTCCAGGATTAACCCAATCCTATACTTCCATGCTCGGAAGTTATCAACCCCTTCAAGCTTATCCTCAAGCTTGGTGTGGTGAGACATCTTAAAGAGTACTTCAAATGGAAATAGAAGAGATTTAGGTCTTACCACATGATTTGCTGAAAACTCGATCTAGTCCCAGATTAGGGTTTGTCAGAGAAACCCAAAAAATTCAAAATTTGAATTTCAACTTTCTGAAAGGATAGAAAGATGCGCCTTGATGAGATGATCAGCCTGGTGTATTATTCAAAATTTGAGATTTGCAAAGCTTCACCCTTCAGAAATGCCTTTTAGTCTTTTTGGGTTCACTAGGGAGGACCTTGAATTAGGGTTTGAGTTTCCTAGAGACTTACCCAGCCAAAAATTTCGATCCAAAGCTCTAAACTTTGATTTTTCCAAGGAGCTTCCAACTATGTCTTCAGATTTTATAAATTCCTATTTTTGTGGAAACCCTAATTTTTAGGGCCAAAACTGAAAGTGCTCAGAATTGAATTTTGATTGGACAGATAGATGCACCTTGATGAGGAGAGCCAATCTATCATATTACTTTTCCAAAATCTGTGGAGAGAAACCCAATAAACAAGAAACCCTGGTTTCCGTCACTACACAATGTCTTCCTCTCAGGTTAGCTCTGATACCATGTTAATTTTTTAGCATTAATTCAAGATACTCTAGGATATTTACTGAGAGAATAACATGTATAGTATATCAATGCATATCAATCATAGCAAGTATGTCAATCATCTTAAGAAGCAAACATAAGAGACAATAGACACACAGAGTTTCTGTGGGGAAAACCCTAAGGTGAAAAACCCCACAACTTCCTCAGAGATAGATAGAGCAATAGTACAACCAAAGTAAAACCAAAGTACACAGAGATAGACTCCTATTAGCATCTGATCCTCCTCCTCACATGTGCGCCACTTTCCGAGTGAAGGAAGAGTGAGTTCTGAGTGATCCAAATAGAGATTAGGAGATCTCTATTTATACTTGTCCTGGCTGCCCAATAACCTTATGGGGCCGACTTGTCTAGCTTAATACAATAACCCAATATTAACTTAATCAGGGCCGACCCCAAGCATGGTGGTCTAATAACCCATGGGAAAGTTACGACACTTGCGACACTTGTCAATACAAATGAGTATAGAGGAATAATAACATCTCTATAGGAGTACAATATACATAGATGAAATACATGGGTGAAATACATTCCGAAGTTACATATACATCAACAAGGACAAGGAAAACATATCAGAGCATAGGTTATAATCTTCCATAGAGATACACACATTGTGACACTTCCCCTTGCAAGGTAAGGTGTCGCCATTGGGAACCATGACTTCAAAGTTGGAGCAAGGATGGACAAAATAATCAGCCTGTTTGGCAATCCAAGGGTCAATGAAGTTATAAGTGCTACCAGAATCAATAAGTATGGTAAGAGGGTGCTTCTTGAAGTAACCCCTAACCCGCATTGTTTATGGGGTGGTGACGCCAGTTATAGCATGGAGAGAGATCTCTGGTGGGTCATCCTGAGATGGGGGGTCAACAGCCAGGTGTTGAATGTCAACCTGATCATCTATTGTATCTGGATCTTCTTCACCAAGTTCAGAGGCAGGAGGAGAATCCACATCCAAGAGATAGAGTTTTTTCTCAATACATCTATGTCCCCAAGTGAATTTCTCATCACCGTTATAACAAATCCCTTTTTCACGGCGTGCTCGCATCTCTGGTTGAGACAAATGCTTAATAGGAGTTGGTCGAGGAGCTAGCGTGATGGGAGGTCATTGGGAACCCATATTTCTGAAGGGAACAAAGGTGGGTTTGGAGCGGTGTTGGGTTGTGATCTTGTACTCTGCCAACTTATCCAACCCTAGGAACTCCATCATTATGCTAGGACAGAACATTTTGACCTCTTAGCAGAGTTCATCCTTGAGACCACTGATAAAACAACTCCTGTAGAATTCATCTGACAATCCTTCTGTGTGATTGGCCAATTTCTCAAATTCTGTCTGATACTTTCTCACTGTGCCAATTTGGTGAATATTAGTGAGTGCTCCTATGAAGTCATCAAAATCACTAGGACCAAATCGTTGCAAAAGGAGTTCGCAAAAATATGTCCAGTTTGGATCGTGATGAGCTTTGATGTACCAACGGTACCATTGAAGAGCTTCTTGTTCCAAATGAAAGGATGCAAGTGGAACTTTCTGGACATCAAAAGTATTATGCAGACTGAAATATTGTTCTTCCCAGTATATCCATCCAGTTGGATTAGTACCATTGAAGCGAGGAAAATCAAGCTTTGACCCACGAAAATTGCTGGAAGAAGAGAACTCAGTGGCTGCAAAAGATTATGGCTGTTGGTTATTGTTCACGGCTGAATGATGAAGATGGAGACTGAAAAAGTTTTCATCCATATCCTGGAGTTTGGTTTGGATGGTTGCAAGTGCTTCCTCCATGGCTTTTGCTCTTGCGTGGGTGACAACTATAACCAGGAGTTTTTTTGTTTTTGTTTTTATTTTTGAGTGGGTAGATAAACAAAAACAGAAACTGTTTTAGTAAAGGAAAATATGGATTTGGGAAAAAAATTGATGGGTAATTTGGGTTTGACTAGGTTTTGGACACTTTCAAAGGGACAGGGAAGCAGAAAAGGGGGATTTCAGAAGCGGGGTGAAAGAATGAGAAAATTTGACAGAGAGGGACAAAGAAGCAGAAATATGAAATGAACACTGTGGTAAAATTTGAAGGCGATTCGGTGAAAATCGAAGAAGTTATGGCAAACCCTAAAATAGACAAATGTGGAATTTATCATTTTGGGAAGTGGAATTTGGGATAGGGTCCTCAGGAATGAAATATGCAGAACAGGATTGCAGGGGTGTCAGGGAAGTTTAAAGGGAAACTGATTTAAAACAAGGGAGATATGGTGGAAAAAGATTTTTTTTTTTTCCAGAAATGGATCTGCAATGGTGCGGAATGGATTGGCAACAGATGAATCTGCAACAACGCGAAAGTGATCGGCAACAGATGGATCTGCAATGACGCGGAAGTGACAGTCAACAATTATGGGCAAAGCAAATCTATGATTTATCAGCTGAAAATAGATATGGACCCCAGGTATGCTCGGCTTCCTAATGGCTCAGGGGATTCACTCGGCCACCAATGTTGTCTGACGACTTGCATATTGGGGCAGTACCCCTCAGTCTACGGCTTAGGTAAAACTGATAACCACTTTGCCACAAATAACAGCTCTTGTTTACCTCACGGGTGGGAACTAGTCAATCTGGTAGGGATAGTTGTTCTTTTCACTGGCAGGTCTTCTCAATAGGCCATCTACTTTGGGATTCCTGTGGTACTCCTCACAATGATTTTTAGGGCTTATTCCCAAGTACTTCCCACAGTTAAGCAGATAGGGATTATTCCCAGATCCGAACCTATAACAGATGTGAAAAAAAAATTGGCAGAAATTTCACCAAGCGAGCCCAAGAAAGTGCTCTAATACCATATGTGAGGAACCTGCAACAATTAATTAATGAAAATACACGAGATAACTGTAAGAACATAACTCAGAATCACTTTATTGATCACAGGTCACTTCGAGGGGGCAACCTCCTTTGAGCAAGCTCAATACAAATAACTTCATGGTACCTTCATTGGCCTCAACACACACTTATATACTAAGTCTATGCCTAATACTATGGGTCATTTCCATGGGACATATAATACTATAGGATGACTTACAAAGCATATGCGTCCAATACTATGGGTCAATACCATGGGCTAATACAAACTATGGATCAACAAATATTACGGGACGATTTACAAAGCATATGCGTCTAACAACAATATACTAAAAAAGTAAAGAGAAGGGTTGACACGGGTTCCTAACAATAATTTAGGAAAGCCAAACCTCTTACTTTTGATGGTGAAGTAAAATCTTGTTAAGAAGTTGAGGCTTGTATTTTTGGGATGAGGAAGTATTTCCAAGTCCAATACTACTCAAGAAATATGAAGGAAAGGGTGGCTATATTCAATGTGAATGGAAAAAGATCTATATGGTGGGATTACCTTAGGAAAGTGAATAAGATCAATGAAAGGAAGGCCGTGTGGAAGCAATTCAAGAAATACTTTAAGCAAAAGTACCTCTTTGATAGGTATTATTATGACAATATCAAAGAGTTCCATGATTTGAAAATGGGACAAATGATCATGGAGGAATATGCCAATAAATTATTGGAGCTACTAAGATATGTCAAGTATATCAAAGATGATAAGGTGAAAATTCACGTTTTATAAGTGGATTGTGTCAGTCATACAAGGACGTAATTGAGTTTGATGAACCTCAAGCTCTATATGAGACCATACAGAATGCCAAGTATTGTTATGATCAAAACAAAAATATGCTAGAATTCCATAAGGCATGGAAGGACAAGAAAAATGAGAAGTTTGACCAAAGAAAGAAAGGATTCAAGCCTCCTCATTTCATAAATCAACAAAGAAAGCCACCATAGGGTGTGGCTAAGCCATCTAGTATGATTAGATACAAGCCAAGAGAGCCAAGAGAGACACTTCAAATGTTGGACATGTGGAGATGATCATTTGCTTAGAAACTTTCCACATTGAAATGGGAGTGAAAAACATGTTCAAACCATCCAATAGGTTGAAACTATGGGTCAAGTAGTAAGTACTATCCCTAGAATACATGCTGCACTAGAGGACCACCAAGCAGACCATCAATCAAATATGGTTGAGGTTAAAGGTAGGATTGCTAAGCAATCTATTTCTATTTTGACTAACCCTATATCTACTCACATTTATATCACTCCTAAAATTATTGAGATTTGTGATTTTAAGAAAACAAAGCATAGTACATCATGGTTGGTCCAACTAGCCACTGGAACCAAGCGTAAAGTTAGTGAATGGTGGAGAAATTTCCATTATAAATGGATGGGCTCTTCACATGGGAAAATATGAAAATTTTTCCACTTGGTTCCTACGATATTCTCATTGGAATGGACTGGTTGGGAGTACATGAAATTAAAATTGATTGCTACAACAACACATTTGAATGCATTGATGAAGAAAGAAACCCAAAGGTAGTAAGGGGAATTCCAAAGATGGTCCCCATTAGGAATATTTCATCCATGCAACTGAAGAAGTTCTTTAGAAAGGGTTTTCAATTGTATGCATTCCATGTATCGGATAAAACATCAAATGAAATTCCCAAGTTGGAGTCCTATCGTGTGTTGCAAGAATTTAGGGATTTGTTTCCCGATGAAGTGTCGGGACTTTCTCCAAAGATGGCCATTGATTTCACAATTGGTTTTATTCAAGGAGTTACACTAGTTTCTAAGACACCTTATAGAATGAGTACACCAGAATTATAAGGGTTGAAAATGAAATTGCAAGAGTTGTTGGAAAATAAGTACATGAGGCTAGGTGTGTTTCCATGGGGAGAAATGGTGCTATTTGTTTAAAAGAAACATGGAACAATCAAGCTATGTATTGATTGCACGCATGTAAACAAATTTATAGTGAAAAAAAAAGTACTCATTACCCCAGATTGATGTTTTTTTTATCAAGTGAGAGGGGCAATGGTATTTTCAAATATTGACTTGAGGTCTAGTTACCATCAGTTGAGGTCTCACAAATGCACTAGCTACATTCATATGTCTCATGAATAGTGTATTCAACATGTATTTGGACAAGTTTGTTCTTGTCTTTCTAGATGACATTCTTATTTATTCTAAGAATGAAGAATACCATGAAGAACATTTGTGAATGGATTTGCAATTTCTAAGGGATCATAAGCTATATGCAAATCTAAGCAAATGTGATTTTTATAAGAACACAATTAATTACCTAGGTTACATTATTTAAGAGAAAAGAATATCAATGGATCCAAAAAAATATTGAATCCATTATGAATTGGCCAACTCCAAAGAATGTGAAAGATGTGAGATTCTTTATGGGTCTTGCTAGTTATTATAGAAGGTTCATTGAAGGATCCTCTAAGGTTGCACACCTCCATCACTTCTTTGAAAAATAAGGGAATAAAATTTGAGTGGACATAGAAATGTGAAGAAATCTCCATTTGTTGAAGAAGCTTCTCACAAGTGCTCTAATTCTGAAAATTGAAAACCTAGAAAATGTTTTTTTGGTGTGTACAAATGCATGTAATCAAGGATTTGGATGAGTTATTATGCAAGACAATCATGTAGTATGCTATGAATCAAGAAAGCTAAGAGAGCATGAAAATAATTATGCTACCCATGACCTAGAACTTGTTGACATAGTGCATGCTTTCAAAATGTGGAGGCACTATTTGATGGGAAGGAAATTTGAGCTTAGAACATACCACTTTGGTCTGAAATATTTATTTGAGTAGCCAATTATACTAAATGCAAGGTAAGCTAGATGGATGGAATTTTCATGTGATATTGATTTCGTGATCAAACACATAAAAGGGAAATAAAATAATGTGGTTGATGCACTCAATAGAAAAATACATGCAATGCATGTGGCAGCCATTAGCATTTTCCAATCATATTTGAGGCATAAGATTGTTGAATCCCTTCTTGAAGATGAGTTGTATGTGCAAATAAAAGAGATTACAACAACTGAATTTGGAAAAGTGGTACGAAGGATATCGTGTGGAGGATGATGGACATCTAGCTATAAAAATATAATGTATAATCCAAATGTGGTAGGCTTGAGGAGAATTATTATGCATGAAGTCCATAAAATGTCATATTTCGATCACCTAGGATACCTGAAAACAATGGCTACAACCAGGAAGCAATAATTTTTTGCCAAGAATGAAGAAGGAATGATGGCCTCCTGAAATTGCCATTTCTTTCACTTCATTTCACTATTTTATAATCATTATTAATCATAAACCATCCATTCACCTTTTTAAAGCATATCATTTATTTAAAATATATTAATTAAAAGAATTAAAAATAAATGATATAAGTTTAAACTTTTTAATGTATTTTATATGCTAAGTTGTGATGATAAACTTAGTGTTGTGATTCAATTATTGATGACTTGATCTTAGACGATGTCTTGGAGCATGTTTCTTATGGTTCTTTGGCCTACTCTTCATATCATAACGATGTGATGAGTTGACTTATCTTTGGGATTTTGCTAGTTTCGTAATATTTACATATACATGTTGAAGTCATGTGTTGATTGTGAGTTTCGGTTCTCTAATAATTTTCTCATATAAACAAACCACTCGTCCAAAACACTCATGCTTTATATAACGTCCTCAATACAATAAAACTTAAATTGTTAATTTAACATTTAATGAAATCATGGATAGATTTTTAATCTTGTTATAAAATAAAAACAAAAAGAAATCACATGTGTTGCATTGCAGAGTCACACTGTTGATTGGTGGAAGATAATTTGAAAGAAAACATTTTCATTTGATTAATGAATTCGTTGATGGTATAGTAAACTCAAACATAGATCTGCGCATTCATGAATTTCAGTTACTAGTCAATGCTATGGAAATTTCAATCAAATTTGAAGTGAACATGTTAGAAATTAACAATCTAAAAGTGTTTGACGCATTATTATATCGACTGTTTATGTGCCAAAACTTAATTGGATTATGGGTGTAGAATTGTTGTCGAATGAAATAGGACTTTCGAAAAGAGCATGGTGAATTGATTTCTTCTATTTGAGTTTGTTGTAGAATTGAATTTCCTTTCAATGATTACATGATTTGACCCACAACTAAATTGAATCGAATTTTTAATGTGAAAAATCAGTTGTGAACCTGTTTATTTCTTATCTATTCGAAGAGACAATAATACATTTTTATGCATACAGATTGGCGAAAGAATTATGTTGATACAAGTAGGTCGTACTTGTGGGTTGATCAATGATCTGTAGTTTGTAACTTGTGTGAAATTTGATTTGACATGTTTAGCTTGACTTGATTGGGAGTTCCACTTTTATTACTTTGGTTTTGTGACTTAGTCATTTCATTTTCAATACTTTGATTTCAAAAGATTCTCAATTTCTTGTCTTTGTTTTTAATTAATTGTTGATTGGATTTTGGATTTATTTTGTTTGCTTGGTTGAACGATTTAGTTTTGATACTTTATTTTTGGTAATTAGTTAGTTCTCTTGAAATTGGTTTGACCATTTAGTGTAAGGTTATGAGTGCATGACTTTTTATATTTGATTTTTTATTTATTTGGGTAATTAAAGTTGGGTTACTTTGTATAAAGATTTTAAAATAGATTGAATTCAAGATTCTTCTTGCATTTTGCGAATTTGGGTGCTTCCTTTCCCATGCTTTGTTTTTAGTAGATTTACAAACTCTATTCTTTTTGCTCTTTTATTTATTGTTTAATTATTGATTGAGTTTTAGAATTAGTTTCTTCTATTTGTTGGATAAGATCATTTAATTTTGGTACTTTGTCTTTGGTGATTAACTAGTTTTTTTGAAATTGTTTTGATTATTAGTTTAAAGTTATGTATGAGTGATTTTTGATATTTGGAGAATTCTAGATTAATAATTGAAATTTATAATGGGTTAGTTCAAGGATTTTTTGCATTGTGTGGTTTGGAGTATTTGAATTTTTTTTGTAGTCGTGGGGTTCGCATGGTTACCAGTGATACATATTATACAATTATATACAGGCAATCACAAAGATACAAACACAATAAACAAGTAATGGGAGACGAAGCAACAAGCTCTTTATTATTCAGAAATATATGCATAAGAGTTACAGATATCTAAACAGTCTCTGATTATCATGTAGATCGGCTCACCAGCCTATTTATACAATTGACAAACAATTACATAACTATCTGTCAGTTCAACTAACCGACCCGACATGTTATTGGTCAACACAAGACATCGACATATATTACAATTAGTCAAATGGAGGACCTATTTGGCAGGTCGACTTAGGCTCCTCCAACATCTCCCCACCAAAAAATATTTCTTCGTCCCAAACAAATGAGGAGATGCAATGTAACTGTGAGTAGTGAATTTTGCTGCTACTGCTGTGGACGACTGGAGCTGGTTGGTGCTTGCTGCTAGACGTAGACTTCGACAATGGCCTCTACAGATATTGATGACTAATGCTGAAATTCCTCCCAGGCATGTAATGCATTCTGGATGTCAATGGTCAGAGTGGTTATGCTTGACAGGCTTTCCATTTTGTCTTGTACATTGATCATGTCATGGCCAAATAGTTTCATTTTTTCTTCAGCAGTGGAAAGAAGTCTATTGAGGTGTGGATGTGTATTTTCAACTTTGGAGAGGATAATTCGAGCTTGGCTGATCCATTGTTCCTCTTGTTTCTCCATCTTTGCGAGATTTCTGTTCTCCATGATAATTTGTTCGTTGATGGTTTCAGTGAGTACTTCGTCGGCATTTTGTTTTTGCTGATGAAGTGTGTCAAGCAGCTCTCGCGTCCTTTTCATTTCTTCAAACACCTTTCCGTAGTAAGTATACTAGTTACGCAAGACTTCAGCTACTGTGGTGGATTCTTGGGTATACCGTGCGAGCAGGTTGTGAGCTTCTGTGAAATCCATGTATTTATTTGTCATTAAGATAGATGTCTCTGCAGCCTAATCCAGTCGGTTCTTAGCCCGTTGGTCTCTTAGAGTCGACATGACACTTTACAGTATTATTTATGCCTTGTCGAGAGGGTTTGTTGTGTCGGAACTCAACGATATCGGTATGACTTGCTTTGCTAAGTCCTGACACTTAGTCAAAACTGTTGCTTGTTCTTCTTGCAGTTTTTTTAGATGCTTGCGAGTTTCAATTCTTCCGTGTCTCTGCTCTTTGGTGACTGCATATGCAAGGATGTCAAGCTATTCCTAATTTACTTCCTAAGGATCATACATAGAAATTGGGCCAAACTGGTCTAAGTGCATAGAGTGTAATGTCCCCATTCAAATAAATCTCAAGAAGAGAAAATTCCACCAATATACTAGTTTCCGAAGTTGGGGTGGAAACATTAGATTTGGAATAAGGGTAATAAAAACCCCCAAATGGACATTATCTTGACAAAATATATTAAATGGGGAATAAATAAATATTTAATATAGGAAAATAAGGTGGTACTTGGTCATGAGGGAACATTGGAGGTGTGGGACCCACTTAAGCAAGATTCCCCATGCCACATGGCATCCCACTCTCACCCATTCGAATCCAAGGTGGAGTCCAACATTCTTGAGGGAGTTGGAAGGGAATAATACTTGGAATGAAACAATGAGGTTCGAAATTGAGAGGAAGAGTAACTCCCATGGAAGAGGAAGAGGCATCTTGGAGCTATTGGGACACTTGGGCTAGATTCCCTAACTTCTATGACAATAATGATGAAGATGCTATGACACTTGTGACAAAAATCAGACTTGATTGCTGACATATGACATATATGAAATGTCAGGGCTTAAAATAGCCTCCACAAGGGTGCAAAAGGGAGTTAGGGCAGCCAAAGAGTCATCCATTCGAATTGAGCAAAGGAGGAGGCTAGGAATTGATGGACAAGTGGCACACATTGGAATCTCTTTCCAATTCGAGTTGGAATGAATCTCATGGAAGGAATTAGAAACATGGAATGCTTGAGAAGGTAATAAAAGACAAGAACCAAGAAGGAGAGTGGAGTTTTATCATTTCTCATTTTGCAAATTGGAGAGTATAGCTTGTTCATGCTAGTAGAGTGTTACTCTACTTGACTTAGTACTAAATTTGAGGGTGAAAGATTCCCATCCTAATTGGAAATTGGAGAGGCCATTCAGAACTTTCATTTGGAGCTAAAATGGATTCATTTGTTGCAGGTTGAAGCTATAGGGAATCTTGTGATATTTTCTTCTTCAACTTGTTCCCATCTCTCTCTCACATTTCTTTGCATATTTTGGCTCTTGGAGGAAGGGGGCACATGGTGAGATGATGATATATTTTTGAGAATCCAAGATACACAATTTATTTGTAATATGATATATATAATCTGTATTTGATTCTTAGAATATTCTCGGGTCTAAATACCAAGTGAAACTATGTAAAAATACCAAACAATGCATACATGGTGCCATTTTCCATATATCTTGTTGTGAGAGCTTGAAGTTGCTTTATTTCGATTAGTATCAGTTCATATATGTGATTTTTATGATTTATGGAGATTCATTAATGTTCTGAAGAAGTTTCATATACATTACATAACCCTTTGGAACATAAATCTCTAATTTCATAGCAAGTGGTGAAGTTTCCTATCATTTCCCCCTATGTGAAGACATGTCCACAAACCTATGATTTATGGGATTTGCAGAAGCCTTTAGAAACCGATTAATGATGCATTTTGGTTACCATTTAAGTCATTTAACTAATCCATGTCTTGTTTATGAAATTTTGGAGGGTCGTACTGCATTGGGAAGCCATTAATGACCTCTACCCTTGGGGGTTTGAACCTCGAATTTGCTAGTAAAATTCCCCAATTTATCCTGAAGTTAAATGAATGTTGCAGAAGTATTTTGAGAGTGTCCAAACATCCATAAGCCTCATTTTTATGTCTTAATACCTTTAAAATACCTTCAGACACCATTTGGATTCATTTGGAGCCATTTGGGAGTGTTGGAGTCATAACTAGTCGAAGGGTCGAATTGGCCAAAAATTGCGATTTTTCCAAATATATAAAAAAGGGACACTACAAGTGGTATCAAAGAATGGTACTTGAACCTGATTTGGATGACCATTAATGATGACAAGAATTCATAAAAATAATCTCGCACCCTTAGAAACTCATATTGAAAGTGCTTTTGGTGAAGATGAAGAAGAAGTAGAAGAGGTACCCTCTGTTGAAACTATGGCTAAGGATGAGAAAGGAACTACATATATGGAGGATAATGAGGATTTTAGGAAATTCATGAAACCATTCTTTGAAGACATGACAAAACAGATAATGAAAGGATTCGAATTGGTTTCTAGTCAAATTGGAAGCAAAGTGGCATTAGGAGGCAACTGTAGTTCTCCTTTCGAGGAAACGAAGGCAATGGGTGAAAGTATTTTCTCAAAGATAGGACCTCATAATCGACCTCATGAATTTCAGATCTCAATAAGAGATACCAAACCTAGGTTTATTGAGCCCAAAGAAGAACCTAACACCCAGTATGGCATGAATGAAGTTCTAGCAGAATGGTAGCAGTTGAGTGAAGATTGTAGAAGGACATTACCATTTGATCAATTCTTTACTGTTTCAAACAAGCTCAAAATGAGAGGAGGTAATAGAACTCCTTTCCAAAATAAATAATTGAATTATTCCATAGGTAAAATGCCACTTGCTAACTTTGATTTCTCATCTCCAAGTTATGCAAATACTTGGATACAAAAGTTAGATGTGTATTTTTAGTTGAATCTAATGGTTGAAGAGGATGCTCTAAAAATGGTTGTTTCTCATTTTGAAGGGGAGGCTAATGATTGGTGGTTCCATGGGATTAAAACCTTGGGAAATGATCAGGTCATAAAATATGAAGAATTTGTTAACAGGTTATTGGAAATATTCTAGCAAAAAGACCCTGAAATTCCTTTCAAGGAACTAGCACAGTTGAATCAAATTGGAACCCCTGATGAGTACATGTTGGAATTTAAAAAACTATTAGTTAAGGTGGCTGATATATCTATGGTTAGATTATTATTTATCTTTACTGAAGTTTTGGCTGAACCTTGAAGGTCTTAGTTAAATCCCACAAACCTACTTCATTGAAAGATGCTATGAACTTGGCAAGAGATCTGTAAAATGTGCTACCCAAGACAAGGTTTCATCGCAAACCCAACTTTCATTCCAAGTTCAGATTTGAAAAGAAGCCATGGAAAAAGGATGCATTTCAAAAGGATAGGAGAGAGGGACCAATCAAGGAAGAACTCAAAATAAAGAGACTATGTTACACATGCTTCCAACCATGAGTACCAGAGCATAAATGTGCTAAGGGGAAAGCACAATGCATTGAAGTATTTTCTGATGATTATGAGTATGAAGTGGGTATGGAGGAAGAAGAAAAACATATTTCAGACCAAGAAGAGGGATATGACACAGCAGAATAACATCATCCATCACCTTACAAAGGGATAATGGCAGTAATTTCAGGAGTGCCTCGTTTTCACACCATTCGATGCAAGAGAGTGGTATAAGGACAAAGGGTTTTAGTATTGGTATATGGAGGAGCCACACATAACTTCATTGATTCAACCATGGTGGAGAGGATAAATCTACCTAATGAACCATTCGATGGCTTCACAGTCATCATTCCAGGTCACAATACTATGGAGTGCAAAACATGGATTCCAAAGCTATAACTCACCATAGGTAATTACACAATTTTTGATAGCTTTTATGTGGTTGATGTTGATAATAATGTGGTATTGGGAGTGCAATGGATGTACTCTATAGGGGAACATACAATGAACTATCAAATCCCTGAAATGAAATTCAAAGATTCGTAAGGGAAACAAAGGGTAGTGAGAGGAATGCATGCCTATCCGAATCAAGTAGTGTCCTCCCGTAATATGAGGTCCATATTGAGGCATGGGGATATTGAATGGGCTTCTGAATTTGCATCACTTCCCCCAAGCCAAAAATAAATATTTCAGAACATCCAAGGGAGATAAGGAAGCTACTACACAAATATGAAAAGGTTTTTGGAGACCTTCCTCTTGGAAGGCCACTTGATAGAGGAGTTGAGCACAACATTGTTTTGGAGATGGGTACTTCACCTATACAAATACCACCATATAGGCACCCCAAAAGTTTCAGAGATGTTATTGAAAAGGCTATTGAAGATCTTTCGGAATTGGGGCTCATTAGACCAAGCTCTAGCTTCTTCAGTTGTTTTGGTGAAGAAAAAAGATGGGACCTTGAGGATGTGAATTGATTTTAGAGATCTAAACAAGAAGACAATTAAGAATATATATCCCATCCATAGAATAGATGATATCATGGATGAGCTACATGGAGAAAAATTCTCCTCCAAAATTGATCTTAGATCTGGTTACCATCAAATTCGAATGAAGGAGGAGGATGTGCAGAAAAAAACTTTCAAATGTCACTATTGGCAAAAATATGTCTAGTTTGGTTCGTGATGAGCTTTGATGTACCAACGGTACCATTGAAGAGCTTCTTGTTCCAAATGAAAGGATGCAAGTGGAACTTTCTGGACATCAAAAGTATTATGCAGACTGAAATATTGTTCTTCCCGGTATATCCATCCAGTTGGATCAGTACCATTGAAGCAAGGAAAATCAAGCTTTGACCCACAAAAATTGCTAGAAGAAGAGAACTCAGTGGCTGAAAAATATTATGGCTGTCGGTTATTGTTCATGGTTGAATGATGAAGATGGAGGCTGAGAAAGTTTTCATCCAGATCCTGGAGTTTGGTTTGGATGGCAGCAAGTGCTTCGTCCATGGCTTTTGCTCTTGCGCAGGTGACAACTATAACCAGGAGTTTTTTTGTTTTTGTTTTTATTTTTGAGTGGGTAGATAAACAAAAACAGAAACTGTTTTAGTAAAGGAAAATATGGATTTGGGAAAAAAATTGATGGGTAATTTGGGTTTGACTAGGTTTTGGACACTTTCAAAGGGACAGGGAAGCAGAAAAGGGGGATTTCAGAAGCGGGGTGAAAGAATGAGAAAATTTGACAGAGAGGGACAAAGAAGCAGAAAGAACGGAAAATTTGACAGAGAGGGACAAAGAAGCAAAAATATGAAATGAACACTGTGGTAAAATTTGAAGGCGATTCGGTGAAAATCAAATAAGTTATGGCGAACCCTAAAATAGACAAATGTGGAATTTATGGTTTTGGGAAGTGGAATTTGGGATAGGGTCCTCAGGAATGAAATATGCAGAACAGGATTGCAGGGGTGTCAGGGAAGTTTAAAGGGAAACTGATTTAAAACAAGGGAGATATGGTGGAAAAAGATTTTTTTTTTCCATAAATGAATCTGCAATTGGCAATAGATGGATCTGCAACAACGCGGAAGTGATCGGCAACAGATGGATCTGCAACGATGCGGAAGTGACCATCAACAATTATGGGCAAAGCAAATCTGTGATTTATCAGCTGAAAATAGATATGGACCCCAGGTATGCTCGGCTTCCTAACGGTTCAGGGGATTCACTCAGCCACCAATGTTGTCGGACGACTTGCATATTGGGGCAATACCCCTCAGTCCATGGCTCAGGTAAAACTGATAACCACTTTTCCACAAACGACAGCTCTTGTTTATCTCACGGGTGGGAACTAGTCAATCTGGTAGGGGTAGTTGTTCTTTTCGCTTGCAGGTCCTCTCAATGGGCCATCTACTTCGGGGTTCCTGTGGTACTCCTCACAATGATTTTTAGGGCTTATGCCCAAGTACTTCCCATAGTTAAGCAGATAGGGATTATTCCCAGATCCGAACCTACAACAGATGTGAAAAAAAATTGGCAGAAATTTCACCAAGCAAGCCCAAGAAAGTGCTCTGATACCATATGTGAGGAACCTGCAACAATTAATTAATGAAAATACACGAGATAACAGAACTCATAATCACTTTATTGATCACAGGTCACTTCGAGGGGGCAACCTCCTTTGAGCAAGCTCAATATAAATAACTTCATGGTACCTTCATTGGCCTCAACACACACTTATATACTAAGTCTATGCCTAATACTATGGGTCATTTCCATGGGACATATAATACTACAGGACGACTTACAAAGCATATGCGTCCAATACTATGGGTCAATACCATGGGCTAATACAAACTATGGATCAACAAATATTACGGGACGACTTACAAAGCATATGCGTCCAACAACAATATACTAACAAAGTAAAGAGAATGGTTGACACGGGTTCCTAACAATAATTTAGGAAGGCCAAACCTCTTACTTTTGATGGTGAAGTAAAATCTTGTTAAGAAGTTGAGGCTTGTATTTTTGGGATGAGGAAGTATTTCCAAGTCCAATACTACTCAAGAAATATGAAGGAAAGGGTGGCTATATTCAATGTGAATGGAAAAACATTTATATGGTGGGATTACCTTAAGAAAGTGAATAAGATCAATGAAAGGAAGGTCGTGTGGAAGCAATTCAAGAAATACTTTAAGCAAAAGTACCTCTTTGATAGGTATTATTATGACAAGATCAAAGAGTTCCATGATTTGAAAATGGGACAAATGATCATGGAGGAATATGCCAATAAATTATTGGAGCTACTAAGATATGTCAAGTATATCAAAGATGATAAGGTGAAAATTCACGTTTTATAAGTGGATTGCGTCAGTCATACAAGGACATAATTGAGTTTGATGAACCTCAAGCTCTATATGAGACCATACGGAATGCCAAGTATTGTTATGATCAAAACAAAAAGATGCTAGAATTCCATAAGCCATGGAAGGACAAGAAAAATGAGAAGTTTGACCAAAGAAAGAAAGGATTCAAGCCTCCTCATTTCATAAATCAACAAAGAAAGCCACCATAGGGTGTGGCTGAGCCATCTAGTATGATTAGATACAAGCCAAGAGAGCCAAGAGAGACACTTCAAATGTTGGACATGTGGAGATGATGATTTGCTTAGAAACTTTCCACATTGAAATGGGAGTGAAAAACATGTTCAAAACATCCAATAGGTTGAAACTATGGGTGAAGTAGTAAGTACTATCCTTAGAATACATGCTGCACTAGAGGACCACCAAGCACACCATCAATCAAATATGGTTGAGGTTAAAGGTAGGATTGCTAAGCAATCTATTTCTATTTTGACTAACCCTATATCTACTCACATTTATATCACTCCTAAAATTATTGAGATTTGTGATTTTAAGAAAACAAAGCATAGTACATCATGGCTGGTCCAACTAGCCACTGGAACCAAGCATAAAGTTAGTGAATGGTGGAGAAATTTCCATTATAAATGGATGGGCTCTTCACATGGGAAAATATGAAATTTTTGCCACTTGGTTTCTATGATATTCTCATTGGAATGGACTGGTTGGGAGTACATGAAATTAAAATTGATTGCTACAACAACACATTTGAATGCATTGATGAAGAAAGAAACCCAAAGGTAGTAAGGGGAATTCCAAAGATGGTCCCCATTAGGAATATTTCATCCATGCAACTGAAGAAGTTCTTTAGAAAGGGTTTTCAATTGTATGCATTCCATGTATCGGATAAAACATCAAATGAAATTCCCAAGTTGGAGTCCTATCGTGTGTTGCAAGAATTTAGGGATTTGTTTGCCGATGAAGTGTCGGGACTTTCTCCAAAGATGGCCATTGATTTCACAATTGGTCTTATTCAAGGAGCTACACTAGTTTCTAAGACACCTTATAGAATGAGTATGCCAGAATTATAAGAGTTGAAAATGAAATTGCAAGAGTTGTTGGAAAATAAGTACATTAGGCCAGGTGTGTCTCCATGGGGAGAAATGGTGCTATTTGTTTAAAAGAAACATGGAACAATCAAGCTATGTATTGATTGCAAGCATGTAAACAAATTTATAGTGAAAAAAAAGTACTCATTACCCCAAATTGATATTTTTTTTAATCAAGTGAGAGGGGCGATGGTATTTTCAAATATTGATTTGAGGTCTAGTTACCATTAGTTGAGGTCTCACAAATGCACTAGCTACATTCATATGTCTCATGAATAGTGTATTCAACATGTATTTGGACAAGTTTGTTCTTGTCTTTCTAGATGACATTCTTATTTATTCTAAGAATGAAGAATACCATGAAGAACATTTGTGAATGGATTTGCAATTTCTAAGGGATCATAAGCTATATACAAATCTAAGCAAATGTGATTTTTATAAGAACACAATTCATTACCTAGGTTACATTATTTAAGAGAAAAGTATATCAATGGATCCAAAAAAATATTGAATCCATTATGAATTGGCCAACTCCAAAGAATGTGAAAGATGTGAGATTCTTTATGGGTCTTGCTAGTTATTATAGAAGGTTCATTGAAGGATCCTCTAAGGTTGCACACCTCCATCACTTCTTTGAAAATTAAGGGAATAAAATTTGAGTGGACATAGAAATGTGAAGAAATCTCCATTTGTTGAAGAAGCTTCTCACAAGTGCTCTAATTTTTAAAATTGAAAACCTAGAAAATGTTTTTTTGGTGTGTACAAATGCATGTAATCAAGGATTTGGATGAGTTATTATGCAAGACAATCATTTAGTATGCTATGAATCAAGAAAGCTAAGAGAGCATGAAAATAATTATGCTACCCATGACCTAGAACTTGTTGACATAGTGCATGCTTTCAAAATGTGGAGGCACTATTTGATGGGAAGGAAATTTGAGCTTAGAACATACCACTTTGGTCTGAAATATTTATTTGAGTAGCCAATTATACTAAATGCAAGGTAAGCTAGATGGATGGAATTTTCATGTGATATTGATTTCGTGATTAAACACATAAAAGAGAAATAAAATAATGTGGTTGATGCACTCAATAGAAAAATACATGCAATGCATGTGGTAGCCATTAGCATTTTCCAATCATATTTGAGGCAAAAGATTGTTGACTCCCTTCCTGAAGATGAGTTGTATGTGCAAATAAAAGAGATTACAACAACTGAATTTGGAAAAGTGGTACGAAGGATATCGTGTGGAGGATGATGGACATGTAGCTATAAAAATATAATGTATAATCCAAATGTGGTAGGCTTGAGGAGAATTATTATGCATGAAGTCCATAAAATGTCATATTTTGGTCACCTAAGATACCTGAAAACAATGGCTACAACCAGGAAGCAATAATTTTTTGCCAAGACTGAAGAAGGAATGATGGCCTCTTGAAATTGCCATTTCTTTTACTTCATTTCACTATTTTATAATCATATTTAATCATAAACCATCCATTCACCTTTTTAAAGCATATCATTTATTTAAAATATATTAATTAAAAGAATTAAAAATAAATGATGTAAGTTTAAACTTTTTAATGTATTTTATATGCTAAGTTGTGATGATAAACTTAGTGTTGTGATTCAATTATTGATGGCTTGATCTTAGACGATGTCTTGGAGCATGTTTCTTATGGTTCTTTGGCCTACTCTTCATACCATAACGATGTGACTAGTTGACTTATCTTTGACTCTGGGATTTTGCTAGTTTCGTAATATTTACGTATAGATGTTGAAGTCATGTGTTGATTGTGAGTTTCGGTTCTGTTGATTGTGATTTTCGGTTCTCTAATAATTTTCTCATATAAACAAACCACTCATGCTTTATATAACGTCCTCAATATAATAAAACTTAAATTGTTAATTTAACATTTAATGAAATCATGGATGTTACAAATAATGCATTCAACATTAACCAAACAATACATTGTTAAATGTTTTTATTTGCAATTTAACAATTTGTGTTTTCACTTGCCAGGTGGACGTTTTATAAAAAGAAGAAAGAAACCAGATCAGCCTCATGGAGTTCCAGTTAGAATATTTGATTATTGGGATCCCAGCACTCATCTGACACTGACAGTTCCCGTCATTAAACCAGGAAGCAATTTTTGGGCTCACCTCCTGAAAAAACGGTGAGGAATCTCACAAAACTGTTGAAAACCCACTTCTAGAATGGGACGATTAAGTTAGTCTGACAATAACGTAATTTTCCATAATTAGAGTGATGGTTGTTTTTGTAAACTTAGTAATTTGTTGAACGACCCAGAGTTACGAGGGGTTCAGTTCTATCTTCTGCTCAGAGGTCTGTATCTATAAATCAAGTGTGGATTTAATGGAGGAAGGGTGGAAGAAATGTTCTCAAATTGTTTCTAAAATGAGTGCTCAAACTCTTTGTATGGGTTGGATGTTGTAATCGACTTTATTTGTTAATGGAAATTCCTGTACTTTATACTTCATTCAGCTACAAGTGATCGTTAGTCACTGAGTTTCTTTAGGCGTGATTTCTGTGTGGTTGGGCCCACCATTCAGGTTAGAAATGCTTTCATTTGTATTTGTAGTTTAGATTTATTAGTTGTTGCAGATAGAATACTTTATTTAGTTCAATTTTATCTTTTGTAACCTTTGTGTGAACATATCTGCGTAGTTTAGAATTTGTTTTGATTATTGAATGTGAATTTGGGATTGGTTTTATCGCTTTGAATTCTATATTGGAAAGAAAACAAGACAAATAATTTTTCATCGTTATTTTAATTTCTTCTCTTGTGAATTTTTTGAATTGTTTGGATAGATTTTTAATCTTGTTATAAAATAAAAACAAAAAGAAATCACATGTGTTGCATTGCAGAGTCACACTGTTGATTGGTGGAAGATAATTTGAAAGAAAACATTTTCATTTGATTAATGAATTCGTTGATGGTATAGTAAACTCAAACATAGATCTGCGCATTCATGAATTTCAGTTACTAGTCAATGCTATGGAAATTTCAATCAAATTTGAAGTGACCATGTTAGAAATCAACAATCTAAAAGTGTTTGACGCATTATTAAATCGACTGTTTATGTGCCAAAACTTAATTGGATTATGGGTGTATAATTGTTGTCGAATGAAATAGGACTTTCGAAAAGAGCATGGTGAATTGATTTCTTCTATTTGAGTTTGTTGTAGAATTGAATTTGCTTTCAATGATTACATGATTTGACCCAAAATTAAGTTGAATCGAATTATTAATGTGAAAAACCAGTTGTGAACCTATTTATTAGTCCCTGCTCTGCAGGGAATATAGCGATCGTTGGTCGCCATATTCCTTTGACTTTCTTTTTTTAATTTATTAGCCTCATGTTTAACTAAAGTTAAAAAAAAAATTAATATTAAAATGATTTTTTAACAATTAATTTTTTTTTTTTTAATTTTCTAAATTAGATTATCTAATTTTGTGATTGGTGCCGTACAAAGAATAGACTATTTTTTCCTGGTGTGCAAAATAATTTTTATAATTAAAAAATATTAAAAATTGAAAAATTAAAAAAATAACAAAAAAAACGCCACGTAAACAATCATTTATTAATGAAATTGGTTTAAATGTGGTACATTAGTGGTTGATTTGACGTGGACCATCTTTGCCGTTATTGTTTTACACTCATTATTCCAACTCTTCACTCAATCATTATTATTTTGCATTAATTATCCCTGAGTCTAATTGATTGCTCGAGAGTGGCGCATTTACTTCACCTTCAATGGCTCGAGCCTAGGCGCATTCACATTCATCATTTTATTGCTCACCGAGCTTCTTAGTATAACTAAGAAGCAATGATAAATTATGCCTCAAGAAAGATGCATCAACACCCACTCTTGCAGTCCCGTTGCTCTCAAATGTTAGTTGACTCCAAATCCCATCAAAGCATTAGCGGTTCTAATGCTTTAATATGAAAATAAATATAGTACTTGCATATTTAAATAAATATAGTACTTGCATATTTATCATTGGTTGCTTGAATATTAAGGAAATTCATAAAATCTTGGTGAGTTGAGTCGAAGATATGCCGTACTTGCATGTTTATTAAAGAAATTAAAAAAAATCCAATATTTATCGTTGGAACTTGGAGGATTAAAAAAATTACACTAGTTATTCTATATTGGTAATGTCGAAGATATGCAATACTAAATCTATGCACATATCTCCATGTGCATATCCCCATGCAATATGCACATATCCCCATGAAGCTAGATCTGCAATGATGTGCAAAATTTGCAGATTTATTATTTTGATGGGTCTAGCTTTGACGACGGATCCTATCTCTATGCTCTATGCACATATAGCTTGTAGACAATATTAGTGGCAATAGTTAACTAGTCCATACTTCAACTATGAATAAATAAGAAGTAACATGCTTTGCAAGATCTTCAAGCAAGGAGTTTCATTGTGTCATTTCTCCAATACAATACTATGCAAAATCTTGGAGCAAGGAGTCTCACTGGAGCAATAGTATGCAGGGTCTTCAAGCAAGGATATATTGTAAGTACATCATTTTTGTTTCTAAATCATATTGGCATAAGAAAATATAGCGTCTTTCATTTCTATTCTAAAAAATAATGCTGGCAATAACAAAATGCAAGTAAAATCTTCAGTTATTGTGCTGTGTGAATGAATGTGTTGTGCTGTGTGAATGAATAATGCTGTTATTGTGCTATGTGTGAATATGCAGATTATACAGCAAGGCAATTGTGGTAGCGTATATCAATAGTCGACATCTTTAATCAATCTCAGTGCATACAAATCTCAATATAGGTATGTCCTAATGTTCAAGCTCCACTTTAAACTCAGTTTCAAAAAATCAGAATATCTCTAAGCAATATGAAAGCATGTGTTAAAAATTTCATTATAACAACTAATTTCTGAATGAACATGGAAGTAGGGTATATAAACCTTGCACCTGTGTATACTTCTTTCTCTAAATGATCCCAACACACATATTCATAACCGCTAAAATCTATAAACGCATCGTCAAAATACGCCAAAAATCAGCCGATCCCTGCACATTCTTCATATATTCTGAGCAGTTCCTTTTACAGGCAGTCGATTTCCGCCATGAAGAAAATCAGAAATGCAACACATAAAAGGAGTCCTTGCATCTTGAACACAGTCTGGTCGAACCCCGATATTTAGCAGTTCCGATAGATTCAAAGTCGTAGAGAGAGGGCATGGGGCGAGACCGAGATTTCCATAACAATTTTAAAATAAACGTGGGTTCCTGCTAAATTTAAAAAAGGAAAGAAAAATTGTCTTCAAGCCAAGGCCGAAGGCCACACCATAGCCACATACTTGAAAGACAGCGGGCCTACCATTTGGAGCGTGCTGTGTGGGCGTGATTCTCACAAGAGGTACCAATGTTTCCATACTTGACAACTCTCTGAATGTTGCACGCTACGTCGTGCCCAGCAAGGGAGAAAGTCGTCCTTAAATGAGCCGCTGAGTGTTCATTATCCTCAATTAGAGGCGTAGGCATGGCTACCATGACAATGCTCACCGACTAGCTTCCATGCGCAGATGAGGGGGCTGAGATAGTGACCGTATGGGTGAGCCTGCAGGGATAACCCCATCGTAGCGAAGATGTCGTGAATGTTGCAGTTGACTGGGGGAAAAAGTTGTTTACTCTCAGAAATTTTGGGCCAAAAATGGAAAATTTGGCTTGAAGGAGGGGAGCTAAGGTGTCGCCTGAGTAGGGTCCCACTGGAGAAGCCATGCGTTGCTCATGCAAGGATGTAGTGGCGTGCCTAGCAGGTGGTGGATGAACGTGGGTTAATCAAAGTTGAAGACTGTGGCTTAATGAAAGTAAATTCTGGAAGGTTCGAAATTGGTATATATTTTAGAAATTTAGAAGACGCACCAATATATGGAAAAATTACAAATTCAGATCCATAATTTTGAAATTCCTATTTAAGATCTATAACAGAAACGAGACAGTAAAAAAACTTATTGGGGTGAGTTGTGAGACCAAGGAGAGAGGCCCTCGTCCTAACCCTAGTAATCCACTAACTTCTTGGAAGCTAGTTCCTTCATTGTCTTATCCGCAGCCGAAGGTGATATTAGGAATTGATTGAGAAGAAAAGTCGAAGGTCTCGAATGAAAGAATCCCCGTGGTGGTGGACTGGTCACCATAAGCATAATTGTAATCGCAATCCCCATTTTTGTTGCAAGAAAAGTTGGGCAGAGGCTTGCACAAAGAATTGTTGCAGGGATCTTGTTGTATGTTGAGGACGTTGAAGGATGATAGATTGAACCATTTGAACAATCAGTATAGGGATTGCACTTTCCACACTAAGTCGTTGAGTGTCCAGAATCGCAGAGAAGGTTAAAGCTAGCGTACCAATTACTGTCTGCATGACAAATTCTCCAGTTCGTGCGCTAACTCAGGTCACAATATTTTTCCTCGATGAAAATGCCTTCATGTAGCTAGTGAGCAGAGGGAAGAGAATCGCGAGCCTTGGAAGGAGACAGGATGACCAAGAATGTAGCTCTCAAATAGGGAAAGATGAGACGGAAGGGGATAAAACCGCCCGGTAGAGCAGCAAAGAAGAAAAACAAAATTACCAGAAAAGTGGATCAAACACGGAAGGGATGAGGGTTTTGTTCATCCTCCATTTCTATGAATTAATTATATTTTTGTGTTGTTGCGTGAAGATGGCACGTAATCTACATGCAGCACGCCTCCCTCATCCTTTGTAAAATTTGAAGGATGTAACATGGACCCTAAAAGGCCGTGTGGCAATTGACATACTATTTGGATGCCCGTGAGTATTGTAGTGTGTCATGTAGCATGGAGAGCTGCTAATCAACACGTCGCGGTACTTTATCTTCCAGTATTCCACTTCTTGGTTGAGTTCCTCCACTCTCTTCTTAAACCACTCCATGCTTGGGTCATCTCCTCCAAGATTAATAATTTAGGAAGGGAGTATTTGTTGCCTTTCTGCCACCAACGGTAAGCGGAGGGATTTTATTCATTCCCGAGCCTTGTCCAACTACACCGAACTAGCCACTCACCGGGTGAATCATATATAAAAATCTATCGTACACCTCGCTCTTGTTGTGAGGCCCTACCCCATCCATCCATCAAATCGCAGTCGTGACCAGCACATGCACATATAGCCATTCAAAAACAAGCACACATAATCTATTGAACCGTAGAAGGTTCACACCATTTGCGCAAAGAACTATTCATACAGATCTCAACTGGACCTCCCTGGGCACTTTAATATTGATTTGTTTCGATCAATCACTCACGGGTTAGCCCAGGCAGCTTAGCACAAATATGCACACGCCCCGCAATGAAACAAAAGCGATCACTGCTAAGCTGTGTTCGTTCTGTAGTGTAGCGATCACTGCATACATCAATTTCAAGTATTTGGTAAATCAAGGTTTGGTATTGTAATTTGTTAATAAAGAAATTAGAATAAAACTAGAATACATATGTGATTCTCTTTGCCTTTTATCGATCAATCCTATTCTATTATTCTATCATACCTTTCATAAACTATCCTATACGACATTCTAATCCATTTTATCCTATACCTTATTACATTAATCCTTCCATCCTACATTTATTTCCTATTATATATTGTCCTACACCTTCGCTAATTATGAAAATAACATTTCTGGTTAATTTTGTATCCTACCATTTACCCACCTGCCATTTTCATGTTTCCATATAACCCATGACTACATGGTCATATTGTCACCCATATGTCATTTCCACTTCTACCTTACAAGAACTCAATAATATTCAATAATGTAAAGAAATTGTCTCCTCTATTAATTACACTGAAATTCCAACTCAAAATTCATGGGAATCAATACAAGGCATTACAAGGCATTACCCTAGGGATTGAAGTAACAATGTAGGCATTCAAATTTGGGACATTGACAACTTAAACATGAGTTTGAGACATATTACAAAAATTGAAGTATGTAGGGAAAATTTATGTTGAAGGAAGGGTTTTAAAAGACTTGCGACCAAGATCCTGAACACGGTTAATAAAATACAAGGATTCAAATGAAGTCAGGCAACGAATTGAGATAATTCTATTAATAGAAGAAAAAATTTCAAAATTTCTTGAGAAACAGACCATATAAAATATAACACATTAAAAAAGGGTTTTGGAAAAGAATATGGAAGTCAAGTTCGAACCCCATGTATTTTCCTTGCTAGGAGTACATGCATAATGCAATGAAATTTTTAAAAGAATATGGTTGCTTGAATTCTTTGGAAAATTTGAAGGGCACAATTTGGAGGTGACTAGAGAACTTGCTTAATCATTTGATGGGGAGTGTGCATAGGTAGGAAATATCACTCTTAATATCTCTAAAAAAATACTATCTTAGAAATAAATATATGGATTTAAAAGCAATGAATCCATATATTTTAAGGAATAGACAAAAGTTATACTGGGATGCAGGAGTTCCAAGGGTTTGGTTAAAGGATCCATGGTAATACCTTTCCTTTCTCATTCAAATATATGTTACTTGTGAAGGGAGATTTAGTTTGATTTTCCTCTACCTCATAATACTATTGATGCACCTGAAAAATAAAAACCATTGAATATGCCTTATTACTTGTTGAGTAGTTTAACCAAGATGTACAAATCCATTCAAATACAAACTAAAAACATTGAAAGTTCTCTATATCATCATGGCAGTATCAAAATGGTAGTTGAGCATGAACTACTAAAACAAGGAGTGGAATGGCCATGAGTTTTGGAAGCAAATGAATTTGAAGAAATTGAAGAGGTAACATGGAATGTTGTAGAAGACATGTCAAAAAATATATCTAAATATAAAACTAAAAACCATGAAATTTCTAAAACTCCAAGACACAAAACCAAGAAAGATAAACAACAAGGAAAAGGGACATAACTATGATTTGTAAAAATTACAAAAAAAACCAGGACAAAATACCCTAAACAGAAATCAAGGTCAACGCCTGAAATTGACGAAAATAAATAGGAATTCTATGAATATCTAGAAAGTAAAGATAAGGAATTAGGAGAACCTTCCTCAATAAATAAATTTCCTTCAAACATTGTTGGCAGTGGCAAAGGAACTTCTCCAACTCAAGATTAGATGGAAGAAAACATACCTACTGATACTTCTTCCACAAAAAGAGAATCTTCAAGACTAGGAGAGGAATATGTCTTTTCGTTTACTAATTTGTGGAAAATGTCTCTTCGGTTACTAATTTGTCGAATATATGTATTTAGTTTGTAAATTTCCTGTAAATAATTTCGAAACTTTTATAGAACATTTGAATATGTCTTTTCTTTTACTAATTTCTATAGTACACTTGAAATAAGTCTTTTTGTTTACAACTTTTGCTAAATTTAAATAAGAATATATTTAAATTTTTTATAAGCAACATGTGAAATATGGAATTTTTGAAATTTCCTATAAATAATTTTTGAATTTTTGAAAATCCTACAGAACACGTGGAATATGTCTTTTGTTAACTAATTTCTATAATTTCAATAGAACACTTGAATATGTATTTTTGTTTACGACTTTTATAATTTCAAAACCATTATAAACACCAACATGTATTCAATTGTCTTCTCCATTTGAAATTCAAATTTATTACAATTTTTTTGGAAAAGACATCAAACTTCAGTACTCTTAGGATTTCAATCTTTTTCTTTAAAGTTCAAATTGATTCAACAACATACCCACCTTCAATGCTAATAGGATCTTCATACTATTCTCCAAGATCAAATTGATTTCGCAATATATCAACCTTCAAAGCTGCTATTCTACATCTCATAACCATGTTGTTAGTCCTCCCAATCCCAATGAAAAAACCTATAAAGAAAATGTAGAAATTAAACTACAAACAAATTGTCATAACCATATTGTTAGTCTTGCCAATCCTAATGAAAAAACCTATAAAGAAAATGTAGAAATTAAACTACAAGCAAAATGTCTAAATGCTTCCTCACCATGGCATGCCATTTCAATATCTATGGAACTTATACATCTCAACGAAAGAATGTTTGATGATTGATAAAAGTCTCAAAGACTTTTTCTCTTACAACTACATGAGACCGAATTTTTGGGATCTAATGTCAAAACTTTGGCGATCAAATATTAGGATCAAAGTACTGCTCAAACTTAAAACACCAAGTCCAACTTATCTTTTAATGCACTTTGCATTAAATGCAATAAATAAAAAGAAAATTCGATTGTTCTACTTCAAATAATGAAACCATTCAAATGTTCTATATTAGATATGAAGCAATTGTGAACACCTAACTAAATTTTTCTAATAATTAAAAAAAAAAAATTATAACCAATTATACAAATTATAAACATTATTTTGGAGTAGGGACTAGCTGCTTTCCAGCTATTTTTCTTGTTTTTTATCTATTCGAAGAGACAATAATACATTTTTATGCATACAGATTGGCAAAAGAATTATGTTGATACAAGTAGGTCGTACTTGTGGGTTGATCAATGATCTGTAGTTTGTAACTTGTGTGAAATTTGATTTGACATGTTTAGCTTGACTTGATTGGGAGTTACACCTTTATTACTTTGGTTTTGTGACTTAGTCATTTCATTTTCAATACTTTGATTTCAAAAGATTGTCAACTTGTTGTCTTTGTTTTTAATTAATTGTTGATTGGATTTTGGATTTATTTTGTTCGCTTGGTTGAACGATTTAGTTTTGATACTTTATTTTTGGTAATTAGTTAGTTCTCTTGAAATTGGTTTGACCATTTAGCGTAAGGTTATGAGTGCATGATTTTTTATTTATTTGGGTAATTAAAGTTGGGTTACTTTGTATCAAGATTTTAAAATAGATTGAATTCAAGATTCTTCTTGCATTTTGCGATTTGGGTGCTTCCTTTCCCATGCTTTGTTTTTAGTAGATTGACAACCTCTATTCTTTTTGCTCTTTTATTTATTGTTTAATCATTGATTGAGTTTTAGAATTAGTTTCTTCTATTTGTCGGATAAGATCATTTAATTTTGGTATTTTGTCTTTGGTGATTAACTAGTTTTTTTGAAATTGTTTTGATTATTAGTTTAAAGTTATGTATGAGTGATTTTTGATATTTGGAGAATTCTAGATTAATAATTGAAATTTATAATGGGTTAGTTTAAGGATTTTTTTGCATTGTGTGGTTTGGAGTATTTGACTTTTTTTTGTAGTCGTGGGGTTCGCATGGTTATCAGTGATACATATTATACAATTATATACAGGCAATCACAAAGATACAAATACAATAAACAAGTAATGGGAGATGAAGCAACAAGCTCTTTATTATTCAGAAAGATATGCATAAGAGTTACAGATATCTGAACAGTCTCTGATTATCATGTAGATCGGCTCACCAACCTATTTATACAATTGACAAATAGTTACATCACTACTTGTCAGTTCAACTAACTGACTCGACATGTTATTAGTCAACACAAGATGTCGACATATATTACAATTAGTCAAATGGAGGACCTATTCGGCAAGTCGACTTAAGCTCCTCCAACATCTCCCCACCAAAAAATATTTCTTCGTCCCAAACAAATGAGGAGATGCAATGTAACTGTGAGTAGTCAATTTTGCTGCTACTGTTGTGGACGACTGGATCTGGCTGGTGCTTGCTGCTGGACGTAGACTTCGACAATGGCCTCTACAGATATTGATGACTAATGCTGAAATTCCTCCTAGGCATGTAATGCATTCTGGATGTCGATGGTCAGAGTGGTTATGCTCGACAGGATTTCCTTTTTGTCTTGCGTGGATTTGTCTTGTAGATTGATCATGTCATGGCCAAATGGTTTCATTTTTCTTCAACAGTGGAAAGAAGTCTATGGTGTTGTGGATGTATATTTTCAACTTTGGAGAGGATAATTCGAGCTTGGTTGATCCATTGTTCCTCTTGTTTCTCCATCTTTGCGAGCTTTCTATTCTCCATGATAATTTGTTCGTTGATGGTTTTAGTGAGTACTTCGTCGACATTTTGTCTGTGTTGATGAATTGTGCCAAGCAGCTCTCGCGTCCTTTACATTTCTTCAAACACCTTTCCGTAGTAAGTATACTAGTTATGCAAGACTTCAGCTACTGTGGTGGATTCTTGGGTATACTGTGCGAGCAGGTTGTGAGCTTCTATGAAAGCTGTGTATTGATTTGTCATTAAAATAGATGTCTCTGCAGCCTGATCCAGTTGGTTCTTAGCCAGTTGGTCTCTTAGAGTCGACATGACACTTTACAGTATTATTTATGCTTTGTCGAGAGGGTTTGTTGTGTCGGAACTCGACGATATCGGTATGACGTGCTGTGCTAAGTCCTGGCACTTAGTCAAAACTGTCGCTTGTTCTTCTGCAGTTTTTTTAGATGCTCACGAGTTTCAATTCTTCTGTGTCTCTGCTCTCTGGTGACTGCATATGCAAGGATGTCAAGCTATTCCTAATTTACTTCCTGAGGATCATATGTAGAAATTGGGCCAAACTGGTCTAAGTGCACAGAGTGTAATGTCCCCATTCAAATAAATCTCAAGAAGAGAAAATTCCACCAATCTACTAGTTTCCTAGGTTGGGGTGGAAACATTAGATTTGGAATAAGGGTAATATAAAACCCCCAAATGGACATTATCTTGACAAAATATATTAAATGGGGAATAAATAAATATTTAATATAGGAAAATAAGGTGGCACTTGGTCACGAGGGAACATTGGAGGTGTGGGACCCACTCAAGCAAGATTCTCCATGCCACATGGCATCCCACTCTCACCCATTCGAATCCAAGGTGGAGTCCAACATTCTTGAGGGAGTTGGAAGGGAATAATACTTGGAATGAAACAATGAGGTTCGAAATTGAGAGGAAGAGTAATTCCCATGGAAGAGGAAGAGGCATCTTGGAGCTATTGGGACACTTGGGATAGATTCCCTAACTTCTATGACAACAATGATGAAGATGCTATGACACTCATGACAAAAATCAGACTTGATTGCTGACATATGACATATATGAAATGTCAGGGCTTAAAATAGCCTCCACAACGGTGCAAAAGGGATTTAGGGTAGCCAAAGAGTCATCCATTCGAAATGAGCGAAGGAGGAGGCTAGGAATTGATGGACAAGTGGCACACAATGGAATCTCTTTCCAATTCGAGTTGGAATGAATCTCATGGAAGGAATTAGAAACATGGAAGGCTTAAGAAGGTAATAAAAGACAAGAACCAAGAAGGAGAGTAGATTTTTATCATTTCTCATTTTGCAAATTGGAGAGTATAGCTTGTCCATGCTAGTGGAGTGTTACTCTACTTGCCTTAGTACTAAATTTGAGGGTGAAAAATTCCCATTCTAATTGGAAATTGGAGAGGCCATTCAGAATTTTCATTTGGAGCTAAAATGGATTCATTTGTTGCAGGTTGAAGCTATAGGGAATCTTGTGATATTTTCTTCTTCAACTTGTTCCCATCTCTCTCTCACATTTCTCTGCATATTTTGGCTCTTGGAGGAAGGGGGCACATGGTGAGATGATGATATATTTTTTAGAGTCCAAGATACAAAATTTATTTGTAATATGATATATATACTCTGTATTTGATTCTTAGAATATTCTTGGGTCTAAATACCAAGTGAAACTATGTAAAAATACCAAACAATGCATACATGGTGCCATTTCCCCTATATCTTGTTGTGAGAGCTTGAAGTTGCTTTATTTCGATTAGTATCAGTTCATATATGTGATTTTTATGATTTATGGAGATTCATTAATATCCTGAAGAAGTTTCATATACATTACATAACCCTTTGGAACATAAATCTCTAATTTCATAGCAAGTGGTGAAGTTTCCTATCATTTCCCCCTATGTGAAGACATGTCCACAAACCTATGATTTATGAGATTTGCAGAAGCCTTTAGAAATTGATTAATGATGCATTTGGGTGCCCATTTAAGTCATTTAACTAATCCATGTCTCGTTTATGAAATTTTGGAGGGTCGTACTGCATTTGGGAAGCCATTAATGACCTCTACCCTTGAGGGTTTGAACCTCGAATTTGCTAGTAAAATTCCCCAATTTATCCTGAAGTTAAATGAATGTTGCAGAAGTATTTTCAGAGTGTCCAAACATCCATAAGCCTCATTTTTATGTCTTAATACCTTTAAAATTCTTTCAGACACCATTTGGATTCATTTGGATCCATTTGGGAGTGTTGGAGTCATAACTAGTCGAAGGGTCGAATTGGCCAAAAATTGCAATTTTTCCAATTTTTCCAAATATATAAAAAAGGGACACTACAAGTGGTATCAGAGAATAGTACTTGAACCTGATTTGGATGGCCATTCATGATGACAAGAATTCATAAAAATAATCCCGCACCCTTAGAAACTCATATTGAAAGTGCTTTTGGTGAAGATGAAGAAGAAGTAGAAGAGGTACCCTATGTTGAAACTATGGATAAGGATGAGAAAGGAACTACAGATATGGAGGATAATGAGGATTTTAGGAAATTCATGAAACCATTCTTTGAAGACATGACAAAACAGATAATGAAAGGATTCGAATTGGTTTCTATTCAAATTGGAAGCAAAGTGGCATTAGGAGGCAACCGTAGTTCTCCTTTCGAGGAAACGAAGCAATGGGTGAAAGTATTTTCTCAAAGATAGGACCTCATAATCGACCTCATGAATTTCAGATCTCAATAAGAGATACCAAACCTAGGTTTATTGAGCCCAAAGAAGAACCTAACACTCAGTATGGCATGAATGAAGTTCTAGCAGAATGGTAGCAGTTGAGTGAAGATTGTAGAAGGACATTAGCATTTGATCAATTCTTTACTGTTTCAAACAAGCTCAAAATGAGAGGAGGTAATAGAACTCCTTTCCAAAATAAATAATTGAATTATTCCATAGGTAAAATGCCCCTTCCTAACTTTGATTTCTCATCTCAAAGTTATGCAAATACTTGGATACAAAAGTTAGATGTGTATTTTTAGCTGAATCCAATGGTTGAAGAGGATGCTCTAAAAATGGTTGTTTTGCATCTTGAAGGGGAGGCTAATGATTGGTGGTTCCATGGGATTAAAACCTTGGGACATGATCAGGTCATAAAATATGAAGAATTTGTTAACAGGTTATTGGAAATATTCTAACAAAAAGACCCTGAAATTCCTTTCAAGGAACTAGCACAGTTGAATCAAATTGGAACCCCTGATGAGTACATGTTGGAATTTAAAAAACTATTAGTTAAGGTGGCTGATATATCTATGGTTATATTATTATTTATCTTTACTGAAGTTTTGGCTGAACCTTGAAGGTCTTAGTTAAATCCCACAAACCTACTTCATTGAAAGATGCCATGAATGATCCGAAAACAAGATCTTTGCTACTCTATGACGTTAACATGAATTGCATAAAGAGCATGAATGAAGCTCACAAATCCATAATAAGAGAACCAAACATCATAGACAATACACACATAAAGACAACAAGTTGATAACGGAGTTCATCCAGGATGGACTACGTCTCCAGGCCTACTTCTCAATAGGAGGGCCGATCTATAATCTCAGCATAAAGGAAAAATACATAGTAATGATACAATGATACCTTGGCGCCAATGGATAGGAAGAGAAACGCTGCCCAAAACAAAACAAGACTGCTTCCAGCAACTCTAAAGCCTGAAGATGGTGTAAAATGAGTATAAACACTCGTACCTTCCTCCTGCAGAGCTACGCAATCTCCCTTCTCTCCTTTAGCTACAAAGTCTCTACTCCAAAGCATGAGAGGGAAATGGCAAATGAATGGGTTTATATAGGTTGGCTTTCCCTTCTTCACATGACTCTCATGGATTCCTTTGGCTGCAACTAATTTGCCTAACTTGGCCTTGGTTACAACTTCTCCAAGTTGGTTTTCATGTGGTTGGGCTTTTTATTAAATAATAAACAAACATTATTTAAAAATGCCCTTAAAATGGCATACCCTTTTGTTGGCTTTTAATATGGTTAAAACCATATTATAATAATAACAAACCCATTCTAAAAGCCATAACTGAAGTTTTTTTTTTTTTTTAAAACACATGTGGTAAGGAGTGGGCGTGTCCCACGTGGTGGCTCCTCCATTCGATACATGTGAAATACATGTGTTAAGGCACGTTGAATGGGATGGTCGGTCCCCCATTGGCTGGGCCACGAGCTCCACGTGATTTGTGGGTTGGAGTTGTAACAAACCCCCCATGTACCTTGTCGCATTGAAAACCATGGGTCGGGGCTTACCCCGACCCCTTTTTTGCGCCATTAAACTTCCTCAATTTTAAATAAAGAACCTTACCACCCCGACCCCTTTTTTGCGCCATTAAACTTCCTCAAGTTTAAATAAAGAACCTTACCACTCATACCAAGAACTACATGTAGCCCGAGTGGTGAAGGCGCTTAGCCTTCTTTGCAGAGGTCATGGGGTTGAACCCCGCGGAGGCCAAGATTTTGTATTAGCTTTATTGGCCAATCCCGTGCTGCCATGTGGTGGCCTGGGATTGGTCCACCTCATGCCCAGTCAGAGTCCAGTCAACCGCCAAGTCATTTCCCGTACTGCCACGTGTTCAATCTCCATTGGTCTGTACGTACATGCCATGTCACCTCGTCCGTACTGTACGGATGCCACGAGTCATCCTCTAAGTGGTGCCACGTGTCATCTTTTGGTTGTTCCATACACCTACCATGTCATCTTTCCCGTATCGTACGGATTACACATGTCACCCTGTCAGTGGTGCCACGTGGCACCTCTTTTTGCAATTTTTCATGTTGGCCTTATAGAACAGAACGCGATAACTTTCTCATACGGAGTCCGTTTGAGGTGAAACGAACACCGTTGGAATCGTCTCGACGAGTCCTTCGATCTGGTGCTGGTTTTGCTGATATTGGAGGACTTAAAATTTTTTGCCTTCTTGGATCCTCCTGGATCATTCCTCCCCACTGAGAAGCTTTTGGCCTCCAAAAGCCTTTACTAATCAACATATAGGTGAGGGAATTGCTCCCTCACTTTCTCCTTATCGATCCACTTGGATTTGCTTGGATGAGTGCCTTTGGTTCCCACTTGAAGATAATCAACATCACCTTTGCGAGAAGTCCTTGTCCTTCTGTCCAAGATGACATCTTCCTTTAGCTCATCCATGTACTCAGGAGCAAATTCATCAACTGATGGAAATGAGACATTCTCCCTTTCATCCATGATCATGGGAGGCTCATAGAGTTTCAAGTTCTCCACATTCACCACTGAGTAGATCTGCATGTATGGCGGTAGTTGTAAGCGAAAAGCATTCGTCCCAATCTTCTCCAAGATGGTGAAGGGACCATATCTAATAGGCTTGAGCTTCTTGCCTTCTCCTTTCATCCTCTCCTTGCTGATGTGAAGCCACACTTGATCTCCCACCTGAAACTGATGATCAACTCTATGCTTGTCATGGCGAGCCTTGTACTAGGCTTGACTCTTCTCCAACTGCTCTTGTACTGCTTGATGTACCTGTTGAACTCTCTGAATGAACCTGCGGGCTTTGTCTTCATCCTTGGAAGTGCTTGAATCAACCTCTCTCCCATAAGTCAAGTCCAATGGAGTCTTTGGAAAGTACCCAAAGCATGTCTCAAATGGTGAGCTCTGAGTGGAAGAATGCATAGCCCTGTTGTAGGCTTGCTGCACATACTGGATCTGTTCATCCCATAACTTAGGATGCTTGTTGCAATAGCCTCGAAGCAAATGGAAAACTGTCCTGTTGACTACCTCTGTCTGTCCATCGGTCTGTGGATGGAAAGCGGTGCTCCTCTTCAGCTTGGTTTCCATCATACACCATAACTTTGTCCAAAACTCTCCAAGGAATCGGGAGTCCCAATTCGAGATAATGGACGTAGGAAGTCCAAAGTGAACCCATACATGCTGAAAGAAGAGAGTAGCACCCTGCTCTGCAGTGACCTGATTTTTACATGGCATAAGAATACACATCTTTCTAAACCTATCCATGACGACATACAAGTATTCATGACCCCTCCTAAGCATAGGAAAACCCCCCACAAAATCCATGGAAATGCTTTCCCAAGGATGGGAAGGAACAAGAAGTGGTGAGTACAGCCCCAATTTTCTATTAGTGGGCTTACAAGTAGAGCACATCACACACCCCTTTACATATTTTGTTACAATGTCTTTCATGCGAGGCCAATACACGAGTCTTTGCAAATGAGCCAAAGTCTTACCTACCCCAAAATGCCCTGATACAAGAGAAGTATGAGCTTCTCGTATTACATGGACTCTTTCATTGATAGGAACACATAGCTTTCCCAAATGATAGAGCAACTTTCCCTGCAAATAGTAGTCTTCCACCTATGTGCCACTGGTTAGCTTCTCATAAATCTCCTTGAAATCATCATCAGTAGCATACTGCTCAATATAAATTTCATGGGATAAAGAATCATTTTTCAAAACAATAGATGCAACAATAGGAGGTCTAGAAAGCATATCTGCCACTTTGTTACTAGTACCCTTCTTGTACTTGATCACTAGATGGAATTGTTGAAGAAATCCCATCCACTTGAAATGACGAGCTTGCTGGAGCTTAGTTTGGGACTGCAGATACTGCAAGGGTTGATGATCGGTATGGATGATCGTCTCCTTACCCATCAAGTAGTGTTTCCACTTCTTGACACTCTGAACCAAAGCATACAACTCTTTGTCATAGGTGGGGTAGTTGATCACTAATTGAGTAAAAGTCTCTGAATGGTAGCAAATTGGCTTGCGGTGCTGCATCAATACTGCCCCCATGGCATATCCACTGGCATCTGTTTCTATCTCAAATGGCTGCTGCAAATCGGGCAAGGCTAGGACTGGAGCGGTGCTGATATTTCCCTTCAATGTGTCAAAGGATTTCTGCTGCTTACCTCCCCACTGGAAGGTTTTCTTCACACTTTTTAAGGCATGCAAAGGAGATGCTATGTATGAGAAGTTCTAAATGAACCTCCTCCAATATTGAACAACTCCTAAAAATATTCTCACTTCAGTAGCATTAGTAGGCTTAGGCCAATTGACAATTACATCAACTTTTGAAGGATCAATTTTTAAATTTCCACCTCCTACAATATGACCCAAGTAAACTAATGAAGTTTTGCCAAATTCACACTTTGACAATTTTACATACAATTTCTCCTTTTTCAAAGTGTCCAACACTATCTTTACATGCCCTACATGTGCTTCCCAAGTTTTACTAAAGACCAATATATCATCTAGATAAACAATGACAAAATCATCTAAGAATGGCCGGAAAACATCATTCATTACCCACATGAAGGTTGCAGGTGCATTGCAAAGCCCAAAGGGCATCACCAACCACTCAAATATACCTTGCTTGGTCTTGAAGGCTGTCTTCCACACATCACTTTCTGCAATTCTGATCTGGTGGTAGCCACTTTGCAAATCCAACTTGGTAAAGAACACAACATCTTTCAACTGGTCGAGCAAGTCATCTATGCGAGGAAGCGGGTATTGATTCTTGATCGTGATATTGTTGAGAGCCCGATAGTCAATGCACATCCTCAATGTGCCATCTTTCTTCATCACCAACATAATCGGTGAACCACATGGAGAGGAGCTGGGTCTGATCACTCCTTGGTCCAACAAGTCTTGAACCTGCTTCTTAATCTCTGCCATTTCAACTGTGGACAACCTGTACATGCCCACATTAGGGAGAGGGGCATCCTGCTGGAGATGGATCTCATGTTGAATCTCCCTTTTGGGAGGCAAACCTGTAGGTTCCTGAAATATTTCATCATAGTTAGCCACAATATCAATCATAGCCTTTTTATGAGAAGGATCACAACCTTTGAAAACATCGGATGCCTCAGCATCTTTTGCTCTCACAACCATGAGCATGTATCTCTTATTAGTGTTGATGAGTCTCTTCATCTGTACTGCACTAACAAGAGTGGTGTTAGACTTCATACTGTGAGCTCTCAGAATGTACTCCACCCCATTTTTGGTGAGATGGTACTTGTTCTCATGACGGAAGAATACTGCTTTTCGATCATACAAGTATGGTCTTCCCAATATGATACCACAGATGTCAAGAGGAACAACATCTAAGTCCACCTCATCGATCAACTTTGAAGCAATATCAAACCTTAACCTGCATTGCTTAGTCACCTGTAGCTTAGCATTATCACATACCCATCCAAGAGGATAAGGCTTGGGGTGAGGTTTAGTCTGTATGCCCAACTTCTTAACAACTGATTCTAAGATCAAATTTACTTGAGAACCCGGATCAAATAATGTTTCAATCTTTGTATGCTTAGACACAACTTTGATGTGAAACAACTCACTTCTTCTTTTATCATTTTCTTTAGAAACATGAGTAGAACTGGAACCAGTATGAGGAGTTTTGTTACCTTGCATTCCCATGGCTGTAATCATGGTTTCGTCACCTGAGTTGGAACCCAAATCGCGTTGCGCTGTTGCAACGGTCTTTTTCTTCTTTTTGCCTCCATAATGCTTTGACCTCTGTTCAGGATGCAACTTCCAACAACTTTCTTCATCATTCCCATCAGTGTCGCAATGTTTGCAATGGAGCTTTCCTCCTTCCTTCTTGGCAGTAGCTGTCTTCTTGCTCTTGTCTTTCTTTTTGAACTTGTGGTTGTTGTTGGGCTTGAAAGGATTCTTTTGATGGTCTTCTTGCAAATGCTTCCCCCTATTCTGAAGATGAGTAGCCTGAACACTTGCTTCATCCACACTAGTAGGATTCAACAACAACAAAGTATGGCATAGATAATGATGAAGAGCACCAATGTACTTCAAAAGAGTGTCAGGAGAATCTAAAGAAATATTCAACTCTAAAGCTTTCTTTCTAAATTCTTCAGTAAAATTCTGAACACTCTGACCCTTTCCTTGTCTAAAACTTTTCCAATCCATCATAGCCTTTTGAACATAACCCAATGGATAAAATTGCTTACGTAAAGCAGAAATGAAAGCAGACCACGATGAGAGAAGATTACCCATTTGTTTGCTACCTTGCTGAAGCTTGCTTTCCCACCATACAAGTGCAGTGCCCGTCAGCCGAAGTGAAGCCAACTGAATCTTCACATCTTCTTCTTTGATCTACTAGACTCGTCAATAGACCTCAATTTGCCTTATCCAATTGTTTAAATTCTCTGCATTCGCTTCCCCATTGAACATGGGCAAATCAAACTTCACATCGAGCTTCAATAAGGGCTTCTTTTGAGGCTCTTTGTGAGGAACCTTGGAATGCTGAGAATGAGATGAGGAAGAAGCACTTGAACTTGTGCTTGAAGCTAAAGGTGAAGAGGGAGGCTTAGGAGGCTCTTCGCCACCTCCTCCGTGGTTAACTGAAGTGTTGCCTTCGTCCTTCACTTCTTTGTCTTCCTTCTTCACTTCACTGCCTTTTCTTTCTTTTGCCATGCGTTCTTCATAGTCTGCAAACAACTTGTCTACCTTGTCGACCATCATGTAGAAGAACTTGTGAAAGTTTGCCTCCATCTTGATGCGGGCATCATTAGCATCCATCTTCCTCCTTTGGGTTGCACATCCGATCTCGGAATTGTAAGGCTCTAATGTACCCTCACCAGCTTGCAGTTTAGCACTCGTGAGCATCCACACTCACAATCCAACGTCAAATAGACCTGCTCTGATACCACATGATCCGAAAACAAGATCTTTGCTACTCTATGACGTTAACATGAATTACATAAAGAGCATGAATGAAGCTCACAAATCCACAAGAAGAGAACCAAACAGCATAGACAATACACACATAAAGACAACAAGTTGATAACGGAGTTTGTCCAGGATCGACTACGTCTCCGGGCCTGCTTCTCAATAGGAGGGCCGATCTATAATCTCAACATAAAGGCAAAATACATAGTAATGATACAATGATACCTTGGCGACAATGGCTAGGAAGAGAACCACTGCCCAAAACACAACAAGATTGCTTCCAGCAACTTCGAAGCCTGAAGACGGTGTAAAATGAGTATAAACACTCGTACCTTCCTCCTACAGAGCTACACAATCTCCCTTCTCTCCTTTAGCTACAAAGTCTCTACTCCAAAGCATGAGAGGGAAATAGCAAATGAATGGGTTTATATAGGTTTGCTTGCCCTTCTTCACATGACTCTCATGGATTCCTTTGGTTGCAACTAATTTTCCTCTCTTGGCCTTGGTTACAACTTCTCCAAGTTGGTTTTCATGTGGTTGTGTTTTTTATTAAATAATAAACAAACATTATTTAAAAATGCCCTTAAAATGGCATACCATTTTGTTGGCTTTTAATATGGTTAAAACCATATTATAATAATAACAAACCCATTCTAAAAGCCATAACCGAAGTTTAAAAATAAAAAAAACACATGTGGTAAGGAGTGGGCGCGTCCCACGTGGTGGCTCCTCCATTCGATACATGTGAAATACATGTGTTAAGGCGCGTTGAATGGGATGGTCGGTCCCCCATTGGCTGGGCCACGAGCTCCACGTGATTTGTGGGTTGGAGTTGTAACAAACTCCCTATGTACCTTGTTGCATTGAAAACCATGGGTCGGGGCTTACCCCGACCCCTTTTTTGCGCCATTAAACTTCCTCAAGTTTAAATAAAGAACCTTACCACTCATACCAAGAACTACACGTAGCCCGACTGGTGAAGGTGCTCAACCTTCTTTGCAGAGGTCATGGGGTCGAACCCCGCGGAGGCCAGGATTTTGTATTAGCTTTATTGGACAATCCCGTGCTGCCACATGGTAGCCTAGGATTGGTCCACCTCATGCCCAGTCGGCGTCCAGTCAACCGCCAAGTCATTGCCTGTACTGCCACGTGTTCAATCTCCATTGGTCCGTACGTACATGCCATGTCACCTCGTCCGTACTGTACGGATGCCACGTGTCATCCTTTGAGTGGTGCCATGTGTCATCTTTGGGTTGGTCCGTACACTTTCCATGTCATCTTTCCCGTACTGTACGGATGCCACGTGTCACCCTGTCAGTGGTGCCACGTGGCACCTCTTTTTGCCAATTTTTCCTGTTGACCTTATAGAACAAAACGTGATAACTTTCTCATACGGAGTCCGTTTGAGGTGAAACAAACACCATTGGAATTGTCTCAACGAGCCCTTCGATTTTGTGTTGGTTTTGCGGAGATTGGAGGACTTAAAATTTTTTTCCTTCTTGGATCCTCCTGGATCAATGAACTTGGCAAGAGATCTGCAAAATGTGCTACCCAAGACAAGGTTTCCTTGCAAACCCAACTTTCCTTCCAAGTTCAGATTTGAAAAGAAGCCATGGAAAAAGGATGCATTTCAAAAGGACAAGAAAGAGGGACCAATCAAGGAAGAACTCAAAATAAAGAGACTATGTTACACATGCTTCCAACCATGAGTACCAGGGCATAAATGTGCTAAGGGGAAAGCACAATGCATTGAATTATTTTCCGATGATTATGAGTATGAAGGGGGTATGGAGGAAGAAAAAAACATATTTCAGACCAAGAAGAGGGATATGACACAGCAGAATAATATCATCCATCACCTTACAAAGGGATAATGGCAGTACTTTCAGGAGTGCCTCATTTTCACACCATTCGATGCAAGGGAGTGGTACAAGGACAAAGGGTTTTAGTATTGGTAGATGGATGAGCCACACATAAATTCATTGATGCAACCATGGTGGAGAGGATAAATCTACCTACTGAAGCACTCAATGGCTTCACAATCATCATTCCAGGTCACAATACTATGGAGTGCAAAACATGGATTCCAAAGCTATAACTCACCATAGGTAATCACACAATTTTTTATAGCTTTTATGTGGTTGATGTTGATACTAATGTGGTATTGGGAGTGCAATAGATGTACTCTATAGGGGAACATACAATGAACTATCAAATCCCTGAAATGAAATTGAAAGATTCATAAGGGAAACAAAGGGTAGTGAGAGGAATGCACGCCTATCCGAATCAAGTAGTGTCCTCCCACAGTAAAAGGTCCATAATTAGGCATGGGGATATTGAATGGGCTTCTAAATTTGCATCAATTCCCCCAAGCCAAAAATAAATATTTCAGAACATCCAAGGGAGATAAGGAAGCTACTACACAAATATGAAAAGGTTTTTGGAGACCTTCCTCCTGGAAGGCTACTTGATAGAGGAGTTGAGCACAACATTGTTTTGGAGGTGGGTACTTCACCTATACAAATACCACCATATAGGAACCCCAAAAGTTTCAAAGATGATATTGAAAAGGCTATTGAAGATCTTTTGGAATTGGGGCTCATTAGACCAAGCTCTAGTCCCTATGCTTCTTCAGTTGTTTTGGTGAAGAAAAAAGATGGGACCTTGAGGATGTGAATTGATTTTAGAGATCTAAACAAGAAGACAATTAAGAATATATATCCCATCCCTAGAATAGATGATATCATGGATGAGCTACATGGAGAAAAATTCTTCTCCAAAATTGATCTTAGATCTGGTTACCATCAAATTCGAATGAAGGAGGAGGATGTGTAGAAAAAAACTTTCAAATGTCACTATGGCCATTTCGAGTTTCTTGTCATGCCTTTTGGTTTGACCAATGCTCCAGCCACATTTAAATCATGCATGAACCAAATATTTTGCAAGCAACTCTGTAATTTTGTTTTGGTTTTCTTTGATGAGAATTTGATTTACAGTAAAACATGGGAGTAACACTTGCACCATTTAGAAGTTGTCTTGAAAATTTTGCATGAACAATCTTTGTTTGCTAAGTTGTCCAAGTGTGAATTTGGGTTGAAAGAAGTTTTATATCTTGGTCACATCATTGAGAAAGATGGAGTGAAGGTGCACTTGGAAAAAATAAGAGCTATTCTTGAATTGCGAGGATTCATTGGAATATGCACTTACTATAGAAAGTTTGTGAAGGGGTTCTCCAAATTGAATGATCCACTTACTAATTTGACCAAGAAGGATACTTTAAAATGGGATGAAGAGGTTGAAAAGGATTTCCAAAGAATGAAATAGGTAATGAGTAGTTGTCCCATACTTGCATTACCTGATTTTTCTAAACCTTTTGTTTTGGAATGTGATGTACCAGGAGAATGAATAGGGGCGGTCCTAAAGAAAAATAAATACCCCATAGATTTTGAGAGAAGAAAATTGCAGCCACATGAGAAGCTCTATTCCATTTATGACAAAGAAATGTTATCCATCATGCATGCCTTGGCCAAGTTTAGACAATACTTGGTGGGAATCAAGTTTGTGGTCAAAACTGATCATAACAGTTTGAAGCATTTTCTCACACAAAAGGACCTCAATGAAAGGAAACAAAAGTGGGTAAGCAAAGTCCAAGATTTTTACTTTGACATTGAATATGTAAAGGGGAAGAATAATATTGTAGTCGATGCATTATCTAGAAGACCATCATTTTCCCTTATGGACATGTCAAAAGGTTGGAAAAATATGCTAATAGTTGAATATGCCAAAGATAGTTTTGCTTGTGATGTGTTAAATGGGGTCGAAGGTGATGATAGGTACAAGATTTTAAATGGTATAATACACTATAAGGACAGAATATACTTGGTTCATGGTTCAAATCTCAAGCACAAGATTTTGAAGGAATCTCATGATTCTCCTTTAGCAGGCCATCCTGGTTTTTTCAAAACATATAGGCAATTAAGGGAAAGGTTTTTTTGGAAAGGGATGAAAGAAGATGTTCTAAGACATGTGAATGAATGAAAGATATTTCATCTAAACAAATATGAATATACACATCTTGTTGGTCTATTGCAACCATTTCCCATTCCAGAACAAAAATGGGAAAGCATATCAATGTATTTTATCACAGGTTTGCCCAAGGATTTGGGTAAGGATTGTATTTATGTTGTGGTAGATAGACTCACCAAATTTGCTCATTTATTTTCTATTACATCTTCTTATACTGTTGCACAAGTGGCTGATCTATTCTTTAGAGATATGTTTAGATTGCATGGACTTCCCAAGAACATTGTGAGTGACAGGGATAGCATATTTATGAGTGTTTTTTGGCAATAACTCTTCAAGATGGTGGGAACTCAATTGAATCCAAGCACAAGATATCATCCTCAAACTGATGGCCAAACAGAAAGAGTGAACCAATGGTTGGAGGGGTACTTGAGGAACTATGTTGGTGAGTAGCAGAAAGCATGGGTAAAATGGCTACATTTGGGTGAGTTTTGCTACAACACTACCTTTCATATGTCCATTGGCATGTCTCCTTTCAAAGCACTTTATGGTTATGAAGCACTCACCTTTGTTGAGCACATTTTTGGTGATATTATGTCTCCAAAAGCTAAGGATTGGATTGAGGAAAGTCAAGATATTTTGAAGATTCTAAAAGACAATTTGCAGGTTGCCCAAAATAAAAATAAAACAATATGTGGATCAACATAGGGAGGAAATAAATTTCAAGTGAATGATTTGGTATATTTGAGGATAAATCCATGTAAAAAAAATCCTTAAAATTGAAAGGAATAGAAAATCTCAAACCAAGATACTATGGTCCATATAAGGTAGTTCAAAAAATTGGGGAGGTGGCTTATGAGTTGGAACTTCCGGAAGGAAGAAAAATCACCAATGTATTTAATGTTTCATGCCTTAAGAAGGATATTGGTCAGAAAATATTTATTTCAGAAACCCTCCCTCCATTAGATGATGAAGGACAACTAATACTTATTACAGAAAAAGTTTTGAAGGCAAGAGAAAGGAAATTGAGGAGCATAACCATAAGGGAGTATTTGGTACAATGGAAAGATTTTCCAAGTGAGGATGCTGCATGGGAGGAGGAACAAATTTTTCAAGATAAAAATTTGAAATTGATTGAGGGCAATCAATCTTGGGGGGTGAGGATTGTAATGTCTTCATTCAAATAAATCTCAAGAAGAGAAAATTCCACCAATCTACTAGTTTCCTAGGTTGGGGTGGAAGCATTAGATTTGGAATAAGGGAACTATAAAACCCCCAAATGGAAATTATATTGACAAAATATATTAAATGGGGAATAAATAAATATTTAAGATAAAAAAATAAGGTGGCACTTGGTCATGAGGGCACATTGGAGGTGTGGGGACCACTTAAGCAAGATTCCCCATGCCAGATGGCATCCCACTCTCACCCATTCGAATCCAAGGTGGAGTCCAACATTCTTGAGGGAGTTTGAAGGGAATAATAATTGGAATGAAACAATGAGGTTTGAAATTGAGAGGAAGAGTAACTCCCATGGAAGAGGAAGAGGCATCTTGGAGCTATTGGGACACTTGGGATAGATTCCCTAACTTCTATGACAACAATGATGAAGATGCTATGACACTTATGACAAAAATCAGACTTGATTGCTGACATATGACATATATGAAATGTCAGGGATAAAAATAGCCTTCACGAGGGCACAAAAGGGAGTTAGAGCAGCCAAAGAGTCATCCATTTGAATTGAGCGAAGGAGGAGGCTAGGACTTGATGGACAAGTGGCACACATTGGAATCTCTTCCCAATTCGAGTTGGCATGAATCTCATGGAGGGAATTAGAACCATGGAAGGCTTGAGAAGGTAATGAAAGACAAGAACCAAGAAGGAGAGTGGATTTTTATCATTTCTCATTTTGCAAATTGGAGAGTATAGCTTGTCCATGCTAGTGGAGTGTTACTCTACTTGCCTTAGTACCAATTTTGAGGGTGAAAGATTCCCATCCTAATTGGAAATTGGAGAGGCCATTCAGAACTTTAATTTGGAGATAAAATGGATTCATTTGTTGCAGGTTGAAGCTATAGGGAATCTTGTGATATTATCTTCTTCAACTTGTTCCCATCTCTCTCTCACATTTCTTTGCATATTTTGGCTCTTGGAGGAAGGGCGCACATGGTGAGATGATGATATATTTTTGAGAGTCCAAGATACACAATTTATTTGTAATATGATATATATACTTTGTATTTGATTCTTAGAATATTCTCAGGTCTAAATACCAAGTGAAACTATGTAAAAATACCAAACAATGCATACATGGTGCCATTTTCCATATATCTTGTTGTGAGAGGTTGAAGTTGCTTTATTTCAATTTGTATCAGTTCATCTCTGTGATTTTTATGATGTATGGAGAGTAATTAATGTCCTGAATAAGTTTCATATACTTTACATAATCCTTTGGAACATAAATATCGAATTTCATAGCAAGTGGTGAAGTTTCCTATCATTTCCCCCTATGCGAAGACATGTCCACAAAACTATGATTTATGGGAGTTTGAAGCCGCCTTTAGAAACTGATTAATGATGCATTTGGGGGCCCATTGAAGTCCTTTAAATAATCCATGTCTCTGTTCTGAAATTTGGGAGGGTATTACTGCATTTGCGAAGCCATTAATGACCTCTACCCTTGGGGGTTTGAACCTCGAATTTGCTAGAAAAATTCCCCAATTTATCTTAAAGTTAAATGAATGTTTCATAAGTATTTTGAGAGTGTCAAAAAATCCATAAGCCTCATTTTTATGTCTTAATACATTTCAAATACCTTCAGACCCAATTTGGAATCATTTGGATCCATTTGGGAGTGTTGGAGTCATAACTAGTCTCAGGGTCGAATTGGCCAAAAATTGCAATTTTTCAAAATTTTCGAAATTTATAAAAAGGGCACTACACAGAGAGACAAATTTCCTGCTAGATGTTCTGGAGGTGCTACTGCTGCTTTTTCTTCTACTATTCTTTCTCTTTTATTCTCTTTTCTTTCCTCTTATTTCTCTTTCTTTTCTCTTATCCTTTGTCTGTAGCTTCTTTCTGGTGGTTTGATCCCTTCTATTGATCAACAACTTCAGGTTGTTTCTCTGCTTCCATGTGCTTGTCGGCGGCTTCTTGTCTTGCATGTTCTTTGTTTGTTGTTTCTTGCGCTATCCTTGCTCTATCAAATTCTTCTTGTGTTGGTGTGTTGACTTATTTTGTGCAATCAATTGTTTGTTGTGCTGATGAAGTTATGTTCGTGTCATCGGCAGGGGTAGGGGATGGTAGACTGGAAGTAACTGGGGAAGAGGGTGGAGTGGTTGACAGTGCGGGAGGGGATTCTTCTTTTGGAAGTGGCGGAAGTGGGTCGGGAATTCTTGATGTAACTGACATTTCTTGGGATAAAGGGGCTTCAGGGATAATTGTTTTGACTATTTCGTTGACTAGGATAACTGTGGGTGGAGTTTGGGTGGCGTTTTCCATAGTTGGGTCAACTGAGAGGGGTATAAAGAATGAGGTTTCTTGCATAAAAATGTCACTTGTCTGATCAGTGTATTTTTCCATCGTATTTTGGGTATATCTGACAACTTGAGGTTCTAAGATGGTTGGTAGGGATGGCTGACCGATCATGGGGTCGTCGAGTGGGGTTGAATCAGTTGGTAGGTTTGGGTCAGTTGTGACTGGTTTCTTAGTGATTAATGTTTTCCAGTTGGGGAAAAGTGAGGGGAGCTGACTGATAAACGCATTTAAGTCATTGTCAACTTCAATCTTATCTCTTAATGGTTGAGGAAGTGTCTGTACGAATTATGGGAGAGTATTTGATGGCGGAAGTGAAGAGGTGGTGGTGGATGGAGGGGTTGAAAGAATTTCTTCTTCCATAACAGTGGTCAGTGAAGGTGGTGGTGGAATTTGGGTGAGTTTGATAGGAGGTTCGACCACAATCTTGGTTTTCTTCTGTGGAGGTGTCGAATCTTGGATCCTTTCTTCTTCTAGGAACTTATTGAATTGTTCTTTGAAGGGGACTTTGTTTTTAGCTGGATCTACTAAAATTTGTGTCATGCTGTCGATGAGTTCCGCGTTATCCTCTTCTATCAGCTCTTGTATAGCAACATTTTGTTTCCAATTTCCTTGAAATTTAGCCTTCCTGTTCTGTTGGGATTTGGATATTTCTTTGACCATTTGACATATGCTTTCTTTTGTGAGGGCATACTCCGGAAGTGGAGTATCCAACTGTGTGCTTTCCCTCGACTGTTCTACTATGTCTTAATGATCTTGGTGTGCTGTCATTGCAATACCTGAAGGATTGATGTTGAAAATCTGTTCCAAATGAAGTGTGAATGTGTTTATATGAAGTCGCACTTCATAATCCTCTTCTTTTTCCGCATCCATCAGTGCTTCAACCATTGTGTGGTCGAATCTTTTTTCTTGTGGTGGTATTTGGAAAATTGTGTTGGATTGTATGCTAAGTTCTCTAAATATATGCTTGAACGAAGGGTAAAAGTTGAGTTATTTTTATACTCTGGCTGCTGCTTCAATATGCCAAACCGATGTGTGGTCGAGAGCCATCTGAATGTGTGCAGTCGGTGGTAAGCTTCGACGGACGTTTTGTGGTACTCTCCATTTAGCTATATGAACTTTGAGGTTATGGAACCAGTTATCCATCCAAAGCTTGTTTGTTGTTGCTCCCAGTTGACTTCCGCCATGAGTAAAGGAACATAAATTTTCCATTAGTGGTCCTTTTGGTGCTGTGAAATATTTGTTTCCCATCGGTCGCAGATGTGCCATGGCGATCCAGATGATCAAGGACGGATACCAGATGTTCGACCCATCCTCTTGGCATTTGTAGCATATGTTTCTTATGATTTCAGTGAGGCAATCAGCCTAGTTGTATACCTTCCCATGGGATGCGACATTTTGGACAGCCTCAAGCATGTCCAGTTTAAGGTCGGAACCTCGACCAGTGCTAGTTAATGCAGTCGACACAATGCAGGCTATTATCTTGCGGGTGCCATATATGATTTGGTTGATGAACAACCCTCTGGAATTGTTTCTTGCAGGTGTTCCTATGAGTTCCTTGACCAAAGCAATATTTGGTCACATTAGAACGATGCCTCCTTTGTTTGATAATCTAGTGATCTGATTGATTAGTGCGCCATTTATTTCGACAGGTGTGTCGAAGTAGAACTTTCCGTCATGGTATCAGATCACAATGAATTGCACGATAATATATTTCAAACCAATGAAACTTTCCATTAGTGGCACGTTCATGTAGTTCATAATTGTGCTGGACCTTAGCTTCTAGGATTCATCCCTCCATTTGTCGGTTGATTCTTTACCCCATTCAATGATTTCATTCCAGATTCTTCTCCATTGTTGTTCGATGACCTTGGCATTTTGGACGAGTTGTAGTATGGTCTCCAATGGCTAGGTGGATTTTTCTAGTTCATTGACTTTGGTGGATGCGGATCTGGTCGTTGTTTTAGGTTTCTTGGGTGCCATCTCTGTTGCAAGGTTCTCAAGTTCAGAATTGTTCTCTAAGGGTTCATATGGCTTTGTGATCTAAAGTTCAATCTCTTGGAAGAATAGCAACCAAGAATCCTCGAGTTCGATATTTATAGCCGGGTTGTTCTACACAGGCGAGGTGGTATCAGGTGGCTGCATTGATGGCAGGTTTGGTGAAGGAGTTGATTTTGAATGATATGTTGTCGGTCCTTCTGGTGCCACATTTATACTTCTTTGTTCTACATGTCAGGATTCATGGGAACTTATCTCTATTATTTATCTGTCAGCGATATGTCATACTCCTTCTTTTGATGTGTTGTTTCGGTCGAGTATAGGTCGTCGAAGTCTGGAGTATCTTACTACAATTGTTTGTCGACTTGTTCCTTCTTGTCTATTCTTCTCATACCGTCGATCATGCTTCGGACTTTGTTTTCTACAGCTTTTTGCATGGCCTTTGTCAGCATTTTCTCTCCAGTCTCTTGTCATGATGCTATTTCTACCTAACTTGCTTTGAATGATTGCTTATATTTCTTCTTCCTCAGGGTAGTTATAACGGTTTTTTTTTTGCTTTATGCTTTATACCGCTTTAGTCTGGTGCCATTGACAATCTTCCTAAACATGCTTCCTTGTAACATATTTAGTCGAACTGATCCGTTTGCATTGATTTCTTCGACAACATATGGACCCATCCATTCTGTGTGCAACTTTGTAGGTTTCCCTTTTACTCGACTGTTGTATAGTAGTGCCAAATCACCAACTGATAGATTATTGCACTTGATATTTCTATCATGCCAAGATTTTTGCTGCTTCTTTTAAACTTCCTGGTGGTGTATAGCTATCTGTCAGCTTTCTTCAAGCTTCAACAGTTGGATCAGTCATTCTTTTCTAGTGTGTTCGACGTCGATATGTAGTACTTCAACAATTGTAGGAGCTTGTTGTTGAAAGTGCAAAGGGACAACTGTTTCTTGGCCGTATACAAGCTTAAATGGGGTCTAGCATGTCGATATTTTGTATGTTGTTCTGTAAGCCCATAGTACTGCAGGTATCTTGTCATCCCAGTCATCCTTGTCGACATTGCACATATTCGTTATACCTCTAGTGAGTGTTTTGTTAAAATCTTCTACTGCACCATTGGATTGCGGATGATATGATGTGATTATCCAATGCTCAATTATAAATTATTTCGTGAGGATGGAGACTATTTTACTAACAAAGTGTGATCCCTGCTCACTAATCAAGGTAAGTGGACATCCAAACCTTTTGATGATATTCTCATATATAAACTTAGCAGCTACTTCACTTGAATAGGTTCTACCTCTGCCCATTTGGTAACATATTCGATTGCAGTGATGATGTCTCTTGCTCCTGTTTGTCTTCCAAGTATCGAGAATGGTCCAATGAAGTCTATTTCCCATATTTTGAATGTTAATCTTGGGTTTACTGGTACAAGGGGAATTTCTTTACTTGGTAGAGGTTGGCCCATCCGCTAACATCTGTCACATTTGCTTACAAATTCTTGACAATCTTTATGTATTGTCAGCCACCATAATCCAGATTGCAGAATTTTTCTTGTTGTTATGTTGGCATGAAAATGTCCTCCCGCCGGTCCATAATGTTCCTGAGTGAGTATCATTTGTCTTTCATGGTCAAGAGCACAACTTCGTAATACATTGTCAAGTCCAATTTTATAGAGGAACCCATTACTTATAGTCTATGGCACAGGCTTCATTGTTAAGATCTTATTTTTATTCTCTTGTATTCCTTCTGGTGCTTTTTCGTCTTGTAAGAATTGTGCGATCTCTGCTAACTTTGATGGGACAGCTTTGATTCTGAACAAATGAGCGTCAGGAAATTCATTCTCAATTTCTATCGGTTCTTCTCTTGTTTCTATTCTCGAAAGGTGGTCGGGTCCGACCTTTGCTTTACGTGGTTGAACTATAACTTCGAACTCGAATTCCTGGAATAACAGCCGCCAATGATAGAGTCTTCCATGGTGTAATGGTTTATTGACCAAGTATTTGATTGCTTGATGATCTGTGTAAAACAAAAATGGGTTATCCAATAAATAGTGTCGGTACTTCTGCAGTGCAAATACCATACCCAACACTTCTCTTATTGTCGTTGAATAGTTCCTTTCAGCTTTATTCAATTTCCTACTGCTAAATGCATTGGTATAGTCCATTTTGTCATCACCTAGTTGTGTTAAAATTGCACCACCTGCTATGCCTGAAGCGTCTATATGCACATGGAATTTCTTCGACCAATTCGGGAATCTCAGTATGGTTGCTTCAACTAACTTCCGCTTTAAAATGTCGAATGATTTATTGCACTCGTCGGTCCATTGGTATTCTTGATTTTCCTTCAGTAATTCTTCCAAAGGATACATCATGTCAGATTAATGCCAGATACACTTCCTATAATATCCCGTATGGCCCATAAGATTATCACTTGTTTAGAGTTAACTAGCGGTTTTAGGTCAAGAATTATCTTGATTTTTGCATAGTCGACTTTTATGCCTTCTTTGCATACGACATGTCCCAACAATATTCCGATTGGAGTTGAAAATATGCATATTTTTATATTCAGTGAGAGATGTATTTGTTGACATATTTCCAACATCAGTCTGAGCCATTTACAATGATCCCTCAGCATGTAATATATTGTCCAGTCGTCGAAGTAGACAACCATTTTTTTATATATGTACTCTTGGAATGCTTTGACAACAATTCTGGAAAAGACGGCCATCGAATTCTTTAGTCCAAATGGCATGAATTTGTATGCAAATGATCTGAATTCATAGACGAATGTAGTCTTCTTCTAATCTTCTTTGACAATGGGTGCTTGGTTTTATCTAGAGAATCCGTCTGGGAATGAGTAACATTCATGTCCTGCAACTTCATTAATAATTTTATCAGCAAAAGGAGTAGGAAAAGGGTTAGTAAGTGTTACTTTATTGAGCTTTCTGAAGTCGACACATATTTGAAGTCGATTCAGATCATGCTTCTTTGGTTAGACGACCATCGGACTTTCCCATTCTGATTGATCGATAGGGTATATTATTCTAGCGGCAAGCATGTTGTCGATATCTTTCTTAACAATTTCCTTATATTTGTGCGCTAGCTTGTACGACCTTTTCTTCACTGGATTTGCATCTGGTTTAATATCGATTTTCATCTCTCCCATTTCCTATACTAGGCCTTTGATATCTTTGTAATCCCGATCAAATACATATTGAAATTATTTGAGGAGACTTATGATTTATGTTGCCTATTCTTTGTTCCAATAGTCACCGAATTTTTCCATTTTTGGTATGTGGTCATTTGATATGTTGATTTCTTTTGTCTTAACTTTTGCATCCATCCATTCTGGTGCTCTTCTTTCATTGATCGATCGTTCTCCTTCTTTGAGTTGCGTGAATGTCAGTGGAAAGTCTTTTTTCGGTTAGTCTTTCAGGGTCCTCTTTTTCTGTTGCTTCGACTATGAAGGTTGTTCTGACCAGCTTGGATGTGCTTGGATGATCTTGTTTCCATTTTAAGCTTTTTTCCCTCTGTTTTCTCCATTTCCAATTGTAATCTTGTCAAATGCTGGGTTTCTGTCGACTTGATGTTATTGCAGATAGCGGTTTTTCGAGGAAGTTGTTGATTATCTGCTGGCATTTTATTATTGGTTGGTTGTAGACATTTTTTCACTTGATGGCTCGCTTTAATTAATTGATCCTCCTTTGGAGAAAATTTGAAATCTTTGATGAAATTTTCTTTTAGCTCTTTACAAATAAATGTTTCTCATATTTCCTCTTCCATTTTGTACCATTTGTTCAGCAAGTCATCAAGTGTATTTGGGAAAATATGTGGCCATTTTCTTTCATCTTTGTATCCTAGTCTTCTCCATTCCCTTTCACAATTATTGATATGTGCTTCGGGGTATTGTCCTTGTGTGAATAGTGAAATTATTGCCTGAGATGTTAGTTTATTTCCTCCAAACCTTTCAACAAAATATGTTGATGCAGTGGTACAAGTATGGAGTCTCGACTGGTGCATATCCCACCATCTTGTTGCTCGACCTATGAATGTCTCGACCAAGATCTGTAGTCTTCCTTGTTCTTCGACATTCTTTTATACTTCTTTGACGTGTAAAGACGAAGATTCGAGTCGTTCTTCATCGGTGCCAATGTTGGATGATTCTTAGATTTTTCTTTTGAATATCTTTGGTATTGTAGATATGGAGAAGCATTGCTTTGTTTTCTTTTTGGGAATAGCTTTGATTGTCCGGCATTCTCTTTCTTGCAATTCATAGTTCTTGATCTGCGAGTCATATAGTTCAGCATCTGAATTGTATCCTACCAATGTAAGATTTTTGAGATAGAGTTCCCCTTGTGCATTAGGTTCAGTGTAGTATTCATTATTATTTATCTCGTACAGCTTTTGGATGTCATTATCATCATCAATTGGTTCTGTCCAAGGATCTCCTTGCGACGGGTGAATTAGTACTATGACTTTCTGACCATTTCCTTTGAGTTTGATTCGTTCTTTGTCGAGTGATATTGATTCCTTCATTTTTCTTTCCCAAGGTCATCCAACTAATGCTGGGAACAAACTAGATCCCTCTTTTGGATTTATGATTTCAAAGTCGACTTTTTTCATTATACCCTTGATGGATGTTTCAACATCTCTCCATACTTTGATCGGTTTGATCAGACCTTGGTTGGCTAGTTTCAAGTAGATGCTCGACTCTTGTATTTGAGGTCGACCCAAGTGCTCCCAAGTATCATGAGTCATGATATTTACTTGAGATCCAAAGTCAAGGACTACCTATCGGACACAGTATACTTTGATTTCTAGGTCGACCATAGGATCTGCGTCCTTCTTGTCTTTTTTATTTAGTCGACATATGTTTTTAGGTTGCTTTGCCAAATTTGTTTTTAATATTGCACATCAAGTCTGTTAATTTCGTGACAGCTTCTTTGTTAGTTATTAAATTGACCAATTAATAGTAGCTTCTTGTCGAGATTCATCATTATCTTCTTGGGATGTCAGTTCATGGAATATATCAAATGCATTCTTAAATAGTTTTTTTGCTTATTTGGATTCGAATAATCCTCTTTATTCATTACTTTGGTAATTTGTGGATTATCATGACCAATTCTAGTTCCTTTCCTTGCTACAATTTGAAGATTCTTCATTCTAATTGCATCGGATTTAGGAACACAGGATAAGACATTAAATTTATTTTATTGTTGATATTTTCAAGTATGGTAGGGAAATCCTCCCAATAGTGATCCCCTACTCCACATTTTGTACAAAATTTCAGATCTGTTCGATCTTGGTAAGGACAATCTGCATAACGATGTCCTTCGTTACGACATGTGAAATATTGTATGGGTTGACGAGTTTGGAAGTATAGCCTTGACCTAGGAATCCTCCTCGTCGGTTGAAATTATCATAATTCCGATCGTATCTTCTATCGTCATTCCTTTGATATCTGTCATTTCTGTCGCTCCGATTATTTCTATCATTTCATTCATTTATTTCATTCCTTTGGTTGACAGTATTAGTCTGGTATATTGCGTGATAGTTTTGTTTATTCTTTAAGTTCAAATGACATTCTATTATGGAATGAGAATTAACTTCACAAATGGAACACCATCGGGCTTGGTTATTCTTCATGTTCTATGGAAATTCCTTTGGGGCATGAGAGTTGTACTCTTAACAGATGTAACATAAGCTCTTTGTATGTACAATTCGAATGTCTTGCCATCGGTTATCCTGATGACATTAGTATTTTGTATGCCCAGCTGTGGAGCATTTTGTACACCAGAGTTCCATTCCTCGGAGTTTGATTTCTTGGATGGATTTCTACATGTTTTCCAATTGTTTTTCAATATGTCTATCGACAAGGGCTATATTGGGGTAGTCGTCATCCCATTTCTATTTATAAATCCTTCGTCAAGGAATCTTCATACGTGGTGACATTATGCCAACGGACATGCACTTTGATATTTCGTAATAGGCCATCTATGAACCATTGGATCAACAAATTTTCCTCAATGTCATAGTCGATCTGGCTCAGTAAATCTTTGAATCTCTTGCCATACTCCCTCATAGTTTCTGACAGCTTCTGCACTGTAATCTTCAACTTTTCAGCGGCCAAGTACTTCGCATCTGGTGTTTTGAAGAAGGATAAGAACTGTTGTTTGATTTGAGCCTTTGTTGCATTGGGTGTTTTTTCAATGAATGTCATATACCAGGTTAGAGCTCTTTTCCACAATGAGCCAGCAAATTGGGCCATCTGTCCGTATTCATTGGTAAGGGTGTTGGATTTCCATATCGATTTGCATACAAACCAATGCCTTATGGGACATTCATCACCTTCGTAAAAAGGAAGGTGTGTTGTTGTGTGCACTATTTCTTCCACGGCTTTGACCTCCAAGTTTACTGGCGGCGATGGTGGATTTCTTTCGGCGACAAAATTACTTTCTTGAATAACTTCGACAAGTACTATTTCTAAATGTGTATTGACAAGTATTAGAGCTTGGTATTCACTTGCAATGATAGCTTCTGGAAGTTCAGATGGTTCTTCGTTGGTTATCGGGGGTTGGATTTCTTCAATCACTTATGTCGAAATCCAGGTAAAATTTTTCTCAATCTGAATTTCACTTCTCCTCGGATTATTCGAAGAACTCAATGAATTACTTAATGCTAGAAGTGGCAAGGGGGTGCTTCTGCATGATCTGAGTAGAGTAGATGAAAACTTATGCTTGAGAATTTGGGTTGAAAAGTGACCCAGTTCCCTTCTTCTGGTCGATGAATCAATAATATTTCGACTTCATAAACTTCATTGTTTCGTCGGCTCCAGATGCCCAACTGACCATCATGAAGTCCTAAATCTTCTTTGACAATATTTTGGACTTGAGCACTCTGAGTTAGCTGCAGTGAGGAATGCAGTGATATGGTCTCGGGTATTTTCACTTGGCGAGATCCATCATGCTTGATCCACAAATATTCCTCCATCAGCGACATATCTTCATCAACACTGTCTGGTGTATTTCCTTTTGCATCTGTCACTATACCCGACTTTCATTTTTCTGAAGCGCACTAGCCTTCTCCATCATTTCTTCACGCTGCTTTTGTCTCTTTTCCTGTTTAATATTTTGGATGTCCAGGGTGATTTTGTGTCTCATTATTACATTTTTGTCAATTTTTTCAGAATTTTCACTGCTGGTCATGTCGTCTTTTCATCTATCGACTTTTGTCATACATCTACTCCATAAGGAATGTGTTTGATTACCCCCCCAATGACGACCTGAAGCTCTTTTAGGAAACTAGGGTAGTACGGTACTTCATCTGTTCAATAAATATTCCCACTCTCGTTCTTGCATGAATTTTTATCACTTTCTTTCCTTTTATTCCCAATTCGAGTTTAGCAGTGGTGGCGACAATAGGGGTCGAGTGTCGACAATATGCGTTGCACCTTTTTCAATTAGGAACTTGAACATAAGTGTCAGTAAAGAACACAAAAACTGGTTAGTAAATTCATTGTAAAACCTTTTCCTCACATTGTCGATGGACACTCGCTCTTCAATAGCACATTCTTCACAGAACTCGTCAGCAATTTTTTCGCACCATTCTGATAAATTTGTACGGCCTCCGTTGATCAACGTTTGAATTAATTGTCGCTCTTTTTAATATGATTGTCTTTTCATATAGGAGATTCTCAACAAGAATGGTACAGACTCTACGATATTTTTCATGTATATCGGAGAAGAAATTTTCTCTTGCTTGAACAATAGTCAGCTTGTTTCTTCTAGCATATTTTTGTAGGTAATTTGTTATCTTCCTATCCCACCAATCCTTAATTTCTTGCTCTGATATCATTTGATCATGCTCATTGTCATCTTATGCATGCATCATCGGCAACAGAACCAATGTTGTAGTCGTGGAGGTTGCATGGTTACGAATGATACATATTATACAATTATATACAAGCAATCAGAAAGATACAGACACAATAAACAAGTAATGGGAGACAAAGCAACAAGCTCTTTATTATTTAGCGAGATATGCAGAAGAGTTGCAAATATCTAAACAGTCTCTAATTCAAACGTGAGGTCCCCCTCACCAAAATCCTTATCCAAACTCACAATAAAAAGCACAATCAGAATTTCCTTTCCATTCCAGCAGTCATCCGACATTCGGGATCCCCCATTCCCTTCCTTACCTCTTTCTTAAATAGAGAAATCCTTTGCGACACATGTCACTTCATGCAAAAATACTCTTTTATGCAAAAATTATTTAATACAAATATTCACCCAACCATGTGTCACTCTCTCATGAGAGTGCACATACTCCCCACATTTTATTCCTAGATTTCCCCTAATGCTAGGATTCCAATCCCTATTTTAGTGGGTGCAGGTGGTGTTGACTAGTTAATGAATCCTAGTCTATCTTTTGCTCCATATTTAATTATTCTCAATTATTTAATTACAAATAATCATTTCATGCACAAATAATCTAATGCAATACTATATTCCAAGTACATAATTATAAATAGTCATTTCATGCACAATTAATCTAATGCAATACTATATGCCAAATACATAGGTGTTCATTTATCAATTTCCTTTATTCATCTAGGTACCAAATCATTGGGTCCTTATGAAAACACTTTATTTCCTTAATTTTATAGGTACCACATCGTTGGGTCCTTCCGACAATAATTTCTCATTTTACTATTGTGCTAGGATTCTGTGTAGTGATTTTAGGAACCGTTAGAATAAATAATTCAACTACACTCTATGTGAGACTAATGGTACCGAGGAGTAAGTTCGTTCTTACTGCACACCCCTCAACCTCGTATGTGACCAAACAATTATGGTCCTACCCATACGTCTTCACACCCACCCAAGTAAAGCTGAACATGCTTTCAACTCGTGTGTGGATGTTATTGGGAGCCGACACCGTCATCGTATCCCGTGTGTGTTTTTCCCATCCTCTACATCCACCTTTTTTGTATTATCACGAGTCAGTCAGTAAACTGCCCTACCTATCACTGTACACATACTCAGAGCACACACATCAATAGTACTTCTCAAAATATTCATATCATAATTCATGTCATTCATTCGCTTATCGTTAAGAAAACATAGATAATTGTCCATTGGATTCATATCATAATCACCTGCATAATTCCATTTCCATATTTCAGTATAAATACGACATTTATCATAAAGTTTCACATGTGTTAATCAATCAACAATATTTCATATTAAAATCACAAGTATCCATAATCGTCACTAAATCAATCATTCATTAGAAACATATTCATTTATCACATATATTGCTAATCAGTCCAGAAATTATTCTAAATCAACATATAAGCATTCATTTATCTTGGTTTCTTTAACTGGGTCACTTACCAATAAGTGTCATCAATATCGATAGTCATAGCGAGTTTGAGGGGCATTACATACACCCCTCATTTAAAAATTCATCCTGAAGTTAACTTTTATCATACATTCACAAATACCCTCAACTTCTCTTCATGATCAAATTTCATGCCATTCTCTTCTAACTTCACAAAAGAACCTTCGGCATAAACATTAGTAGTTCTACTATCACTGGTTTTCGATTTCTTCCAACATATTCTCAGGAACTCAATTGTAGTTTTAGGTAATGCAAATCCAATAATACCTTCAATAATTTCCAATCCCAACTAGGATTTTGTACACCTTCTAGTCATCCGTGAAGGTCCATGATATCCAATTTAAGCTATATTGCATCAATAGCCACACCATAATTACCCAATCATATTTTTGCATAAAAAATCCGAACGAGATTTCAAATCTATTGGTTATCCATTCCTCCAAGACGAGAAGGTAAACATCATACCATATTCATTGAAATAATGAAAATAAGTTACAATCATAGGTTAACAAATCAAGGGTGGTCACCTAAATATTCTAAAAGCCAATTCCCAAAATACTACATCCAAATTCCTAAATATTTTTAATATTGTTTGTTCTCAACTTCACAGGATTCCAAGCGTGAGAACTTAGCGGCTTAGTCGAACATATTAATCTTTGATTCCTAGTCCTTTCATTAGTAACATCATGTTCAGGTCAATGAGCTTATCATGAACTTTCCTCCTTTCGTCATTTCTGTTGTCATAGAACCTCTTCAATAGGCTCCTCAAGTTGTACCAAATGTGTTTTCTTAACCTCATCGAGTTCCATCTCATGGCTAGATATATTTTCGTGTAAGCTTGACCATGTCCTTTGGTTAGCTTTATTGCATTCATTTCATTGTGTTGATTGTCTCCATGCTCCGTTTTACTAAAATTGTCTTCGTTTGGTTATTTTAGTGGACTCTCTCAATTGAGAATTCTTCATTTACCATTGCCATGGTCAGGTCAAGTTTTATGCTTTTCATTCATTTTAAAAACATTGTTATGTTGGAAAATTAGTGTCATTGGGCTCAACTCCTCATGCTAGTAACATTGATATCTTGTTTTTCCAAATTTTTAAGTCAGTTTCACTTCCTCAACAATCGGTCAAAGTTTTGTAATTCTTAGCATCTTGGTGTCTTGCCATTTAAAATTTATCAATTTTCCGTCATTTAGTAAATTCACCAATTTTATCCGTCCACTTGTCTTCTCATCATGGCCATGCAGGAAAAGTTTAAGATATCTCCGGTCTTTGTTCCTTTCTTCGGGTACTTTTTCCTTGAATTTCAAATTTATGTTATTGATACAATCTCTATCAAGCAATTTCCTTTCTTAGAGTCAAGAGTTCTAACAAAAGGTAGGTCATCTCTCTTCTATTTATTTTATCAACATAACAACAATTAATAATAAAATTCCATTTCTTATTTTCTACAACATATATATATATATATCTGTGTGTGTGTGTGTGTTGGTGTCCATTTTGTCACCACTTTTGATCACCAAACACACTCTGATTGACATCGTTTTCACTATTTTTTGATATAATAAGTTATTCTTTCCGCCATTCAAACCGTCAAATAGATCAGGTATACATATATTTACGCATCACATGAATTTCGGGTAAAAATTGTTGTATTGTGATTTATTGATGTTTATTTGATATTTCTTGGCTTGCTTGGAAAATATATTTCATTCTACAGGTTATGGCTCTCAAACGAACCTCCATTCAGATGCATATTCACGTTGCAAACGTTCAGCCGTATCCAGCCCTCCGTTCAGACCTTCATTCAGCACACGAGATCGTCGATTGGGATATTACTGGTCATTAAAGGCAGAAATGTAAAGGTGGGTTCTGTTAGCAACGTGGCTGTCGTAGTTGGTGAGCCCCTGTTCTAGAATATTTGCTCTCCTACTCGCCTCGCTTGAAAACACACCTGCAACTCACGTCAACACTCCAAAAGTTCTGTCTTTCCTGCATGCTCAGCTCGATAGCACATTTCTCTACCCACATCAAAGGAGGATCAACGTCTCAACAACTGCGTGAAGGAAACCAACGCCGTGGAACCTGGTAGATGCCTTGTGCATTGTCGTAAACTATTATGGGGCCGTTCCTTGGCCATGCCCTGTCATGAGTTGTTAGGCAAAGCTGTTTTCTGGCATTAAGACTGCCTATTATTAGAGCAATCGACCACTAAAGGGTCGAATTTCTCCCCCATTTGTAATTCTATATATATAGAAGTGTTCGTGATTGACACGAGTTACTCTTTTAGTCTGTTTAACCTTTAGTATTTTCAGCTGCAAATAGACGCAGAAACGCTGTAACTCTATTTTAATTTAATATACATATGTTCAAGTTTTTATGAAAGTTTAGTAGCGTGAGTGGTGATTGATTGATTAAGGCGCAGCCTCTGATTGTCGAGAAGGGCCCCTCAACAACCAGTGGTCTTCCGTCTGTGTACATAATTTGTCTTTGTCTTCTGCAGATAAGTTGTGTTATTTGTTTAATTTATGTATTTATTTTGTATATGATATCTTTGTCTTGTAATATATGTTGTTTTGCTGCTTGTGTAAATGATACCTCTGTTTTATGATCTGTATGTCTAATTTGTTGTTCATATTAATTTGATATTTCCCTAAAGTAATTAGTGACCGGTCACACTTAGTTTGATTAGTTCGCTTAGTTTGCTTACATTGTTTAGTTTGTTTAGTTTGCTTTTAGTCTTGTTATTTACAAATACCTAGAGTTTAGTTAGCTTACCATTCCAAGTTCAGTCATAGTTAGAATTAGTTCTATCAGTTTCTTTCCTATAGCTGTAGGTTAGTTTTATTTATCTCAGTTTTGTTTTATTATGCCATAGAAATAGTTCATTCCTTAGACAATGATTAGAATAGGGTACTTCTCGTTATCTTAGCTCCTAAACACTCTATTCATTTCTTCCTTGCACTATAGGTTCATATGCACCAGTTAGTTGACATCAAGATTGTACAAATTGATTCTTTCCTTAGTTTAAATCGTTTTCCTCCATCCGGACTGTCATTTGGACAGCCATCCGGATCGTCATATAGACCTTAATACTTTCTGCATTGTTTTTATGCTTATTTAGAATCCAGTTTCTTAGGTCTTTGAACTGTAATATTTCTTACATTTAATTAGCCTCCTTAGATGTAATTAAGATCTTTTTTTACACCACTTAGAGTTTTAATTAAGTTTGTCATCATCCTTAGTTTTCATTCTATCTTTCCTTAACCTTGCTTCAGTTGCTTTACAAGTTATGTTTCTCTTATGTCTGATTCATTAATTCATAGAATCCTAGAAAGAAGTCTATTGTAAACCCATCTAGGCCTAGTCTTTTACCTTTTTGAAAAGAATGAACTACCCTGCACAGTTCTTCTTCTGACACCTCCTTTGTTAGAGATGCATTCATCTTATCTGAAACTGATTTGGGGAAGAGTGTCAAGACCTGTAAAATTTACTATATAGGGAAACCTTCTGCTTCATTGAAAAGATTCTTGAAAAAATATACTCCTGCTTCGCACTTTCCTTTGAAAGCAGTTTCACTTTGACCTTGAGCATCTTGGATTTCCAGAATTGTATTAAAATTTCTTCTATGAGAGGCATATGTATGAAAGAATTTTGTATTGTTGTCACCTTCCACAATCCAAATTACTCTGCTCTTGAGCCTCCATATCTGTTCTTCATTATCCAACAAGGTAGTGCAGTGGGATTCCAAAGCTTTGAGACTTTTTAATTCTTCCTCAGAGAAAACCCCTGCTTCATTCTCCCTATATAATCTTTTGATAGCCTCCTCTACCTTTTTTAGATCAGCTTGTTGACATGCCCGAAAATATTTTCCCCACTTCTTAGATGATGCCTTCAATTTATCTAGATTATCCATCATTTGAAGCATATAAGACACCGAGGAATCATTCCTAAGATTGATCCAAGTATCCTATACCAATTTTTTATATTCTTGTTCTTTCAACCAAACTAGATTGAACCTGGAAGGGGAAGCAACCTTCTCTTCCTGTTTTCCTCTTGACAGCATTATGGGTCGATGATATGAAAGGACCCCATATTCCACCCAAGAGAGTATGGATAATTGAATAGTAAACAGATCCTCTGATACTAAAAAATGATCCAATCTTTTGGATATCACATTTTCTCCACTCCTCCTATTCCTCCAGGTAGGCATCAATTTCTTCGGTTGAACATCAACAAAACCCTTAGAGTCAAAAAAGGAGAGGAAGAAGTTGCATAGATAGTCTACTCACACTAGTTTCCCCCAAACTTATTTCTCTGATATTAATGTTAGGTTTAAGTCCCCTCCAAGTATCAAATTACTATTCTCCCAGAGATTGCTTGCTGAAACAATATCCTAGAAGGCTTTGCGATTTTGGAATGGTCCATAAATATTCAGAAAAGTGAAAGAGAAACCCAAGGAAGTGTCTTCAAGTACAGACTGTATAACATTATCCTACTTGTAAGAGTTAACCTTTTTTAATGACGAGCTCCATGCAGTTAACAAACCTCCCGTGTAATGACCCTAAACCCTTAGTTAAAGTTTAAATACTTTGTATTAATGTTTTGATTGCTGTTGAACAATTATTTGACCAAGTGTGGTCAAAGACACTTGTTTGAGGATATTGTATTATTTTTATTCTTTAATAAATAAAACAAGAGAATCCAATCTGAAGTAGCTGTTGAAAGAGTGTATGCTGGCCCACAAGGAGGAATGACATGTGTTGCGAAGATTTCCTCAATAGGTGTAGGAGGCATCATCCCTATTTTTATGGTTAGAACTCCAGATGGAGGTTCTAGAGCAGGAGGCTCATGATAGACCTAAGTCCTAGGCAATGCTTTATTAAGCAATTCCCATCAGACGAGCAAGAGGCTTGGATGGAAGAGGGAAATTATTTTTTTGAGTTGAGAAAGAGAACTGAGTGATAGTTCTAGGTTGCTTCAGCTGTCTTTGTCCTTTTGGTCCAGCAAACAAGCTCGGGGATTCTAGAACAAGTAAGCTTGGTTGTTCTGGAAGATTGGTTGGGAGGAACGACGAACTTCCGATTGGATTCAATTTGTTCTTTCAGTCAGGTTCTATTATTGTTTTAATAGTATTCTGTACATTAATTTATCTACCTGTTTAGTATTTACTGTGTAAAATTAGTAGCAAATGATGAACTGTACTTTCTCCGTTTAAATGTTATGCTAATGAATTTTTTTATAAGAAATGTATTTTATATTAAATAGATGTTCTGTAAATTTTACTTCTGAAGAATAATTATGTTTATGTATCTGTAGTATTCTATTCTTTTATGTTATCAATGATCTTCACATCTATAATTTGGTAATTATTACTGTAGATAGAATTATTATGAATAATACTTTATCTTTGTTCTTTAATTATTATGAGTAAATTTTTAAACATAATTAGGGTTATATATTCAAAATAAACACTCCATTACAATATAAACATATAGTATGAAAATAGAGTTTTCATATAAATACTATATATATATATAATACAAATAAAATTTCTATTATGACTTAAGCAACATATCCGAATTCCTTTCATAAAATCAGCGCAGGGTTTGAATGCTGAAGGGCATCGTTCTTTTAATTACATTGCATTTAGCTATGGATAAATCCATATAAACAAAGTCAGAGTTCAAAACCACACATACAGAGTCGTAAGGGTTCAAAAGTTAAAAATATTCCAAGTTTTAATTAACACAAGAAATAGAACAAGCTGACAGGAACTCTTTATTAACAATTTGGTAAATAATTAACAGAGCCGACTGGCTTGGTGAATAAACAAATAAATATTTAATGATGTCATTGTGGTTTTCTTAGCCCACGCGAAAGCTTGAAACAGTAAGTAAATAACATACTCAGGTGGAAGTTTCCAATTACATGTACCGGCTTAAACGCCCAAAAGATAGCCACGTCCACGAGACCACCTGCAAGCAAGTGTTAACGAGTAGTTAGGGTTTAAATATTAAATTGGTATTAAATAAACCATAATAAGATAGTGGAAGAATGCTTACCAGATTTCTGGTGGCCGTCGTGTCCCATTAATCAACGACATAGCATGTTCTCCCTACAAAACAAACAATAATATGAGTATGGTTACATTCAATATATGTAACTAACTGTAAATCAAAACCTCTGCGAAATATTAGTTGCTGATAGCATCGTGGATTTACATATTAAAAACATTAAGGGTTGAACATTTCATTACTTACCCTGAAGGACGAACAGAGATGTCGAGAGCTCCATTGCTCACTATCAGCATTTCCTTCCAACAAATCCTATCAGGATTCAAGTTTAACACTTAACACCATCTGACAGAGCCCAAAACTCCCAAACGCTTAACAAGCAAAATGACAGAGTCAAACTATGAACACTAAAGACCTAACGGTCTAAAGGGAAATCCCTCGTAAGCTCTGCATAGAGTGGTCATAACAGCCTTTAAAACCTGTTACTCTTCACCATGGCGATATCAGGGTTGGGTAAGATCTACGCAGAGTCACCCTTCATCGCAGCAGCATAATGCTGCCATGTCGAAGAGAAAATGAACAATACCTTTCCTTGTAGCTTAAATAAACCCCGGAGGAAACCAGTTACAATCCCAAGGGTCATGATCAATGCTCATAACATTGCCACGCAACGGAGGCTGAGCCAATACTTGTTACAGTGATTAAGCCATCACATGGCTTCACCAATCTTCAGCTAAGTTGGCAATCTCTAGTGGTCTTGTGATAACCAAGACAGGCCATGCATTAATGCTAAGTCTATATCATATTTAATACACAGAGATTTCGAATTAATAGAAGGTATTAATAAACGATATTCAAATCTTGGTTATGCATTACAACTGTGAACTCGAGATTTGAATCACATATTGATGGTAATGAATCCCGTAACCATAGCTTAGACTTTGTCAAGAAGATTTCATATGTTCATTTTCATACCTTGTTATAAAATGTATCATTTAGGCTTAAGCTCATAACCTTGGGTTAGCATAGCTCGTGAGAGCATGCGTTAAGATATATGCATAGTCTCTATATTGGTTAGTAACCATACATTGGTTTGTTATATATATATATATATTTCATTGCGTTAACATTTGATACATGAATTTTGAATAGTTATATGATGATTATTAACCATAAATTGGTTTGTTCTGAGGAACGATGAACTTCAGATTGGATTCAGTCTGTTTTGGTTGTCAGTGCGCTAGGGTTTTTGTTGTCAGGGTTTCTACAGTAGGGGTCGTATCGCTTGCGAATGTATCGGATGCCTCCTCGGACCATGACGTCTGCGGGTTTGAGAGGTGATGTAGAGATGGGAGAGGAAGGAGGTGGGGTGAAAGGATCCAAACAGAGGATGAGACCGGGGGGATGCCTCCCCAAAACCCCAGCCATCTAGGCCATTCAGATCCAAGCAAAAAAATTTAGAGAAAAAGTGGAACTCTGGAAGGAGAAGGATTTAATTGGAAAGTTTGTGGGGATATGGCCTCGGGAGAGGGACTTGGTCCGGTGGATCAAGAGAAACTGGAATCCGAAAGGTCATTATGATCTCCACTTTGGGCCAAGGGTTTCTTTACCATTATTTTCTTCAATGTGGAAGATAGGGACAGGGTGCTTGAGGGAGGACCCTACTTTTTCTTCTCTGCTGGTTTATATCTCAGGCCCTGGAAAGAGTGATTCAATCCAGAAATGGAGGACATGAAAGTAGCCCCAGTGTGGATCCGTCTCTTTTCCCTCCCCTCTGAATTCTGGGACTTGGAAATATTGCAAGATATCAACAATGCCTTGGGGGAATTCGTCAAAGTCATGGAGAAGACAAAATAACAGAGGTATACTGTGTGTGCTCGGATCTGTGTTTACATGGATCTTTCAAAATACCTCCCCAGAAGATATCAGTATGAACCGGGAGGATGAGGAATGGATCCAACCAATTGATTACGAGCAACTCCCCTTTAGGTGTAGACGGTGTCACAAATACAGACATTTTGGCAGAAACTGCACTCAGTTGGCTCAGTCGAAATCTTCAACCAGAACAGAGCAGGATGGAGACAAAGATAGGGACGGTTTCACCCAGTCCGGAATCACAAAAAGAATAGATCTGGGGATCAACAGAGGAAAGGGAAGGAAAAGGTAGACAATGGGTCTACTAGCAAAATCTGTTTCAAATATTGGATATGATTGGTGAGGATGGCGAGGGGTGAAAGAGTGAGAAGGACCCTCAGAAGAATCTGGTTGTGGCTGCTGAGGAAAATTTGAACCAGGAGAAGAGTCTTGAAGATCAAACTGCTGCTATGGAGGAGGATGGAGATGAAGAATTGGACCTGGGGGAATTAGATCTGGATGAGCTTGAGAAATAATGTGAAAACAAGGGGAAGGGTTATGTCTCTAAACGGCAGCTGGAACTTCTCCAGGAGGTGATTATCAAATCTAAAGAAAACCAATGATTAGGCATAGCAGCTGACCCTCAGTATGGGAATGAAAGGAAATCCCAAGTGGAGGATCTGAAGCAAGGGAGGAAGTCGAACAAACAAAGAATAGTTGAGATAGGTGTTAAACTAATTGAATCTAGCCAATACCCGACGATCAGGACTACCTTTTCTGAGGTTAACAAAGTTTCCCAATGAAGACTATGTCTTGGAACATCCGGAGGTGTAACCACCCACAGAAACTAAAAACCTTAGCAAGAAAAACCAAATATATTATTTCTACAGGAAACAAAATGCAACTCAGAAACAATGGAGAAAGTAGGGAAAATGATTTGGAGAGGTTGCGAGGTAGTGGCAATTGATGCCAATGGAATGGCTAGGGGCCTGGTGGTTTTTTGGAAGCCACAATCCATTCACTTATCCAATTGGAGGGATAATAGGTTTGCATTGACCTCAAAGTTATCAGTTCTAAATTCGGGGTTTAAAGGTACTTTGGTGAACGTCTATGGTCCGACTACCTTCCCTCAAAAGGAGGCATTCTTATGCTTCTTTTCCTGGTTTTCGGAGCAGGAAGGCGAGGGGTCATGGATTTTTGTGGGGGATTTCAACCTGATATCCCCCCTTAACGAGAAAAAGGGTGGTAGAAGGGATTTGGAAAGATTCCAAGAAAACTTTAGAGATTTCTTGAGCCATAGTCCTTTCATTGATGTGGAAACTGGAAACGGGTGGTTCACCTGGAATAATAAACATGGAGGTACTCATATGGTTGCTTCAAGACTTGACAGATTCTTAGCTACTGAAGACATGACATGTGGAATGGGTGAGTTCAATGCCAGTGTTCTCCCAGCGGCGGGCTCAGACCATTGGCCCATATGTCTACACTGGGATTAGACGAATGCCTTTCTAAATAAACCATTTAGATTTGAACAATTTTGGTTGGAGCATAAAGAATTCGAAGACTTGGTGGGACAGTGGTGGCAGGAGTTGGTCCCCCTTTCGGGATCTGGCATGTTCCAATTCCAGCAAAAACTCAAGGCTCTGAAATCCAAGATTCGTACCTGGAACAGGGAAGACTTTGGCAATATCTTCCAAGATAAGAAAGAATTATTTGAGGATTTAGAGCTTATTTATCGGAAAGGAATGGATGAGGGTTGGGATGAGGGTTTAAGAGAGAAGGAGCAAAATATTCTGGAGTGGATTGAAGCACGGGAAATGAAAGAGGAGATTTATTGGAAACAGAAATCTCAGAACCAATGGATTCAAGAAGGGGAAAAGAACACGAAGTTCTTCCACAATACTATAGTCCAAAATCGTCACAGGTCAAAAATATTCAAGCTTAGGAAAAGCAATGGAGGCCAGGTGGAGACTATTGGAGAAATAGAGGAAGAGTTAATACACCACTTTGAGGTTGTTTTAAAGGAAGACCGGTCTGACCACAGTCATGAAATTTCCAAAATCAGTAGCCTCATCCCTAGATCAGTCTCTAGGGAGCACAATGAGATGCTTGGTAAACCAATGTCAATGCAGGAAGTGGAGGAAGCATTGAATCAGATGGCCTTGGGGAAAGCTCCTGGTCCGGACGGGTTCACCATCAATTTTTTCCATTTTTTTTGGCATCTGATTAAGAAGGAGGTTCTTTATATTGTGGAAGAATTGTGTGGCTGTTGCGGGGTCTTAAAGGAATTTAATGCTACCTTCTTATCCCTCATCCCAAAGGAGAAAGGATTGGATACCCCTAGTAAGTTTAGACCAATAGCCCTCTGCAATGTTATCTATAATATCATCACTAAGGTCATATACAAACAACTCAAGCCTCTTCTCCCTATCCTTATCAGTCTGGAGCAGTCAGGATTTGTGGAAGGCAGACAAATTGTGGATGGAATTATTCTGGTTCAAGAGACCATGCATTCCTTGAAGGTCACAAAGAAACCGGGCATGCTTTTTAAATTGGATATAGCAAAAGATTACGATAAAATTAGTTGGAAGTATATGCGTTGTATCTTGGAAGCATTTGTTTTTGACAGGGATTGGGTGGATTGGATTATGGATCTAGTTTCTTACCCCTTTTTTTCTATCCTTCTTAATGGGGTGCCAACCAAACTTCTGCAATCCTCCCGGGGAATTCGTCAAGGATATCCTCTATCCCCTTTATCTTAATGGTTGAGGATCTAAGTAAAATTCTGCAGACTCAAGTAGATGAAGGAGGGATCCATGGGCTTCAACTCCATGAGGGGATGGACAAGCAAACGCATCAGCAATTTTTGGATGACGCTATGTTAATGGGGCACCCTTCAGTCCAAGAGGACCGAGCCTTTCCTAGAGAATTTTGCTAAGGCATCAGGGCTTGAAGTAAATTCAGATAAATCTCAGGTGTTTTTCTTTAACACTTCCGGAACCACTAAGCGCAATATTTTGAGAATTTTTGGTTTCTCCCGGGGATCTTTCTTGTCCAAATACCTAGGGTTTCCTCTTGCGGAAGGAACTATTCGCAAGGTTTCTTGGCAAGATTTGCTTGACAGAATGCGGAGAAAATTGGCCAGTTGGACTCTGCTACCTTTGAAACTTCCTAGCCGTTTGATTTTGGTCAAAACGGTTCTCCAAGCTATGCCAATCTATCTTTTCTTGATGCTTTAAGCTCCTAAGGCTATTCTTAAGGAAATTCGTAGTATTCAGAGAAATTTTCTCTAGGGAGGCAGGGAAACAAAGTCCAAATTTGCCTTGGTGGGCTAGGAAAAAATCTGCAGACCCAAGGAAAAAGGGGGTTTAGGAATCAGAGACCCTGAGGTGTTCAGGGAAGTTTATGGTTCAAATATCTGGTGGAGGTGGTGTAACCATAGTGCAGAGGGATGGGAGCATCTGTGGTATAGTAAATATGCCAAGAACAGACCTTTGGGACAATTGATCAAATACAATGAGGAGAGGAATGGGTCTCACATTTGGCTAAATTGGCCGAATGCTTGTCCAAAGCCATAGCTTTTGGGAAATCCATGATGGGGAACTCGCCAAATGCTAGGAAGATTTGTGGAATCAGCTCCCCAAACTGGGGGATGACCTATGATAATCTGCAAGGATCTACCAACTATAACAAACTCACAATCTAACTCTCAAGATTATTTGCAAAGAAGAAGAAGCATGCATTCAATAATCACTCGTAAACACAGAATAATGGACAATGTCAATATCATACAATGAATAATGAATGTAGAGAATGTGTTACAATAATCAATGATGAGGCATCATATAGGATTCGAATTAACCAAGTAGGGCATTTGAATCTGAGCTCAAAGTCTAGCATGAATAACTATGGAGACATCATCCAGTCAGTAGTATCAGTCATAAATGGTAAGAGTCAGTCAAGTGTGTCAAACTGAGTCTAACAGAACCATCTAGACATAAATCATGGAATGGAGACTCTAAGTGGGGTGCATGAGGTTGTCTAACTCAAAGTCTATCTTGGATAACACTACAGACATCATCCAGTCAATAGTATCAGTCATAAATGGTAATAGTTAGTCAAGTGTGTCTAATTGAGTCTCACAGAACCATCTAGGCATAAATAAGGGAATGGACATTCCAAGGGGGGCGCATGAGGATGTCAAATAGCTAAGTGGAACTCCATAACTAGATAACTAGAAGCTACAAGCAATCAACATGAGCAATCAGTGGAAGAACTACTCAATCAATGCACTAACTGAATGATAACTATCGGTAGGTGAGATAAGGCACCCTAACTGAGTGATAACTAAAGGTAGGTTAGTAAAGGTTCTCTAACTGATAGTGGTAGGTGAGAAGGGCTCACTTTCCATGCACAACAGTCAAGAAGGGTGCATCAGGTAGGTAGGAGGCCAATTCGGGGTTGTAGACAGGATCTGGAGAGCTAGAAACAAGCTCTAGGTGCTGGGAGACCACCATGATGATGACTGGATGCATGTAGTGGCATGCAAAGCATGAAGATTTGCATGCATGCATGCAAAATATAAAAATGATGGTGTGAATATTCCAACACCCCCTTGCAAGCTATACTAAGAGATAATAACCGAAAAACAAAAATAGAGCCCTGGTGACTAAGACCAAAGGCACCCCATACAATCAATCTAAATAAACTAAGTGAGGAAAGAGGGAAAACCCAGTGGGAAGAAATCCCTCCCTCAAAATAGACGGAAGGATGCTAATGAAGCATATCATCTCTCACCCTAGAAGGAGGTAAGTGTCCTTACTTTTCGAAGAAGGATCGATCGATCTGAAATGGATCAAAAATTTGAGAAGGATGAAACCTTCTATTCTGAAAATATGATCTGTTTCTTCTATGATCATGTAGATCACCAACCAAATCATCGGTAGATCGGAGTGTAGTGGCTTCCCATCGAAGAAGAGGAGGAATATTGCTACGAACATAAATAGTAAATAATTAATAAATAAACATAATTAATTGTACTTAAGAATGAAAGGGCATGACCTTTCATTCACGATGCCCAAGCCTTATTTAACAGGCAAGTTATCAACCATTGTAGTCATCTTTTATCATATCATCAATACAAATATATTATTATTATGGCTTATATGGTTTACCAAGTCTTTTGGTGAACTATTTGTGTGAAGGAACTATTGTTCGCTTCATTTGGTATCAGAGCACGGCTCTCGATTCGGCCTTTGGCCAAAATTTTTGGACCTTGTCTGAGTATATTTAGAGTTTCTCTGATTTAAAAGGATCTTTGATCCAACATTCTGAATTTTCTAGAAAAGAAAAAGAGAAAGAGAAGAAGAAGGAGGAAGAAGAAAGAAAGAAAAAAGTTTTGCTGCATACACCCCATCCCCACTCTATCTACATCTCTCTGTGCACGCAATTCCTCTCCACGCCCGACGGCACCCAACCTTCTCCCTACGCTCGCCCTCCCCATCCATTTCCATCTACTTGGTTCACTCAAGCCTTCGGCATTCATTTTCCACGTTTTTCTTGGCATCTCGATTTCCATCTAGTCCTCCCAGTGCTTGTCCTCTCCCCCATTCTATCCATTCCCTCGCACCACCTACTCAGCCATTACCTCTACAATACCCTTCCTCTGACCCCACGCTGCTTTTCATTACGCCTCCATCATTCCCTCCTCCTGCACCGTTTCTCCCTCACACCCAGCACTTCCCTCTTCTCCTCTACGCCCCACAGCTTTCCCCTCTCATTGTTCTCTGTGCACTCCTTTCCTCACTACTCCACGTAGCTCTTCCACCACCCCACCTACCCACTTCCACGACCCCCAACCTTCTCACATCAACTCCTCCCTTGCACCTGTGCGTGGCCCTCGACTTCTGCACAACCACCACGCCAACCACCTCCCTGCTCGCATCGCGCTCCCCTCTACGTGCCTCCCCACTCCTTGCTCCTCGCTTCCACCCTTCATCCTTCCAACTCCCATCCAGCGCCTCCACTGCTGCTATGCCCTCGGCTATCACCCATAGCCCTCCCCACTCCCACTCCATGCTCCCTCTTGCTCGTCTGTGTTAGTTTTTCAGAATTTTCAATCTGATCTAAGATCTTAACTGAGAGAATAACATGTACAACATATCTACAGCATATCAATCATGGACACAATAATACAAGCACACAAGAGACATAGAGTTTCATCGAGGAAAACCAAGAAGGTGAAAAAATCCTCAACTTCCTCAGAGATAGAAAGAGCAATGATACAACCAAAGTACAAGAGATAGTCTTCTCCTAGCAACTGATCCTTCTCTTCACATGTGCGCCACTTTTCGAGTGATGGAAGAGTGAGTAATGAGTGATCAAATAGAGATCTCCCGATCTCTATTTATACTTGTCCTGTCTTGCCCAATAAACTAATGGGGCCGACTTGTATAGCTTAGCCTAATAACCCATGGTTAACTTAATCTGGGCCAACCCCACACTTGTTGGTCTAATAACCCATTTACCCACATGACTCATACAGGTCCGACCCCATCAAGGTGGTCTAATAACCCATCAAGTATAAGTTACGACACTTACAATATAAATGACGACACTTCCGTATAGAGGAATAATAACATCTCTATAGGAATACAAACACTTCCGTATAGAGGAATAATAACATCTTTATAGGAATGCAATACACATGGGTAAAATACATTCCGAAGTTACATATACATCAACACTCCCTCTTAACTAGGAAGGTATTTCTCGACACAGATATGCTAGCACAAGTCTTCTTCTCTGGATCATCATCAATGAATCATTGTCCTCGAATCATCATCATCATCACTGTTGTTGCTATCTCAATCAATCTCTTAATCTACCCGTCATAGGAAGTTCTACAGAGCCAGTCCTTTTTCATACTGGATGTAGGCCCACCACCTGCAGGTCTTCATCATCACTGGCCATACTGTGGAATTCTCAGGACTTATTACATGAGTCAACAAAACCTCGAAAGAGCATCCCAGGACTGATTACGAGCACACAGCTCAACCTATCGAATCTCCCAGGACCTTTTACATGCTACTGAACAAGCTGTCCATGGCCACAGAGTATCATCATGATACTCATGATCATATTGATCATAACATCATTCACGAAGCACAACCCAGATGCACGTCACACAACACTTACATCTACGCCATGGGAGAACACATCTACAACCATGCGAGAATGGCACAACACTTATATTGCAGCCATGGGAGAACACATCTACAACCATGCTCAAATGGCCTAGCACTTATATCACAGCCATGGGAGAACACATCTACAACCATGCTCAAATGGCCCCAGCACTTATATCGTAGCCATGGGAGAACACATCTACAACCATGCTCGAATGGCCCCGGCACTTATATCGCAACCATGGGAGAACACATCTACAACCATGCTCGAATGGCCCTGGAAATTACATCACGACCATGGGAGAACACATCTGCCACCATGTCGAAAAAGCCCAGCAATTACATCGCGACCATGGAAGAACACATCTACAACCATGTCTGAAATGCTCATGTGCATCTGTGTCTTTAGAACTCATCACACATAATCCAACTGATTATGTAATGTATCCACCTAATACATGTCATCACATATGATCATCCTGATCATCATCATAGCATCATCCTGATGCATATCATCCAAAGTATCATCCTGATACTCATCACACATGATCATCCTGATCATCGTCACTGCATCGCCCTAATGCATGTCATCTGGAGCAACATCCTGAAGCTCGTCATCCATGATCATCCTATTCATACAATGAATCCACCTGATGCATACACAGTATCTGCCTGATACATATCATCATACATGATCTATATGATCATACAATGTATCCACCTGATACATTTACAGATACATATACATGATCCAACTGATCATAACAAGCATCCAACATGATGCATATATAGAGTAGTAACTGGAACATCATCCTGATGCTCATCATCCAGCACTTATATCCATAGCCATGGGAAGGATCCTCCTCTCACCATGCTTGGAATGGCTCCAGCAAATGTGTCCATCACTTCTTCCTCGAAGTGTCGTCAATCTGAAGAACACCAAGCCTCTCTTTGAAGTACTCGAACTTCACTCTGGCTAGTGTTTTCGTCAACACATCCGCAACCTGCTCATCCATTGCAACATACAAGAGCTTCACTACTCCTCTCTGCACCATATCCCTGATATAGTGATATTTGATCTCGATGTGCTTCGACCTATCGTGGAACACCGGGTTCCCAGAAAGCTTCACACAACTCTGGTTGTCACAAAAGATACCAGTAGCCTCCAACGGGAGATCAAATAACTCAGACAGTAGCTTCCGGAGCCATACTGCCTCACAACTAGCCAAACAAACTGCAACATACTCTGCTTCGGCTGTACTCAGTGCTATGCAGGACTGCTTCCTGCTAAACCAAGAGATCACACCTGAACCCATACTGAAGCAGCACCCAGAAGTGCTCTTCCTATCTGCAGCACTGCCTACCCAATCTGAATCAACATAACCCTGCAGGTTAAATTTTTGATTCACATCATACTTGAGCCCGTAATCAACCGTACCCTTCAGGTACCTCAGAATATGCTTTACAGCAACCAGGTGAACACCTCTCGGATCCATCAGGAACTGGCTCAATGTATTCACCGCAAAGCAAATATCTGGTCTTGTATTCGTTAGGTACATCAAGGACCCAATCATCTGACGATACATCGTGACATCAACCAGATCAGATGAAGCATCACACAGAAGCTTCAGGTTCAATGCCATAGGTGTAGCCATGGCCTTGCAGTCCATCATCCCGAATCTCTTCAGGATCTCTACTGCATACTTCCCTTGTCCAAGGAAGATTCCATCTGCACTCTACCACACCTCCATGCCTAGAAAGTAGTGCATCATCTCCCAATTTCTTCATCTCAAACTCGGTAGCAAGCTTCCACTGCATGTCGGCAATCAATATATCCTCACCTGAAACAAACAGGTCATCCACATACAAAAGTAGTATCACTAGATTACCTTCCTCAACCTTGTAGTAAAGGTTGGAATCCGCTTTACTCTTGGTAAATCCCAGACTGGATAGAAAGCTGTCTATCCTACCATACCAAGTTCTACACAGATATGAATTCCCGTCATGTGTCTCAAAACCAAGTGGTTGCTCCACATACACTTCCTCTTCGACTACACCATTCAAGAAGGTTGTCTTGAAATCCATCTGGTGTATTTTTCACTTCATCACTGCAGCCAGAGCAAGTACTAATCTGATGGAAGTGGATCTCGGTACAGGAGAAAAAGTCTCTATGCTCCCACTTGCAGCATGCTTGATCTTATACGACAGACTTACCTTCTAGTCTGGGACCACATCCCAAACATCATTCTTCATGATCGACGGATCAGGGCATTCTTCCATTACTTCATCCTAGATCCTGGGAACTTCAATATCTTCAATAGATATCTTTGTTGCTGGAACAAATGTTGTAGTCCTTCTTTTGTAGGTGATGGTATAAAATCTTTCCTACAAAAAAAGTTAAATTGCATGATTAGAAACATCTCATAGTTTTCAGAACAATTTCTTACACATAAGGAAATATGTCATACAGTCATGCAATTTATTTTAGCCAATGCTTCAATAAAACATTCATCCATATCCTGTAACTTTCTAGATGCCTTCCAATCTGTACTAGAACATTGTTAAGAGTTTGTAGTACTCCCAACATGTCAACAAAGAGGTTTCATTCTAGATAAGTAGCAATGGAATGTTGTACAGTGCCATAGGCCACTTACCCATTACATGCATATTAGTAGTATGATGTTCATTAATGCAATTAATCTAATATGCCAAAATACATAGCCTAATTCTAGGAACATCAGTATATACATCATTGAACAGTATTATTTAAATAATCAAATATGCAAGAAATGATAATTCAAATACTTATCTTTGTTTGTTTGTTGGGTTGACTCCCTCTCAGTCTTTGCTTCCTTTCTGCAACTCCATTCTGATGTGGATTGTGAGAAGTGGTCAACTCCCTCTGAATATCTGTATCCTTGCAGAAACTACTGGAGTGTGCTCCCTCTTGATCTTTGCTTCCTGGATTACCTGTCCTTGAACTTATATCCATCCTCGATCACTATGCATGCTTACAAGTATCAGTATTGTGATATCCTCGAGATATCATACATAATCATACATTTATTAGTATAATCTCAATACTATCAGAAACACAATAGTCTTAAACATGTATAGTAATGATCATTTTAAACACAGATAATAAACATTAGCATTCAAGGTTTATATAGGAATCTTCTGGTTAGTCATATCATCAATCAAAGTAAGAAGCATAATATGCCTAAACCCATGATTAATAACTTCAATGAATAATCATTATCAATCATGCCATGTATACTTATATAAGAGATTCTAACACAAGGTAGGATTCTAACTTGATATAGGAAAAACATACCTGGATTAATATGTTAGCTGGTTATTGTCTAACATACCCACATGATGTCTTCTTGTTTTCTTAAGTGACTTGTGCTAGTAACCTACATATCTCATAGCTTAATCATTATAGAACCAAGTTATACATACCTCGTAAGTAGATCTTCTATGTGATCCATGGCAATGGATGAACCTTTGTCTTCATGTCACCATGGTCATATGTTCTTGAACTAAAACATGATTTGTCTTTCTTGATGTACCTTTCATGTTAGTAGACAACATCAACCTCATACAACACCACAATGCATTAGTACAATCATAAGTGTCAAAACCCTAATCAATGAATATCTTCTATTGTGCATTCATAATTTTATTAAGGTGATACGACAACTCTAAAGTTAATCAAGATTGTACTAACCTTAATGAAGACAAACATATCATAAACTTAATCATGAACAGATCTCGAAACATACCTAGATAATGCATACCTGTCGAGATTGCTTGTAATCTTCTTATGTAAGGCCTTAGTCTTATCTCCCTCTGAAACTGGAACTTCTTCACTTATGCAGGTGACCAATCCATTTTCTTCTAGGATTAACCCAATCCACTTGATTTGCAAAAACTAGATCTAGAGCTGGATTAGGGTTTGTAAGGGAAACCCTAAAAATTCAAACTTTGAATTTCAAACTTCTGAAAGGATAGAAAGATGCGCCTTGATGAGCTGATCAACCTGGTATACTCAGAATTTGAAAACTGCAAAGTTTCATCCCTCAAAATTTCCTTTGAAACTTTCGGATCTTCTGGACAGGATCCCGAACTAGGGTTTCATAAAGCCCACCCTTCTTCCCAACCAAAAGGTTCGATCCAAAGGTCTAAACTTCAATTTTTCTAAGGAGCTTCAAGTTGTGGTCACAGACTTCAAAAAATCCAACTTTTGCAGAAGCCCTAATTTTCCACTTTTCCGATCAAAGTCCCGAACTAGGGTTTCATCAAGCGTGACCTTCTACCCAACCAAAAAATTTGATCTTGGTCTCTAAATTTTAGTTTTGATGAGTAGCATTCATCCTTGGTCTCCGATTACAAAAATTCCAACTTTCTCCGAAACCCTAATTCCCGAAGCCATGAATGAAGGTGCTCAAAATCCAATTATGTTTTGACAGAAATATGCACATGATTGTTTCTAGTGTAACTCCAACATTCCAAATCCACAGGGTCAGAAACTTCTACCTATGGTAGCCCGATCTGTCATATTTTCAACCCCACAGGTCTGACCTCCATTGGATTCTCTAAGAGAGAGTTATGCCAAGTGTCACAATGTGACCTGTTTATGTGATAAAACAGGAGAGCAAACTTGTACGGAGTGCCATGTGTCACTGGTTCACTTTCACCCTCTGAACCTTCAGCTTGTGAAAGTACAGTCCGTGCCCTACCTGTCACGTTTTATGAAATTTCATTTGGAGCTTCCTAGCCCAAGTTATGACCTTTTTTTCTAGGTCACCTATTTATGACTCAGATCTGGAAGAGGCAGAAACCCTAGATTTTATAGATCATAAAACACAAAGTACAACGAATTAGACATTTTGCTTCAGACACAAGGAACATGGGGATCTTATCGTAGACTTGTAAAAGTTTCAGATCCAAAATTTTTTCCAAAATGGATTTATAGCGAAAGTGCTACAATGAATAGTTTTTGCTATATCAAGCCCTAGCATCGCAAGTGCAAAAAGTGTCATATATTCGGATATCCACATCATCTTTTTCAGGATCTTGCATGCAATTAGGGTTTGCATGCAGAATCTAGGGTTTGCATGCACTTGCATGCACTGGAATGCATCCCAGTCACCAGTTTGATGCCTCCAGCACCTTAGCCACCTCATTCTAGCACCCGGGAGCCACTTACTACAGAGTTTTAGCCCTCCTAGGCTGAAAGGCGCCCACTTCTCACCTACTTCCAGAGAAGGGCGCACTTGTTCACCTACCACTATAGTTCCACTTCAGTTACATTCAGTTAGCTCCGATTCTCCCTGATTTGAGGCTAGTTTCACTCCCGACTGACTGTTTCACTTCCATTGGACATCCAGATTGACTAGATGACTTGTTCTGACTTCAGTTAGCCTCCCATGCGCCCCCACTGAGCCTCCTTCTCCTTAATTAGTGCTACACACTTCAGTTACACTTATTACACTCAGTTAGACTCAGATTGACACCTGGATGACTAGTTCTTGTGCATTGATGACCACCACCGATTGATGATGAGGACTCCTAGTTGGAGTCAAGCTACTCCATTCAGTGATTCAAATGGCCTACTTAGTAAATTCGAATTGCTCATTGACAGATATTGTATTCTATTGTAATTCATTCACCCTTTCTGGGATATTGAGCACTGCTGCATGTTTTGCACAGTTTTGCACCATATTTTCTATGTTCATTTGTTGTGATTGATTTACTTGTTCATTAGATCTGTTGTGACTAATTTTACATGGTATCAGAGCCATTGCAGGGACAATATCTCTTTTCTACAGGTGTTTCTACAAGAAGATTTGACTGAATTGCTCAAATTGCAAAAAGTTTTGGCATGAGATATCTCAAGGGCATTCGCTCCTGTGCATGCAAAGCTTAAAAATACTTCCAATACCACTCCAGAAGCTTGAGTTTCCACATAATTCTTGGATCTGATACATTGGACCCATTCAACATTGTTTGATCTCCAATCCCAGGTGTGATGCAACTCTAAAACGGTGGATTGTTCGACCTTACGGTTCTTGGTTTGATTGTGATTTGCAGGTTATCAAGCTCCTCTTTTGCATTCGCTATACTGTGCATGCAAAATCCTCTTTTGCATTCGTTACTCTCTGCATGCAAGCTCATCTACATCAGTTTGACTCGCTCCTAGCAATGGAATACTCTTCTTCAAAGCCTATCCTCACCCCATTCAATTATTTTGATTGGAAAGATGATATGGAGATCATATTACGTTCAAAAGGTTACTACCGAGTCACTCTTGGTCTTGAATTGGAGCCAAACAATGTGTCAGATCGAACCAAACACTACAACAAGCTTGATGAAGCTTATGGTCTTCTTTGTCTCTCCATCTCCAAAGATCTTCACTTCCATCTCAGCGGATTGAAGACTCCAAAATCCATATGGGAGCAACTTGAAAGACTATTCGGCAAGCAGGATGAGCTTAGGGCTTTTCAATTAGAGAATTAATTGATTGGCCTTAATCCTGAGAATTTCGAGACCATCAATGAATTCTTCACAAAATTCAAGAACTTGAACTTGCAATTGAAGAACAGTGGAGTTATCAAAGAGGATAAACAATTTATCCTCTCCATTCTAAGCAAGATTGGGAAAGATTATTCGGTATTTGTCTCTACTTTCAATTCCGGTCGGCTAACTACCCCGAATTGGAAGATGCCTACCTTGAATGCCTTCATTGAGTCCGTCACAAAAGAGCATGACAAGTTGATTCAAATGGGGTCCATAAGCTCCAAAGATTCAGCCCTATATGTTCAAGGACCCAAGATCTCGAATGGTAAAGGAAAGCAAAAGAAGGAGAAGCCCAAATTCGAGCCTCACAAGCAAAAGGAGAAAGGCAAACAAACGGATGCACCATCCGGTTCGAAATCCAAGCAAAAGGGCAAAGAAGGTAACCAAAAATCTAAATGTACTTATTGTAACCGTGGCTTTCATCCCGAAAGTTCATGTATGAAGAAGACTATAGATCAAATGGCCCTCCTTTTGGAAAAGAACAACATAACCCTTCCTGACGGTGCAAGGAAGAAGGATAGGAATGATGATCATGAAAGAGGACAAGCACTCATGGCAACGGTTTCGAAGCCCACTACTCTCTTGATAGATTCGGGTGCATCAAATCATATGGCTGCAAATATTGATTCTTTTTCCTCATTCGATCAAAACAGCTCCATCCCCATCCATTTGGGAGATGACTCAAAAATTTCTTCAAAGGGAAAAGGTACGATTCATGTAGAACATGGAAGCTTTCAGAATGTTCTCTATGTGCCTTCCTTAGCTTCAAATCTCCTTTCTGTGTATCAAATGACACACACTGGTGAACCAAAGCAAGTTACATTCATCCCTAATACAGTTCAAATTTCTGATATCAAAAGTGGAAGACTAGTTGCAGTTGGAAAGGCAAACCACACTGCAAAATGCTATCAGTTTTCGCACTTTATTCCGCTCGCAAATACCACTGCTCTTCGCACACATGGTAATGAGGTTAGTAGGCTTTGGCATGAAAGATTTGGACATCTAAATTATAAGTATTTGCTGCTGCTATCAAATAAATCCATGGTAGATGGGCTTCCACAACTCCGTTCCTCGAAGGGAATATGCACTGGTTGCATTATTGGGAAGCACCCCGAGCACAGATTCGACCGCGGCAAGGCTAGCAGAGCTTCTACTATTTTGGGATTGATCCATTCTGATATCAGTGGTCCGCTGCCCCATATGTCATTAAATGGTTCAAGGTATGTTTTGACATTTATTGATGATTTTTTCCGCTTTACATGGGTATTCTTTCTCAAAAACAAGTCAGAAGTGCTTGGAAAATTCAAGGATTTTAAGGCTTCTGTTGAGACCACCACTGAGAGCAAGATCAAAGCTCTTAGATCTGATAATGGTGGGGAATATATCAAGTCCGAGTTGCTGCAACTTTGTACCCAAAGCGGAATTAAGATCCAACATACAGTTCCCTACACACCCCAGCAGAACGGTGTAGCGGAAAGGAAAAATCGGTCACTGAAAGAGATGGCTACATGCATGATTGAATCGAAAGGTTTGGCTGCAAATATTTGGGCTGAAGCAATAAATGTTGCTGCATATATACAGAACCATGCTCCACATTCATCCGTAAAAGGTATGACTCCTTTCGAAGCATTCTTTGGTCACAAACCGGATGTGTCAAATTTGAGAGTTTTTGGCTCTACTGCATGGGATAGAATTCCTTCTGAGAAGAGACGAGCTTTGGATCCACAAAGTATCGAGTGCATATTGATAGGATATGGGGAAGAATCAAAAGCATATAAACTCATGGATATCAGATCTAAAAAGATATTCATAGAGCGCAGTGTGCAATTTGAAGAACCGCTTCAAGAATTGCAACTAGTCGAGGAGAAGACTGCCGATTCACCGCCTTCACCAGAAGAAGATCCGTGCAGCGATAATGAAGGTATGAGTTCTGATATTTCTGATAGTGTAGAAGCATATGATGATCATGACATATCAGGTTCAGAATCTGACCATTATGATCCTCCTCAGTTACCAAAGTGGGCCCAAAACACTCTACATTCTGTTGGTTCGAATCTTGGAAATCCTGCTGATCCGAGACGAACAAGAGGAGACTTTCAAAGAGCAGGTATGGCTCTTTCTATTGCTGATCCATTTCTTCCTGAGATTTGTTATTTGATGGCTGGTTCAGATCCTACATCATACTATTCAGCTCATCGAGATCCGAGATGGAAAAGTGCCATGGACGAAGAGTACAGTTCTCTTCAAAAGAACAACACTTGGGAGCTAGTTTCTCTTCCACCTGGAAGAAAATTAGTAAAGTGTAAATGGGTCTACCGTACTAAAGTTGCTACTGATGGCACTATCAGCAAATATAAAGCAAGGTTGGTGGCAAAAGGTTTCTCCCAAGTCCAAGGAGTGGACTACACTGAGGCCTTTGCACCGGTTGCAAAGATGGATTCCATCCGCCTTGTTGTAGCTATTGCCGCATCCAAGCACTGGGAAGTGCACCACATGGATGTGAAGAGTGCATTTTTACATGGAGACCTTGCTGAAGAGGTATATATGCAGTAGCCAGAGGGTTATACATCAGATCCATCATTGGTTTGTAGATTGAAGAAATCTTTGTACGGGTTAAAACAGGCCCCAAGAGCTTGGTACGCAAAGATGGACTCCTTCCTTCTTTCTCAGAATTTCCAAAGGTGCAAATCTGATCCGAATGTGTATATTCAGCGAGTTAAAGGTAATTTGTTGGTTATTGTACTTTATGTTGATGATCTGCTTATTACTGGTAGCACACTTACTTCAATAAACAAGCTAAAATCTGCCTTAAATCTAGCTTTTGACATGAGCGATTTGGGCTTGCTGAGTCACTTTTTGGGCTTGGAGATAGCTCAAAATTTTGATGGGATCACTATATCTCAGCAAAAATATGCTTCCGACCTGTTATTGAAGTTTAATATGGCTGAATGTAAGGCATCCCCATTCCCATTCCTCTCAGGAATCAGTCTTGAGGAGGGAGATTCCACACCGCTTGCAGATTGCAGTATGTATCGACAGTTGATTGGTTCACTACTTTATTTGACACACTCACGGCCTGATATCTCATATGCCGTGAGTGTCGTGTCAAGATATATGCAGCAGCCACATGAGCTTCATTGGAGAGCAGCCAAGCGGATCTTACAGTGTGTGCAAGGTACGAGACAGTTTGGCATACATTATGCTGCAGATTCTGAGCTAGATTTCATTGGTTTTACTGATTCAGATTGGGCAGGTGATAGCATTGATCGGAAGTCCACTTCCGGTTATGTTTTCATGATTGGTCATGGTTCTATTTGCTGGTCCAGCAAAAATCAAGTAGCCATTGCACTTTCTTCAGCAGAGGCAGAGTATCGAGGGGCAGTCAATGCCTGCATTCAGGCAGTTTGGTTGCAGGGTATTCTTTCCGAGTTTGGTTTTGGTGGCACTAATTCGACTGTCCTATTTTGTGATAATCAAAGTGCTATCAAGATCTCCACAGATCCAGTTCAGTGGCAGGGGACCAAACACATTGAGATTCATATGCATTACATTCGACAGTTGGTGCATGACCGCACCATCATTCTGCAATATTGCCCTACTGATGAGCAAATTGTAGACATCTTCACCAAGAGCTTCACTGAGAAGAAGTTATCTTACCTCCGTTCACTGTTGGGGGTGAGTTCTATCATGGTGGAGACAGATTGATTCATTATTATGCTTTAGCTTGAGGGGGGGCTTTCTTCCCACTGGGTTTTCCCTCTTTCCTCACTTAGTTTATTTTCATCATTTTTTGGATTATTGTATTGGGGTGACCTTTGGTCTTAGTTACCATGGCCCCACATTATTTTTATTGGCACATCATAGTCTAGCTTGAGGGGGGGTGTTCGGATATCCACATCATCTTTTTCAAGATCTTGCATGCAATTAGGGTTTGCATGCAGAATCTAGGGTTTGCATGCACCTGCATGCACTGGCATGCATCCCAGTCACCAGTTTGATGCCTCCAGCACCTTAGCCACCTCATTCTAGCACCCGGGAGCCACTTACTACAGATTTTTATCCCTCCTAGGCTGAAAGGCGCCCACTTCTCACCTACTTCCAGAGAAGGGCGCACTTGTTCACCTACCACTGCAGTTCCACTTCAGTTACATTCAGTTAGCTCCGATTCTCCCTGATTTGAGGCTAGTTTCACTCCCGACTGACTGTTTCACTTCCGTTGGACCTCCAGATTGACTAGATGACTTGTTCTGACTTCAGTTAGCCTCCCATGCGCCCCCACTGAGCCTCCTTCTCCTTAATCAGTGCTACACACTTCAGTTACACTTATTACACTTAGTTAGACTCAGATTGACACCTGGATGACTGGTTCTTGTGCATTGATGACCACCACCGATTGATGATGAGGACTCCTAGTTGGAGTCAAGCTACTCCATTCAGTGATTCGAATGGCCTACTTAGTCAATTCGAATTGCTCATTGACAGATATTGTATTCTATTGTAATTCATTCACCCTTTCTGGGATATTGAGCACTGCTGCATGTTTTGCACAGTTTTGCACCATATTTTCTATGTTCATCTGTTGTGATTGATTTACTTGTTCATTAGATCTGCTGTGACTAATTTTACATCATACATGCCATACCATGCCTTCTTTCAGGCTAGATCTGATCCCATGTTAGTTTTTCAGAATTTTCAATCTGATCTAAGATCTTAACTAAGAGAATAACATGTACAGCATATCGATCACGGACACAATAATGCAAGCACACAAGAGACACAGAGTTTCACCAGGGAAAACCAAGAAGGTGAAAAACTCCGCAACTTCCTCAGAGATAGAAAGAGCAATGATACAACAAAAGTACAAGAGATAGTCTTCTCCTAGTAGCTGATCCTTCTCCTCACATGTGCGCCACTTTCTGAGTGATGAAAGAGTGAGTAATGAGTGATCAAATAGAGATCTCCCGATCTCTATTTATACTTGTCCTGTCCTGCCCAATAAACTAATGGGGCTGACTTGTCTAGCTTAGCCTAATAACCCATGGTTAACTTAATCTGGGCCAACCCCACACTTGGCGGTCTAATAACTCATTTACCCACATGATTCATACAGGGCCGACCCCATCAAGGTGGTCTAATAACCCATCAAGTATAAGTTACGACACTTACAATATAAATGACGACACTTTCGTATAGAGGAATAATAACATCTCTATAGGAATACAAACACTTCCGTATAGAGGAATAATAGCATCTCTATAGGAATACAATACACATGGGTAAAATACATTCCGAAGTTACATATACATCAACAGTCCGCCCTCCTTTTCCCACCTCCCTGCGCATCTCCCACTCGCAGCAACCAGTTCCCCCATCCCACACTCCAAGCAAACACCATTTGCGACTCCCCCTCCCCATACTCCAACGCGTCCACTCCCTTAAACTCCCCTTCCGCCTTCCCTTCCGTCCTCCTGCTCTACGCCAGCCTTCCACCATCGCGGCCTTCTCTCCCCAGCCTTCCACCAACCCCCACGTCCGTCAACCCTTATCCACGTCAACAAACCCTAATTCCAACTACATTAATATTATTGTTATAATAATTAAAACCCTAGTTTCAAACTATTCAAAAAAATTATAATAATAATAGTCTTATTACTATTATTATAGCAATTCAAAAAATAATTTTGCTATTACATAGTTTAATAGTAATTTTTTTTTTATGGAAAATAATATTATTTAAGAATTGTAAACTATTACAATTAATCGGTATATATATATATACATAAAGTTGAAAAATAAAAATAAAAAAGAAATAATAATAATTATTTTAATAAAATAATAATTATGTTTGGAAAAAAAGAAAAGAAAAAAAAAGGGTTATATAACCATAACAAAAAAAAAATTCGAAATAACCACAATAAGGGTTATCACACATTTTTGGTGTCCACTTATTATCGAAAGAAAGAAGAAAAATCGAAGAAGACAGATTATCATTGGAAAACTCAAAATCAAAGGGAGACCAATTATCATCGAAGAAATCAAAGACCAATTAGCACCAAAGTAGTCAAAGGAAGACAAACTCAAAAAAAAAGTCAGAGACCGTCTATAGTCCAGATCGAGCATCTAATGTCAAAGAAGTCAGAAACCATGGAAGACAATTTGCGGCTACAAATAGAAAAATTAGAAACAAAGTTAAAACGTTATTGAAAAGACAATGAAGAATTGCGCGACATAAATAACATTTCAGAAATAAGAATTGAATTACAAGCAAGGTGCAATGAAATAAAAATCTCTGACCAGGAAAAGTGTATAGAAAAATTGTATGCGCAAATTGATAAATTAAAAACTGAAAATGAATTCAATCAGAGGTTAGGAAATCAAGATATAAAGAAGGAAATAAATAATTACGAAGCAGAAATAATACGCTTGAACAAGATCCTTAACGACAAGGATGAAGAACTGGCGTAGATACGAAAAAAATTAGAGAATCAAGAATCAGTGATCAACCATTATCGGGAGCAGATAAAAGTTCTTCAAATACAAAATGACGATTCTAAAAAGACACACAAATCAGAGATCGCAAAGAATAATAAAGCATTATCGAACAATGCTGAAGAAATTTTCAGACTAAGAAATCATTACAAGATACTAGTCACAAAAATTAAGAAGTTGAAAAATAGCCAGAAGATAGAACAATCTACGGACGACATTGAAGGGAGACTTTTAGAGAAGCAGGAAGAAAATAGCTGCATCAGAAGTCATAATGAGGATCTTAAAGAACAACTTAAGAAGTCAGAAGATGCCAGGAAATCACAAGTAGAGCTGGTTAAGAAGTTTCAAAATGATAACATGCAGTTAGAGAACAAGTTGGAAAAAATACAGAACGAAACCTTAAAACCTCAAGGGACGAAAATACAACTTCCCACTCAGATCAATGCTCAAAAGACAACATTCGTAAAAGAAAATGACATTGTGAAAATTCCTTATTGACACCCCCAACCATAAAAACCGATATTTTGAAAAGTGAGAAATGTCAAAAGATAATGATACTAATATGATCAAAGTTCATGATGACAGATCAGTATGGACTCCCAACAGTCCACAACAAATCAATTTGGGATGGATTGACCCATCCACATATCGAAAGTTATGCTCTACACTTAGCAGTTCTTATCAACATGTTTCATCAGACACGACATCGCAAAGAACAATGTGAAAACCTTATAAGGCTTTGAGGACAAAGCCTTTCTAAGAGAGTGGCAATGCTATGAACATAAATAGTAAATAATTAATAAATAAACATAATTAATTGTACTTAAGAATGAAAGGGCATGACCTTTCATTCACGATGCCCAAGCCTTATTTAATAGGCAAGTTATCAACCATTGTAGTCATCTTTTATCAAATCATCAATACAAATATATTATTATTATGGCTTATCTAGTTTACCAAGTCTTTGTTGATGTATATGTAACTTTGGAATGTATTTCATCTATGTATTTCATATATATTTATTGTACCCTTATAAGAGATGTGTTATTCCTCTATAAGGAAGTGTCGTCATGTGAATTGACAAGTGTCGCAAGTGTGTGTACTTGCCGATGGGTGTAATGTCCCCATTTTGACCCCCTTTGCATTTAAATCGTAAATGATGTAAATATTGTTATTTAATCATGGTGAGGAGCTCAAGGCCAAGGCCCCACCATTGATTTAGCGTTTTATGTATCGGCAATTAAAGAAATAGATTCCTATGGTTCTTGTGCTAGATAGGCACAATGTAAATAATACATCATGTAAATACGAATTTTAATGAAAATACCCACAACTAGCTATGCAATGCAACAAAGAGATGGGGGCATGATTCTACAAGGAATAGGGAGGAAAATTATTCAAACCCTTGAGCCAATGGTGTTAATCCATGTGTCATAAGAAAACCCATAAACCACCAACTACCCATTTTGGGTTATGGACCCAATCATTTAATTCTTCCAGAAATTGGTTGAGGTAGTTAATGCCTTGGGAATGAAGAGGTATGGCAGCCAATTTCGCGTATGGGAAAGCCATCAACCTGGGAATCGTATTTTGTCTCCTTAGGGAAGAAAACGCCCACGAAATGAGGTCCAAAGCCATTCTAATCCCACAGTCTTTCCTCTCTCACATAGTCTGAACTACTGGGTCTTCCTCATCACGGTTTTACCAATTTCCTATATTTTCCATGCCTGGGTGCTCGTTTTTGCATTGTACAGCGGCTGGGAGAGAAGGGCCACGATTTGGGACTGTGATGGAAGTCATTTTTTCCCCAAAATGCCCATGGACGTTTTTTCGAAAATGATTTTTGCTCTCCAGCGTTGTTCCCCAATTGCCATTTCGTTTTTGGGCTTTCCACGTTTCTCTGAATTGGTAGAAAACCCCTCTTTAGACATCCCACTGCAGAAACATTTTTCCCCATGCACAGCAATTGTGGTTTTGCTGTTATGTGCATCCCTGTTTTGGTTTGAATCTGTGAGCAAGAGATTTGGAGTGGTAGTGGATAGAATTGGCTTGATAAACCTAGTGGGGAGAACAACCTCTCAAGAAGATCAAGAGGGCTTTGGCTACTCTTCTATGCACACCCTGAGAGCACTAGATGGGGAAGGTATGGCTTGAGGGACTGTACAACAGTGAAAAGAATACTTCCTTGTGCTGGGTGTGTAGGTATTGTGGGTGCCAAGCTAGATAGATCTTGTAAGGTTATCCCTAGCTCTGTGCTTGAGCTCACTAGCTTAGCAACTCTTCCCTTCCGTTTCCTAGCAGCCAAATAAACCCAATTGTAGATTGGCTTGGCTCATCTTGGTGTATGCTTGGCTATGTGTGAGTCTTCTATTCCCTGGTTCCTTGTAGAAATCATGCCCAGCTCGGGGGTGGCAGTTGTATCAAGAGGTTGATAAGCACAACTGGCCTATGGTTGGGTGGAACGTTGCAGATGTATAGCTGGTTGCATGGGACTACTTTGTTAAGATAAGTATTCTCTTTTATAAATTCTGCAATGTCTTTATTTAATGGAGGTCACAGAAATGTTTGAATGTATGTTAGATATTAAACATGATTTTTAATTCCGCTGTGTTTCTATAACATGCACATGTATATGTCTTTTTTATCAATGAGTTTTTACTTAATGGATATGGGGTTAAATGCCCGGATTTAGCGTCACGTTCCCTCCATCATGTTGGTATGATGGGAGGGGACATTACATTTTGGTATCAGAGTTGCTGGTTGCAGCATTGGACCTCTATGGGCCAAATCCAATTACAGTTACATGGGAAGGTCCCTTCCTGATCACCACAGGCCTCAGCATCGGGCCTAAACTGGCTAAGTTGGATAGTTTGCAGAGGTAAGGTTACCTCTTGCTGAGCAACAGTCATCACAGGAAGAAGGAAAGAAGAATCCGAAATTGTTTTACGAGTTTTTGGAAAAATTTTGTTTAAGTCTGTTTCGGGAAGAATTCGGCAAGTTGGCCCGAAACTGTGGAAGGATTCCGCGAGTTGTTTTGCAATGCGGAAGAATTCGGAAAGTTGGCCCAAAATTGCGGAAGGATTCCGCAAGTTGTTCCCCAACGCGGAAGAATTCGGAGGGTTGGCCCGAAACTGCAGAAGGATTTTGCGAGTTGTTCCGCAACGCGGAAGAATTCGGAAAATTGGCTTGAAACTGCGGAAGAGTTCCCCGAATCGTCCCACAATTGCGGAAGAGTTCGGAAACTCGTTTCGAAATTGTGGAAGAGTTCCATGAATTGTCCCGCAATTGCGGAAGAGTTCGGCAAATCGTTCCGAAATTGCGGAAGAGTTCAGGGAATCATCCTGCAATTGCGGAAGAGTTTCGCGAATCGTCTCGCAATTGCGGAAGAGTTTCGCGAATTATCCCGCAATTGCGGAAGAGTTCCGTGAATCGTCCCGCAATTGCGGAAGAGTTCCGCGAATTGTCCCGCAATTGCGGAAGAGTTCGACAAATCGTTCCGAAATTGCGGAAGAGTTCGACAAATCGTTCCGAAATTGCGGAAGAGTTCGGTGAATCGTCTCGCAATTGCGGAAGAGTTCCGCGAATCGTCCTGCAATTGCGGAAGAGTTCCACGAATCGTCTCGCAATTGCAAAAGAGTTTGAAAAATCGTTCCGAAATTGTAGAAGAGTTTGGAAAATCGTTCCAAAATTGCGGAAGAGTTTGCTGAATCATCCCGCAATTGCGGAAGAGTTCCGCGAATCGTCCCGCAATTGCGAAAGAGTTCCGCGAATCGTCCCGCAATTGCGGAAGAGTTCCGCGAATCGTCCCGCAATTGCGGAAGAGTTCCGCGAATCGTCCCGCAATTGCGGAAGAGTTCGGCAAATCATTCCGAAATTGTGGAAGAATTTGGAGAACCATCCCGCAATTGCGAAAGAGTTCCGCGAATCATCCTGCAATTGCGGAAGAGTTCCGTGAATCGTCCTGCAATTGTGGAAGAGTTCGGCGAATTCTTCCGCAACACGGAATAGTTCAAAAAGTTTGCCCAAAACTGTGAAAGGATTCCGAGATTTGTTCCGCAATTGCAGAAGCATTCGGCAAACCGCCCCGTAATTGCGGAAGCATTCGGCAAACCACCCCGAAACTGCGAAAGGAATTTTCTTCCGAAATTGCGGAAGAACTCTGAAATTGTGGAAGAACTCCATAAGTTGCCCCGAAACAAGGAATTTCAGCCATTTTTCAGGAAGATTTTCAGGTGCCGAAAGTGGAAAAATTGCCATGGAACTTATGCGCTAGATTGCGCGAAATGGAAAGATTTACAAAAAAAAAAAAAAATGAGGGCGCTGCCCTCGACCTGCCCTGCAGTGGTGCAGGGAAGCCACAAGGGGGCAAGACCCCTTGACCCATGTCGTCCCCCCCGTCATATGTCGTTGATCGTGAGAAAATTCTATGATTTGACAAATTGTCAATATAATATTTTCCCACATGCATGAAGTAATTTATGAATTTCTGAGAATATAATGTAGCTAACAATTGTGTGGATGAACACATTTTGCAGAATCACAGTTACATCAAGGTAGCACTCTAGACAGTACAGTTGGAAAGTTTTGGATCTTGGTTGGGCCAAGAAAATCAACATCATGGATGATGCACAGGATCCCTATGAGCTTGAGACAGATGCCATGGGGGAGAACATACATGTTGAGAATGCTGAAACATAATCTAATGGGAGAAGAAATCAAGAGACTCCTCCAAATATTGCAGCCACCATGAGAAGCCTAAGGGTGGAGTTGCAAAGCTGTAGAGAAGATAATGAAATGATGATTAAAGCTCAGGAAGAACAAGATCAGTTGAATGCAGCCATGCTATAGAGTTTGACAGACATCCAAAGGCAAATAAACTCTGAGCATCAGACATCAAATCTATAAAGGGGTGGGAGTAGCTCTAGGAGGAATTCCCGCAAGAGGGCCAGTAGCCCAAGAAGAGTTTCTACAAATAGAACATATACTCTAGAAATCTCTTCTAATGAATCATATGACTCTGAAGAATCCATTGAGGGTTCAAGCTCTTCGTCTCACAGAAGCAAGAGGAAGAGGCACTACAAGAACAATTCACATGGGGAATTTAAGAAGGCAAAACCTCCTACATTTGATGGAGAGGTAAAGTCCAGTCAAGAAGCTGAAGCTTGGCTTCTTGGGATGAGAAAGTATTTCCAAGTCCAAGACTACTCGGGAAATATGAAGGAAAGGGTAGCCATCTTCAACTTGAATGGAAGAGCATCTATATGGTGGGAACACATCAGGAAAGTGAAGAAGATCAACAAAAGGAAGATTGTGTGGAAGCAGTTCAAGAAATACTTCAAGCAGAAGTACCTCTCTGATAGGTACTATGATGATAAGATCAAAGAGTTCCATGAGCTGAGATTGGGACAATTGACTATGGAAGAATATGCAAACAAGTTCTTGGAGCTGCTGAGGTATGTCAAGTATATTCGAGATGATAAGGTGAAAATTCAGCGTTTTCTAAGTGGACTGCCCCATTCATATAAAGATAGAATTGAGTTTGATGAACCTCGAACTCTAGAGGAGGCCATAAGAAAGGCCAAGTATTGCTTTGATCAAAACAAAAGCAAACCAGAATTCCGTAAGGCATGGAAGGATAAGAAAAATGAAAAGTTTGATCAAAGGAAGAAGGGGTTCAAGCCTCCTCAATTCCGGAATCCGCAAAGGCAACCATCACAGGTTGTGACTAAGCCAACTAGGATGATGGGAGACAAGCCAAGAGATCCAAAGGAGCCAAGAGAACCACTTCAGCGTTGGGGTTGTGGAGGAGACCACATGTTTAGGAACTGTCCACATCGGAATGGGAATGCAAATCAAGTCCACAACATCCAGGGAGCTGAAACTGTGGTTCAAGTGGTGAGGACAATCCCTAGAATCTATGCAGCACTAGACGACCGCCAGGCAGATCATCAGTCAACTGTGGTTGAAGTTGAAGGTAAGATTGCTAAGCAATCTGTTTTTATTTTGATTGATCCTGGATCTACTCATAGTTATGTCACTCCTAGAATTGTTGAGATTTGTGCTTTTAAGAAATTAAAGCATAGTAAATCATGGTTAGTTCAACTAGCCACTGGGACCAAGAGAAAAGTTAGTGAAATAGTAGAGAAATGTCCATTAGAGATGGATGGGCTATTCACTTATGCAAATCTGAATATTTTGCCACTGGGTTCCTATGATATTCTCATTGGAATGGATTGGTTAGAAGCACACAGGGTTAAACTTGACTGCTACAATAAGACATTTGAATGCATGGACGAAGAAGGAAACCCAAGGATTGTAAAAGGCATTCCAAAGGTGACTTCTGTTAGACAAGTTTCAGCCATGCAACTGAAGAAGTTCTGTAGGAAGGGATGTCAACTGTATGCAGCCCACATTTTAGAGGCAGCAGAGAATGAAACTCTTAAATTGGAGGACTATCATGTATTGCAAGAATTCAGGGATGTTTTTCCTGATGAGATTCCAGGACTTCCTCGAAAGAGAGACATTGACTTTACAATTGAACTTGTTATAGGAGCGGCACCAGTGTCTAAGACACCCTACAGGATGAGTACACCTAAATTGCTAGAATTGAAAATGCAATTACAAGAGTTGCTGGAGAAGAAATATATTAGGCCAAGTGTGTCCCCGTGGGGAGCACCTGTTCTATTTGTGAAAAAGAAAGATGGAACACTCAGGTTATGTATTGACTATAGGCAGTTGAACAAAGTCACTGTGAAGAACAAATACCCATTTCCCCGAATTGATGACCTTTTTGACCAAATGAGAGAAGCAAAGGTATTTTCAAAGATTGACTTGAGGTCTAGTTACCATCAGGTAAGAATCAAAGAAGAATATATTCATAAGACAACCTTTAGAACAAGGTATGGACACTATGAGTTTGTAGTGATACCATTCGGTCTCACAAATGCACCAGCTACATTCATGTGTCTCGTGAATAATGTTTTTAGCAAGTATTTGGACAAGTTTGTTCTTGTATTCCTAGACGACATTCTCATATATTCTAAGAATGAAGAAGAGCATGAAGAACATTTGAGAATGACAATGTAATTACTAAGGGAGCATAAGTTGTATGCAAAGTTGAGCAAATGTGACTTTTATAAAGATAGAATTCATTATTTGGCTCACATCATCTCCGATGAAGGAATATTTGTAGACCCTGAGAAGATTGAAGCCATTATGAATTGGCCAACTCCAAGGAATGTGACTGATGTGAGATCTTTTATGGGCCTTGCTGGTTACTACAAGAGGTTTATCAAAGCATTCTCCAAGGTTGCAAACCCGATCACTTCTTTGCAAAAGAAGGGGATACAATTTGAATGGTCACCAAGATGTGAGGAAAGTTTTCAACGGTTGAAGAACCTTCTTACAAGTGCACCAATTTTGAAAATTGCAGACCCAGAAAAAGACTTTGTGGTGTGTACCGATGCATGCAATTAAGGACTTGGAGGAGTTCTTATGCAAGACAACCACGTGATATGCTATGAGTCAAGAAAGTTGAAGGAGCATGAGAAGAACTATGCTACCCATGATATAGAACTTGCAGCCATAGTACATGCCTTAAATATGTGAAGGCATTACTTAATGGGAAGAAAATTTGAGTTAAGGACAGACCATTGTGGTCTGAAATACTTGTTTGATTAGCTAACTTTAAATGCTAGGCAAGCTAGATGGTTGGAATTTTTGTGTGAATTTGATTTTGAAATCAAACACATAAAAGGGAAAGAAAACAAGGTGGCTGATGCACTCAGTAGGAAGGTGCATGAAATGCATGTGGCAGCATTTAGTACTTGCCAACCAGATTTGAAGCAGCAGATTGTTAACCATATTGTTGAGGATGAAGTGTACATACAGATAAAGGACAAATAGCAGCAGCAAGACCTTAGCAAGAAGTATGAAGGATATCATTTGGAAGAAGGCGGACTTCTTACTTATAAGAATAGAGTCTCTATTCCAAATGCAGTAGATTTGATGAGAATTGTTATGGATGAAATCCATAAAGCTCCATACTCTGGTCACCCAGGATATCAGAAAAAAATTGCTATAGCAAGAAAATATTATTTCTGGTTAGGCATGAAGAAGGACGTTGCTGAATACATTTCTAAGTGCATGGAATGTCAGCAGGTGAAGAGTGAACACCAACATCTAGCAGGTTTATTGCTGCGAGTGCCAATCCCAGAATGGAAATGGGAAGTAATATCCATGGACTTTATTACAGGATTGCCAATGACTGTGAGACAACATGATTCCATCATGGTTGTGGTGAACAAGTTAACAAAGGAAGCACATTTTATACCAATTAAGTCCACACATAAAGCCGGTGCCCTTGCAAATATTTTCATGAAGGAAATTTTCAGATTACATGGGTTGCCTAAGGCAATAATTTCCGACAGGGATATCAAGTTCACTTCCAATTTTTGGAAAGGTCTCTTTGCAGATTTGGGTACACAACTAAGCTTTAGTACCACATACCATCCTCAAATAGATGACCAAATAGAAAGAGTAAATTGGGTGCTTGAAGACATACTCCGCATGTATGTAATGGACAAACCATCCAAGTCGGAGGAATATCTACACTTGGTAGAATTTGCATATAACAATGGGAAACAAGCATCATTGGGAATGAGTCCTTATGAGGCTTTGTACGGCAAAAGGTGTAGGACACCAGTGACTTGGGACAATCCAGTGAACAGAATTGTACTTGGGCCAAAATTGCTTAGGGAAATGGAGCAAGAAGTTTCCAAGATCAGACAGAATTTAAAAATAGCCCAGGATAGACAGAAAAGCTATGCAAATAAACATAGAGTGCATAGTGAATTCAATGTTGGGGATCATGTGTATCTTAGAGTGAGATCAAGGAAGAGCTCCTTGAAGCTTAGGAATTGTGCCAAGCTATCACCTAGATATTGTGGGCCATTTGAAGTGCTTGAAAGAATAGGGCCAGTTGCATATAGACTTGCATTTCCTACTAGCACTAAAGCTCATAATGTTTTTCATGTCTCTTTACTTAAGAAATATGTAAATGATCCTAACCATGTGATTAATTGGAATGTGATCTAGGTGGAACCCGAGGGAGAATTTCAAACCGATCCGTTGTGCATCCTAAACAAGAAGGTACATTTCTTAGGAACCAAGCCATCGGACAGGTAAAGGTGCAATGGAAGCACTACGGTCCCGATGAGGCTACATGGGAGCTGGAGGATGCCATGAGGGTGGCATATCCATTTTTGTTCAATTTTGACGAGCACTGAGGACAGTGCTAATGTAAGGGGAGGGGAATGTAATGTCCCCATTTTGACCCCCTTTGCATTTAAATCGTAAATGATGTAAATATTGTTATTTAATAATGGTGAAGAGCTCAAGGCCAAGGCCCCACCATTGATTTAGCATTTTATGTATCGGCAATTAAAGAAATAGATGCCTATGGTTCTTGTGCTAGATAGGCACAATGTAAATAAGACATCATGTAAATACGAATTTTAATGAAAATACCCACAACTAGCTATGCAATGCAACAAAGAGATGGGGGCATGATTCTACAAGGAATAGGGAGGGAAATTATTTAAACCTTTGAGCCAATGGTGTTAATCCATGTGTCACGATAAAACCCATAAACCACCAACTACCCATTTTGGGTTATGGACCTAATCATTTAATTCTTCCATAAATTGGTTGAGGTAGTTAATGCCTTGGGAATGAAGAGGTATGGCAGCCAATTTCACGTATGGGAAAGCCATCAACCTGGGAAATCGTATTTTGTTTCCTTAGGCAAGAAAAAACACACGAAATGAGGCCCAAAGCCATTCTAATCCCACAGTCTTTCCTCTCTCACGCAGTCTGAACTACTAGGTCTTTCCTCATCACAGTTTTACCAATTTCCTGCATTTTCCATGCCTGGGAGCTCATTTTTGCATTGTACAGCGGCTGGGAGAGAAGGGCCATGATTTGGGACTGTGATGGAGGTCGTTTTTGCCCCAAAATGCCCATGGATTTTTTTTTTTAAATGATTTCTGCTCTCCAGGGTTGTTCCCCAATTGCCATTTCATTTTTGGGCTTTCCACGTTTCTCTGAATTGGTAGAAACCCCCTCTTTGGACATTCCACTGAAGAAACATTTTTCCCCATGCCTAGCAATTGTGGTTTTGCTGTTATGTGCATCCCTGTTTTGGTTTGAATCTGTGAGCAAGATATTTGGAGTGGTAGTGGATAGAATTGGCTTGATAAACCTAGTGGAGAGAACAACCTCTCAAGAAGATCAAGAGGGCTTTGGCTACTCTTCTATGCACACCCTGAGAGCACTAGATGGGGAAGGTATGGCTTGAGGGACTGTACAACAGTGAAAAGAATACTTCCTTGTGCTAGGTGTGTAGGTATTGTGGGTGCCAAGCTAGATAGATCTTGTAAGGTTATCCCTGGCTCTGTGCTTGAGCTCACTAGCTTAGCAACTCTTCCCTTCTGTTTCCTAGTAGCCTGATAAACCCAATTGTAGATTGGCTTGGCTCATCTTGGTGTATGCTTGGCTATGTGTGAGTCTGTTGTTCCCTAGTTCCTTGTAGAAATCATGCCCAGCTCGGGAGTGGCAATTGTATCAAGAGGTTGATAAGCACAACTGGCCTATGGTTGGGTGGAACGTTGCAGATGCATAGCTGGTTGCTTGGGACTACTTTGTTAAGATAAGTATTCTCTTTTATAAATTATGCAATGTCTTTATTTAATGGTGGTCACAGATTAATGTTTGAATGTATGTTAGATATTAAACATGATTTTTAATTCCATTGTGTTTCTATAACATGCACATGTATATGTCTTTTTTATCAATGAGTTTTTACTTAATGGATATGGGGTTAGATGCCCGGATTTAGCGTCAAGTTCCCTCTATCATGCTGGTATGATGGGAGGAGACATTACAATGGGTTATTAGACCACCATGTGTGGGGTCGGCCTTAAAATATATATTATATTGTGGATGTATCTAGATAGACAAGTCGGCCCCATAAGGTCACTGGGCAAACAGGTTAAGTATAAATAGAGATCGGGAGATCTCTATTTGGATTATTCGGAAAGACACACTTCTCTCCTCTCACTCAGAAAGTGGCGCACTAGTGAGGAGGAGGATCATCTACTCTAGGAGACTATCTCAAGTGTAGTTTGTTTGTACTTTGGTTGAGCCATTGCTCTCTCTATCTCTGTGGAAGTTGTGGGGTTTTTCACCTTAGGGTTTTCCCCACAGAAACTCTGTGTCTCTTGTCTCTCATGATTTTGATTCTTGTGATGCTTGTCATGCTTATTGTGATTGTTATGCATTGATATACTGTATATGTTATTCTCTCAATAAATATCCAAGAGTATTGTGAATTAATGCTCAAAATTTAACATGGTATCAGAGCTAACCTGAGAAGAAGACATTTTGCAGTGACGAAAACTTGAGTTTCTTATCTATTTGTTTTCTCTCCACAGTTTTTGGAAAAGCAGTATAGTAGATTGACTCTACTCATTAAGGAGAATCTATCTGTCCAATCAGAATTCAATTCTGAGCATTTTCAGATTTGGCCCTAAAAATTAGGGTTTCCACAAAAATAGGAATTTCTGAAATCTGAAGACATAGCTGGAAGCTCCTTGTAAAAATCGAAGTTTAGAGCTTTAGATCGAGATTTTTGGCTGGGTAGATCTCCAAGAAACTCAAACCCTAATTCAGGGCTCTCCCTAGTGAACCTAGGAGGACAAAAAGACAAATCTGAAGGGTGAAGCTTTACTGATCTCAAATTCTGAATACACCAGGCTGATCAGCTCATCAAGGTGCATCTTTCTATCCTTTCAGAAAGTTGAAATTCACATTTTGAATTTTTAGGGTTTTTTCGACAAACCCTAATCTAGGACCAGATCTAGTTTTCAGCATTTCAAGTGGTAAGACCTAAATATTTTCTATTTCATTTGAAGTACTCTTTAAGATATCTCACCACACCAAGCTTGAGGATAAGCTTGAAGGGGCTGATAACTTCCGAGCTTGGAAGTATAGGATTGGGTTAATCCTGGAAGAGAATGAGTTGGACTCATATATAAAAGAAGACATCCCTATCCCAGAGGATGAAGAGGATAAGGTATTGCATAAGAAGAACTTGGTCAAGGAAAAGAGAATCATTGTTGATTCTATCAAAGACCATCTCATACCCCATGTGTCTTCTCTAAAGACACCCAAGGCTATGTTTGACTCTTTGACCAAGCTATTTGAAGGGAAGAACATAAATCGAAAGATGACCCTATGGAATCAATTGAAAGGGGTCAAGATGTCGAATGGAGAAACCATTCAATCCTATTTCTCCAAGGTCTCTCAGATCAAGGAACAACTTGAAGCTGTAGATGAAATGGTGGAGAATGGTGAAATTGTTATGACCACTTTGAATGGCCTACCTAGGTCATGGGACTCTTTATTTGGGGGATCTGTGCCAGAAAGAAATTAATCCCCTTCAGCAAATTGTGGGAGGAATGTTCTCAAGAAGAAGCAAGGCTTGTGGCAAGAGAAGAGAAGATGGGAAATGAAGATCAAGCTCTCACAGATCACACTAAGAAGGGAAAGTTCAAGAGGGAGCCATCCCATCACAAGAAGAAATCTTCTCATCATTTTCACAAAGACAAGAAAGATCTAAGGTGTTTCACTTGTAATGAAAAGGGTCACTTTGATTCAGAATGTCCCAAGAACAAAAGGGACAACCACAACAACTCCAGCAAGAAGAAGAAGGTACCACGCTCATGTTGTCGAAGATGATGAACCTCCAAAGAAGAAGGCTAGGGAAAAAAGTGATGATAGTAATGATGACTCATCAAGTGAAGAAGAGTATGTTCTAATCTTTGCTCTCATAGGTACTATCTCTCATGGTTGTAATGATTGGTTAATTGACAGTGGGGCTTCCAAACACATGAATGGGTTTAAAGAATCCTTTGTAAATCTGTCTGAACATGAATCACCCCATAAAGTGAAACTTGGGGATGATTATCAATATCCCATCAAAGGAAGTGGTGAAGCCTCCTACAACCTAGATTCTGGAAAATATTTGAAGATGAAAGAAGTCCTCTATGTACCTAGGCTCAAGAAGAACTTACTCTCCATCTCTGCATTGGATGCAAAAGGTATGAGGGTTGCATTTATGGATGGCCAAGTCCTAATGTGGCCAAAGGGAAAGAACATAGATGATGTAGTAGTGATTGGAGAGCAAGAGAGAGGTTTGTATAAATTGAAGGGACAACCTGAACATGCCATGGTGCATGAATCCATGGAGCCAAGTGAACTTTGGCATAGAAGACTTGCTCATATGCACTATAGGCAGGGTAATTTTTAAGGGCGAAATATCGCCAATTGGCTATTTTTTGGGCTTTTCTTCAAAAAATAAATTCGCTATTTGGTAATTTTTAGTCTCTAATATCGCCTATGTTTACATAAAATATGTTTTTTTATCATAATATTCGCCAAAATTTATACATTTCAGTAGTAAATTGTATGTTTCAAATTTAATATTCGCCTACCTATCTATATACATGTTTTTTTCAATCCAAAATAATCGCCTAGGATACTATACTTCAGTCTAATATTAGAATCCTTAAAAAATACCCTGACTATAGGGCACTTCCAATTGCAAGAAAGGCTGTAGAGGGTCTTCCTGAAATCAAGACCAAACATGAAGGTGTTTGCAAAGGATGTGCAAAAGGTAAGAACATTAAGAAGGCTTTCCCAAGAAGTGAAAGCAAGGCAAAGGATATCTTGGAAATCATCCACTCCGATGGTTGTGGTCCCATGTCATCCAGTTCTCTAAGTGGGTATGTTTACTATCTCTCATTTATTGATGACTTCTCCAGGAAGACTTGGGTATACTTCTTGAAAAACAAAGATGAGGTGTTTGATAAGTTCAAGGAATTCAAAACCTTGATGGAGAATCAAACTGACAAGAAGATCAAAACATTCAGATCCGACAATGGTGTAGAATTCACCTCAGGTGACTTCAAGAAGCTTTGTAGTGATTCAGGGATTAAGAGGGAGTTGACTACTCCTTATAATCCTCAACAGAATGGAGTTGCAAAAAGGAAGAACAGAAAAATCATGGAAGCAGCAAGGGCAATGCTGCATGACCAGGATCTACCTATGCATCTATGGGCAGAAGCAGCTAGAACAGTTGTATATGTGTAGAACAGAACACTCCAAAAGATATTGGACAAAAAGACACCAGAAGAGGTCTTTTCTGGTAAGAAACCTGAACTCAGCCATCTCAGAATATTTGGTTGTCCAGTATATACTCATGTCCCAAAGGAAAAGAGGACCAAACTAGATCCTTCAGGAAATAAGGGTATCTTTGTGGGTTACAGTGAAAGGTCGAAGGCTTACAGAATATACTTTCCAGGGTTCAAGAAGATTGATGTCAGCAGGGATGTAACATTTGATGAACACTCAGCATTCATCAAATCAAGGAAGGCACCTATCGAAGTTTATGAAGAACCTAAGGAAACTAGATTTCAAGACACTACCATGACTGAAGCAATTCCAGAAGTTATTCGTGAGTTTGAAGATCTGCAAGAACCTGTAGATCCACCCCGTGAGGATAACTCTCACAAGAGGAAACTTGCATGGGCTAGAGAGCTCATTCAATATGCAGAAAGATTTGGCATTCCAGAAGAAGAACACAGAGCAAAGAAGAGAACCAGATCACATACGAGCTATGTTGCTTTACTCTGTGACATTATGAACAAAGAACCTTCCAGTTATGAAGAAGCAGTGGAAAAGAAAGAATGGAAGGATTCCATGGTTGAGGAATACCAATCAATAATGAAGAATGATGTTTGGGATGTTGTCCCAAGACCTAAAGAGAAGTCTGTTGTGACTTCCAAATGGATCTACAAAATCAAGCATGCTGCAGATGGCAGTGTAGAGAAATACAAAGCAAGATTCGTAGCTCGTGGCTTCTCTCAGAAAGAGGGAATAGATTATGAAGAAACTTTTGTACCTGTAGCTAGGTATACTTCGATCAGAACAATACTTTCCCTGGCTACAACAATGAAATGGAAAATACACCAGATGGATGTCAAGACTGCTTTCTTGAATGGTGTAGTTGAAGAGGAAGTATACGTGGAGTAGCCACCCGGTTTTGAAATACACGACAGGGACTCATATGTGTGTAGATTGAAGAAAGCCTTGTATGGCTTGAAGCAAGCTCCCAGAACTTGGTATGGTAGGATGGATAGTTTCCTATCTAGTTTGGGCTTTACCAAGAGTAAAGTAGATTCCAACCTATACTACAAGGTTGAGGAAGGGAATCCTGTGATTCTACTCCTGTATGTGGATAACTTATTTGTAACAGGAGATGACAGATTGATTGCAGATACTAAGAGGAAGCTTGCTGCTGAGTTCGATATGAAAGATTTGGGAATGATGAATTATTTCCTAGGTATGGAGGTGTGGCAGAATTCAGGTGGGATCTTCCTTGGTCAAGGGAAGTACACAGTAGATATCCTGAAGAGATTTGGGATGATGAATTGCAAGGCCATAGCCACACCCATGGCATCGAATCTAAAGCTTCTATGTGATGCTTCATCTGAGCCGGTTGATGTTTCTATGTATCGTTAGATGATTGGGTCCTTGATGTACTTGACGAACACGAGACCAGATATTTGCTTTGCAGAGAACACATTGAGCCAGTTCCAGACGTATCCGAGGAGTGTTCACCTAGTTGTTGTAAAACATGTCCTGAGGTACCTGAAGGGTATAGTGGATTATGGGCTCAAGTATGAAGCGAATCAAAAGTTTAACTGTCAGGGTTATGTTGATTCAAATTGGGTAGGCAGTGCTGCAAATAGGGAGAGCACATCTGGATGCTGCTTCAGTATGGGATTAGGTGTGATCTCTTTGTTTAGCAGGAAGCAGTCCTGCATAGCACTAAGTACAGCCGAGGCAGAGTATGTTGCAGCCTATTCAACTAGTTGTGAGGTAGTATGGCTACGAAAGCTACTGTTTGAGTTATTTGATCTTCCATTGGATGCTACTGGTATATTCTGCGATAAACAAAGTTATGTGAAGTTGTCTGAGAACCCAGTGTTTCATGACAGGTCAAAACACATAGAGATCAAATATCACTATATTAGGGATATGGTGCAGAGAGGAGCCATGAAGCTCCTGTATGTTATGACAGACGAGCAGATTGCAGATGTGCTGATGAAGCCACTAGCCAGGGTGAAGTTCAAGTACTTCAGGGAGAGGCTTGGTGTTCTTCAGATCGATGACACTTCAAGGAAGAAGTGATGGACACATTTGTTGAAGCCATTCCAAGCATGTTGGAAGGAGGATCCTTCACATGGCTGTGGATGTAAGCGCTGGATGATGAGTATCAGGACGATGCTCCAGTTACTGCTCTGTATATGCATCATGTTGGATGCTGGATATGATCTGTTGGATCATTTATATTTGTATGTATGTACGCATCGTGTTGATGCTGGATATGATCTGTTGGATCATTTATATGTATGTACGCATCATGTTGGATGTTGGATATGATTGGTTGGATCATTTGTATGTATTTGTATATGCATCATGTTGGATGCTTGGACCATGTATTTGTATTAGGTGGATACATTGTATGATCAGGTAGATCATGTATGTTGATATGTATCATGTATTTGTATTTGTATCAGGTGGATCATGTATGATGATATGTATCAAGTAGATACTTGGTGTGCATCAGGTGGATGCATTGTATGATCAGGTTGATCATGATGATGAGCTTCAGGATGTTGCTCTAGATGATATGTACTAGGATGGTACAAGTGATGATGATCAGTATGATCATGGGCATCAGGATGATGCCTCGTGTGATGATGATCCGTTGGATCATGAGTATCAGGTTGATACTTGGAGGTCAGAGATTATATGTGGTAGGTTGTGCAAATAGCATGTAATCAGTCCTGGGAGATCTTGTCGATCGTGCTGCGGCACATAAATGTTGCTAGGGTACTCTTTTCAGTATTGCTATGTAGTATGTAATCAGTCCTCAGATATCCGATAGGTTGAGCTGTGTGCTCGTAATCAGTCCTAGGATGAGGTATTACTGCGGAGACATGTAATCAGTCCTGGAGATCCGAGAGGTTGAGCTGTGTGCTCGTATTTAGTCCTGGGATGCTCTTTAGAGATCTTGCTGGTCGTGTTGCAGCACATAAATGTTCCTGGGATACTCTTTAAAGGTTTTGTCTATCCACATGTAATCAGTCCTGGAGATCCGAGAGGTTGAGTTGTATGCTCCTAATAAGTCCTGGGATGTTCTTTAGAGATCTTGCCGGTCGTGCTACGGCACATAAATGTTCCTGGGATGCTCTTTAAAGGTATTCTGGAGGAGATGCATGTAATCAGTCCTGGGATATCTTTCTAGTCATGCTCAGGCACATAAATGTTCATGGGATACTCTTTCCGGTATTGCATCCGCACATAAAATTAGTCCTGAGTGGCCACCTCTACCAGACCGTTCACACAGATGATGAAGACCTGCAGGTGGTGGGCCTACATCCAGTATGAAAAAGGACTGGCTCTGTAGAACTTCCTATGATGAGTAGAGTCAGAGATTGGTTGAGATAGCAGCAGCAGTGACGATGATGATGATGATGATGCATCGATGACGATGATCCCGAGAAGAAGACTTGTCTAGCAGAACTGTGTCAAGAAATACCTTCCTTGTTAAGAGGGAGTGTTGATGTATATGTAACTTTGGAATGTATTTCATATATATTTATTGTACCCTTATAAGAGATGTGTTATTCCTCTATAAGAAAGTGTCGTCATGTGGATTGACAAGTGTCACAAGTGTGTGTACTCGCCGATGGGTTATTAGACCACCATGTGTGGGGTCGGCCCTAAAATATATATTATATTGTGGATGTATCTAGATAGACAAGTCGGCCCCATAAGGTCACTGGGAAAACAGGTTAAGTATAAATAGAGATCGGGAGATCTCTATTTGGATTATTCAGAAAGACACACTTCTCTCCTCTCACTTAGAAAGTGGCGCACTAGTGAGGAGGAGGATCATCTGCTCTAGGAGACTATCTCAAGTGTATTTTGTTTGTACTTTGGTTGAGCCATTGCTCTCTTTATCTCTGTGGAAGTTGTGGGGTTTTTCACCTTAGGGTTTTCCCCACGGAAAATCTGTGTCTCTTATCTCTCATGCTTTTGATTCTTGTGATGCTTGTCATGCTTATTGTGATTGTTATGCATTGATATACTATATATGTTATTCTCTCAGTAAAGATACAAGAGTATTGTGAATTAATGTTCAAAATTTAACAGTATTTTGGTGAATTATTTGTGTGAAGGAACTATTGTTTGCTTTAAATATCAGTTGAGAGATCTTCAGGTTCTTGTGGATCTGGATCTCCCATTCTCTCATCTTCATCATCAGTTGCTAGACCTTCAGGTTCTTGTGGATCTGGATCTAGCAGTATATCATCATCATCTCCATCTTCATATTTTGAATCTGAAATATCATGTGAAGATGCATATACAGCTCGCTCATCATCATAACCAAACTCTGAATCTGAAATCTCATGTGATAATGCTTCGCTCTCTTGATCATCAATCAAAGGAGGAGGCATCTTCCTTTTGGGAAGAAGTGGATCATGCTGCAAAAACATAATATGAAGATCATCATGAAGCATGTGATTTGAACCAACTGAGGTAGAATTGAAACCGTGAATGTGTAGATAGTTCCTTGATATCTCCTTTGAACCAACATAGGTGAGATCATGACCCAAGAAACTATGACATGATGATGGTGAATCTTCAGCAAGATCACTAGTGGATGCAATATTGATGGTGGCCCATGAACCAATAGGTGCTAGATCTTCAGGTTCTTGTGGATTTGGATCTAGCATTCTCTAAAAAAAAGTTATCTTCCTCTTGGGAAGAAATGAATCATGCTCCAAAAACATGTGCTTGAGTTCTCCAACAATGGATGCAAGCAAATTAGATCTAGGACTTGGAAGATGGTTTCTCATGATTGTTAGGATATTTAGACACTTAGGAGTTAGTTAAGATCAACTTGTGTAATATATCCGTTAGGGATAGTGTGTTTCTTTAGTATGCATTAGTATGCATTTGTAAATACTTAATCCGAAGGTCACGATATGTTCCCGACATAGAGTGATCCGACGGCTCAACTTCTCTTAAATCATACCTAACCTTAATCTGTGGCTTAACACTCGATTGGTCCATGATCTCTATTTAAAGAGCATGGAGGGCCATTGTTTAGTTGATCGATTATGAGAAGCTCATTTGTAACTTTCTTTCTTTGCATAATAAATTGTCTCGTAGAAGCTATTTGGCCAGGGCCGTGGAGTGTTTCCCTCAAGAGGGTTTAAACCACGTCAAAACATCGGTGTGTTGATCTGTGATCTGTTTGTGTGAAGTGGTTGCTCTTGGTGTTCGGTCCTTTGGTAGTACCCTGTGTACCCGAACATGGTATCAAAGCTTTTATGAAGAGCCACTTCTGGTTATGATCTAGTCTTGAACTGTTGTTGCCGAAACTCGAAAGGGTTTCTAGTTCTGGTATTTCTGTGCATTTCTGGGCTATGGGAGGTGTTCCATTGTGTCCGAAGCATCGTTTCCATTGGGAAATAGTTTTCGTTTGATCGAAAACGGTTCCCGGTTGCTCCAAAAATGCATATTTCATCAGATTTGAAGGTATAATGTTACAGTGACGCATTTTTTATTTTCTATTTTTAAAAGAAAAAAAATCATATTTTATCATTTTTTACTGTTAGATTTTTTTTGGGTTCATATTTTTGCTTTCCCGTCTACGTATCCTCTTTACCGTGCAACTTGAGCAATCTCGGCAAATCAGAAACAGAAAGGGAAAGGGTTTTTCTCGGCTACATATGCTCTTTGCCGTGCACCTTGCGCGATCTCGGCAAATCAGAAACAAAGAGAAAATATAGACTTTCTGGGCAAGCTAACGAGATCTAACTCCAAAAGTGTGGAAATTTTTTTTGGTTTCGATTTGTGGTGTGTTTTGCAAGAAAAAGGGCAAGCACGCAAACCGAGCAAGAAGAATAAAAAAAAAAAAAAAAAAAGCTCCCTTCCTCATTCCCATATTTTACATACCTTTTAATCTAGCTCACTTGGTTCAAAGTTGCTTTATTCCTTATTAGGTCTTGAGTTCAAGTCTTAGGAAGTTACTTTTAAAAGAAAAAGTGTATGCAATTTCTATTTTCAAGTTACTTTATTGTAAAAGTGCATCTCACTTAAATAATAAAAAATAAAAATACAAGTGAGTCACTTAAGTTCTTTTTTATTGTTGCACTATTTAAAAGTAATATCATTGTAAAAGTGAAATCACTTATTTTACAAAAGTGGTTCATTTAAAGCAACTTTCTTGTAAAGTGATTGTCAAAAGGTTTATTTTGGGAAGATGGGGGTTTCTTTATTTTGCTGGACATTCTCTAGCCGCCACGTCACTATTGGGGACATCTTCAACAATTTCTTTGTTCAAGCATAACTTCATCATACAGAGTCAGTTTTCAGTGCCGTTTTTTTTTAAGCCGCCTATTTTTTCGAGCTCTTCACATCCAGACTATTGATTTCTACTTTTACAGCTATTAATTTACAAATATGGCCGCCCCTTGTGATATTCTACTTAATAGTTCCAATTATTTCTCATGGAAATCTCGTATGGAGGATGTTCTACGAAGTAGGGAGACTTTTCAGAATTACCTCAGGAAAAGAAATAGAACCCACTGATGATGATAACAAAATAAAATGAAAAAATAGATGTGACGAAGCTCGTGGATTGATTGGGATGTCAATCTCTACTGATTTGCGATTCCACATATCTGGAATTGATGAACCTAATGCTGCTTGGGACAAGTTGGAAACTGTGTTTGGTAAACACAATGAAATTCGAGGTCACCAACTCGAAAATGAGTTGATTTCTTTAAATCCAAGTGACTTTTTATGCATTCAAGATTATTTATCTAAGTACAAAACTCTTAAACTCTTATGTGCGGAATGTAAGATTAAGAGGGAAGACAAACAATGCATTTATCATATTCTTTCCAAACTTGGACCTGCATATTCTGTTTTTGTATCTACATTTTACTCCATGAAAGAATCCTTGAATGCAGGTAGCTATCAAGAGCCTAGTCTTGAATCCTTTTGTGATTCCTTGATTAAAGAGCAAGATAAACTCATTCATCTTGGAATAATCAACAATGCAGATACATCTGGGAAAGCCTTATTGTCCCAACAGAAAAAAAAGTCCAAGCCTCCCAAGAAACAAAATTTTCACAATAATAAGTCAAACAAGGGTCCAAAACCCTCCCAGTCAGCTCCTTCTTTAAAAAATGACAAAGTATCCAAGCCAAAAGGCAAGAAGACTGAGCGTCATTGAGCGTCATTGTAACTATTGCGGGAAAGATAATCATGATGAATCTAAGTGTTTCAAGAAGATGGCAGCCTTGGAAGCAGCAATGAAGAAGCACCACATCAGCCTAGATTCGCCTTCAGAATCTGCCTCTCATGGACATGCACTTTGTGCTTCTGGTTATTCTTAGAATGCATCTTCTTCTTCTACTTCAAATGAATGGCTCATTGATTATGGAGCATCTTATCATATAGCTAAGGATCAAGCCATCTTTTCTACTATGCATGAATGTAACACCAAACAAATATTTGTTGGTGATGATAGATATCTAAGTGTTGTATGAGCTGGAAAAGTTCCAGTAGATAATGGTCATTTTAGTGATGTACTATGTGTTCCAAGAATTTCCTGCAATTTGTTATCAGTCTATCTAATCACTCATTCTGGTGAAGGTAAAACTGTGACCTTTACACCTCACCAAGTTGTAATCAAGGATTTTAAAGATCCTCAACAGGTCCTAGCTACCGGAATTGTTGATGATATTACTAGGTTGTACAAGTTTAACAACTTTGGGTCATCACCTTTCCCTTCAGTTTTTGTTTCTCATAGTGATAACTTGAGCAAACTTTGGCATGTGCAATTTGGTCACTTAAATTATCGCTCATTGGAACAACTATGTAAAGACAATATGGTGACAGGTCTTCCGATGGTATCTTGTAGGGATGGTGTTTGTTCCAGTTGTGTACTTGAAAAACATCATCGGAATAGTTTTGAAAAACGTGCCTCTTGGCACACCTTGGTTCCCTTGGAGCTTGTGCATCGTGATTTATGTGGTCCTCTTCCATCTGCATCCTTTTCTGGTTTCAAATATTTCTTAACTTTCATTGATGATTACACCATATGCACTTGGGTTTATCTTCTAAAACTTAAAAGCAAAGTATTTAACATGTTCTTGTTCTACAAGGCCCTTGTTGAAAAACAATCTGGTCATAAGATTATTAAGTTAAGATCTGACAATGGAGGAGAATATGTTAACAAAAAGTTCACTACTTTTTGCACTGAACAAGGCATCCAACAATAGCACACTGTTCCATATACACCACAACAAAATGGTGTAGCTAAGCGAAAGAACCACACTTTAAAATAAATGGCTAATTGTATGATCCAATCTAAGGGACTAAGTCTTCAATTTTGGGCTGAAGCCATTAATTGTGCAAATTACATAGTGAATCGCACCCCCACTAAAGCATTACAAGGTATCACACCGGAAGAAGCATGGAGTAAACCTAAACCTGATGTAAGTCACTTCCGTGTGTTTGGTAGTGAAGCATGGGCTCACATTCCAGATGAAAAATGAAAAGCATTGCAACCTAAAAGTGAAAAGTGCACATTTGTTGGATATTCTGCAGATGTAAAAGGTTATAGACTTCTTCAACCACATTCTCATGATATAATCATTAGAAGAGATGTTAAATTTGATGAAAATATCTTGGCCTGCGAGCCTAACTCGGTAATTGTGCCATCTTTGGCCTACGAGCCTGATTCAACGTTTGTGCCTTCTTCTTCTTCATCCAACTTCCTTGACAGGTTTCCAACTCCAGTTTCTGATGATGACAGTGAGGATGAAAATCCACCTCCGCCTGCTCATGTTCCTCCAGTTTCACCAGCACAAGTGCTTCCTCGATGGGTCCGTTCAACATGTGAAGTAGCTGGTGATCTTGCCCGTGATCCTAGAGATCAACGTCGAACATGTTCTCAGTTTTAGCGCACCTCTTCTCTTTTGGTTCAAGTTTCCGAGAATCATGATCCAAAAACTTTTGCAGAAGCTTCAGGGAATCCAGATTGGAATGCAGCCATGGATGAAGAATATCGTTCCTTAATGGCGAACGATACTCGGGATCTTGTACCTCTTCCAAAAGGAAGAAAACTTGTCAGATGTAAAGGGTCTATAGAACTATGCATGCATCAGATGAAAGTGTTGAAAGACTTAAGGCAAGGTTAGTTGCCAAAGGTTTTTCCCAAGTTGAAGGGATTGACTACAATGAAACCTTTGCTCCCATCGCAAAAATGAACTCCATCCGCCTTGTTCTTTCCCTTGCAGCCTTACACAACTGGGAAGTCCATCAAATGGATGTCAAGTCTGCCTTCTTACATGGTGATTTACAGGAGGAAATTTACATGGAACAACCTCCTGGATATGTTCAGATTAACTCTAGCCTTGTCTGCCGCCTTAAGAAATCCTTATATGGCCTTAAGAAAGCTCCTAGAGCTTGGTATGCCAAAATGGATAACTTTCTCCTTAAAACTGGTTTTTCTAGATGCCATTATAACCCCAATGTCAATACCAAGAAAGTTGGAAACCATCTCATCATACTTGTTCTATATGTTGATGACTTTATTCTTACTAGTAGTGACCCTAAGCTTATAACCCATGTAAAATTCAGTCTTAAACAAAATTTTGAAATGTCAGACTTAGGACATTTGCGTTATTTTCTTGGTTTCCAAGTCCTACAAACCAAAGAAGGAATCTTTCTTTCTCAATCTAAGTATGCTTGTGACCTTCTTCATCGCTTTCACATGGAAGATTGTACACCAGCCTCTTCTCCCTTCCAGTCTGGAGTCAAACTTTCTGCCACTTGTACTTCACCTGAATTCGATGCCACCTTATATAGTCAGCTTGTTGGTAGTCTCTTATACTTTACTCATTCCCGTCCTGACCTTTCCTTTGTTGTTGGTCGTGTTGCCCGTTATATGCAGACACCTCATGAAAGTCACTAGAAAGTAGCTAAAAGAATACTTCGATATATTCAAGGTACAGTTCAGTTTGGGATTCATTACAGTACAGGGGGGAAACCTTTATTGGTTGGTTTCACTGATTCAGATTGGGCCGGCGATCCTGATGATCAAAAGTCTACTGCAGGTTATGTTTTCAGTCTGGGATCTGGACCTATTACTTGGGCTTGTAAGGAACAATAAGCTCTTTCTCTTTCTTCAACAAATGCAGAATATCGAGCAGCAGTTAATGCCAGTTAGGAAGCTTTATGGCTTCGACAGATCCTTTCAGAGTTTCGATTCGAGTAGCAGCATCCTACTCCACTTTGGTGCGACAATGAAAGTGCCATCAAGCTTTCCAAATATCTAGTTCTACATCAATGCAGCAAACACATTGACCTACATATGCACTTCATCAGAAATCTTGTTCATGATCGTGTTCTTGAAGTGCTCTTTTTCCCTACAGATGATCAAGTTGTAGACATCTTCACCAAGTCTCTTACATAAGCAAAGTTTTCTAAACTTCGATCAATGTTAAGAGTTCAGGAACTTGTCATTAAGGGGGGATAGGATCTAATGCCTCCTTCCTTCTCCTAATAGTGTCACTTTGGTAAATCCTTCAATCCTATCCCAAGTTGTTCTTAAGGGGGGATGTTAGGATATTTAGACACTTAGGAGTTAGTTAAGATAAACTTGTGTAATATATCCGTTAGGGATAGTGTGTTTCTTTAGTATGCATTTGTAAATACTTAATCCGACGGTCACGATATGTTCCCGACATAGAGTGATCCGATGGCTCAACTTCTCTTAGATCATACCTAACCTTGATCCATGGCTTAACACCCGATTGGTCCATGATCTCTATTTAAAAAGCATGGAGGGTCATTGTTTAGTTGATCGATTATGAGAAGCTCATTTGTAACTTTCTTTCTTTGCATAATAAATTGTCCCGTAGAAGCTATTTGGCCGAGGCCGTGGAGTGTTTCCCTCAAGAGGGTTTAAACCACGTCAAAACATTGGTGTGTTGATCTGTGATCTGTTTGTGTGAAGTGGTTGCTTTTGGTGTTTAGTCCTTTGGTAGTACCTTGTGTACCTGAACAATGATCTCCTTTGAACCAATAGGGGTGAAATCAAAACCAAAATCACAGAAAGGTACATGAGTCATGAACCCAAGCGAATGATAGAGTATGCCATCGTCAGTGAAACTATGAAAGCATGTGCCAATGACCAAATAGGAATCCAAATAAGGCATATGATGAGGGAGAGCGAATGCATTACCTTCCAAATTTGATTTTTCCTTCAAAATACTCAGTAGGTCATCATCTTGCACATCAATAGGTGCATCAACTCTATGAAAGTGTATGTAGTTCTTTGATATCTCCTTTGAACCAACAGAAGTGAGATCATAACCAAATGAACCATATAATTGTGATGGCTTGAACTTCAAATCAGATCTAATATTTTGAGGATGGTTTCTTATGATCTTCTTTGAACCAATAGTGCTAAGATCAAAACCAAAATCACAAGGATATGCATGAGACTTGAATCCAAGCGAATGGTAGAGTCTTCCATCTTCGGTGAATCTCTGAAAACATGTGCCAATGACCAAATAGGAAATCATATGATGAGGAAGAGTGAATGCATTACCTTCCAAATCTGTTTTTTTCTTCAAAAAACTCAGTAGGGAATAATCTTGCACATCAGCAAGCTCATGGGAAGTAGAGATTGTGAAGGTCTCTTCAACTTCTAGAGTAGTAACTGATATCTTTTGCTCAGACTTCAGATAGGAAGATGGATCAACTGAAACCATATGTTGTACTTTGACTTCATCTTGAACAACTTCATCATGGGAGATGATGGAGGCTGAGTCATGAATAGAGAGAGCACAGCAGGAAGTATCACCGGGCTTGCTTTCCACATGGATATCATCAACCTATTCCTCTTGATTTCCAAATAATATGCCCAATCTAGTCCATAGATCACTTGGATGTTAATCAAGATCAATGTAGTATTCCATATTGGAAAACATAGTAATACATATGCTTCCTGAGGCTTCGTCACAAGCATCAAGCCAATCTTCTTTCTCTCCATCGGAAGAAAAATCTCTCTTAATACCAGTACACACATAAAAAAGACCATCTCTCTTCAGATATGATGCCATCTTTGGTTTCCACTCATCATAGTTGAATGGAGTGAGAGAAGGAACTTCTTCCAGATACATAGAAGATGTTGTTCAATTTCGAATCTACTGCTGCAACTGCAGAAAACTTCGAAACCTGCAAAAGAAGAGAATTTTTGCTGATGGAGAATGCTGCACTTCGACTGAACACTACCTTTTGAACATTGAGCACATAGACTAAGTCCTTCACACCTGGCTAGACCTCACTATATTTCTCCAATGAATTCAAGTAATAGCACCAGGATTTGCTGTGGAAACTCAAAGGCTTCTAGTGCATAAGTGAAAGATAGCTTCTCAAAGAAATGCTGCAATGGCTGCATTTCGAATAGCTGCTAACTTCTCTGATACCATGTGATAATCTACAGGGATCTAGCAACTATAAAAAACTCACAATCTAACTCTCAAGATTATTTGCAAAGAAAAATAAGCATGCATTCAATAATCACTCATAAACACAGAATAATGGACAATGTCAATATCATACAATGAATAATGAATGTAGAGAATGTGTTACAATAATCAATGATGAGGCATCATATAAGATTCAAATTAGCCAAGTAGGGCATTCGAATCTGAGCTCAAAGTATAGCATGAATAACTATGGAGACATCATCCAATCGGTAATATCAGTGATAAATGGTAAGAGTTAGTCAAGTGTGTCCAACTGAGTCTAACAGAACCATCTAGCCATAAATCATGGAATGGAGACTCTAAGTGGGGTGCATGAGGCTGTCTAATTCAAAGTCTAGCTTGGATAACAATGGATACATCATCCAGTCAATAGTATCAGTCATAAATGGTAATAGTCAGTCAAGTGTGTCTAACTGAGTCTAACAGAACCATCTAGGCATAAATCAGGGAATGGATATTCCAAGGGGGGCACATGAGGCTGTCAAATAATCAAGTGGAACTCCAGAACTAGCTAACTAGAAGCTACAAGCAATCAGCATGAGCAATCAGTGGAAGAACTACTCAATCAATGCACTAACTGAATGATAACTCCCGGTAGGTGAGATAAGGTGCCCTAAATGAGTGATAATTGAAGGTAGGTGAGTAAAGGTGCTATAACTAACAGTGGTAGGTGAGAAGGGCATACTTGCCCTACAAAATAGTCAAGAAGGGCGCATCAAGTAGGTAGGAGGCCAATTGAGGGCTGTAGACAGGCTCTGGAGAGCTAGAAACAAGCTCTAGGTGCTGGGAGACCACCATGATGATGTCTGAATGCATGCAAAGCATGCATATTTGCATGCAGGCATGCAAAATATAAAAATGATGGTGTGAATATTCCAACATGACCCCCACTGGTAGGCCATAAGGGTTAGAGGGATGTCGGAAGGAAAATTCAAAGTATGTAATTATTGGGAGGATCTAGTGGAGGAGGGGCATAGAAAATGGTTGGACTGTAGCTGTTGGGAAGGCCTAACAACGACAGAGACTCTTCGTGCCTTCGAGACTAATCTCCAGGAGCGTTTCATTCGGACCAAAACTGGTCCTGACAAGCTGAGGTGGGGTTACAAGCAGAGAGGTATTTTCAGCATCAAGGAAGATTATGATATCTAGACTAACCGTGAGGAAGGGGAGGATAACACCTGGAAAAAGATATGGGGGATGAACCTCTGGCCTAAAATAGCAGTCTTTTGCTAGTTAGTGGTTTGGAAGAGAGTTATGAAAAGTGAAAATCTTAGGAAACGACGGATCCTGGGGCCATATCACTATTCCCTTTGCCTCAATTCGGAGGAGACTTTGGAGCACTTGTTGGATGATTGTCCATTTTCGTCCTCTCTATGGGACAGAGGAGATTTGATATTTAGGAGAAGCGACCGGGTTAGAGGTAAACCATATCAAACTCTCAAGGAATGGAATACTAGATCTTTCAATAATCCGATTATCAGGACTCTGTGGCATATGCTTCCAGGAATAGTAATATGGACTATCTGGAAGGAGAGAAATGAGCGTATTTTTAGGAACAAAGGTCATAGGGAAGAGGAGGTTTGGAGGAAGCTTGTTAACAATATGAAATAAATAATAAGAAGCTCTCAATGGGGAGATAAGGATAAGGATTTAACGGAAGGGGAACATCGCATCGTGGCAATATGGGGACTAGGAAGAACTGATTTGGATGGGCTTATGAGGAAAGATAGGATATGTCATCCAGGTATCCCGATTCACTGGTCGCCTCCTCTGCATTATGGGTTTAAAATTAACTTCGATGGAGCTTCTCGTGGAAACCCGGGTGTTGCTAGTTTTGGAGGAGTCTGCAAGAATGCATCGGGCATCATTCTCAATTTTGTTTTCTATTTTATTGACTTAGACTCTAACAATTCCGCCGAACTGGAAGGTCTAATTCAGGGTATCCATCTGGTAATCAGAGAAGCTTGGTTTCTGGTAGTGTTGGAGGGAGATTAACAAATCACAATTCAAATGGAGAAGAAGTTGTTAAGTGGACAATCCCCGGAGAAGATCTCGTCCATTTGGTGTCTTTTGGATAGGCTAGAACACCTGAGGACTCTCATCGCCAATCATAATGCCATATCTTTTTCCCACGTCAAATGAGAGGAAAATAAGGTGGAAAACCTTCTTTCTAATCAGGGTATTGCTGAGGGTAGGGTTGTCACTGTTGGAACCGTGGAGAACTTATGACATGAGAATTGGGTAGCGAATTGCAGCGATATGGAAAATTTAGACATGGAGAAAAGCAGACAGATGATAGTGGTGGATCCACCCATCCATGATGGTGACAGGAGTCGGTTGGGGGCATTTATTGGGGGGCCTCATTACCAGATGAAATCATGCAAGGAATGGCACCTACAGCCACTTCGATCCCCAATTTGAGTATAAGAGGGTGCAGGTCAAGGCATGGGAAGATCGAAAGACATTATCCGTACCCGCTACCATTTCTAGCCATTAACATCATCTTAATTTTTCTTTCTAGGAAGCTCGGCTCCATGAATACAAAGTTGTACTAGGTGACGGAAGATCATAAATTATCGGTCACCCTCATTATGATGCTTTGCGATTTATATGTCGGTGGAACTCCCTGTATTTTCATTCGCATCCTTTACTATCTGGTTGTGTTCTTTCTGAGAGAGGGGGTTAAGTTCGCTTGGGAGCTAAATTGTGTGTGGTTCTCTTTTTTTCAGCCACCGAATTGTTCTTGGGTGAGAGTAATGGCTCCTAAGCGCAGGTTCAACATTGAGGATTTGAAGGGCACTGGTGCCGACGGGCAGAAAAGTGAAGGGGAGGTGACTGAACAACAGGTTGAGAGGAAGGGTCGGGTTACTAGAGCAAAAACTAAATCCAGAGCACAGGAGGCTGCTTCTTTCTTCCACGAGTGCATCCCTCCGTTGATTCGGGATGATATAGGCTCTGTGGAGAAGGATTTGTGGGATATGGTGCAGATGCTCCCAATGGAGAACCTTTGATGTGAGGTGTAAGAATGGGTGGTTGACCCAGGCACTACGGTGGGTAGAGAATCCGCTTATGATCGCATGATCATGGTTTATTGGGTCATGAAAAACATGCTAGCGCATGTTACTATGGAGACTCTCAACAAGCACTAGGGTGACGAAGAACTTGTTCATTCATGGAAGGAACACAATGCTGATAATCGTTTAGTGCATTGAAAATTGATATGATTGCTACTAAATTGGGAGTCACCTTTTACTATCCGGGCATGGAAGAGGAGGAGCACATAAGAACCAATCGCAGGAGCAAGCGGAATTCCATGGAGACAGTGACGGAAGCTGAGAAGGAGAAGACGGCTTCGAAGGGAATGCAACAGAACTTGGATGGTTACAGTGGAGGCACTGATCCCTCGAACCCTATCTGAAGCCAGGTTTGTTGTTTCGTTTTGTCTCTCTCTAGTCTTTGTAATAGGATTCGGTATGTTATCAGTTTTAGTAGCTTTGGGGGTAGTCGATTGTATAGAGGGTATGAAGATAGACATTTTGAACAGTCTATCTATGTTTTGATTCCTGTTTGGATGAGAATGCAGGGAAATCTATGACTCTAAAGACTATGTTAGAACCACTATGTACCTTGTGTTTCAACAGTAATATAGTTTTTATTCACAAAAAAAAAAACCATACATTGGTTTGTTTAGATTTCAGTATATTGGTATATGTTATATAAAGTGTAATAGTTATATACATTGGTTTATGTTATATAAAGTGTGAATAGTTATATATACTATGGTATATATTATATAAAGTATGACTAGTTCATATATATATTATGGCATTTGCTATATGAAGCTTAAATGGCTTATACATACTCTGGTTGACAATACATGAAGCTTGATGAGGATAATGGTTACGATTCATAATTAAATGCAAGTCATGGATGAAGTCAACTTATGGTAGCATTACCATAAGTAATACTCTCCACTTAATCTGGAAGATTAACAACAATACAAGCTTGATAGTGTAAATTGGTTTATGGTTCAACCATTAAACTAGAATAACATATAAGAGTTTTTAATAAAAGCTACATAAGAAACCAATAGTAATATTAATGGATTACGATAGTATCAAAGTCAATGATTAATACTATACTATAAGTATTTGCCAAGATAAGGCTAGTTCTTATTCTGTAATTAAAAAGTAATAAATATTTGATGCATGTATAGTACATAAATACAAATTATACCTTATCAATAGACAATGCGGAGTCACACTACATCCTCTTCGTATTTCATACCTGGGACATAAGAATTAATGTCGTCAGCATGTACATATAATTTTTTTTTTTAAATTGAGTAAATTAGGGCTGTGACAAATTGGTATTAGAGCACAGTTGCAAACACTAGGCCTGAAAATTGTCTCAAACATGCATGATCATCATGAAACCTGAAAACAAAAACTGACTTATTTTTTCTTTATGATATTTCTGGAACAGAAATATAATCATTTTTTTGCAGGAAAATGGAAGGAGTAGAGACATCTACTGAAGATGGATCACATCGCAGCGAACAAGAAAATCATGAATAAAATAATCATGAACAAGAGAATGTCAATAATGATAATTTATGGGTTGATTTAAATGATAATAGAAATGATAATCAATATGGAATTTTACAAATTGTGAAAGAGTTAAAAGCAGAAATCTTAAGTGTTAAGGAAGATAATGAACACATATTAAAATCTCAGGAAGAGTTAAACAACATTCTACTCACGAAACTACTTGAGCAAGAAACAGTGAAGAATAAACCTTTAGATGAAGAAATTGAGAAAAATCCATCATATAAGCGTAAGGGAGGAAAGTTAAGTTTTGTCGATAATGAAAGTGATTCATCTAGTGGTATTTCAGTAAGAGAACATAAACAAAAACATAATACAAGTGATAGTAGTGATGATGAACAGATTATGAAAAAGAGTAAACACTATGAAGAAATTTCTGGAGAGTTCAAGAAAATAAAACCACCAATGTTCAATGGTGAAATAGAAACCGGGGAAGAAGTCGAAGCATGGTTGTCCAAAATGCATAAATATTTTCAGAGTTATAATTACTCCACATAACGTAAATCAATGATGGCTATCTATAATCTATCCGGAAAGGCATATATATGGTGGCAAGATATTAAAAAGGTAAAGAACATAAAATAATGTCATATCACATGGAGTTCATTCAAGAAACTGTTTAAAAGAAAATATATTTATGAACAGTAATATGAAGAGAAGCCAAAGAATTCTATGATTTGAAACTTGGAACTTTAACTATGAAAAAAATGTGTTGCAAGTTTCTAAGTTTATTACGATATGTACCTTATATTACTGAAGAAAAAACAAGATTACAAATATTTCTAAGTTGTTTTCCTGTTATGAATAAAGAGAGGATTGAGTATGATAACCCTAAAACTTTAGAGGAAGCAATGAAGAAAGCTAATTTCTGTTTTGATCAAAATAAAAACAAGAGAGATAATTTACCAGCACGGAAAGGAAAGAACTTTGATCCAAATAAAAGAGTTAATAAATTTTTCAGAAGTGTTGGAAATAATCATAAAAAATATCAAAGTAATAATTTCAGAAACAGACCTCCAAATGCAGTTAATAATCCAAGAAGAGATACATCTGCTACTTATAACAGAGTTAATAATCCAAGAGGTCCTTTACAATGTTGGGAGTGTGGTGAACCACACTACTTTAAATATTGTCCAAAAAATATGAAGATTGTTAATAATATACATTCTATACAAGAAGATGCTACTGTAGAGGATGCGGCCAGAAGTATACCAAGGATCAGCGCAGCATTGGAGAATCGACAGGAAAAACATCAATCAACAATGGTTGAAATAGAAGGTATGTTACAAGACAAATCTATTTCTATGTTGATAGATCCAAGTGCAACTCTAAGTTATGTATCTTCTAGAATGGTAGATGCATGCAAACTTCAGCAAAGTAAATTTGAGAAATCATGGTTAGTTTAGTTAGCTATAGGAACAAAAAGGAAAGTTACTAGCTATGTTAAAAACTATGAATTTTACATGAATGACTTGAAAATACATGCGGATTTAAATATTTTACCTTCAGGATCATACGATATGATAATCAGAATGGACTGGTTAGAGAAAAATAGAGTGATTTTGAATTGTTATGAAAATTATTTTACATGCAAAGATGAAGAAAATAATTCTGTTTTGGTGAAAGGAATTCCTAGAAAATTTTTGATAAGAGAAATCTCTGCTTTGAAATGAAAAGATCTGTTAGAAAAGGTTGTAAAGTTTTTGTTGTTCAAATTTTAGATGACAAAGATAAAAGTGATAAACTTGATATAAACGACATTCCAATATTAAAAGAATTTAAGGATGTCTTTCCGGAAGAAGTTCCATGACTGCCTCCTAAAAGTGAGATAGAATTTACAATCGATCTCGTACCAAGAGCAGTACTAGCTTCAAAATATCCTTATAGAATGAACATTTTGGATTTAAACGAATTAAAATCTCAGATACAAGAATTGATTTAAAAAAATTATATCCGACCAAGTGTGTCCCCTTGGGGAGCACCACTAATCTTTGTTAAAAATAAAGATGGCACTTTAAGATTGTGTATTGATTATAAACAATTAAACAAGATGACTATTAAAAATAGATACCTGCTACCCTGAATTGATGATATTTTTGATCAATTCAAAGGAGCAACTATCTTTTCTAAGATAGATTTACGATCGGGATATCACCAAGTAAGAGTAAAATATGAAGACATTTATAAAAATTCATTTAGGTCCAGGTATGGTCACTATGAATTTGTTGTGATGCCTTTTGGGTTGACAAACGCACCCACAGTATTTATGTGTTTAATGAATAGTGTGTTAAGTAAATACTTAGATAAATTCGTAGTCGTATTTATTGACGATATATTAATTTATTCTAAGAATGAACAGGAACATGAAGAACATTTAAGAATTGTACTACAAGTTTAAGAGAATAAGAATTTTATGCAAAGTTTAGTAAATGTGATTTATTTAAAGATAGAATCCAGTACTTAGGACATGTGATAACTAAGGAAGGTATATGAGTTGATCTTGATAAAGTAAAAGCCATAATGGAGTGGCCAGTTCCTAAGGATGTGTCAGACATAAGATCATTTATGGGAATAACCGGTTACTACAGAAAATTTATTGAAGGATTTTCAAAAATTGCTTATCCTATAACTTCTTTACAAAAGAAAGGAAAGAAATTCGAATGGAATAATAAATGTGGAGAAAGTTTAACAAACTAAAACATTTGTTAACAACAGCTCCTGTCCTTAAGATTTCAGATCCTTATAAAGAATTTACTATCTGCACGGATGCATGCAAAGAAGGTTTAGGAGGAGTACTAATGCAAGTTAATTACGTTGTGGCTTACGAGTCAAGAAAATTAAAAGAACGTGAAAAAAATTATGCAACTCATGAATAGGAGTTGGCTTCAATAATTCACGCATTAAAAATGTGGCAACATTATTTGATTGGTAGACGTTTCTTACTAAAAACATATAATGTAAGTTTAAAGTATCTTTTTTATCAACAAAAGTTGAATGCAAGACAAGCAAGATGGTTGTCTTTTCTAAGCGAATATGATTTTGAGATAAAACATATTAAAGGAAAAGAAAATAAGGTAGCAGACACTTTGAGTCGCCATGTTAACATGTTGTTTATGGATGCAAACAACATTAATGAAACTGATTTAGAAGTTAAAATACAAACAAAAACAAGAAATGATGAATAATACCAGAAAATAAAAGTAAAAACAACAAAAAATGAAGATCGACAAGTAAAAACAAGTTTTAAATTTAGCAAAAATACATTATTAATGTATAAGAACATGTTGTATATACCTAATTCTGCATATGTAAAGCTGTTAATTATGAATGAAATGCATAAAACACCTTACTCAAGACATCCTGGATATCAGAAAATGATTACTATGTTGAAGAAAGAATTTTATTGGCCTAGCATGAAAAATGAAGTTGTTGATTATATAGCTAGATGCATGGAATGTCAGCAAGCTAAAACTGAGCATCAACATCCAGCAAGTTTATTACAGCCTTTACCAATTCCAAAATGGAAATGGGAAGTCATTAGTATGGAATTTATAACATTTTTTCCTAGAAACTCTAAACAAAATGATTCTATAATGGTTGTGGTTGACAAGTTAAGTAAGGAATCCCATTTTATTCCTATTAAATCTACATATAAGGCTATTAATATCGCTGAGATATTCATGAAACAAATTTTTAGATTGCATGGTGTGCCTAAAATAATTGTTTCTAACAGAGATACAAAGTTTACGGGAAATTTTTGGAAAGCTTTGTTTAAAGGGTTAGATACTAAACTAAATTTTAGTATATCTTTTCACCCTCAAACTGATGGATAGACTGAAAGAGTTAATCATATTTTAGAATACATGCTTAGAATGTATGTTATGGATAAACCACGAAAATGGGAAGACTATTTACATTTGGTTGAGTTTGCTTATAATAACTATTTTCAAGCTTCTGCTAAGATGAGTCCATTTTAAATACTTTATGGATGAAAGTGTAACACTCCAGTTTCTTGGATTAGTCCAGTCGATAGATTGATGCTAGGTCTTGAATTGTTGAAAGATATGGAACTAACCGTGAAACAAGTGTGGAAAAATTTGAAAGTAGCTCAAGATAGACAAAAGAGCTATGCTGACTTAAAAAGAAATCAAAGGGAGTTCCAGGTAGGAGACCATGTTGATGTAAAGGTAAATCCAAGAAAGAGTTCCCTAAGATTGGGAAAGTGTGCTAAACTAGCACCCAAGTATTGTGGTCCTTTTGAAATATTAGACCGGATTGGACCGATAGCTTATCAATTGGCATTACCACCTACGGTAAAAGTACATAATTTTTTCATGTTTATTTGTTAAAGAAATACATACATGATGCTACTCATGTTGTGGATTAGAACGTTATCTAGGTGGAACCAGAAGGAGAATTCTAAGTGGGACCAGAATGCATCCTCGAAAGGAGGTATCTTATCCTTCGGAACCACATTATTGGGAAAGTAAAAGTGCAATGGATGCACCTTAACCTAGAAGAGGCTACTTGGGAATTGGAAAGTAAAATGCAGGAGGCATATCCAATTCTATTTCAAAATGAAACAATGGAAGATTGAATAACACCGAGGATGGTGTAATCTTTAAGGGGGGGTGTATATAATACCCCTAAACCCTTAGTTAAAGTTTAAATACTTTGTATTAATTTTTTAATTGTTGTTGAACAATTATTTGACCAAGTGTGTTCAAAGACACTTGTTTGAGGATATTGTATTATTTTTATTATTTAATAAACAAAACAGGAGAATTCAATCTGAAGTAGTTGTTTAAAGAGTGTTTGCTGGTCCACAAGGAGGAATGACATGTGTTGGAAATATTTTCCATAGTGGTGAAAACCACTAATTAATACCTCAATAGGTGCAGGAGGCATCATCCTTATTTTTAAGGTCAGAACTCCAGATGGAGGTTCTAGAGCAGGAGGCTCATGATAGACCTAAGTCCTAGGTAATGCTTTATTAAGCAATTCCCATCAGACAAGCATGAGGCTTGGATGGAAGAGGGAAATTATTTTGTTGAGTTGAGAAAGAGAATTGAGTGATAGTTCTGGGTTGCTTCAGATGTCTTTGTCCTTGTTGTCCAGCAAACAGGTTCAGGGGTTCCAGAACAAGTAAGCTTGGTTGTTCTAGAAGATTGGTTGGGAGGAACGATGAACTTTAGATTGGATTCAGTTTGTTCTTTCATTCAGGTTCTATTATTGTTTTAATAGTATTCTATACATTTATTTCTCTACCTGTTTAGCATTTACTGTGTAAAATTAGTAGCAAATTATGAACTGTACTTTGTCTATTTAAATGTTCTGCTAATGAATTTTGTTATAAGAAATGTATTTTATATTAAATAGATGTTCTATAAATTTTACTTATGAAGAATATGCCTCCTATGTTTATGTATATGTAGTATCCTATTCTGTTTTGTTATCAATGATATTCTTATTTAGAATTTGGTAATTAATACTCTAGATAGAATTATTATGAATAATATTTTATCTTTGTTCTTTAATTATTATCAGTAAATTGTTAAACATAATTAGGGTTTATATTTAAAATAAACAGTCCATTACCGTATAAACATATAGTATGAAAATAGAGTTTTCATATAAATACAAGATATATATATATATATATATATATATATATATATATATATATATATATATATATATAATAGAAATACAATTTCTATTCTGGTTTCCAATCATATTTTATACAAAGACGAAAGGTCATTAAGTGTGGAAACTCAAGGATTCACATATTACTAAACAAATACGAATTACATACAAATTCTTATAGCTAAGAAGAGCCATGAGGCTCACATAATATCAATCTAAGTAAAAATCGAGCATAACATTGTTATCACAGAGTCGTAAGACTCTTAGGGTTTTTTTCAAACACCTATTGTATTCACATTTCCAAGTAATCACAGATTGCACACAAGAATAGTCAAATCATTAACATTACAGATCCGAGAGGCTCGACAATCATTATTGATAAACGACAGAGCCACAAGGCATATAAAAGATGGTAAATAATCATTTAAACAAGTAAATAGATGTTTACTATTTCATCTATGTAGATGTCCATTGGTTAAACAGAGTCGTATGACTCTTAGTTTTAACTTTGCAATATGAATTCTTCACAGTCGTAAGGATAAGAACATAGTTGTGAGGCTTGTTCGAACAGTAAGATAGGCTAACGAAATGATAACAGAGCCGTAAGGCCACATAGAGAGAAAGGTCGAAACATATAAACAGTAATGCAATACTTTCTTTAAACTACGACTTAAGCAACAGATTCGAATGGATTTCATAAAATCAATGCAAGGTTTGAATGCCGAAGGGCATCGTTCTTTTAATTACATTTCATTCAGCTATGGAGAAATCCGTATAAAAAAACTTAGAGTTCAAAACCACACATACAGAGTCGTAAGGTTTCACAAGTTAAAAATATTCCAAGTTTTCATTAACATGAGAAATAGAACAAGCCGACATGAAATCTTTATTAACAAGTTGGTAAATAATTAACAGATCCGAACGACTTGGTGAATAAATAAGTAAATATTTAATGAATTCGTTCTGGTTGTCTCATCCCATGTGAAATTATGAAATAGTAAGCAAATAACATACTCAGGTGGAAGTTTCCAGTTAGTGTACCGGCTTAAACACCCAAAAGATAGCCACGTCCACGAGACCACCTACAAACAAGTGTTAATGAGTAGTTAGGTTTTAAAGATTAAATGGGTTTAAAGATAGTGGAAGAATGCTTACCAGAGTTATGGTGGCCATCGTTTCCCCTTAATCAACGGGATAACATGTTCTCCCTACAAAACAAACAATAATATGAGTATGGTTACATTCAAGATATGTAACTAACTGCAAAGCAAAACCTCTGTGAAAGATTAGTTACAAATAGCATCGTGGATTTACATATTAAAAACATTAAGGGTTGAGCATTTCATTACTTACCCTGAAGGACGAACAGAGATGTCGAGAGCTCCATTGATCATTGTCAGCATTGGCTTCCAACAAATCCCATCGGTATTCAAGTTTAACACTTAACACCATTTGACAGAGCCCAAAACTCCCAAATGCTTAACAAGCGAAATCACAGAGTCAAACTGTGAACACTAAAGACCCGACAGTCTGGAGGGAAATCCCTCATAAGCTCTGCATAGAGAGGTCGTAACAACCTTTAAAACCTGTTACTCTTCACCATGGCGATAGCAGGGTTGGTTATTCTCTACACAGAGCCACCCTTCATCGCAGCAGCATAACCCTACACTATTGAACAACAAATGAACAATACCTTTCCTCGTAGCTTAACTAAACCTTGGAGGAAACCAGTTATGATCCAAGGATCGTGATCAACACTCATAGCATTTCCATGCAAGGAAGACTGATCCAATACTTGTTATGGTGATTAAGCCATCACATGGCTTCACCAACCTTCAGCCGAGTTGGCAATCTCCAGCGGTCCTGCGATAACCAAGACAAGCCATGCATTAATGCTAAGTCTATATCATATTTAATACACAGATATTTCGAATTAATACAAGATCTTATTAAATGGTATTCGAATCCTGGTTATGCATTACAACTGTGAACTCGAGATTTGAATCACATATTCATGGTAATGAATCTCGTAACCATAGCTTAGACTTTGGCAAGACGAGTTCATATGGTCGTTTTCATACCTTGTTATAAAATGTATCGTTTAGGATTAAGCTCATAACCTTGGGTTAGCATAGCTTGTGAGAGCATGCATTAAGATATATGCATAGTCTCTATATTGGTTAGTAACCATACATTGGTTTCTTATATATATATTTCATTACGTTAACATTTGACACATGAAGTTTTAATAGTTATACGATGATTATTAACCATACATTGGTTTGTTTAGATTTCAGTATATTGGTATATGTTATATAAAGTGTAATAGTTATATACATTGGTTTATGTTATATAAAGTGTGAATAGTTATATATACTATGGTATATATTATATAAAGTATGACTAGTTCATATGTATACTATGGCATTTGCTATATGAAGCTTAAATGGTTTACAAATACTCTAGTTGACAATACATGAAGCTCAATGAGCATTATGGTTATGATTCATACTTAAATGCAAGTCATGGATGAAGTCGACTTATGGTAGAATTACCATAAGTAAGACTCTCCACTTAATCTGGAAGATTAAGAACAATACAAGCTTGATAGCATAAATTGGTTTATGGTTCAACCATTAAATTAGAATAAAATATAAGAGTTTTTAATCAAAGCTACATAAGAAACCAACAGTAATATTAATGGATTATGACAGTAGCAAAGTCAGTTATTAATACTATACTATAAGTATTTTCCAAGCTAAGGCTGGTTCTTATTCTGCAATTAAAAAGTAATCAATATTTGACACATGTATAGTACATAAATACAAATTATACCGTATCAATAGACGATGTGGAGTCACACTTCATCCTCTTCGTATTTCATACCTGCGACATAAGAATTAAAGTCATCAACATGTACATATAATTTTTTTTTTTAAATTGAGTAAATTGGGGTTGTGACATCCCGGATGTCCATCCAAGTCAATGGAGTAAAAAGACCAGTCTAATAAAAAAGACTCTAAAGTCTCCTGAGATTTCTTGCCTTCTATCATACTTTCTTGTAAGAGGATGACCGAAGGCTTTAGAGTATTTTTTACTGGACTGGCCCCCTAACCCCCTAACATTGTAGGAGAGGCACAACATTAGTTCACCCTCGAAAGGGAAAACCCTTCTCGAAGGGCCCCATTAATAGTTTTTTGTTTTCCTGACTTAATATCTGCCAAAGCTTGATTTTTTGCTTTTGATAAATGCGATTTTCTACCTAGAATAATCTTGGTCAGGGAATCTTGTTTCAAACCTCCTTCTAGGACTTCCTCCTTTCTGGACAGCGTAACCACCTTAGCCTAGTATTGTAGACTTTTGAGAAAGCCACCTAGCTAGGTTTTGGTTTTGTCCGAGGGAAAGAGGATTTCTCAACACCTTCTGCTACTGGCACGTCTTTTTTTATGGGAGAACATGGAGGAGGAAAGGTACAGAGGGAAGGAGAGGTACCCGACCCAACCAAGTTTACTTCTAACGAAGGATTATTTAATAAAGATAAAATAGGAGAAGGGACAAGAATGTTAACATCATACGTACCAGGAGGAGGATCTATCAAAGGATCCATCAACGTGGAAGAGTCGATGTTGAAAACTTGCTTCTGCAATGTGCTCAACTCACCACCTTTTTCTTCAGTTCCTTCCTTTTCCTTTTGTTGTAGAATACCTGACAATATCTTGACCCAAATTTTCCTTTGAAATTGAGCGCTTGAAGCAGGATTCGGGAAATCTCAGACTATGTGGCCTACATTTCTACAACCAAAACATCTGAAAGGAATTTTCCAGTAATCCAAATGCTGGTTCCACAAGCTATCATTCATATCCAACTTAATTTCTTCAAATAAATCATCATGTAGGTCCAATTCAACAAGAATCTTTGCACAACGTCTATCTGTTTTGGTGTCCCAGTCATTCTCCAATGCAATGAACCTTCTGAGTTTATTTCCAATCGCCTGTAAAATAGGTTTTTGCCATAAAATGATGGGAAGATGGGGAAAAATAACCCAAACCTGCTGTAAATTATGGGGCTCTCTGCGTGCATTAAGATCTATTATCCAACGCTTTAGTATTAATCCAGAAGGACCCCAATTCCAATTTAGTTCAAGCAACCTCTGTGTGTCCACCTTTGAATGCACTCTGAATAAAATCCATCCTCTCGACAGAATGTGGAAGGAGGGGAGTTGGTTGAGTATCAGAACCCAATTCCTTTCCATCCAGCTATGTAAGGAAATCTCTACAGCCTGTTTTCCACAGAAACAACCAACTAGTGTTTAAGAAAGATAGTCTGAAATTTACTCTATTCTGATCTCCCGTTCGACCATCAACACTGCCGGCTCCGACTTTGATCTCGCTACTTTTCGATGCATGGGTTTGTTATTTGGAGGAACTATGCAATCATTTTCTGGACTGGGGGATGAATGCACATCCTCCCTCTGTACTGGACTCTGCAGCCGAAGGGTCTTTTCATGATCAGGCGAACCCGTGAAATTATTGTGCCACTTAAATTATTTGTCAATCGTGAAGATTGATCTCTCAGGTGAGGGACTATCATATTCCACCTCATCCAGATCCATCATGCTAACCTTAAAGAAAATATGACGCAGAAAAAGGATGACGTAATGACTGATTTCACGTGCGAGGGAGAGCCTGGGATAACCAAAAAAGGGGAAAATTTTAAAAACTCCATAATGTTTAACTGCTCTGAAAACCTTCAACATTCGGATACTGCAAGCTTCTCCTAGCTCCATAGAGCTCCATCTTCGCCCCCTTATCTTAATTACTTACAACATCCTAATTATTTATAAAAATGTGAACATGATAATTAAAGTTATTCTCTTTAGTCGAAGCTTAACCATTCTTCACAAACAGTCACATTCTAACTCATGAAATTATATATATTATTATCAAAATATACATGCTCACATTTTAAGACACAATACCGTCCTCATAGAAAACCTCCTCATATTGTGATTAACCATAGGAAAAATATCCATAATGTAATCTATAGCTATGAGCTCGTAAAGCTAATCATTTAAGAATGTCTAGCATTCATTCAAAATAATCCTTCAAAGGAAATTAAAGACATGTGAGGAGCACTATAATGTTCTCTAAGTATAAGGAGACCCATTCTCATAATCACATCTCCTATAAAAAAAAATCTGAATTCATAACCATCAATAGATTATAGTTCTATACCTTATACATGTACCACCTAAAGGCACTCTCTAATTAATATATATATTTATAAAAATCATGAAATACATCTCTAACATAATGTGTATGACCTTTACCCGTAATTCAATTATAATGTGAATATTAAGTCAATGGTTTCGACTACAACCTTTATAAGTAATTCAGTTATAATGTGAACATTTAAACTCATGGTTTCGACAACATTATATATATATCGTTTATAATATGAATATAATTCAAGCGGTATGTTTCGACTATATATATATGTATACAACCTTTACAAGTAATTCAATTATAATCTAAATATTAAACCAATTATTTCGAAATCCATTGGTAGAAAACAAGATAGGAGCGATTATCACCGGTTACACCAACTGCGTTTGTCACTATATCGGGTCTATCAAGATAGTAACAGAAAAGAGTTTCCTTTGCAACGTCCTACCAACGGATACTACAGAATTATTAAAGTTAGAATACTTAACCCGTTTGTAATAAATATAGATTGCTTAATGTCTAGTAAAACAACTCCATACTCGGAGTGAATTTTTGACACGCGGTAAGTTAGGTAGCTAGAGTTACACAGCCGGGATTTTTTTTTTTTTTTTTTTCTGCGCGATACCTCCCCCAAAGGTCGTAGACAGACATAACTAAATCAAGAAATATTATTTCTGTGGCCGATTTCTCGAGGAGGAATTATACCACGTACATGATCTGTCAGGCATGGAAACATTTGTGAATCGACTAAAATATTCAGAATGTAGGGAGTGGGCGTAGCTATTAAACCAAGCTTTATATCATTTTATTAATTACCATTTCAATAATGGTGAGATAGTTTATAATCACGAGGGTTACGCTCAGCATATTTATCTCTTAACAAAATTACTTGTTTAATACATGATATCGTTTAATATGACTTATTTTTTGAAGTAAATCCGCTCAGTATTATTCAGATTGGTGCATCACTAGCTAACTATATAACTAGCAATATCAATATTAATAATATTAATGTCTCCAAATACCTAAATAGGCGTAAATGAGATACATATTATAAGAAAAAACATTAATATGAAAAGTATGTGCCCCATTTAGGCCTATCGACGTATTCGGAAACATTAATATTATTAATGTTGTTGTTGCTAGTAACGAATGTGCGCATACACATATCTCAGAAATATTAATAAAATAATATTGTTTAATAACTTTAAAGAAATACATAATATAATTGTTTGATTAATTAGTTAATAATAATATTAGTTAATTAAATAAATAATAATATATTAAAAAATTATTTGTTATTTAAATAATTAATTATTATACTATAATTAATTAACATTATCAATTTATTAATATTGGAGGTATGTGTAATATTCTGATATATTTTGGAGATATTTATTAACATTATGATATATTTGACACGTTAATAATGTTTTTTTTATAATATTTTATAATAAAATAAAATAATTTAATTGTTTATAATATAATAATACATTATAAAACTATTATTGAATTATATTTTAGTAAATAAAATTAATAAATGATAAAACGTAAATAATATTAAAAATTATAATAATTACTTAATTAATTGTAATTCAATAATTAATTATATAATAATATCATTTTTAAATACAATGATAATAGTTTTAATTATATTATATTATATTATTCTATGATAAGAAGAAAGATAGTATTTAACTATAATATTACAGTCAAAGTAATAATAAAATAATATTGCTTCATTCAAAATATTATTATTTGACTATAATATAATTATATTATAGTATATATACTATAGAGATATTAAATATGATATAAATTAATTAAATGTAATATTTAATTCAATTATAATATAATAATTAGTAAAAAATAATTCCATTAAATTATAGAGATATTAAATATATTATAATTTAATTAAATATGATATTTAAATTTATTATAGTATAATAAGTAATTAAAAAATAATTTCATTAAATAATAGAGATTAAATATATTTTAATTTAATTAAATATGATATTAATCAATTATAATATAATAATTAATTAAAAAACAATTTCATTAAATTATAGTATTATATTATAATTTAATTAGAACAATTAATATAAGTTGATGATAAATAAGAGTATTCAAATAATGATGAAGAATATTATAACAATATAATATACTATCCCTAGACGCGGGTGCCACCACAACAACTAGGTGGCATGTGTTGGAGGTTCCTCAGCATGGGAGCCCACGACATGGCACCATGCATTACATGCATTAACCCGCCTAGATTTCTTCCTCCTCTCATCGTTAATGGCACATTCAAGGAGCTTCATCTGGACATCCCCTCACCCGCTGGTTGGATGCACACACAATGCGACATAAACCATGATGAGCGTCAAATTTCACATTGTGAATATGTCGCATATAACCCTTGATGAATGCCACAATGCAATGTAACCCTTGATAAACATCACAATGCGACATAAACCTTGATGAATGTCAAATTTCACATTGTGAATATGTTGCATCTAACCCTTAATGAATGCCACAATGCAACATAACCCTTGATAAACATCACAATGCGACATAAACCTTGATGAATGTCAAATTTCACATCTTGGGCATTTTCGCAATGCGACATAACCCTTGATGAACGCCACAATGCAACATAAGCCTTGATAAACATCACAATGCAACACAAACCTTAATGAACATCAAATTTCACATTGTGAATATGTTGCATCTTGGGTTGTGTCAGCATATGTGTAAGATATTAGGCATTGTTGCAATGCGACATAACCCTTGATGAACGCCACAATGCAACGTATACCTTGATAAACATCACAATGTGGCATAAACTTTGATGAACGTCAAATTTCACATTGTGAATATGTCGCATATAACCCTTGATGAATGCCACAATGCAACATAAGCCTTGATAAACATGACAATGCGACACAAACATTAATGAACATCAAATTTCACATTGTGAATATGTCGCATATTGGGTTGTGTCATCATATGTGTCACATATTGAGCATTTTCGCAATGGGACATAACCCTTGATGAATGCCACAATGCAACGTAACCCTTGATAAACATCACAATGCAACATAAACCTTAATGAACGAAAAATTCCACATGGTGAATATGTCGCATCTCACCCTTGATGAATGCCACAATGCAACATAAGCCTTGATAAACATGACAATGCGACACAAACCTTAATGAACGTCAAATTTCACATTGTGAATATGTCGCATATTGGGTTGTGTCGTCATATGTGTCACATATTGAGCATTGTCGCAATGTGACATAACCCTTGATGAACGCCACAATGCAACGTAACCCTTGATAAACATCACATTGCGACATAAACCTTGATGAACGTCAAATTGCACATTGTGAATATGCCACATCTAACCCTTGATGAATGCCACAATGCAACATAACCCTTGATAAACATCACAATGGGACATAAACCTTGATGAACGTCAAATTTCACATCTTGAGCATTGTCGCAATGCGAAATAACCCTTGATGAATTCCACAATGCAACATAACCCTTGATAAACATCACACTGCAACATAAACCTTGATGAACGTCAAATTTCACATCTTGGGCATTGTCGGAATGCGACATAACCCTTGATGAGCGCCGCAATGCGACATAACCCTTGATGAACGCCACAATGCAACATAAGCCTTGATAAACATGACAATGCAACACAAACCTTAATGAACATCAAATTTCACATTGTGAATATGTCGCATCTTGGGTCAAGTGTCGTCATATGTGTTACATATTCAGCATTGTCGCAGTGCGACATAACCCTTGATAAACGCCACAATGCAACGTAATCCTTGATAAAAATCATAATGTAAGGTAAACCTTGATGAATGTCAAATTCCACATTGTGAATATGTCGCATCTAACCCTTGATGAATGCCACAATGCAAAATAACCCTTGATAAACATCACAATGCGACATAAACCTTGATGAATGTCAAATTTCACATCTTGGGCATTGTCGCAATGTGATATAACCCTTGATGAACGCCACAATGAAACATAACCCTTGATAAACATCACATTGCGACATTAACCTTGATGAACGTCAAATTTCACATCTTGGGCAGTGTCGCAATGTGACATAATCGTTGATGAATGCCACAATGCAACATAAGCCTTAATAAACATGACAATGCGACACAAACCTTAATGAATGTCAAACTTCACATTGTGAATATGTCACATCTTGGGTTGTGTCATCATATGTGTCACATATTGAGCATTGTCGCAATGTGACATAACCCTTGATGAATGCCACAATGCAACATAAGCCTTGATAAACATGACAATGCGACACAAATCTTAATGAACGTCAAATTTCACATTGTGAATATGTCGCATCTTGGGTTGTGTCGTCATATGTGTCACATATATTGATAATAATTAATGAACACCACAATGCCACAATATGTGTCACATATTCATAATAATTAATGAACGCCATATTGATAAGATGAACGTCAAATTTCACATCTTGGGCATTGTCACAATGCGACATAACTCTTTATGAATGCCACAATGCAACATAAGCCTTGATAAACATGACAATGCAACACAAACCTTAATGAACGTCAGATTTCACATTGTGAATATGTCGCATATTGGGTTGTGTCACCATATGTGTCACATATTGAGCATTGTCGCAATGTGACATAACCCTTGATGAATGCCACAATGCAACGTAACCCTTCATAAACATCACAATGCAACATAAACCTTGATGAACGTCAAATTCCACATTGTGAATACGTCACATCTAACCCTTGATGAATTCCACAATGCAACATAACCCTTGATACACATCACAATGCGACATAAACCTTGATGAACATCAAATTTCACATCTTGGGCATTGTCGCAATGCGACATAACCCTTGATGAATGCCACAATGCAACATAAGCCTTGATAAACATCACAATGTGACATAAACCTTGATGAATGTCAAATTTCACATCTTGGGCATTGTCGCAATGCGACATAACCCTTGATGAACGCCACAATGCAACATAAGCCTTGATAAACATGACAATGCAACACAAACCTTAATGAACATCAAATTTCACATTGTGAATATGTCGCATCTTGGGTCAAGTGTCGTCATATGTGTCACATATTGAGCATTGTCGCAATGCGACATAACCCTTGATGAACGCCATAATGCAACTTAACCCTTGATAAAAATCATAATGCGACGTAAACCATGACGTCAAATTTCACCATTAAGAACCCATGTCAACCCTTCTATTTACTTTGTTAGTATATTGTTGTTGGACGCATATGCTTTGTAAGTCGTCCCGTAGTATTTGTTGATCCATAATTTGTATTATTGTTGTTGGACGCATATGCTTTGTAAGTCGTCATGTAGTAATTGTTGATCCATATTTTGTATTGGCCCATGGTTTGTATTAACACATGGTATTGACCCATGGTATTAGCGCCTAAACTTAGTATATAAGTTTGTGTTGAGACCAATGAAGGTACCGTGAAGTTATTTGTATTGAGCTTGCTCAAAGGAGGTTGCCCCCTCGAAGTGGCCTGCGATCAATATAAAAGTGATTCTAAGTTATGTTATTTCTGCTATTTCATGTGTTTTCATTAATTAATTATTGCAAGTTCTTCACATTCACATTGTGAATATGTTGCATCTAACCCTTGATGAATGCCACAATGCAACATAAACCTTGATAAGCATCACAATGCGACTCAAACCCATTGTAACACTACGTTTATGAAGCAATCATGAAAGAAGAGCCTCAGCAGCCCTAGTGCAATGGTTTGGTCAGAATCAAAATGTGATTGAGTGGTGGATTTTCAGCAGCTGAAAACAGAATCGGACTTCACTGAATGGCTTTGGCAGATGGGAAATGTCTAGCACTCGGCTCGTTTCAGGGCAGCAAACAACAACTTCATCCCTTCGAACAACAACTTCATCATTTCGTTCTCTATCGTCGTAGACCCCATCAATGGTGTGGGGGACTTCACCTCCGTCCAAGACGCCATTGATTTTATCTATGTAATTACAAAACAAATAGAGTACACCACCATGAAGCATAACCGCTCTGAAGCATAACCGTCACGGCACACTCGGCATAACAAATCCTCCATAACGCACACTTGACATAACGAAGCCGTCATAACTGCACACTTTAGCATAATGAAGCCTCCATAACTGTACACTCCGCATAACGAAGCTTCCATAACCACTTGTTATGCAAAATACGTGATGTACATGTACGTGGGAACAAGATCCCCTCCACCTCCACGGCGATGAAGCAAGCAATAACTGCATAACCACGTGGGCGCAATAGTCGGACTGAGGATCTCTTAATCATCCATGCCTGATAAACTAATATTAAGCAAGCCTATAACCTCCCTTAACTATGACGATGACCATAGAAATCATCCCCGCCACACATGTGTCACCCTCTGCTCGATCTTGATGATTGGCTCTTCCAAGTCCATCCCCAAAAACGTAAGATATAAATGCCTATCAATGTAATAAATGTTAATTATATATATATATATATATATATATATATATATCAACCTTTAAATCTAAAACACAATTTATAGCCTATGCAAGAGTGATTATATTAATTAAATAATTAAACCATATTAATTTATTAATATTTTGAATGTATAAATTTTTTAAAATAGACATTACACATATGTACTAATTATGTAAAATAAAACATTGTATATCAATATCTACAACTAACATTCAAAAATATATTATATTGATTATAATAATATTGTATAAACATAAATCAAAAGTAAGTGAATTAATTAAGCATTAGTAATATATATATATATATATATATATATATATATATAAACTTTTAAATCAAAAACACAATTTATAGCCTATGCGAGTGATTATATTAATTAAATAATTAAACCATATTAATTTATTAATATTTTGAATGTATAAATTTTTTAAAATAAACATTACACATATGTACTAATTATGTAAAATAAAACATTATATATCAATATCTACAACTAACATTCAAAAATATATTATATTGATTATAATAATATTGTATAAACATAAATCAAAAGTTCGGCTGAAAAAAAACATAAATCAAAAGTAAATGAATTAATTAAGCATTAGTAAATCTCAAAAATATAAATATATTGATTATAATAATATTATAAAATAAATAAATAAATTGTGTAGACATAAATTAAAAGAACCACATATAATTATTGGCAAAAAATAAAGAATAAATTTAATTATGAAAGGAATATATATATATATATATATATATATATATATATATATATTAAATTTTTAAGTTAATAACAATTTTAATTAATGCACAAATATAACAACATTCACTCATTTAAAATATAATTTTGTATTTTTAAAAACTTCATCATTTCACAAAGGATTTGGATAATATGATAATGCTTCTGGGCCACTCAAGGGAAAGAGTGACTGAATGTAATATTCTCCTCGTCAAACCGGTTACCGGGAAACTTTATATTGTAATATTCTCCTCCAAGAAGAACTCGACAAACCGGTTATGTGGAAACTTTATATTGAACTTACAAATTATAAAAAATAAAAATATTCTCTTCATATCATCGATAATCAATTATAATAATGGACAATATCAACAATAATAATGGATAATCCGTAGCAGTTGTTTTTTAATTCTGACTTAAATTATAAATTTATTAGGTAACCCCACTACTCGAGTTCCGATTAGATTGGATCCTTCGATCCTAGAAAGTTCAGGTTCTATGCCACAAAACTGAGCTAGAGATCGGCGAAGAGTTGAGCTACAACCATCCTACTCTTAGTTAATTTGCTACTCTAACTCGGATTTACTGCCGCAGGTTAAGCTTGGATTGGCTATAGCATGTGGCACACACAGTTATGGATTATGTTTATATTTAATCCTGAGAGTGCAGATCAACGATGGTAGCCACTATAGGTAATATGATACAGAGATTTCGCTCCTTTACAAGGAGATGGACTGTAGGTCTCAGAAACGGTTTAACATAAGTAATAAGTGAGATTGATTTGGTTACTGTTCGATCGCTGGTTTCTTATGGGATTAAGTTCATGCATTTTAAACTTTAACAAGAATTCACACATTCAACCAATCAAAACAGTTGGAAACTTCATACATATAGCAAGCAATGAAACAATAAACATTAGGGATTTAGCATAAGAAAATCAGTTCGGTATGGGACCGAACGTCCTGATCAGGTAGAAAAATAATTTTTCTTTTGCATAAATCGAAGGGCAAGATAACATTAGTTTACATTGTGACCCAGGGCCGTATTAGGTGAACACTTCAAGCACTTAAAGAGATACTGATAAACGATATTAGGTAAGGATCTGGCGATAACTTTCGCTGGAAGAAGTTGAATCGGTATGGAATACCGATCGTTCCATTCTTGCAAGTTTCTCCTCCGTCCAGGACAAGGGTTTATGCAACAACACGGAGAATTGGGCCTTATTAATATTTAAACAGATCCGTGACAATTAGTTATAGGTAAAAAAATTAAGAGGACTTTGACAGGAAAAGGTCGAGTCGATGATCAAGGCTGCCGAAGTTCACTACACATCTGGGGATTAGAACCTGAGCGACATGCAGAGTGTAAAATATGTTCAAATACTTTAGTAGATCGGAATCAGATCAATACAAACAGATCGATAATGGTATTTTTCAACAAAATACAACAGAAATGCAATCGCCATATTTTTCTTTTAACAAATATATAAAAATCGTTGTAGCATTTCAATCTAAGTTGACAATCTCATTGTCAATCGGATACATAGCGTAGTATACAACCAGATCTTTACCATTTCCCTAGAATAAGAGAAGATAATGAACTAAATCATGTTAACAAAAGAAACCTAAATAATATAATTATGAGTTTGGTGTCCTCAAGGCTCGACAGATTTTGATATGAAATGTAGGTACCCCCATTTCCGGGCCTTCTTAAAACTAAATCTGCAATTTATTTGCATAATATAAATTAAATCAATCTTATAATTGGTAGAAAAATATATTGACTTAAGTTTTGAACTAGCAAATACAAAATGAAACAATGAACTTGTCAACCGTAGGTCGATTTTACTGCCGAAGGAGGAGTCGATTTCGTCAATCCGATCCATCTTGTCCATTTTTGACCGTGTCTTCAGTTGGATCCCACAAGTAAAGGCTCGTTTAACCATAGGCGAAGCAATCGTTAGCTTCACCACCCAACCGTAGGCTTATGCAATCAGTCACATAGCCACCCCCGAGCCTCGGGGTTGTAGAGGATACACACCCGCAAGGATTCAGAGGTGAGATCCCTCTCACCAAAAGCCTTAGCCAAAATCACAATAGAAAGCACAATTTCCATTCGAGTGGTCATCCAGCATTCAAGAGACCCCATTCCCTTCCTTACCTCTTGATTAAATAGAAAAATCCTTTGCAACACATGTTGCTTCATGCAAAAATTATTTAATACAAATATTCACCCAACTATGTGTCACTCTCTCATGAGAGTGCACATACTCCCCACATTTTACTCTTAGATGTCCCCTGATGCTAGGATTCCAATCCCTATTTTAGTGGGTGTAGGTGGAGTTGACTAGTTAATGACTCCTAGTCTATCGTTTGCTCCATATTTAATTACAAATAATCATTTCATGCACAAATAATCTAATGCAATACTATATGCTAAGTACATAATTATAAATAGTCCTTTCATGCACAATTAATCTAATGCAATACTATATGGCAAATACATAGGTGTTCATTTATCAATTTCCTTTATTCGTCTAAGTACCACATCATCAGGTCCTTTTGACAACACTTTCTTTCCTTAATTGTCTAGGTACCACATCATTGGTTCCTTCCGACAATAATTTATCATTTTATTGTTGTGTTGGGATTCTGTGTAGTGATTTAGGAAATGTTACCATAAATCATCGGCTACACTCTATGTTAGACTAATGGCACTGAGGAGTAAGTTTGTTCTTAATGCGCTCCCCTCAACCTCATATGTGACCAAACCGTTATGGTCCCACGCATACAACTTCATGCCCACTCGAGTAAAGATGAGCAGGATTTCAACTCGTGTGTGGATGCTATCGGGAGCCAACACCGTTGTCGTATCCCGTGTTTGTTTTTCCCATCCTCTACTCCCCCTTTTTGTCTTATCATGATCCAGTCAGTAAATCGCCTTACCTGTCACTATACACATACTCAAAGCACACACATCAATAGTACTGCTCAAAATCATCATATCATAATCCATTTCATTCATTCGGTAATCATTAAGCAAGCATAGATAATTGTCCATTGGATTCATATCATAATCACCCACATAATTCCATTTCCATATTTCAGTATAAATATGACATTCATCATAAGGTTTCACATGTGCTAATCAATCAACAATATTTCATATTAAAATCACAAGTATCCATAATCATCATTAAATCAATCATTCATTAGAAACATATTCATTTATCACATATATCGTTAATCGGTCCACAATTTATTCTAAATCAACATATAAGCAGTCATTTATCTTGGTTTCTTTAAGTGGGTCACTTACCAATGAGTGTCGTCAATATCAATCATCATAGCAAGTTTGAGGGGAATTACAGATTAATTAGTGTTCATTTATTTGGTTTGCTGATCATTTCTTGCACTCTAGTTTCTTGTATCTTCAATTTTCAATAGAGAGATTGAAATTCTAACTCGTAAGATATGGCTTCCTTATGACGGGACTCCTCGCAAGGTTTTGGGATATTGATTAGCTTCTTTTATTTCATTTGAAGTATATTTTGTTTGCATTGGGTTAGGCTAGATTAGATTTCAATCCTTCACATACAATGCCAGCACCTCTAAGTCTATGACTCCCCAGATTGAAAATTTAAATGTTGAATTAAATAGCATATATTTTTACAGACAAGGACGTTGTTGAGTATGTTTCTAAATGTATGAAAGGTCATTAAGTAAAGGTAGAGCATCAATATCCAACAAGTTTATTGCAGCCTCTTCCAATTCTGGAATGGAAACGGGAAGGGTAACTATGGATTTTATTGCCATATTTTCAACCACTTCAAGAAAACATGATTCCATTATGGTTGTGGTGGATAAATTTTCTAAGGAAACACATTTTATTCCTATGTTTCCTAAATTGGAATAAATTGTCTAAGGAAACACTGGAATAAATTGTCTAAGGAAAAACATTTTATTTTAGTGGATGATGGACAACATGATTCCATCATGGTTGTGGTGGATAAATTGTGGATGAATTTTTTTTGGCTCACTTTGATATAATAGGCTCTGATCTACTCCACTTGGTGGAGGAATCCATAGTTATGGGCTTAATTCATATGCCTCTAAATTCTACTTTTATTTCTTTAATTCCAAAAGCAGATAATCCCTGTTCGTTAAATGATTCTAGACCTATCTCTTTATGCAACATCACTTCCAAAGCAGTGGCAAAGATCATTACAAGACGGCTAAAAAAGGTTCTTTCAAAGGTCATATCTCAGGAACATTTTGGTTTTTGGAAGGAAGAAAGATTCACGAGGCTATTGGGGTTGCTCAGGAGAGTCTTCACTCATTTAAACTAAAGAGATTAAAAGAGGCAGTTATCAAAATTGATCTATCAAAGGATTTCGATAGGGTTATATGGATATACCTGAGAATGTTGATGGCCCATTTGGGTTTTTACTACTCTTTTATCAAATGGCTTATGAGATGTATTTCCACTGCCTCCTTTGCAGTTCTTGTCAATGGGTTGGCCTCCTCTTTTTTCCATGCGGAAATGGGTCTTCGAAAAGGGTTTCCTCTCTCCCCTCTTTTGTTCTTATTGGTGGAAGAAGGGCTTAGCAGAGGCATTTTGGATGCAAAGCGTCGTGGCACTTTTAAAGGCATCGACATCTCAAATTCTCTCAACATTTCACACCTACTATTTGTAGACGATATTATTCTCTTTTGAAATGGATCGGTGAGGGATGCTGAAATATTGGCGGGTATTTTGGACTGCTTTGGGAAGGCTACAGGAATGGATATCAATGTCAACAAATCCATTCTTTCCTTGATAAATCTGGAGGAAAGGGAGACTCAAAGGTATACCACCCTCTTTCCCTTTCATTCAAAAGATTTGGATGAAGGCCTCAAATATCTGGGTTTCATGTTAAAATCAAACAACTATACAAAATCAGACTGGGTTTGGCTGATTGCAAAGCTTGAGAAATGGCTACATATTGGAGTCATAGGTGGCTTTCTAGAGCGGGAAGATTGGTTCTTATAAAGTCAGTGTTGGAATCTATCCATGTTTATTAGATGTCCCTTTCCTGGATCCCAAAGGGAATTTTGGACAAAACCCGTCGAATCTGTTTCATATTTATGTTGTCGAGGAATTCAGATAAACATTTCTCCCAGGGTCAAATGGAAAAATCTTTCAAAACCGAAATCCCTTGTGGGGTGGGGACTTAAAAATGTTCATCTTTTTCAAAATCTCTTGCAGCAAATTCTGGATGGATACTTCTTACTACAAAAAATATTTGGACTATGGTTGTAACTCATAAATATATTGTACCTGGCTCAATTTTGAATTGGGTCAGGATCCCAGCAAAAAACATTGTGGGAATCTTTGTTATTTGGAAAGCTATTCTGTCCTCTTTTCCTCTTATTGAAACTGGATTGGCCTGGAAAGTTGGAAACAATGCACAGGTGCGTATTGGAACCGATCCTTGGTTGGGTTGTCAGAATAGACACATACTCCCACCTCAACTTATTAAGTTCCTTCACTCTTGGGTTATTCTTTACCTAAATCAAATTTTCGATCCGCCAACCACCTCCATTTGGAAGCAGGGGTGGAAAGGTCCTATATTATTAGGAATTCCGCAAGCATTTTGGGACATATGGAATACTTTCCTTATCTCCCTCAGATCCTCATATGTATGGATCACTGACTCTCAGGATGAATTCATTTGGTCCTCAGTGCCACAGGGAGGATACACTCCAAAATTAGGATATAAAAAATTGGCAGGAGAATTAAATGTGGGTGATGAAATTTGGTGGTGGAAAATATTGTGGAAGTCAAAATTCCCACATAGTTCAAAACTTTTCATGGGGTGTATCCTGGAAAACAAGGTTCCAATTTGGGATAGAATGAGACGTTGGCACATTGAAGGACCCGGATGGTGTGCCCTTTGCAAACAGGGTGCATAGACTCTTCATCATATGTTAATCACTTGTCCTTTCTCTTTGCAAACCTGGTATTTTCGCCATGAACATTTAAATTTCATTTGCGATTGGATGGGTCGATAGATTGAGGAGGCATGGAAGTCCTGGCTATACCCTACTACAAAACTACTTTGTGCATTGCCACTCATTGTCATTTGGGGAATCTGGCTTTCCCACAAAAAGGCGGTGTTTCAGGATAAACTCTCTGTTCTAGAATTGGTGGCCTACCAAAGTATTGGTTTTCTCTCGTTTTTCCCTTAGGGAAAAATACTCCTTCCATCATAAATGTTTCTATCAAGACTTTCGATCCTTCCATACCGTGGGCTTACTTTGACGGGGCGACCCAAGACCAACACTATGGCGGAGGGGTTGTCCTTCAAAAAAACCAAAATCATTTTTTCCACATACATATGGGCCTTGGTTTTGGATCGAAAAATTATGTAGAACTCTTTGCAATAAAACTCTTACTTTGTTTTGCTCTAGAAAAGAATTGCACACACATACATATCTTTAGAGACTCTATGATAGTGAATAATTGGGTAAACCAAATACAAAAATGTCACAATATACTTTTAAATAATATTTTGGATGATTTTATGAGACTCTTGAGGGAATTTGAATCCTTCTCACGTCATCATGTCTATAGGGAGTGGAACACCTTGGAAGACAAACTCTCCAAGAAGGGGCTGAACATTCCTTTCGGCCGCTGGAATATTTTGGAATCTGAAAATGGGGATTCGTATGAATATTATCATCGACCATTCATTGAGGGAATGACGTAATTAATCTCTGAGTGATTTCATGTTACATCATACTTTTACATAGTTTGTTGGAACTGCTTCTAGATACTTTGATTCCTTCCCTTATGGGTTCCCTATGGGGACCACAGTTTTCACTTTCATTTATAATGCACATCTCGGATGTTTGTCTTTGTGAGGTCATATTATTTTGAAGTTGAAACGCTTCCCTCATTTTTGAAAAAGGCTCTATTTAAGCTTTCTGCAATATGTAATTTGGTTACTTATTAATTAAATTACGCTTTTTTCCTTGGAAAAAAAAGATCTTTTGTATACCTACATAAATCTTTAATAGTATCAGTGACTCTAAATAGAACCTTGCTTCGTATTCCACCAATCATATCAAATGTGTCAATTAATTACTAGAGGGTGTGAACATGACTATCCTTACCAGCCCTTACTTATTTTAATATCTTATTTGAAGGGAGGTTTCCTTTCGTAACTCCTTTCTTTCATATCAGTCATCATTATAGTAAATGTTTCAACATAGTTCTTCCAAAACTACTAGTCATTTTTCAACTCGCGATGGAAGGATTCATTCAAAGAAATAATCCTATGGTGAGATAAGAATATTTATTCACCAATTCCCATGGATCAGATAATACATTTATTCTATCCTCAATGTTAGTTGTATTTTTCCTCCTAACCCCATGCAACAATTCTCGAGCCTTCTTCATTTTGGTAACTTTCCCAATAGTATGCTTTAAGTGATCATGGACAATGGTTGTGTAAACTAGGGATATGGGTTCAAATGTTATTTAATTTTTTCTACATGTTCTTCTTCAAGTTGATATTCTCCTATTGTTTCTCATTCACATAATATGGAAATGTATCTCTCATGGCCATACCCATTTTCAATGCCCTATTAGTCCCTATACTTTTGACATCCAACACAATATTAATTTTCTCCAACATCCTTTTACCTTTTACTCTAACCCTCCAAATATGTATCTTCTTGGTCCAGGGATCAAAATACACATGATCCAAGGTGATTAAGTTTTCTTTAAATGTCAGAAAACTAGACTAAATACCATCCTTTTCAATCAATTTTTTATTTCCCAATTTTGTTGTGTCCCAACAACAGAATATATTTGCTTTTTCATCTATTCCCATGTTAATTATATTCACTTCAGGAATCTTGAGTTGGTATATTTTTGGAAGCCTTTTTATTTTGGGGATGAAGGGAAAAATGTGTTCATTCTCTATCTTTGAGTTCAATGGGTCTATATTATCATCTTCAACAAAACCAACCCCAATTGTTCTCTTATGTTTTCTTTTTGGAGAAGTGACCAATGTGTCTCTCCTAGAGGAATTAGTAGTATCCCTAGCCATTCATGATATACAATCACCCCTCATTCCAATTATTATTAACCTCCCTCTCTACTTAACATGTGGAGTGATGTCAACAAAAACATTTGGAGTTATTTGTCTCAAAGAGAATTCTTTTTAGCTCTTTTTTTTAGCTTACTAAAGTATGCAAATATTGGAATATTGTTATGCATCTTGGTGAATTGTTTCCCTTGACCTCCACATTTATATCTTATTTTTCAACACCCCCTTCATCCCCCTTCATAGTGATGATTTGGCTACGGAAAATATGGCATAACATACTTGGATGCTAACATATGGGTCTTAAAGATCCCTTGGGGATTTTAATCTCGAATGGCCTCGCTTTCATTTAATTAAATTTCATGAAAACCTCTTGCAACTTTTTCTATATGAGTTATACTCATGGTAAACCCAAAACATGCAAAAGTATTTAGATTAAATGATTTCCTCTTCTTTCCATACAAGAAGGATGATCACTTATGAAACTATTATCAAAACTAAGCAAGAAATAATTTGTCACATACAAATCTTGGTAAAAGATAAGGTTTCCATTGAAATCCACAAGTATGAATGTATGTAAACTTCACTTCATATAAATACTCTCACCTTCCGATTAGGAGGGTTCGAGATTCTAACGTCAACCTTTCTAGTATTTTTCCAAGTTATTACAACCAACATCTACTTGAGTCTCCCCCACAAATGCATCGTGAATATTGTAAAAGTGAAATGGGGCTTTGAATATTTATAATGGTGGATACAAATTTCAAATTAGCTTGGTTTTACCATTGAAATCACCCTTTGGAATCAATTTCTAAAATGGGTTAAAAAAAAAATACATAAAAAGGATACTAAGACTTGAAAAACCTTCTTGGTTTTTGAAATTTTATAGTTGATGGGAAATATTGTTGGCTATGAGTTCATCCCAACTAAATCCTACTCCCTTACACAAAGTATAATATATTAAATGAAAAACATGTACCTTGGAACCTCCAAGGTGGTCTCTTGGTTAAGAAAATAACCGTTCCAACACTTAATATGGCTCCACCAACTCTAATATTTCAATCTGATACACCTTAGTGCTCTCATCAATTGGGTGCATGAGCTAATTCTTTATAATAAAAATGATGTCATCATGATGATTCAAAAGGAATTAAGATTGGGAACCTTGAAAAATTTAGCATATTGTAAGAGCCTCAATATATTTATGAATTTAAAGGGGCTAAGTGGAACATGAGATTTTCCAACTTCTTTCAAATTCACATATTGATGTCTTGAATTAAAGAACTTCAAATGCCACTGAATAATTTCTTGGAAGTTTAAAATCCTAGGGACACAACCTTATGTAGCCAAACTATCTACATACCATTTATAAGTGAGGATAAAATATTTAAAATATCCCCACAATACAACCTAAACATCTTCTTTAAATCCATCTCAACCTTTATCTTTTACAAGAAAAAATATCAAATAATATAGTGCCAATGTGTGCTTACATTATTTCATTAATACTTAAGTACAAGGATGATAACCATAATTTGTAATCCTCTCTAGATGATATCATATTGAATACAATATCCCACACATCAATGAAATTCACAACATGAGAAAACCTTCAATGCATGAAATGATGGTAAGATTGAAATAATGTTGGAATATTGAGAAATATACAGTAAACATACAACAATACATTTACTAACTAGTAAATTAACAACAAGAATCCACTAGTCTAGCCTTCTATCCAGACAAGCGCCATATAATCAAAGTAGTAAGTAAGAGACAAGAGAAAAAGAATGATACTAAAACCCCAAATGGAAACATCCATGGGAAGGTATTGTCTTCTTATTTTTTAGAAATCTCCAATATTACTCTTGAGCTCAGATGCTTATCATAGCTTTATGATAACATTCAATAAAATACTCAACATACCCAAAAGGGTATCCTTCACATCTATTATATAGATAGAGGTATGGAAGAATTACATCCCATAATACATGTGGGATAAATGTTTTTCCACCTCCTTATATAATGATTGGTAAGAGGAGAATATTACTCCATTGTGGGATAACTTATTTTACATAAGATAGAGACAATTATGCTTTACTTTTCTAAACAAGACATCATATTATCGTATTACATCACACTAGACATCATTACACATGCAATATTAACATTACACATTCTAACACTTCCCCTTAATGATGACTAGGGAGAAAAAATACAAATATGGAGGAAGATGGCATTACATTAGAATTCCCCCTTGATGAACCTTGATGAAAACTTCTTTCATTCCCAACAAACTTTAGAGATACACAAACTTTGATTTTGTCATAGATTTGGTGAAGATATCGACTACTTGTTGTTGCGTGGGACAATACTCCAAACAAATAACACCATTCACAACAAGATATTGAATGTAATGAGTATCAAGGTCAATGTATTTGATCTTGGAGTGATACACTTAATTGTATGCAAGTTGAATTGAAATTTTATTTTCACATCTTAATTTGGTAGGATGCTTCTAAACAAATCCAAGATTTATAAGAACATGGCAGATCCACAATGATTCTTTAGCTACTTTCTTAGCTACCATGTACTTTGCTTCACAAGAAGAAAGATAAAGAATTCTGAACTTCTTATTGGACAACTGAAAGATGTAGCCTGTAGTAGAAATTCTATCTAAAGCATCCCCTACCAAATTAGAATCTATATAACCAAGCACTGAAATTGTAGCCCTACTATAATAAAACACACGATAATGCAATGTCCCTCGTAAATATCTGATATTTCTCTTTGTTTCTTTCTAATGACTTTCATGAGGATTTTGAATAAAACTAGAAATGATGTTGATTGAAAAAGGGAGATCATGCTTGTGGTGTGCCAAATATATCAAACTCCCCACAAGTTAGCAATACAATGTGGCATCAATAAGAGGAATGTCACAATCAACAGTTAACTTTACACTGGATTGAAATTACATTGGAGATGGCTTACAATCACTCATATGAAACAAAGAAAGTAAATTTGTAGAATAATTAGGCTAAGAAATGAACATACCATCAACAACATGCCAAATCTATAGACCCAAAAAATAATGCAATACTCCTAAATCGATTATTTCAAAATAATTCTTAAGATTATTCTTCGTTTCCTTTATAAATGTAAGTTGGCTATCAATAAGGATACGATCATGCACATAAAGGACTACAATGAATACATCATCATCAAAGTTCTTGACATACAAATTTCAATCATATATACACTGCTTAAAACCATTCTTCAAGAAATAAGTATCAATTTTCTCATACCAAGCTCTAGGTTCATGTTTAAGAACATATAAAGACCTGTTTATTTTGCATACCAAAATTGAAGTTTTAGTAGTAGTAAAACTAGGTGGTTGTTGCATATAAATTACTTCATGAACATCACCATTCAAAAATGCACCCTTGACATCCATTTGGTGTATTTACCATTGATAAAATGAAACAAGATAAAGTATGGTTCTTATCGTGTTCATTTTAGCAACTGGAGAAAAAATTTCAGTATAGTCAATACCTTCTTGTTGAAAAAACCATTTTTCTACCAATCAAGCTTTATGTTTTCAATTTGTATTTTTGTAGTAAACGTTGTTTTATATATCCATTTACATCCAACTAAATTCTTACCAGGAGGAAGAGGAACAAGATTCCAAGTCTTATTTTTTGTTAAAGATTTAAACTCAATAGTCATGGATTTCTCCCATTCAACTTTATCTTTAGCTTGAGCATAGGTAGGGGGATCATATGTGGTCAATACTCTATTCATGAGAGAAAATACATATCTAGTTCGACGAGTATTATAAATAATACCAATCTCATAATCTACAGATTCAAGAGTTATCTGGGTCCAAATAGGAAAATGAGTAGTGGTAGGAAACACACTACTTAATTCAGAACATTCAGGTTGAGCACTTGAAGACGAAGGTGAACTCGGATCAAGGGTATGCATTGAAGTAGAGAAGGGGTAACAAATATAGGAGTAACAAAAGATGAAGGAAAATTCAAGGTAACATGAGGTTCAATAGACTTGGGAAGAGGAGAGACTTCATTGAATGAACATCTAGTCATACGATGACACCTTGGGTAGATAGATCAAACAACCTATAAACTTTGGAATCCTCACAATAGCCAATGGAAATACATTTGTGAAACTTGGGCTCTAACTTTTTTATGTTTTTAATCCGGAATATGTGCCCAACATTCACTTCCAAATTTATTAAAGTTACTAATATAAGGTTTGATTCCATTCCATTATTCTTTGGGAGTGACCTGCAAAAATGCTATGGTAGGGACCACGGTGGCTTCACTCAATAAACTGCTATCATAGCATGTTCATTCGTGGCATATGAAACAATACCCCTAATTTCACTAAATATTGGAAAATACCTTCCAAAATTGTTTTTTTTAACCCCCTCCCAATATGCCTTCCCAATTTAAAAAAAAAACTATTTTCACTAAATATTGTATGTATAAATTTTTTCATTAACATTTTTTATACCCCTTTATATTTCTACCTAGTATATTGATATGATACCCCTCTTATGACCCCACATGCATTCTACAATGCACCTTGCTTCTTTCGATCTATATTGTGGATGCACATTACTTCACCCATAATGCAATTACTCAACCACATATCATTATGATTTTCAATATCTAATGGTCTAATGAAGAGATAGGATATCACTTCTTGTATGTCACTAGAGCCAATGCACATAGTACAACATTTAGATTGCATGTTGCAGTTCCCTAATTGCTGACTAAGCCTGTTGTGGGCTAGGTATACAATACCCCAAGGCCTGTAACAACCTCTAGGAGGATGAATAAACCTCTCAAGGCCTGTAATAGGCACGAGTGGTTGGGTATTCAAGCCCCCATGGCTTATCGAGGGCCTATAACAGGCCCTGAAGACTTAGAGCCTCCTAAGGCTATTGGTAACAAATGGATGAGTGTTATCGGTAACAATTGGCTATTAATGACCACTGTCTCTCAACTATGATCGATTGGAAACCCACGTCACCATGAAACCCCTGGCCTCAAGCATGCCTCAAGACGCGATTTCCATGCATATTGGTAAGCCCGAGCCTTGCCTCAACCCGATTTCTCATCTGGCCATGATCCCGCCATCTCCATCTGGCGGATATTGGTCAGCCTGCCCATATAAAAAAGACCCCAAAGTATTTTTGTATTGTTACATTAAATAAAAAAACCCTTTGCCCCTTAATATATAAGCAATATAATTTTTAGGTTTTCATGAATATTTAATACTGCAATATGAATGAACGTGATATTATATTGTCTTCTATTGAAGCCCCCATTGTAGGGACTCTACTCAAAATATAGTTAACACAAAAAATAGCTTAAATTTTTTTTTTATGTAATCCTTTGGAATAAAACATACACCGAGCCATTTCAACCAAAGTCCAATTCTTTCTTTCAACTAGCCCATTTTGTTGAAGTGTATAAGGAATAGTCTTCTGATGTTGAATTCCATGCTTAGATAAATATGCATTAAATTCATTTTAGTGAAGGTGCCCCACTATCAATTCTCAAAGTCTTAATACTTTTACCAAATTATTTTTCAACCCTGGATTTAAATTCTTGAAATATACTAAAAGTTTCACTTTTATGTTTCAAAAAATAAACCCAAGATTTTCTACTATAATAATCAATAAAAGTAAGAAAACAGATAGCATGAGACCAGAAAGGAGTTTCAAGAGGGATGCATATATAATTATGAATTAATTGCAATTGTTCTTTAGCATGCCAAACATTAATTTTATCAAACATTTCCTTAGGATGTTTACCAAGTGCACAACCTTCACAAACACCTTTAGTGTAAGAAATTGAAGGTAAGCCAAGTACCATTTTAGATGACATTTCATTTTACCATAATTTAAGTGACCTAATATTTCATGCCATAATCTACTTTGTTCATCAACATGAACAATATAGAAATAAAAGGGTTTCCTTTTACATGAATTAAAATTAGTAAACTCATATAAACAAATATCGTCATCAACATGACTGGAAGAAAGAATTTTGAGGTTATATTTGATATATTTGAACACATATTTATCTAGCCAAGCTTCAAAATTATGAATTTTATGACAAGAACAATAGATAGAAAGCAAATTGATGGGCATACCGTGAACATGAAAAACATCTTCCAATGTACCATTATGAACTTGAACATTACTACATCCTACTGCTGAAATATATAACTAGATCCTACTACTGAAATATATTTACCATCACTAATTGAAATTTTCTGTGATGTGTGTCGATTAGTCCATAAGATGTAAATAAATAAGTTGTACCTGTGAGATGATTAGAAGCACCAAAATCCATTATCCATTCCATAGCAGAAGAATATTTACAAGGTTGAACAAAATAGGAGCACAAGGATATCAGTTTTCTTCGGAGGATTTCTTCTTGGATTTAGCAAGTCCATGTCTCTGTTTAAATCAAATCTTTTCAGGGTGGTTGGTTTTTCCACAATACTTACAAGGATTGTACACTTTCTTTTTATTAGATACCATGTTAGAAGCATCATCAATGTTAATTGTCTTTCCTCCCACTTGACAGGAAAATATGGAATGATACCCTTAGGATGGAAATAATGCCCATCAAAGGCTTACAACACAGTATGTGAGGGGGCCAAAGTGGGAGACCCCAAATCCCTCCAACATGAGATACACATCACAAAAGTGGAATCTAGGGTATTTTTTAAGAATTATAAAGTATACTTAAGAATAGTATTATAGGCGATTATTTTGGATTGAAAAAAACATATATATAGATTTGTAGGCGAATATTAAATATGAAACATACAATTTACTACTAAAACTTGCAAATTTTGGCAAATATTATGATAAAAAAACATATGTTATGTAAATATAGGTGATATTAGAGACTAAAAATGACCAAATAGCGAATTTATTTTTTGAAAAAAAAGCCCAAAAAATAGCTGATTAGCGAAATTTCGCCCCTGAAATTTTCCCTAGTGGAATCTCCTGCATCAACGATGCAATAATAGAGATTGACACTATATGACTTAACATGAATCTAGAAAACCACATGAGAAGGAAGTCGGGGCATAACATGGTCAATGTTCAAAGTATGATGTTAAAGTAAGATAGGGACCAACACCATCTATCACATTCAACGATGAATTTCATTGGAGGGGACAACTTTGGAGGACTTCTAAGGTAGACATAACACAAGGTGCTTGTTTGAGGTCTTCAACGATACTATAGTTTTGAACCACTTGTGCATGAGTATTCTGATAAGACTTATTCAAAAAACACTTTGGAAAGCACAGTAAGAACTCAACTAGTTGATTTTCATTGTGAAAGAAGACATTATGTTATGATAGGATGGATTAGGTGTGACCGGATTCTTACCCAAAGCATCATAGTTTCAATCATGGGATTGAAAAAGGACATCATGTTCACACACGAAAACTATGGAAGGAACCCCATACTGGGACTTGTCCTCCTACTCCCCTTGTGGAGGATATGGATTAGAAGCTACCAACTATTGTTGTGGAAAATGATTTTTTAAGACAACTTTTTGCAAGGTGGACCCCCGCTGAGCCATATACCTGTGAACTTCCTTCATATGTGGACATTGATGGGTGGGATGGTCGCCTTGATAAATCTTGCAAGGAAAATGAAGGGCTTGTTTTCGTCCCCCTTTTTGGGTAGTAGTAGCAGCAGTTGGATTGGTATTTTTCCCAATTTTTCTTCTTGTGATTTTTTTTCTTCTTACCCCCTTGATGATTACCATTGCTAGATAGTGTGGATTGCACTGTATCAACTTGGGTAGTTTCGGTGAGGTTGGAGATGATGGGGCTATGGGTTAACTAGCATTCGAGTCTGAATTAATGGTCATTCAACCCATTTTATCAACCAACTTTATCCTAGATTCGATCAACCCTAGATTCTAGTGGACAGATATTTAGCCCAAAGTCGATCAACCCTAGATCGCAAACCACAAATCTTTAGCCCAAAGTTGATCAACCCTAGATCTAACTCAACCAATTACTTCGATACCATGTTGGGGAACCTCTTCACTTTGAACTATAGAAAAAAAAGAAAATAACAGAATGGAATTGTATTCCAAGAAAATAGGTGGGGTCTAAAGACACCATTAGAACACTTAAGCACAACACATTATGATTAGAACATCACAATGCATTATTCAACTTCAAATTGCAACATATTCAATACAATCAGCACAACCCATAGGGTCATTCTTTTATAGTCTCCATATCTAACAAACTCCCTTGAAATGAGGATGATCTGGTCCACAAATAGGGGGCATCAGTTCTAATGGTTTCCACAAAATACACAATGTCCTATAGATTATTCGGTTGTTCTAGTCGATCCGACCAATCGACCACTCAGTCTCGAGCCCCTAGTCGGCTGATCTACTAGTTGATTGTTTTCTATTGATTTATTGTCTCTAGAATATCCAAAGGTGTGATGAACTTGCGTAACCTTAGGTTCCAATATATATTTTACTTCCTCTCTATGAACAATTCATATCATACCACGACCACCTTAGTCGATAACACCTTTCCTTACACCCTTATGTTCTCTTATTATGGCTTCTTGGTTTGTAAGGATCATATTGTCTAAGAAGCATCATCTCTCCTTTCATACAATCACCATCATACCAATGAGGGCACATGAAGCTCCCAAATGATCATATACTTTTGACCTCTCCAACATCACTCATTGCTTCACTTATCATACTTTTCCTATTCAAATTTATACTTTTTATCTACTAGATCCACATTTATCTAGTCCTCCCTCATAATACTTTGTTATTAGCATCACTTTCACTCTAGCATATACAAACAAGGATCAAGGGATAATTTTTCACCACACCAACAACTTCACACCACATCATTTAGGATTCCATCTAGTGGTTGGGATGGTATTTTTAGGGAAATATTAACTCTCTCTGTACACCATATCATTATTCCAATATAGATTTTGGGCATTACAATTATCCTCTCTTCAACATTGATAGTTCACAAACTAGTTGCAAGTTTACACTAAGAATTTCAACATGTTCCTCTAACCTTTTCACATGCCTTGGACACTTTCTTAACCTGGGAGGCACATATTTTTCATCAACTCTTCCAATGGATTTCTTTGGATGTCAATTTCAACATGTCTATGATCCTTATTCTAAGCACTTGGATATACTATTGGAATTTTAATAGATATTTATTGCATCATCCCATTAGCTACAACTATGGCCTCTATATGCTACTAGATTCTCCACCTGGCCATTCACCTCTTTTAGGCATTTATGAAAATATTGGTAGGTTTTTGGTGTTTGGAGGAAAGAACATATTATGCTTTTGACTTAAATTGGGTGGAACTGATGAGGAACGAGAGTGTATACACCTAGTACATCTCCCCAAGAAGATAAAACGATTTTTCAACTCATCTAGCCAACCCACCAACCCGAAGAGAAGCATCCCTTCCTTGATGGTGCACAATTCTAGATTATGTTTTTTTGACTTGGAGAAGATATGTAAAACTATGTAAATATTGATGCCTCATGAATAAAACTATGCTTCACATTCCAATCTATCTTATTTTCTAGGATTTATAGGTCAACTACATTTTTTTCTTCTTATCTATCATATTTTTTCTAATTTCCTCATGTAATTTCAATAGTTTTTGATCTTGGGTTATCTCCTTTCTATTGTAGTGAAATTGTTTCTTATGAGAGTTGCACCATCATCCAAGTTCCTTGCATGGTGAAATGATGGTTCCAAAACCCGAAGATATTGATGTAGTAGAAACAATTTCAAGATGTATATATTAAAGTTATCCCCACTTAGTGAGGATTGTTTTAGAAAACTGTATTAATCTTAGTACTTTTATTTTCATATTATTTAAATATAAAAAACCAAAAATTTCCAAAAAAATATTTAATCTCCTTTTATTTGTTTATTATTTAAAAATATTTAACCACGCTAAACTTATTAGTGTACATTGCTTACTTTAAAATTAAATGTATACTTCTTATAAGATTTTTTGTAAAATATCTAACATATTATATTTAGGAGAAGTTGTGATGACATAAATAATTTAAAGGCAAGAGAAAATCAATATTGCTAGAAAAAAACTTTAATGAAAGAGTCCATCATTGGGCAATTCCTAATACACGTGGCTAGGATACACTAAATGATTTGTCATCTTTGTAACAATAAAAGGGTTAGAGCTAAAAATCACTTTCTCTTTCTTAAAATGAGATGCATACACCCATGTTTAAATCACAATTTCAAAACTTTTATTACATAAAAAATATATATATATTCTTTACCTTTTCTAAAACCTTACACACCAAAATTAATCCTAGTAAACATGAATAATCATCATTATAAAATATCTTTCTTACTTAATTTCTTATTTTAAATAATTATATTTTTTACTTTTACTAAGTTTTCTTAAGAAATCATATATATTAATTGTTAAAAAATATCTTTCTTACTTAATTTCTTATTTTAAATAATTATATTTTTTACTTTTACTAATTTTTCTTACGAAACCATACTAATTTTTCTTACGAAACCATATATATTAATTGTTAAAAAATTGCAAACATCAACACCGTTAATCCAAATAAATAAATTTACCATTATTCAAATATTAAAACAACATTTTAGGATCTTATTTAATTTTCCAAGAGTTATCATTCGTAAAAGAAAACTGTTACCATTATTCAAATATTAAAACAACATTTTAGGATCTTATTTAATTTCCCAAGAGTTATCATTCGTAAAAGAAAACTGTAATTTGAGTTTTTAAGTACGACATTTTAAACCATACTAATATGACCTTATTTATTTTCCCAATAATCTTGATGCTCTCAAAATAATTAATTAAGAATCATTATAATTTTAAGATAACTCGAATTTAAGTTTTAAAAACGAAAGGAGTTACGATGGAATTGAAATGAAACTGATTTATTTTGTAAGAAAAGAATCGAAACATTGAAATAATTCCAAAGCTGACTTACAATTCACTTCACGACGAACAAACTAACCTTCAAACGAAACTGACGATTCTTTCTAGAAAGACTTAAGAAATCAATTATTCCTATTATTACAGCCATGTTGATGTGAGATGGATAGTTTTAGGTTCCCCCGAGGTTCTTTCTGATTTGCTCCACCTCCTGTACGGTAATGGCGAATGACTTGGCCAGCACTTCCTGGGGAATGCCCGGACTGGAAGCGAAAGCGGCCGACGAGACGATCAAAATGCCCGGATTTTGACTGTTGAGCGAGTTTATCGTAATTGCGGGCTTCTCTCCGATGTTTTGAACGAAGTGCAGGGTTCCCTTGGGGAACACGAACACATCACCGGTTTCCAGCGTTTGAGAGAAGAGTCTGTTGGTATTTGAATCTACGAAACCAGCCAACAGTTTCCCTTTCATTAGGTACAGTATTTCACTGGCTCTGGGATGGATATGTGGAGGTACTACCCCTCCCACCGCCATGTCTAAGCGAGCGACCAGTATTCCCATCGTGTTGAGGCCCGGCATGTTCTGTGTATTTGCAAAAACGAGGCTGGCTCCCAATGGACTGGCTGATGTGTTCCCGCCCGTGCGCAGGGCCGTTGTCATGAAATGTTGAGAAGAAGCTTCAGTGGGATTAATGCAGGGCACCCCGTTCATAAATACACTGGAATTGTTGTCCGCCACGCAGAAGTCCTGCAACGCGTCTGGATCTGCAGTGATTCTCTCCGTTGCCATCAGAAAACTGAAGAGAAAGAGGACGGCCTGCAAATGAAGGGCCATTGCTGCAATAAGTTCAAGCGTTGCTACTCGAAATCAAAATCGAAATGGAATGGCATCTACTACCTGTGGAGTAAATATATAGATATTTTATTATATAAACTAATATACTCATCGAATCTTTGAATGCTGAAGCTTATCCCAATCTCCTTGGACTTTTTCACTTTGTTTTTAAATGATATAGATGTCGATCGGGCCAGATTCATATGCAATACTTTCTATTTAAAATCCAAATCGGCATTTACTGTAATAATTGAGAATCCGATTATCGAAAATGGCTACTTATCTAAATCGAGATATTTTGAAAGCACATAGAATTTGAATTAAAAAGTATTTAGGTAATGGTGATTTTTTTTTTAATAAAATAGCATGAATGATGCATTTTTATTAATATATTATATGATGGAGTATGAATATTATTCAGTTTGTTGTAGGTTATTTAATGCGGTAGCAGTCCAGCTTCAGATCCAATTGTCAACCAACTTGCTGTCACTCCAATTAAATGATCTGCAACAAGTTAAATATTGATCCCTTCTATGAAGTGTCTGTCTATGTTAACTATCTTATTGCCTCAGCAAACTAACTTTTATTGAATAACATTTTTAAAAAGGTTTATGTGTGATTATCATAATAAATTTAATAATCAAAATATGTGTTTCATGAATTATGGCACAATTTAAATTAATTTATTCATTATAATTTTATTTGAATATTTAGTAAGTCATGAGGGTGCTAAGTCTTCATAGTGACCAAAAATATAAGAAGCATCGTTGTTAAAAAAAAAATTAGAAAGTATGACAACTCATATATTGTGTATGAATGTATTTTAATATTTGCTGGAAAAAGAAAATGTATTTTAATATAATTAATTATTGACCTTATAATATGCCTAAGTTAAAACGAGATTTTAAAATGTTAAGTCATTGCCGTTAAATTATAATATGTGCTTTTAAAATATGTGTTTTTAAAATGTTAAGTCATTGCCTTTATATTAAGGGCTTTGGAAGAAAAAAATATTTTTTTAATATAATTAAAAATGATTATTTATTAAGTTTTTAAAATATTAAGTTAATATCTTTATATTAAGGTCTCTTTGGAAGAGAAAAAATATTTTTTAATATAATTAAAAATGATTATTCATTGAATTTTAAATGATAGCTTCATCATCATTTTCTTATTTTTCAAAATTATAATAATTATAATACTTTTATTGTCAGTATGTTAAAATATCAAAACAATTTTTCGTGTTGAAAAAAAATCAAAACAATATTTAAAAAAAACAAGAATAAACATTCAACGGGAGGGGAGGATAGTTCTTGAGACGGACACATTGAAGCATATCTTGGAAGTTCAGGAATGAAAGTCAAAGGCTACCGTATTCATACAATCCATTGAGGTCAGCATTTGGAGTTTAACACACATGGATCATTTTTATTTTGCTAATTGGAAGTTTAATTAGCATTTGGAGGTGAACATACATGGATAATTTTTAATTTGCTAATTGGATGTTTAATTTGCTCATTGGAAGAATAGAAACCACCTTGGTCTTCCATGTGAAGTGGTTTATTCCCCTCCTCCTGATTCTATCCTCTCTAAGGGACCCTTGATCGACGACCTTCTCTCGACCTTGGTAAATAATGGGGGTGATTTCACACACTCAATACCTAAAACTAGAAACGGCACTACAAAGGTCCATGCTATTGTTTAATTTGCAAATGAGGAGCATATGAAAGTAATGGAGCATAACGTTTATAATTATTTTTAACTCTTTTTTAAATGTTTATAATTCTTTTTATTATTATAGCACGATACTATCATTTTTAAAGAATTTGTATACCATTTATAAATTTGTTGTGTTTTTTTTTCTTTCTAAATGATAAATTTTACATAAAGTGTAAAGATTCGTTATGAGGTTTCCATAAGAATGCATATTATCTTAATTAACTATATGTGTATTATAACATAGGATGTCATTTTTGATACTTTTTGTTTAGGGAAAGGATCAATATTTAAGGAGTTAGAAAATTTCTTTCAATCATTTTTTGTTTACAATTAAGAATCTCTTATACGTAAAGGATGGGTCTATAAACTAAGTTAAGGCCAACCCTAATGTTGAATGGAAGAACAATATGTCCACCTCTTCTAAAAAAGTGGCATTTCTCTTGGTAATGATTGATTCCTTATATATTGTCTTATTAAAATAGAAAGGGGAATGTTAGAAATCCAAACCCTCACAATTTGAACAAAAGTTCATGGTCTTTCTATAACCATATTTTGAACACAATCTGAACAAAATTTCATGATCTTTCTATAACCATATTTGGGGTTGAATGGTCGATCTACCCACCTCTTCTAAAAAAGTGGCACTCCTCTTGGTCAATGATTGATTCCTTATATATTGTCTTATTAGAATAGAAAAGGGACTGTTAAAAATCCAAACCCTCACAATCTGAACAAAAGTTCATGGTCTTTCTATAAGCATATTTTTCACAATCTGAACAAAAATTCATAATGTTTCTATAACCATATTTTATTTTAAATCATTTGTTTGCTTGAGAAAAGATCAAATAGTTAAAAACACACAAACTAAACATGAAGCATAGGATTGTAATATAATATTTGTTTATCCCCAAACAAATAATCCACCACAAGATACTAAAACCAAATATTTACATAAGATAATGGATTCATATTGAAAAGCATAAAGGTAATGCAAAAATTGAAAAGATTTATCATTAATATAATAAAGAGGAAAATAATCATATAGTTAACATTTCAATATCCTAAAAGATAGTATATTAATAAAGATAATACAACCATCGATAGATTTGCATGGATTTTTTAGAAAGTAATAGATATTATAGATCCCAAAGTTTTTTCTTACATGTCAAGAAAAAATTCTACCACGAAAGCCATTACAAATTCAAGTAACAAATATAAACAAAGAAATAAATGTGTCACATCTCGAGGGCATGGATGTGGCCTCCATGGACCTTGGAAATAGAGAGCTTGACATAAGTGACAAATGAAATAAGTCATAGGTAGGTCATCATGGAGTAATTAAACAAAGGATGAAGGCACTATGATCCTAATAGGAATGAAAGGAAAGGGAAATATTGAGGTCTTGTTGTAGATTACAATTTTGTGGGGTAAGACTTGTCACGGCTCTCCTTCTTGTTTTGTATTGTTTCTTTAAAATAATATTCATTTGAAGCCATCCAATAACCCTAACTACTTTGACATAGTCCTTGAGGGGACACACAATAATCTCTTCCTTCAATCTTAATGAAAAATATTTCATTCTCAATTTCATTTATTCCATACACGACTCCTAAACTAAAGATTCAATCCCGACATTTTCAAAAACAAGATCATTAAGTCATCTTCATATTTCCTTGTTAGAAAAACTTGTTAATCTATTGAATTCTACAACCAAAGAAGATTCAGTAATTTTTAGTTTATATTCAGATTCTTCTATAGTAAGTCCTAGCAATTTACCAACCCTTACTATTTTAATCTCTTATTTGAAGGGAGGTTTCCTTTTGATACTTATGCTCTTCCATATCAATCATCATTCAAGTAAATGTTTCATCATAGTTCTTATAAAAATCCCGGTCATTTTGCAACTCACGATGGAAGGATTCATTCAAAGACATAATCCTTGTGGTGAGATAAGTATATTTATTCACCAATTCCCATTGATCAGATAGTACATTCATTATATCCTCAATGTTACTTTTACTTTTTTTCCTAATCCCATGTAACAATTCCTGAGCCTTCTTTATTTTGGTAACTTTCCCAAGAGTATGCTCTAAGTTCCCATGGACAGTGGTTGTGTAAACTAGGGCTTGGGGTTGAGATATTCTTTATTTTTTGTTATGCTATTCTTTGAGTTGATATTCTTCCATTGTTGCTCATTCACAAAATAAGACAATGTATCTCTCATGGCCATATGCGTTTTCAATGCCCCAATAGTCCCTATATTATTGACATCCAACACAATATTGATTTTCTCCAACATCCTTTAAATTACCTTTTACTCTAACCCTCCAAATATGTGTCTTCTTGGGCCATGGATCAAAATCCACATGATCTAAGGTGATTGAATTTTCCTTAATGTTGGAAAACCATATTGAACACCATCCTTCCCAATCAAGTTTTTATTTCTCAATTGTGTTGTGGCTCAACAAGGAAATAGATTTTATTTTTCACCTATTTCCATGTTAATCATATTCAATTTAGGAATGTTGAGCTGATGTAATACCTCCATTTTGACCCTTAGGGTTTATTGGCTCCAATGTAAATTTTGTATGCATGTAATGTGTGTGTTTTCCCTAGTGTGTAGTTCAAGGTCAAGGCCCCACTAAAGGATGTCCAGGTTTTAGTTAAAAGGAAATTATTTGGTATTTTGGTAACCATGTGCTAGTAAGCCATGGAAAATGTAAATTATACCATGTAAATAAAATACCAAGGAGCTGGCTATGGATGCAACTAAATGAGAGGGCTATGTGTATCCACTAGGGAGTGGTGAGGGGGTTGTGGGATGGAACCCTAGGCTGCCACATGTCCATTTGTGAACCCATTTGACTCCCATGCTGACATTTAATTATGTTGTAAGAAGGTGGTTGAGAAAGCTTGTTCATGAGGCCGATTGAGTATGGAGCAACCTTGAAATCCGTATGGCAGGGTATGGCTCTATTTTTCTTGTTCCTTAAGAAACTCTACCACCTGGGAATTCGTTCATCATGATCCCTATCCCATTGTTGACCAACAACCTTAGTTATCACGCATCGCATAGCCCAACAGTGGAGGCGAGGAGAAGAAAATCATGACTCTGTGTAAACACAAATTGGCAGAGCCGAAGCATATAGAAACCCTATGTAGGAAGTAAACCAATGGGGATATACATAGATTAGACCCTGGGGATAAGTTACAGAGGGTGAGTGGCTTAGAGAACCCGTGAGAACACCTGGATCCAATAGCAGAAGACTGAGTTGCGAGACAGAGCTTCGGCCGCAACCCTGAGAAGATCCCAGTTAAAATAACAGAGAAGAAGATAGACAGAGGTTGGATATGCTTGATAACCCAACTGTATGTTTGCGTAGCATTAGGGTGGAGCCATGAATGTGAGAAATCCTATTTATCCCTACTTAGTGGATACATAGCCCCATCTCGGGGGTAGTCTCTAAGTGTTGAAATAATACAGGCTCGGCATAGACCTATGGTTGGGTTGGAACATTACAGTCCATAGCTAGTTTGCTTGGGGATTGTTGTATGCACAATAGATCCCATCTTAAACATAAGATGGGAGCCCCTTTTATTTCTTATTTGTTTGGATTTCCATTTTTGTATTTCATGATTGACTTGATTATTCTCCTAGATCTCTGGTATTATTTGGATTGTTTCCATTTTTACTGATCTCTAGCTTGTATTTGCTTTTTGATTCATTTGAGTTGGTTCAATGATCTTGGTGGTTAACATACCATGCTATCCTTCACATTTCCCACCTAGATTTGGTCTTCATTGCATAAACTAGTCATTCGAGATGATGGCTAGTTATTACCTTCATTCTGGGATTTTGATTGCTCTTATGATTTCTTCTCTCATGAGTTTAGATCTTGCATTAGTTTGATATTTGAGCTTGATGGAGTTTTATTTTCACTTTTGCATGGCTAGAATCATAATATAAATATTGTAAATAATCATAGTCTTTTGGTTAGTTTGCTTATGTTAGTTTAATATTTTTTAATGTTTAAATTAAGCTTGTTTAAAATCTTTTAAATATTCATGGTCATGCTTTGACTTTCATTAAATTTCTTTTTGTATTTTATTAAATCCATATAGTAAATTTATACACAATTTGATTTTATGAAAATTAACAAAAACACACATGTTTTAGTGAGTTCTCATTTCTCTAATTTCCACGAGTTTTTGTTTTATGATTATTTGAGAATTAGTGAGATTAAAGTTCAATATTCACGAATGTAAAATTAGTTTAATCATGTATAAGTATTTCCTTCTCAATAATCTAATTTGATCTTGAAAATACAATTTCTATTTTTTCCCTTTTGCATTTTAAAAGGATTTTAATTTATTATTGTGCAAAATGAAATATTATTATTCTTTTCATGGTATTATATTCTTGGAAAATGATTATGTTAGAAACCTATTTATGGGACTTATTAACTCTCCTATATTATAGGAGTGATTCTTTTCCTAACTTGTTTCCAACATTTATTTTCTTAAGAATTAACTTGTAAATTGTTTTGGTTTTCATTTCTAGGTTTATATTTTTCGATCCATTGTTATTTCATTATTTCGTTCAATATTTAAAAAAAAAAGCATTTTTCAAGCTTCTAGATCATTTTTTATGCATCTTTGCGAATTGGGGAAGCTTTAATTTATATGGTTGAAATTTAATATTTCCGCAATCCGCATCCTTTGATTTTAATTGTTAAATTTTAATGTTTCTGCTTAAGGAAGGTTTAAATTTGGTGATTAATTTTTTAATGTTTCAGCAACCCGTAATCTGCAATTGGGGATTGGGGAAGTTGGATAATCATTTAATTGATTAATAAAATTTATTGCGGATTGCGGAAGGTAAAGTTTTTCTCGTTTTAAAAAAAAAGAGTAAATTTTGGTAATTTATTTTTTACTTAGGATTTTAATTTTGGTTTTGATTTTGTTTTCTGGTTTTGATTTGTTTAAAAATTCTAATTTTCCTCCCCAACATGTGATTTCTGATATTTTGGGAATATTGATTTTGGTTTTATTCTTTTGGAAAATAATTGATATGGATAATGGATTTAGTTGTTAAATCAATGGCCACAATTCACCCAACAATGAAATCAACGGTTGCTGAGCCTTAACTTTCGGGAGCAATATCTTGAGATTTATGAATCCAAATCAAGCCCGAGATTGCTCGTTGGAAATGGAAGGATGAGGAATAGTTTGGGAAGATTATTTTTTCCAAATGAATAACTTAACCACCCTGAAAATCAGTCTGAACTGTCAATTTCAATTTTGAATTGTACATGTGTGGATTTGGGTTTAGAGGAGTCAAACTGAAGAATTTACATCCCAAATTTGGAGCAATCAAAATGTGTCAAGTGGAAAGCAGTGATCTTTGGACGCAATTTTTGGAGTGATGAAGATGAATTTGGAAAATCCGAGACATGGATTTTGTGCAGAATATGCCCTATTAGATTACTAATGAGCAGAATCCTCAGAAAATTCTTTATTTGGGAGATCCGACTAGTTTTTCAAAACGGAATTTCCCATATTTTTATCATGGACAGATTTGATAAATGGAACAACTCAGCTAGTTAGCTCAATAATTGGGGAAACTGATCTTATCCTCTCCTGTCATTTACTTTGTATAAATACCTAACTTTTATGATTTGAGAGGTGGGGGGATCTCAGGAGAAACAAATTTCTTTCTTTCTCTGTAATATAGAATTGTTATGCATTTTTATACATACAGTTTTTTATTCAGATCAGTGGATGACACTCTCTGATTTCTCAGCAAGCTAGTTCATTGGATCTGGAGATCTTCTGTAAGGTTTTCATCAACTTATTTAATAAATTGAATTTGTTTTGTTTTTTGCAATTTATTTTCAGAATCTACTGATTTTCATCTGATATTCACATTCAATTGCCTATGTTTAGTCTTCAGAAGTTATTTTCATTTGCAACACAAATCATGTTCAATTTGTGATGAGCAGAATTATGGATTTGTCCTGATTTTTGTTCCTTGCATAACTTCTAATGTTTTATAGCACACCAATTGATATGAATCTGATTTGTCATCTTGATAATCAATTGGATAATAATTAAAACTAATATTTTCCCTCTTTTCAATGATTAATTTATGAGAAAAAGCATTTTTGTTTTCATTATGTTAGTTCTATTAGATGATTATTTTTATCATTTATCATAGATTGGCATAATGACATGAACTGACTATCACAATCACATTTAATAAATTACACATTCAGTTAGGTTTGCATTTAGAATTAAGTTTCTGTCATGATTCAAAGTCTCCTGGTTGAGGAGAAACCATTTCTTAGCGGCTAATGGAGCCGTAAAACCCATCGGAGCTAGTTATACCAAACAACTTGAGGATAGCGTAATCCTTGCGTAGGATTATTCGAAGCCTTCGACTGGGCTATCTCCCTTATGTTATTGTTTGGGGTACTTCCAGCACATCCGAGGATTCAACAAGGATTTCAATAAAGAGATACCTATTCCCTTTGCTTGATTGTTCCCATTTTACATCCATGCACGTGTATTTAATTATGTATGAATGCACAGTTGATCCAACTGATTAATAGGGATGGATGCCCATGTATTATGGTTCATTCTGTTGTGCATGTTATTGATTGATGAATGCATGACACATTGTGTGTGGATGGCACTACCTTCAGCTATAGTTGTTTAGTATATGCATGCATCTACTTGCTTATGTGAGTGGTCCATTGATGAATAAGACTATATTCCTATGCATCATGTTTAAGTCTGTTGTGTATGTTGCTTATCTTACTTTTGCACTAATTTAACTAGTTAATGATTGTTATGGATATACTGGATAAATGTTAGATGTTTTGGGGGAATAATGTTTCAATTCCCCTATCTTTGTTGATGTATGAATTTGGCTACATGAGTTATTTATCATGCTCCTGCACATTTGCATATTTGTATTTATCCATGTACTTATATGACCTTATGCCTTGATGAATAGGCATAAGTCCGATAAATGTATAGAATGATTCATCCAAGGATGTGGGAAAAGGATCAGTAGACACCCCTCATTAGTGTTACTATATACTCTGTGGATCAGAGGAAGAGGAGTGGACATGGTAGATTGGATTAAAACCCTTCACAAAATAGGAAAGGAGCCATAGAGGAGGCTTAACACCATCTTTTGGAGTGGAATACGGGTAGGATCAATGTTCTCGAAAGGGGATGAAGACCCTCCAACTGCATAGAGCTCTCCAAGATATTTCCAATGGTACCATACTTGTCCAATTTCGACTTAGGATGAAAAGGTTATGGGCTGGAGAAGTTGTACAGTGGGGGCTTCCGACTTTCGGAACCCGCATTACAGATTGCGTATTGCGGAAGTCAGAAGGGCATTTCGATAGGGTTGCAAAATGGCATTCCACATTGAGGATTTCAGATTGCGAAAGTGGATTTTTCCAGATCGATGGAGTTTGGTGTTTCCCATTTCCGAGTTCCGCATTGCAGATTGCGGATTGCGGAAGTGGAGTTTTTCGGAGCAATGGAGTTTGGTGTTCCGCACTTCCGAGTTCCGCATTGCGGATTGTGGATTGCGGAAGTGGAGTTTTTTGGAGCGACGGAGTTTTTTTTTTCCGACTTCTGACTCCTGCATTGCGAATTACGGATTGCGGAGGGATGTTCAACAAACTGTTGGGTGTGTGAGCTATCTCAAAGAAAATACCTAGTATTTAATTATCGACTGGGGTTGATAATCTTAGAGTTGAGGAAAAGTATATGCTAAGGTAGGATGATACCTAGATTTTGTCTTGTGAGATCTTAAAATATTAAATAGAGAAAAGATCGAAAGATCTTTCACAATGAAAAATGGAGTCAAACTTCAGAAAGACAACAAAGAAAATAACTGAACCTATCTAAACTACCAAATCAAAATAATGTCAAACAATGCTACTCTATTAAACAATAGAGAAGAAAAAAACAAACTACTCTTTGTAAGAATGGAAACTACTAAATCAATTCTCAAATTCTAATCTAAGAATTAGAAGAAAGTAAAGACCTACCTATGGAATAACTCAATCATATGAACATGAAACTAAGTTAAAGCAAATGATAAACTATTAATGACTTCAAAAACTATTAAAGCATCTAATTCCATTCTCCTTGGGAATCCTGAGGAAAGGTACCAAATGTAATGGGAATAGGGGTGAATCTATCGAAGTGACTTTCAAAAGTAACAAGAAAACAAAATGGAATTAAATCTAATTTAAATTCTACAAATAAATGCAAGCTAAAGATTACCCAGCTACAATTAACTTTGAACATAATGACCTATCTCCTATTTATAAATGAGAGACTTGAACTGAAGAAGTCTAGAAGCAAGTAGAAACTTGATAAAGATATTAAATCCAGAAGCAAGTAGAAAACTTGATAAAGATATTGTACTTCTGAACTAAACCTTATTCCATGAATCTATTATTATCATGAGAAGAATAATCCAAGACTGAAATGATTTGTAGAATGAAATTACTAAACTTAACCTAATATTGATATTATCAACATACAATAAATTGCATTGAAAATGAAACTAATAAATTCTGTAACCATAAAGCATTGATAAATCAAAAATAAGGAAAAGATAACTTGTAAACAACTAAAGCAAGGTTTTAAGGAAAGAGAGAATGACAACTAAAGATAAAGACAAAACTTGATTAAAACTTCATTGGAAATACAACAAGGTATTAATGACTCCTAAGAATACTAAGTAAGGGTGAAAGAGATTATAATTTGAAGAAAACCTAAAAACTGAATTCTAATTAAGCAAAATGATGCAGGAAGTATGAAGGTCTGAATGTCGATCCGGATGACTATCTGAATGACAGTCCGAATGGAGGAAAACAACTTAAACTAAAGGAAAGAGAAGATGGGATGATCTTACCTACCAGCTGGCTGATGCATATGATCCTATAATGTAGGGGAAGCAATGAAGAAGCTAGTTAAGGGCTAGAGTAAGGAGAAGCTATCTATGGCGGGAAACTAACTATTTCTATGAGATTTAAGATGTAACTTAAGCTAATATTTATGCTACCAGAAAGAAACTACAGGACTTTAGTCTATGAGAAAATCTAAGAGGTGAAACTAACTAGACTCTAAGTTAACTAAGAAAACTAAATCTTTTAAATAAAACTATTTAGACAACTAAACTAAATGCAATCTAAACTACTTAAGAAAATGAAATGAACCTGAGTGTAACATATCCTATAAAGCAAGCTTAAATGAACCTAAGTGTGGCCGGTCACCATTTAACTTCTGGAAACATTGATATAAACAGCAACAAAATATACACAACATAAATAGAAACATCATTTACATCAACAACACAGCATCATTTTATATCACAGAAAAAAGAAAAAGAAAAAACATCATATACAGAGCAGATACATAAATGAAATAATGACATGGTTTATCTACAATAGACAAAGACAATTTATATACACTGATGAAGACCACTAGTCATTGAGGGGCCCGTCTCAGCAAACAGAGGCTGAGCCTTAGTCAGTCAATCACCACACATGCTGATAAATTTGCATAAAACTGAGACAGAATTGTATTAATAAAAAGACAGAGTTACAGTGCTTTGGTATCCATTTGCATCTGAAAAAATAGGTAAGTGTAAAGATAAAAATACTGGCTGACCAATGACTAACTCGTCTCTTCTACAGGGACATCTATTTATACAGTGTTATAATGAAGAAAGCAAGTCGAACCTTTAGTGGTCGACTGCTTAATAACAGACTATCTTAAATGCCCAAAACGGCTCTGTTTAATAGCTCGTGACACGCATAAGCCAAGGGATGACTCTGCTTAATCATTTCGTGACAGCTCGTAGCCAAAAAATGACCTCATAAAGTTCATGATAGCACACAGAGCTTTGTTCTCAATTCCATGGCATTGATCCTTCATGTAGTTGTTGAGGTGTCAGTGCTCCTTTGACGTCGGTAGAGATGGATGTGATGTCGAGCTGAGCGTGCAGGAGAAAGGATCTTCTAGAACATCAACTCACATACTATCAGGGCCACATCCCAAACAGAATCCACGCACCGACTTACTCTCTAACAGCCCGAGGATATCTCAACCATCGATTTCTCAGGTCGAATGCGGGTCTGAATGGCGGGCTGAATGCTGTTGATCATCGACAACTTCAATATGCGTCCAATTGAAGATTCGTTTGAGAGCCAAAACCTGTAAAACAAAATGTAGTTACTAAACAAGAAAAATAAACATCAATAAACCATAATATAACAATTTTTACCCAAAATTCATGTGATGTGTAAATAAACGAATACCTGCTCCATTTGACTGTCTGAATGGCAAGGAGAGTGATTTATTGCATAAAAAATGGTGAAAGTAATGCCAATCAGAGTGTATTTGATATTCAAAAATGGTGACAAAAACGGACACCAACATTCCCCCAAACCGGAGATATGCCAAGTCCCACTGAGCAAACATAGCAAATCTTTTTAGGAAGAAGGTATAGCTGCGGTAGCAGCTGCCTTCGACTTAGACAAGGAAGTGCTTTTAGCTCTAAACTTCTGGAGCTTTTCCTTCAAATTGTCATGCTTCAAACGAAGAGAAAGGTTGGAGAATTTTTGTCTTCGTTTATGTTTTCCACACATTTCACCTGAAAATGCAGGTCCTTGTTTTCTTGGCGAAGCCCAACAATGATCTCTTCATACTTTACATTCTGGCTTCTTAGCTCTACTACATCTTGCGTTAGTCTATCCACAGTCTGCTAGAGTGCAACAAAGACTTATGTTAAGGACATAAGGTCATTTTGAGGGCTTAGTTCCTTCTGAAAAGGTAGCTCGGGATCAACAGATCTAATAGGTGCCTCAATGGCCTTATCTTCAGTATATACAGAGGCAGGCTCCAAGACAGGTTCCTCAAGTAGACTGGTTGATAAATTAGCCAACGCGAGGAGAGGATACTTAGGGATAGAGTCATTTGTTTGATCACTGGGATTATCCGGGTGCATTGGCTCATTGACTATCTGATCGATGGTCTAGTCATCGGACTGGATGATGGCCGGGTCAACTGTCTGGTCATGGTTATCCCTTCTTGAATTTGTGGGTATGAGTGAAAAGAACGAGGGTTTTGTGGCTGTATCCTCGTGGACATGCTCAGGGGAAGATGCATGATCAGGGCGTACTTCTCCTGGCGCATCCTCACTAAGCCTTACAACCTTGGAAACCTTTTCTTTCTTGGCAGATTTTTGGGCCAGCTCATTGCTATGGGTTAGGAAATGATGGCGTTTTCGAGAGGCGAGGGATTTAACAGTAGGCTTTTTGACTAGGTGAGGGTTCAGGGTTTCAAATACAAAACGTTCCCAAGTTTGACCCTTTTCTTTCAATTGATGAGTAATCAGGATTTTTATAAGGCAATGGTGATACAAATTGCCAGCAGGTTTAACAATATTCTTTCAAACCTAGCTAGATATCTTTTCTAGGCTTTTTAGGAAATAGAAAGGGAAATTTAGGGGTTGATTATTAACAAAGTGTGCCAATAATCGAAAATGGCAGGCTTTGAAGACTGAAAAATTACCTTCACACGTGATTAAGTGAATAATGACGGTTAATGGTTCAAGGTACTCGGGCCTAACCCATTCTCGGTGAACTCCTTTTGCACCTTCAACATGCTGGTACTTGGGCTTGAGGGAGAACTTATGGTATGTCCGTGGAAGAAACAAATGCTTGTGGCAATGGACACCTTCTCTGGGCAGCCTCGTAGCCACGACTATGGCTTCTTCTATTACTGTGAAGGTAAGCTAGCCAACCTTGGACGTCTTACCATCAAAACCTTTTGCAAATAGTAAGGACATTTTGTGGTCGTGACCGTCATGGAGGCGAAGGAACAGACCCCATCCAGCACACAGAAATATCTCACAGCAACCCTTGAATTCGGAGATGCGGAGGAGATCCTGGTAGCTACCAGGTTCATGACGAGTTGGCATGATGGCTATGAGGTCAACGGATGCGGCTAGGTAGAGGGAATGCACGAAATTGCAAGGTTTGATAGGTTCAGGTTAGATGAAGAATGAGCAGAATGAGGCAGGGTTTACGCAGGGGGTAGGTTTAAAACAAGGGCCGTTTGGACGACTGAACGATCGTGGAGAGAGATCTCACATGTAAAAGTGATATGCCATAATTTGAGCTACCTTGAGTCATGGGCCACCTTAGAGCTATGTAATTATGAATTTGTATGGTTTATAATGTATTCAACCATGTCCAAAGTAAAAATTTGGACAGGTTGAACATAAAGTTTATGAGGGACATAATTACACATGAAAGATCGTAATGCTGTAGTGTATGAATGATAAGTGGCATGATAACTCTTAAATGGAGGATAAGAATCATAGAACAATGCCCAAACTATATGATTGGCCAATTTATTTGATAAGACAGGATGAGTATGCAAAGATAGCGTTTTAATTCGATCCTAGTTATGACTAGTTAGTTAGATATATCAACAAAATCAAAAATTTCAAATGACTTGGCATAATATTATTTCAAGCTATGGTTTCATTCAATACTCCCTTTAGATCGCTATTTATTTTCCCCATTCTTCAGCTTATTCAGATCGTCATTCGACCCTTCATTCAACCCTTCATACAGACCTAAAAAAAACATGTTTTGATGGATATGGTTGCTGCTGATTATGTAGAGAATTTTTTTTGAATTTATTAGCACACCAGAGATGTTGTAAACCTGCTTTTCTGAACTTTTAAATCACGTTCTTTCTTCTTTGCCTTTGATCAAAACGAGCTTCTTTCTGCTTTTTGTATTAACTTAAAAACACCTATTATTTTACCAGAGATACGTGATCATTAGTATTCAGAGAGTAAAAACAGTTCTGAATCTCCCCCAGACCAAAAATATGGCGTGTCCTTAAGCCATCAAAGAAAAATTAATCAATATTCAAATCTTTTTAATTGAAAAATTTGCCAATAGATTCTAAAAAAAATGCTACAATAATAGAAGAAAATAGAATATCAACTAGCAAAGATAGATGATTCAGATATGTACATTCATAAAAAAAGAACACAATAGTGCTTAAGAGGATCATATGAAAATGATGGGATGATTGTTGTAAAGAGATTGCCATACGAAAACTAGTCATCCATGATTCATTGTAAAGATTTCTTGTCATCCCAAGAATATAGATAAGGTTCACTGTAGAGTTCATGAGACTTCTATAGTTATTGGTCTCATTTCTAGGATAAATATATATCCTAGGTAATGTGTGAATTAGATGACAGGGTCCAAGTCCAACTTACAACTATTCTCTAATGACAGTATAAATAACTAGCCTGAACATGTGTTTCTATACTCAGGGTTTTTATGAGCCATGTGGATAACAATGCATCAGCCAACCTCTTTTACCCGATATTGTTCCGTTGCCAGCAGGCCTGTTCAGTACCCCGGCAGGTTTATCTTGGTACCATGCAAGCATAGTCCCGCTGCCAGCGAGCCTGTTCAGTACCCCGACGGGTTTACTTGCACTTACCGAGCTTCCTTATTTTCTTAGATATTACTTAGCATGGAACTGCTGCCAGCAGGCCTGTTCAGTACCCTGGCGGGTGTGCCTTGTATAATGATATATGTGTATGTTTTTGTAAGGAAGTCAGTTGGCACTAGAGTGTTCTAAGCCTGCTAAACACATGATTCAAAAACTTATGAACAACCCTTTGTGAGTAAACTTTTGTTAAAGATGGCCTAGATTATAGATCATCTCAAAAGATAATAACCTAAATCTATTCTTCAACTTTTCTATCTATCTTCTTCATTAAAAAGTCAGTAACATTCCCCACAAAATAGAAATGCCATTCCCTTTTGAGCTACCTTTTTAAAGATGCTTTGAGAGACAAGTTTTGATAATGAGTCTAGGTTGACTAGTAGTCCATAGGTGTAAGATAAAGGTTTTTGAAAAGAACAGAAATTGAAGTAGGTTCTCAAGAAACTATTCTAATAAGGAATCATAAATGTACATGTCTGAATCAGATACCATATATAGAATCACACAAGAAAGTGGGCAAGGATGATACTTCTATTTCAATTTCCAAGAATAATCAAAGAAGAAAGAGAATTTATAAGTATTTTTAAAGCACTTCCTTTTTCAAATATTGCATGAGCTGCTTGTGAGGTTCTTGTGATCATATTGCAAAACCACTTGTTAGATGATTCAAATTTATTCAAAACAAACATATATGTACAAAAAGAAAGGAAAAAGAGTCTTCATGTTTTAGTTGGCAAAATCTCATAAGTTTGATCATACCAATGAGCTTCCTGTAAGAATACAATCAATTGTTAGAAATGACTCTTTGCTATTGAAAACCAAGAACATATTTACATATATATATACCAATGAAGATGACCCAAAAATAATTCAAAGATCAGGAGAAGGAGGAATGACTTCCTCTTCTATGAGTTTTATCTCCTTCTGTTGGAAGATATTCTGCACACAATTTGGTTTAGATGTTGGTTGATGATAAGGTCTAAGTCCATTTACAACAGGGGAGATTTGCGAATCATTAATTGTTTTAACTTCTTCATTCCCTTCTTGGATAACAACTAATGACTTGGGCTCATCTTGCATAATTCTTCCAAATCGCAGTTGAATCTCGTGTATTGGTGTGGTCGCAGCGGGATATGATGGAAGAGATAACAACCCAATGCTATTAAAAGCTTGGGTTGGTTTATGGTTAGAATTTGGTTTCTGTTGTGCCGGTAATATTGTAGGCTTTGGAGGATTCTCATTTTGGAAATGGTTAGGTTGATTTGGGATAGGGGGTAGTGAAGGAGGTACAAATCTAGGCAGAAGTTGCTGGATATTAGGTGGGTAAGGATAGTTAGGCATAGGAGGAGGTGGCTGAGCATAAGCCGGTCTTCCCCCTCCATGTGGCCACTGCTATTATTAAGCATTCTTAGGAGGGTACTATGGTGGCCGACTCTGCCAAGCTAAGGTGTTCAATTTTTGAGGAGGTAGATAACAATGGGGTGGAATTTGTGATGGACCTTGATACTATAGTTGAGATCTAGGTTTCCAAGGCCTCCTAGATGGTCCATCAAAGTTTTCACTTTCGTATATGGCTTGCACTCCAGAAAACGATGGACAATTATCAGTTGGATGTTTTTCTATACCAAGGTGACAAACTGGGACATTATTCCATGGACATCCTTGTCAAGGATGTTCAATCCTACACCTAGGGAAGAAAACACTCATTTATGCCCACTCCTCATCTTGCCTCCTTTTAGCTTGTAGTGTATCTAGTTGGGAACCTATTGCGTCTAGGATATCTGATTTAAAGTTTTCTAATAGGTTTTCCAATTCTACCCTTGTAACTCCACCGGAACCTAATGTATTTTCTCTTAGGTTCCTAGCATAAAATTCTCGATATTGTCTTCCACTTCTCCCTCTGATCCTAGAATAACTCCCAAAAACACGTTCTTCATTCTCCATGAAGATTTGACTGCCAAAAAGAGAATACCTAGGTGGTTCCTTCCTTAGTGAATATGTTATGAATTTTATCCTTGGAACTTCCTCTTGTCTAGGTTCAGTCTCTGTATGAATTTGAGGTTCTTTTTAGTAGAATTACCCTATAAATATAATCTTCAAATGTCCCTATAGTTTCTCCAAATTGAACTCCAGAAAGGACTTCCTTAGCTTTCTGAATGAGACTATTCCCTTTGGGTGTCTTCCGATACCTTTATGCTAGGTTAGAAGTTGGGGTGGCATGATCCCCGTATAGGTTAGTGGGAATTTTAGTAGGGATTTCTACCTCGTAAGATTTCTAAACCTATTCATGAAAAATGAAATTATAATTGAAATAAATTCTGACTGCAAAACTACTGTTGCTGGGTTTTGGGGATGCCTGTTATAACAGATGCGCAGGTTCTTACCTCTCGTCTTACCGCTCACCCGCCACCAACCTATCAAAGAGAAATAAATTCAAATCTATTCCGAAAATAAGGTTCTATCTATTTGCAATTAAATCCTACCTATCTATCTACAACTCCCCAGCAACGGCGCCAAAATGTTGGGTGTGTGAGCTATCTCAAAGAAAACACCTAATATTTAATTATCGACCGGGGTTGGTAATCTTAGAGTTGAGTCAAAGTATATGCTAAGGTAGGATGATACCTATATTTTGGCTTGTCAGACCTTAAAAGCTTAAATAGAGAAAAGATCGAAAGATATTTCAAAATGAAAAACGAAGTCAAACTTCAGAAAGACAACAAAGAAACTAACTGAACCTATTTAAACTACCAGATCAAAATAATGTCAAGCAATGCTACTCTATTAAACAATAGAGAAGACAAAAACAAACTACTCTTTGTAAGAATGGAAACTACTGAATCAATTCTCAAATTCTAATCTAAGAATTAGAAGAAAGTAAAGACCTACCTATGGAATAACTCAATCATATGAATAGGAAACTAAGTTAAAGCAAATGATAAACTATTAATGACTTCGAAAACTATTAAAGCATCTAATTCCATTCACCTTGGGAATCCTGAGGAAAGGTACCAAATGTAATGGGAATAGGTGTGAATGTATCAAAGTGACTTTCAAAAGTAACAAGAAAACAAAATGGAATTAAATCTAATTTAACTTCTACAAATAAATGCAAGCTAAAGATTACCCAGCTACAATTGACTTTGAACATAATGACCTATCTCCTATTTATAAAAGAGAGACTTGAACTAAAGAAGTTTAGAAGCAAGTAGAAACTTGATAAAGATATTAAATCCAGAAGCAAGTAGAAAACTTGATAAAGATATTGTACTTTTGAACTAAACCTTATTCCATGAATCTATTATTAGCATGAGAAGAATAATCCAAGACTGAAATGATTTGGAGAATGAAATTACTAAACTTAACCTAATATTGATATTATTAACATACAATAAACTGCATTGAAAATGAAACTAATAAATTCTGTAACCATAGAGTATTGATAAATCAAACATAAGGAAAAGATAACTTGTAAACAACTAAAGCAAGGTTTTAAGGAAAGAGAGAATGACAACTAAAGATAATGACAAAAATTGATTAAAACTTCATATGAAATACAACAAGGTCTTAATGACTCCTAAGAATACTAAGGGTGAAAAAGATTATAATTTGAAGAAAACCTAAAAACTGAATTCTAATTAAGCAAAACGATGCAGGAAGTATGAAGGTTTGAATGTCGGTCCGGATGACTATCCGAATGACAGTCCGAATGGAGGAAAACAACTTAAACTAAAGGAAAGAGAAGATGGGATGATATTACCTACCAGTTGGATGATGCATATGATCCTATAATGCAAGGGAAGCAATGAAGAAGCCAGTTAAGGGCTAAAGTAAGGAGAATCTATCTATGGTGGGAAACTAACTATTTCTATGAGATTTAAGATGTAACTTAAGCTAATGTTTATGCTACTAGAAAGAAACTACAAGACTTTAGTTTATGAGCGGATCTAAGAGGTGAAACTAACTAGACTATAAGTTAACTAAGCAAACTAAATTTTTTAAATAAAACTATTTAGGAAACTAAACTAAATGCAATCTAAACTAATTAAGCAAATGAAATGAACCTGAGTGTTACCTATCCTATAAAGCAAGCTTAAATGAACCTAAGTGTGTCCGGTCACCATTTAACTTTTGGAAACGTTGATATAAACAGCAGCAAAATATACACAACATAAATAGAAACATCATTTACATCAACAACACAACATCATTTTATATCACAGAACAAAAACATCATATACAGAGCATATAAATAAATGAAATAATGACATGGTTTATCTACAATAGACAAAGACAATTTATATACACCGATGAAGACCATTGGTCATTGAGCGGCCCATTTCAGCAAATAGAGGTTGAGCCTTAGTCAGTCAATCACCACACATGCTGATAAATTTCCATAAAACTGAGACAGGATTGTATTAATAAAAAGACAGAGTTCTAGTGCTTTGGTATCCATTTGCAGCTGAAAAGATAGGCAAGTCTAAAGATAAAAAGACTGACTGACTAATGACTAACTCATCTCTGCTACAGGGAAGTCTATTTATACAACGTTACAATGAAGAAAGCAAGTCGACCCTTTAGTGGTCGACTGCTTAATAACAGACTATCTTGAATGCCCAAAAACGGCTCTGTTTACTAGCTCGTGACACGCATAAGCCAAGGGACGAATCTGCTTAATCATTTCGTGACAGCTCGTAGCCAAAGAACGACCTCATAAAGTTCATGACAACACACAAAGCCTTTTCCCAATTCCACGGCGTTGATCCTTCATGCAGTTGTTGCGGCGCCAGTTCTCCTTTGACGTGGGCAGAGATGGATGTGATGTCGAGCTGAGCGCGCAGGAGAAAGGATCTTCCAGAACATCAACTCACGTACCATCAGGGCCACGTCCCAAACTGAATCCATGCGTCGACTTGCTCTCTAACGGCCGGAGCATATCTCAACCATCGATTTATCAGGTCGAATGCGGGTCCGAATGGCGGGCTGAATGCAACTGATCGTCCACAACTTCAATACGCATCCAATTGAAGATTCATTTGAGAGCTAGAACCTATAAAACAAAATGTAGTTACTAAACAAGCAAAATAAACATCAATAAACCATAATATAACAATTTTTACCCAAAATTCATGTGATGTGTAAATAAATGCATACCTGCTCCATTTGACTGTCTAAATGGCAAGGAGAGTGATTTATTGCATCAAAAATGGTGAAAGTAATGCCAATCAGAGTGTATTTGATATTCAAAACCGGTGACAAAAACGGACACCAACACGAATTGTGAATTGTGGTTCCGCGTTTCCGAATTCCGCATTGCCGCTTTTGGATTGCGGACTGAAGATCATTGTGGGTGCAGATTTGCAGAACCTTTGAATTGCTTGGGAAAAGAAGAAAAAAAAATTAGCAGGTGATTCAAGGGTTGTCTCCCACTGCCTCTAAAGGGCACCGAGGTGACTGGGGACATCACAAAATGTTATCAGAGCCCAAGGTAGCAACACTGGGGCTGCTTGGACCGAAGTATGAGCTTACAGGTTAGTCCAAGAGAGGCTTTGTTGGACTTGACAATAGATTTTGAAAGCAATGCGAGCAACGGGCATGTGAACCTGGTTCAATGAGAGCTGTGGAAGTGGTCAAGGAAAGCTACAGAAGGCTGACAAGACCATGAAATTGGGATCAACCACGATGTGAAAGAATAATTCCATGCTAGGATGAGGAATTGGAAAGGAAAATTCCTTAACCCCTATCTTGTTCTTGTATTTCTATTTTGTGAGATTTATGTGCAGAAAATTAGGGCATGAGAATGGCAAAAATACAAGCGATTAGATAGTTGAAATACATATGCACTAGTGGGCATGCTGCTAGGTATTGCATAGTGCATGTGAAGATGTTGTGTATGTATATGATGTTGCATGTTGGTAAAGCTAGTGGAGTTTTGCATATGTAGTGACCTACTTAGAACAATCATCATCGTGGTGAACAATCACTAGTGATGTTCGTAAAGGACAACAGAAGCATGGCTAAAATGTACATGATGTTGTTGAATGTGACCAACAACCTTATGAGAAAGGTTAGTGCAACAAATCTGTGATCATGAGGATTGATGAAAGGACTGTGTAGTCCTTGGTAAGAGGCCATATTGATGAGGTAACACCAAATATGCTAATGGGAGCCATGCAGGTATGTTTTCTTTGTGCAGATTGTACAAGTGTTGAATGGGGATGGGGTAAGAATCCCTTAATCCATGTTTAATAATTGTAAAATGGTATGCATGTAAGATGGATGCATTTATGTGAATGCCATACCAACATGGTATGGTGGAGTGTGGGGAAGTAAGGTAAGAGGCCTCATACCATATGACTGTTTAAAAATTTAGAATGCATTCCTATGAAAGTAGATCATGTCATGTGTATGTTGGTTATGGGTCGAATAGCCAAAGTAAGTGAGGGCTTATAGTCCTGTTGTGGTAATGCTTCAGTGCTACACAAGCAACCCATGAATTCCCTATTGGTGTTAAATTAGGATGAAACCTCTTTGCCAACAACCAAGGAGTGATAAAACTCATGATGTGCTGTTGAGTGGAGAAGGAAGACATCAAATAGTCCACCAAGTGATTTGGGATATGGCTGGGCATGGTGTTGGAGCATTGACTAGAATGTCCAACTTACCATGGTAGGAAACTTGTGTAGGCACAAGGATGTTCTTGATCAATGTTTTAGTGCATTGGGTGCATTGGGTAAAGGTACATTATAAAGATTTTGTAAATCTTGTGGTTATGCATTGAGTGAATGCACATGAAAAGTTTGAGTAAGTGTTGTGAATGTGCATGCATGTGTGTAGTTACACATGTTATGATGCATTGTTGGGATGTGTATGTTTCATTGCAAATTAAATAAGAGATGAAATTATGAATTGATGATAATTCTGGAATCATTTCATGAGCCGTTATGAATGCAAGAGAAAGATTGCAGGAAGATAGTCATGTTTGATGGGCTGCCAAAATGCTCTGTGGAAGGGTAGAGTTGTATATATGATATGGCTATGAAGTAATGAGTATTTAAAGTTTCATTTAAATTGCAGAAATGATGTGACTGTACCTTGCAATTTTAGTATGATAATGATTCACATGAAGTAAATATTTTTTGGTGATATTGAGATGTTAATAGTTGGAAGTGTTGGTTGATTTAAAATTTCAGATTTCAGGTAGATTGTCTTGGGCATGGAAATGTGGGTAAGCCCATGATCAAGGTTGGAATCTACCATGTGCAAGAGACAAACCTTATGAGAAGGGTATCATGGTTGTAATATTGAATTTATGAACAACACATATTGTCCATTTCAGATTTGATACCCTCTGATTTAAGTTTATGAGAATAATCTCATGGCTGCAAATTAATTTATGTAGGAAAACCGATTGTAAATTTCAGAATTGGAATTTTGCAAAAACAATTGCTAATGACTGTGTGGCTAATCCAGAATTGTGTCAATGGACATGTTGTAGGTGGATGGTTGTGTTATGAAAGCAAGCATAAAACCCTTATGGACAAAGTGGTGCCACTTACAAGGGCCAAACAATATGAGGATGTCTCATCTGTAGTGCATGTTGGTAAACCATGTGAGTGAGATGGTAAAATTATGCCAAGAGGGCATATGTTGTCTATGGAATGTGAGAGGGTTTGGGGTGGAAAACTGAGGGACTGTTGACTCAGATAAGGGAGCCCCCATTCCTCATGAATGAAGACAAAATGCACCTGCAAAATAGATGAGTATTCTGTAACCCTAGCCAAGAATATATATGTATAATTATTAGGGTTAATAGGAAGAGAATATTTTTAATCTTCTTCTTTATTTTAGACTACTTGAGTATGATTAGGGCCTACATGGATCACATTGGAAAGAGGTGCACACCTTACTGGTGTTGGGTTATGATAGGGTTGTCAATATTGACTGCACCCAAAGGGAATGGCGCATTCCTGGTGTTTCAATATTTGATAGTGAATGCTATGAAATATGTTTACAATTTTAGAGTAGCAATACTGATGAGATTGCTTATCCATATTGTGTTGTGAGCTTGAACAGATGCAATTGGTGTTGCATACTAAGGAAGCAGAGTGAAAATGTTGGTGTGAGGGGTTGCTGTGAAGGGTTGTTGTGTGTGTGAAGGGTTTTTGTGTGTATGAAGGGTTGTTGCATGCCTATGGCTCCATAGTAGAGCCTTATCCTAGAAATGGTCATGGTGCAGTTTTCTTCCATTGAAATCTGACCCAGATGGATGTGATGGCTTGACAATGGAGAGGGAAAACTAGGTATGGGACTGGTTTGGAACCATCAATGCTCGATAGACCAGTCGATGTACTGGCTTGGAATTGACTATTTGGATGTTGTGGAGCAGCATGTGTGCTGGCCAAACATTCATTCCATAGGTGATCCAATGCTTGTAAAGCAGAGAAGGAACCCGTGGAATAGAAAGGAAATGCCCAATAAAGATAAGTATTCAATTATCATCTAATTCTCATTTCGAATAATGAAAATTTCAGGTACAAGTCTTATAAAAACCAAGATGATACACTATTGTTTCTTTGTTGGAAACCTAGGTCACTGCAGGAAGCAAGAACTATGAAGGAATCCTAAGGATGCATTTGGACATGTGACTATCCTAGAAATCTCAGTATGAGCAACAATGAGAAGAATGGTGCTAGTGTACTTGTATGGATCCTAGCAACCAAAGGTTTTGTGGAAAAACCATGGGGAGGGGTTCCTTGATGGAGAAATCCTTGGACAGACCTTAGAAACTAAGTGTCATAGCCAAAACAAGAAAGGGAAAGTCAAGCATTCACATTGAAGTGAAAGAGGCTAAGGAGCATAGAACCACAGTGGTGGTGTGGCTCAAGATTGGAGCAAGATTAAGAGGGGGAAAATCTTAATCTTCTCTTTCCTTTCGATTGATGTATTTAGCAAACAAAAAATTGTTGAATGCATGTTATGGCTGAAAGTAGATTGTGTTTATTTGCATGAAATAAATTGTGAATGTTGAAATAGTTAATTCCCTGTGAAAGGATGAACATGAATGAGTTCATGTGTATGTTGGGAAAGCATGAAAAGTGTGGAAGTCCCATGGATAAATCATGGAATTTCCATGTCAATTGGGAAAGTAATTGACTAATTTTGATGCTTATTTTATGCTTGGCCTAACAGAATTTGCAATGATGAATTTCACAGGTGATAAAATTGAAATCAATTGGTTGCAACTATTACAAGACCAGTGGTACTAGCAAGCAAAGTGTAGGCAGCTCTACAAATTGAACATGGCACCAGACCAAAAGCTACTTGATTTGGCTGAAAATATTCTTCAAACAATTGAAAAGACCCAAGAAGATCTTGGAAAGATGCTTAGGCTATAAAAGCAACAGAATGAGACGAACCGCAAGGTTTTGCAGGACTCTATTTGTTTGCAAGGGAGGTAAAAAGAATTCTGGAAGCAACCAACAGTGGAAATGACAGTGGAGCAGTGAAGAGGAATTCATCCAATCATCCCACTAAGAAACGTTTCAGGTGGGAAGACTCAAAGGAAATTGAACAGGTAAAGAGAAGGCAGCCAATGAAATGTTGGGAATGTGGAGGAAATCATCTCTTCCACAACTGCCCAACAAAGGACAATAGGAAATCTAGCAGCCATAAAGATTCCATACTTGTGGATTAGATGGAAGGTAAAGAAAGGGAATGGATTGTTTTGGAACAATGCCATCATGCGGAGCTGGAAGGTCAAATCCAGTAGGAGCAGTTTGTGGAAGCCAAAGGACTTGGTCATAAAAGTTCAAAGTAAAAGGGTAAAATGTAGGAGTAGACCAGCAACATTTTTGAAATTTTTTGACATGTGTAAGTATTCTTCAGTATTAGAACACCGAGGACATGTGTAAATATTGTATGCATGTAATGTGTGTGTTTTCCCTAGTGTGGAGCTCAAGGCCAAGGCCCCACTAGAGGATGTCCAAGTTTTAGTTAAAAGGAAAGTATTTGGTATTTTGGTAACCATGTGCTGGTAAGCCATGGAAAATGTAAATGATGTAAATGATACCATGTAAATAAAGTACCAAGGAGATGGCTATGGATGCAACTAAATGAGGGGGCTATGTGTATCCACTAGGGAGAGGTGAGGGGGTTGTGGGACGGAACCATAGGCTGACACATGTCCATTTGTGAACCCATTTGACTCCCATGCTAATATTTAATTATGTTGTAAGAAGGTGGTTGAGAAGGCCTATTCATGAGGTTGGTTGAGTATGGAGCAACCCTGAAATCCGTATGGAAGGGTATAGCTCTATTTTGCTTGTTCCTTAAGACACTCCACCACCTGGGAATTCCCTCACCCTGATCCCTATCCCATTGTTGACCAACAACCTCAGTTATCACGCATCGCAGAGACTGGCAGTGGAGGTGAGGAGAGGAACATGGCAACTCTATGTACGCATGAATTGGTAGAGCCAAAGCACATAGAAACCCTGTGTATGAAGTAAACTGATGGGGATATCCAAATATTAGACCCAGTGGATAAGTTACAGAGTGTGAGAGGCTTAGAGAACCCGTGAGAACACCTGGATCTGATAGCAGAAGACTGAGTTGTGGGACAGAGCTTCGGCCGCAACCCTGAGAAGATTCCAATTAGAATACCAGAGAAGAAGATTAGAAAGAGATTGGATGTGCTTGCTAACCCAACTGTATGATGGCTTAGAATTAGGGTCGAGCATTGAATGTGAGATATCCTATTTATCCCTCCTTAGTGGATACATAGCCCCAGCTTGGGGGTGGTTTCTAAGTGTTAAATTCATATAGGATGGGAAGAGACCTATGGTTGGGTTGGAACGTTGCAGTCCATAGCCAATTTGCTTGGGGATTTCAATAAAGAGATAAGTGTTCCATGTGCTTAATTGTGCCCATTTTATATCCACACATGTGTATTTATTTATGTTTGAATGCATAGTTGATCCATCTAATTGATAGGGCTAGATTCCCATGTATTATGTTTCATTATATTGTGCATGTTATTGATTGACGAATGCATGACACATTGTGTGTGGATGATGCTTCCTTCAGCTACAGTTGTTGAGTATATGCATGCATATACTTGCTTATGTGAATGATCCACTGATGAATAGGAATATATGCCTATGCATGGCGTTTAAGTCTGTTGTGTATGTTGTTTATCTTACTTCTGCATTGATTTAACTAGTTAATGATTGTTATGGATATACTGGATACATGTTAGATGTGCGGGGGGGATAATGTTTCAGTTCCCCTATGTTTGTTGATTTATGAATCTTCCTACATGATTTGTTTATCACGCTCCTACACATCTGCATCTTTTTATTTATCTCTGTACTTATATGACCTTATGCATTGATGAATAGGGCTAAGTCTAGTAAATGTACAAAATGATTCATCCACGGCTATGGGGAAAGGAGTAGACACCCCCCGGTGGTGTTCCTATATCCTTTGTGGATCAGAGGAAGGGGAGAGGACATGGTAGATTGGATCAGAACCCTTCACAAAATGAGAAAGGAGGAATAGAGGAGGCTTAACTCCATCTTTGGGAGTGGAAGAGGGGCAAAATCAATGTTTTTAGAAGGGGATGAAGACCCTATAACTACATAGAGCTCTCCAAGATATTTTCAATGGTAACGAACTTGTTGAATTTGGACTTAGGATGAAGAAGTTATGGGCCAGAGAAGTTGTACAGTGGGGGCTTCCAACTTTCCAAACCCACATTGTGGAAGTCGGAAGGGAATTTTGACGGGGTTGCAAAATGGCGTTCCGCATTTCCGAGTTCCGCATTGCGTATTGTGGATTGCAGAAGCGGATTTTTCTAGAGTGATGGAGTTTGGTATTCTGTATTTCTGAGTTCCGCATTGCATATTGTGGATTGCGGAAGTGGAGTTTTACGGAGCGGTGGAGTTTGGTGTTCATCATTTCCGAGTTCTACATTCCGTATTGCAGAAGTGGAGTTTTCCAGAGCGTTGTATTTTGGTGTTCTGACTTCCGAGTCCCGTATTGCAGATTGCGGATTGCGGAAGTCGGAGGGATGTTCGACGAATTGTGAATTGTGGTTTCGCCTTTCCAAATTCCACATTACAGCTTGCGGATTGCAGACTGAAGATCATTGCGAGTGAAGAGTTGCAGAACCTTTGAATTGCTTTGGAAAATAAGAAAAACAAATAGCAGGTGATTCAAGGGTTATCTCGCATTTCCTCTAAAGGGCACCAAGGTGACCGGGGACGTCACATCTGATCAATTTTTTTAGACCTTTTTATTTTGGGGATGAAGGGAGCAATGTGTTCCTTCTCTATCATTGAGTTAAATGGGTCTATATTATTGTCTTTGTAATACCCCCAACGTTTAGATGGAATGTATTTAATAAAAATGATGTAAATGATGTAAATATGCTAGTATGGATTCCTAGGGTGGAGATCAAGGCCAAGGCCCGACTAGTGAATGGATAGGCATGTATGATGTAAATATTTTTATTTGGACTATATGGTTAGCTTGTCACATTAATTTGAAATCTATGTAAATATTATGTTGTAAAAATCATAATAAAATGGTCCAATATGGCTATGTAGAGAGCACTAGACGGGTTATGATTCCAATAGAGGGGGCCTATGGGAGATTAAATCCTCTATTTCCAAGTGTCAACCTTAGAACTCATCCAATTGTTTCCATGTGTTTTAAATGAGCCAATTACATCCTTTTGACTATTAAATACAATCATTGAATGTATGTGTGAGGTTGGTGGGAAAATTCACCTCATGGAGGTGAATGTACTTTGATGAAAATTATGTTAGTTGTCAGAAGTCCTTTCTTCTATGGTAAGAATTTATGTCAGTTGGATTTTCACCATACCCTCATATCCTTTGGACACAACCCTTCATTTTGTCATTATCTCTTATTCTATCATGTAGATCTATACTACATAGAGCTTCCTATTGTTTTTCATTTTACCATTATCAGGCAGTACATTACCAAGAAATTTGAATATAGAAACTGAGCTGCATATTTGAGGGAAAACGATATGGTTGGTTGGTGTTGCAACTCTAACCCCTTCCCCAAATTTTACAAATTTAGGGCCCCTCCTTCTATTTTGAGCTCGAATTTTAACTTTATTTTTTGCTTGTAGTTGTTTATATCACCAAATATTTTCTTGAAGTTTGATTCCCCATGGAATATTTGACACTTAGAAAAAATTTTCATTTTGAATGTTTCGGTGACTTGCCAAAATTGAACCAAAACGGTCGGACCAACTTGCAAGTTTGCACCGAAATGGTCAGAGCAACTTGCAAGTAGGGATGGTTTTAAGAACCCACCCTAGATTTATATGTATAATAATTGGGTGAATCCCCATGAGACATAGGAAATGTTGAGGGCCATTTTATCAAGAATATAATATGTATATATAATCTTTTTGGTGATCTTTTCATAAACTTATGTAATCTTGTAAAATTTTGGCGAATCTTTCATAAAATTAAAAAAAAACTTGTAAAATCTTAGCAAATATTTCAATGAATTATAAAACCTTGTAATGTCTTGGTGAATCTTTCATAAAATTCTAAAATATTGGAGAATATTCATTCAATTATATACTCTGTGTCTCTCTTGTAGTGTTTGTGTGTTACTGAAATGGAAATGCTACTCAATAGATAATATATAATATAGACATATTCTAGTATTCCTATAACATCTAGTTTGCATGGATCACTATAATTAATACCTTATAACAACAATTTCACCCACATTTTTCTTCCTTTCATTTTCTTTTAGTTAGATGACTGGGTGGGTAACACTTCCGTGAGAATCAGGCACCGAAGAGACATAGCGGAAGCTATTCGGCCGAATAAAATAATTTATTCGGCTGAATAAATTAGTTTATTCGGTCGATTAAATTAGGCTATTCGGCCGAATAAGTGCTACACTATTCGCCCGAATAAAGTTTAACGGTTCACCATTAGTAATAATGGAGACCTTGATTTGTGTGTGATGCATTGACATACGTGAAAAATGTATGGCGTTTTTTATTTATTCGACCGAATAATTATTCGGCTGAATCAGTTTTCTGCATAAAAGCTCAGTCACGGCCTGCATTTTGCAATTTTGCTTGTTGTTTTTGCTGGTCTCGCTGCTGGACCTGCTGTTGGACCCGTTGGTTGACCTTTCTGCACCCCCTGCTCGACCTTGCTGGACCTTGCTAGACCCTGCGCCCCCTACTCGAACCTACTGGACTCGCTGCTGGACTCCACCCCTCTGTTGGTGGTCTACCACTCCTCTTGGAAGACCTTTCGCCACCCCTCACCACCTTCCACCAACCTTTGCCAACCTGCGCCACCTCTCACCACCTTTCGCCACCCCTCTCGGAAGACCATTTCGTCTAGTCTTCTGCAGACTGTTCGCGCCACCATTTCGGCTCGGAAAACCGTTCGCACCACCCCATTCGTGCCACTCCTTTCGTCATCCGATTGGAATGGTAGTTGGTACTCGTGGTGCAGACTGTTCATTGCGGAGTTGGACCGTCCAATTTGCATGGTAGCTGGTCATCGAGGAGTTGGACAACGTCAGGTAATTTCATTAATTTTTTTTATTTTTTTTCGTTTTTTTAGTTTCGATATTTTAATGTGGGTTCATTTTTGGCAGGTTCTCTTTGGTTTTTTTGGTGGTCGGCTTGGGTCATTGATTGTTTACGGTCGCTCGCGTTTGGTTTCTCCGTTTGGTTTTAGCAATCGAAAATAAATAGGTTAGTTTCTCATGCACTCTGTCCATGAAAATGAAAGTTAAATATAGTTATGTGTTTTGATTTGTTTTTATAAATTGAGAAATTTAAATTTTCCTTTTAATTTCGCATGCACTTTGTCCATGGAAAGAGTTCATGAACTCTATCCACATGGACATAGTTCATGAATTCTGTCCATGTGGACATAGTTCATGAACAGAAAATAGGCCATTTATAAGTTTATGTTAACCTGGTCTAGATAAAAGGCCATATAGATATCTATTAGCTAATTCCTTTACGCCACAGCTTAGCTAGGTACTATAGAATATTAGTGGATCGATAACTAGGTAAACTTATTCAATGGCTTTTCAAACTAGTGCTTTTTACTTTTGATATATCATGCCAAAAAAATTATATCAAAAATAACATATTGATACCAATTGAAACACCCTTATAAACCACATGTTCCACCAACTACGCATAGTTTTAAATTGGATACATCACTTTTATAATGCTATTTTCATTTAAGTATTGTGCCTTTTAAATATCCCCCCATAGCTAATGGAGATAGTGAAAAAAATGGAAAGTGATGAAAGGAACATGAACTCTGTCCATGTGGAAAGAGTTCATGGCTTAGAGTTTTAGATTTGTCCTTAAATTGCCTGAATCTCTTTGAAATAGCATTGCATTTTCCTTTTGCCATTTGCACCAGAGCTCTCTTTGTATGCACTTTGCCAACTTCCATGATCTCAACAGTCCTATCAATTATGCCTAGTGTTTACATATAATTTAAGGACCTATAATTTAGGAATCTGATTACATGATCTGCAATCTAGGGCTTATAACCTAGCTAATCCAAAACTATACTGATGTTGGCTTGAGTGTGCAAGACCAATCTTTCTGTTTATTGTAATGCAAAACTGGATTCACAATTTTGACACAACCACAAGATTTATTATGGTCCTAAATTAGGTGTTTGTCCCCAATAAGGTAGATTTTACCCATTAACTTATTGGTGGCACTATCTGGGCTTTTATTTAATCGTGCATTGTTTTCTTTATAAAACACCTTCTCCCTCCTGCGGCTGTTAAACCATAGAAAACATTGTTGTAGAGATAACATCATGCATTTTTTTTTGAGAATGTCATGCTCTATGATTGTGCATTTTGAATTGAGAAACTAATTGATGGAAAATGATGGTCTTGAGTTTTAGCCTATTAAAGGTGACGATTCATGGGATTATGTTTTTCTTTGGTTGCAACATGGCAAGCTCAGGAAACATAATACCATGAATCGTCACTGTTTCTAGGCTGAACACTTGTTATCTCTCGTGAGACATAGTTAATGTGGACAAATTTTACTTCATTCAATCAATTAATGAAAATATATTGTATAGTCCAATCTCTCATTGTGTTTAGAGCTGTTTGCTTCTGTGTTCATGGAAAAATAGGACTTTTTTAAAGTAAAAAGATACAATTTTATGTTTAAATTATTAAAATATCAAATAAGTTATTAATTTAGGATTTAAATTAAAATTTAACATGTTCATTAACTCATTATTTAACATAAAGAAATGTAACCTTCACTTAATATTTAACCATACTGGTTCCATTCACTTTAAACATCAAAAACACTTAAAAGATTGGCACATTAATTCCTCATACATCCAACAATATTAGCTATACTCATTTTAAGAACTATTAGATGATATTAGGTATATCTAAGTCCTTATTAAATAACTTAGTTAATTTAACAGCTAGGTCTTAGAATTTGTAGAATTAACACATAGAATTTGAATATGTTATGAGTTTATATTTGTGTAAGTGTAGATATCATATCAATTGGAAAGAGAGTCTTCGAGGCGAAAGCGTACGAGATCTTCACATTCTTCGGGAGTTGGTGTCCCAAATGATAATCGAAGGTTGTCGACTTCCCCTTGGGATTCAAGTTTATTGTATAGTTCACATTCATCCGATCATCGGCGAGGCGATAGGGGTATAGATGATTCCCCTTTATCTTCTGTGGGAGAAAGTCGATCTCGACCTTCTGTTGGTATGAACATCAATCTTTTAATACATGTACAAATCGTTTTTTTATGTGTACGCAAAGTTTGTACATGTTTACACATAACTCTGTTTTTATTTGAAGCATAGCATGGTTCAGAAGAGGCTCGTAATTCTACAGAGAGGGAGAAAGATCGAGCAAGGGAGACGGATGTGGGTGTAGAGCAAGGTTCCCAAGAGGTTCGTCATTCTACACAGAGTGACGAAGGTCGAGTCAGGATGCAATATGTTAAACTAACTAAGGGTTGTACACCCATGACAACTTATCCATCTGATTTACCTGAGGAGCTTCCATGGGAAAGTGGTGTTCAGCAAACGACTCTTGAAAGTTGTAGATCCCACTACGACAAGTTGAAAACTGATTTTTCTACTTTGGATCTCCCTCCAGAGAGAAAACAAAGTCTGGATCTATTGTTTTGGGATCATTGCAAAAATTCATTGAGGCATATGAGGATCTCAGAACAACTACGAATGGATTTGTTGATTTGATGCGAAGACGAAGGGAACAGGTGATGGGTCCGGATAAGTGGGTTGTTGTGAAGGAGAGAGTGACCAAAGAACATGCCAATTCAATGTTTAACTTCAAAGAAGGCCTAAAGCGAAAAATGTTGCAAGTGCAATATTTCAAGCACCCTGAACTTGCACATCTAATATATGATCGGTTCCTTGCAGCCTATGGTTAGTTTCCATGGAACGATGAGGTTCCTAATTAATTTGCTAGATTTTTTTATGTGAATTTTTTTTAAAATATGAAGCCAGACTATACTAATCGCCATTCTGAATTTTATGGAGTTGGAAAGGGTCGAATATATAATCGAAAATGTGCTCTTAGAGACACTACAAATCTTCGACCTCCACCCCAGATATATTTCCCACCCAAGCTTGTGGCATTAAGATCAGAGATGGAGCTCACATCCCAACTTGGGACAACTGCAAGGGATTTTGTTAGCAATGGTTTAACGTTGGCATTAGTTGGAGTAGATGTGGGATTGGTTTGAGAGAGGGCTTGTGCCACTATTCTTCAAAAGTTTGTTTATAACATGAATGATGAGGTAGATGGAATGAGCATTGGATATCCCAGTGCTTATGCCAAGGTTTTTCGTGACATAGCTTCAGATTTTATATCCAATGACACATTGAGTTTAGGAGAGGTTTGTTGATTATGATATGACAGTCTATTTAATCTTTTATTTATTTTGAATTGAACTTTTTGTTACATTATATGTATAATATTATGTCTTTTTTGATGTATAGTAATAAGAACATTATGTAAATGTTTATTGGTTGCAGTTTTCCAAAATGATGAATGAACATAATTTTCGACTCTCCACTAGTCAAAATGTAGAAAATGTAGAGCATATTTGAGAGGTATATTTATTATTTACATATTTATATTTATGTTTGAACTTGATATTTTATCCTTTTTTTGAATTTTAATTTAACTATGCATCTTATTGTTAATTTGACTTATCCATGCAGGTTTCTTTAGATACGAACTTTTTAGATGATTAAACATCTCTTGTGAGCTAATGATTTTAATTTTTTTTGTTTCGGTTGTAAGATAATTGCTTAATTTTTTTTTTGCTTGCACTATGTTTTATTTATTAACAAAATTTAAATTTTAGGGGAGAGAACATATGGAAATTGAGGGTGAAGATATAAGTTCTTTGATGAATGTGGATATTGGTACCGAGGTAATTTTGTTCACTTGAATTGATCTCGGATATAAGTTTAATACTTTAATTTTTGTGGATTTAGTTTAAAATTGTTTAAATAATTTATGAGATTCATAAATTGCTTTTATACATGTTCCAGCTTGGGTCTCTTTGATCTTTTGGAGGCAAAGGGAAGACTCCAGTGGAGGATAGTGGTGGACTTGCATTTAGAGAATTTGATGTAATTTTATTAATAATTGAATTGTTCTTTGATATATAAGTTTAATATTTTAATTTTTTGAATTTAGTTTAAAATTGTTTAAATAATTTATGATATTCATAATCTATTTTTATACATGTTGCAGGCTGGGTTGAGTCCAAGGGAAGGCCCTAGTGGAGGATAGTGGTGGACTTTTTTTTTGTTTTGTTGATATATATATTGTAGTTGTTTTGGACATCGAGGAGATTTATTTTTGGATTATACATATGTACATTGAACTCACATGTTCATGAACGTTTTTTTGGATTACATACATGTACATTGAACTTACATATTATATTTAGCATATTTGGTGTGGTAAATGTTTAGAATATGTTTTTTCATGTTTATGAATGTATGTATTATTAATTTTATGTATGTATCTAGATGTAAAATATTTTCGATGTAAATAATGATAGGAATGTTAATGATAGTCCAATGTTAGGAATGTTAAGAATGAATGTTTGAAAATGTTGAATGTTAAAACTGAATGTTATGGTAAGAATGAATGTTAGGAAGTTTTGATAGGTGCAATCTAAAGTTAGGAATGATAAGAATGAATGTTAGGAAGTGTTGAATGTTAAGAATGAATGTTAGGAAGTTTTGATAGATGTAATATAAAGTTAGGAGTAAGGAATGTTAGGAATGTTAAGAATGAATGTTAGGAGTGTTGAATGTTTAAAGTGTTAAGAATGAATGTTAGGAAGTTTTAAGAAGTGTTGAATGTTAAAAATGTTAGGAAGTTAGGAATATTAAGAAGCTTTGAATGTTAGGAATCTTAGGAAGATTTGAATGTTAGGAATGTTAGGAATGTTAGGATGTTTAGGAATGTTAGGAAGTTTTGATAGAAATATGAATGTTAAGAATTTTTTATAGGTGTAATCTAAAGTTAGGAGTAAGGAATGTTATGAATGTTAATAATGAATGTTAGGAGTGTTGAATGTTTAAAATGTTAATAATGAATGTTAAGAATTGTTAGGAAGTGTTGGATGTTAAAAATGTTAGGAAGTTAAGAATGAATGAATGTTAGGAAGTTTTGATCTAGGTGCAATCTAAAGTTAGGAATGCTAAGAATGAATGTTAAGCATGTTAAGAAGTGTTCATGAATGAAGGTTAGAAATTTTTGATAGGTGCAATCTAAAGTTAGGAGTACAAGGAATGTGTTATCACTAAAAGATGCACCTCGACTGCATAAGGAGCATGGCTAGTGAAATCTTAATACTATGTAAGGGATAGCTGGGAATGAAAGTTTATAAACAGGTAGACATTTAAGAGATCAATCTAGGTTTAAATATTAAACAGCAGGGAATGTATTAGCAGATAATGGATATTAATAAGAGATAGCTATGAGCATAAATTTGTGAAAGACATGAATCAGGTTCTGCATCAAGTATTAAAGATAATTACATACTAATTAAGAGAATCTTGGCATGGATTAATAATACCACACACAGGACAAAATAATGACAGTACGTAATTCCGTTATTAAAGCAAAACAGGCTCATATGATCACAATCATTTCAAAATAGCTATTTCATATTAAGAAAAACAGAGTGTATGTGCATACATGCCCCTGCCTCAGCCCTCGGTTGGAACTCTCTTCCTTTTTACAATACAAATGATAATATTTCTATGAATTACAATACAACACTCCCAGCTAAAATCTTATCACTAATTCTAAAAATAAAATAGTCTCTGACTTGTTAGAGGAAATGTAGAATTGCTGGAGTCGAAATCTGTCAAGTATCATTATGTTTGGATCTAATCTACCTTCTATTTGCCACCTGTATCTTCAAATCCTAAACATTGCCCAAAAATGTTCATTGAAACACTAGAAAACTAGGATTGATGTAGATAAGGCTAATAGATCTTCTCCATTTTACTTTTTACTGCCATATATTCACAAACCGCCTTTTTCTCTGAGGAACGCTAATTGGATGCTAAATGATGTTCTGCCACTAATTTTGTGCATCAAATATGGAAACTCCTCTTCCTAAAAATATGGGAATGATTTTATGGTTATCCTAGAAATCTAGAGGTTAACCTTGAAGAGGTAGATGGAAATCTCGTTGGCTGAATTTGATTCCCGGAAATCTGGGTTTTCGTAGAACTCTGTAGCTTCCAGGTTATCTGTTTGAAACTTGTGTTGATGCTTGGCATTTGTAGACTTTATCTCTCTCAACCATTTTCGTCGTGCCCACTAGTAACCTGGAATTTCTGAGTTGAATATAATTCACACCGAATGCTAGACTTGTCACCTAAACTGTTGGGTAAAAATATGGAAATCATCCTTGAATCCTTCTGCTTGAAATTTGGAGATAGCTGACCTTCTCATAATTGGGTAATTGCTTGGTTGAATTATGTTGAGTGTTCACTGAAAGCCATTTGGCTTGATCCACTATGACAAGGAACTATAAAATTCCTCATCGCAACATGCAGTTCGAAAAAACTCATAAAATTGAGGGGGATCACAAAACCATGACAAAATATATCGCTTTGGATCCTTGCTAGTTTTCTTCGTAGCACATTTTAAGACTTAGCTTGACTCCTGGAAAATTCATGCACAGCCTTGGAATTATCATGGTTAGTGTGACAGTAAGTGGGGACTTTATAACTTCAAAGTTTAACACTCCCATGAGATATGGAAGATAAGACAAAGACCTAAAAAATGAAAGAGCCATAAAGATCCACATGATCATGACAAACTTATGAGTGGATATGGTAAAACAATAATAAGAAATAAAGTGAAGCCCTCCCCTTTTTTTAAAATTTATCTTTTTAGAGCAAACTTAAATTTAAATATAAAATCAATCAATAAATAAAATTAATATAAAATGATTTTATATTTAAAAATAATAGTTATCTTTTTGCCCAATAAAATTTAAGAAAAAAAAAACAAAAGTCTAAACCAAATGAAGCAATAAGAGATTTGATGGAGTTTGATGCATGAATTTGAGGCTTTGACAAAATTGACCGAACTTCGAGGACTCTGAAAAAAATGCTACTGGATTTTTTGAATTTTTGGCACCTCTTGCTTTGTGGAATCTAGCCATTTTCCTGCCAGAAACTAAAAACTCTCAATAGGTATATCTTGGTACCAACATCTGGCTCCGGCTGGGGATGGCATGCTCCCTGCGAGCTGCCAAGAACAAGAAGACCAAGTGCCTTTTCCAAACCATCTCTACAAGCTGTAACAATGCTCTGCTTACCATTCACTGAAAACTGAAAATACCAGTGCCATTTTCCATTGGGATGGAGTCTTTCATATCTCAAACTTCTCCACTTATTCAAAAGCTTGAAAAGAGTCTATCTGCTCGTATGGTGAGCTTATTCTCCTGCCTACTTCTACTTCTAATTAGTAGAAGCAAACTGATCAAGTAAAACTAAATATCCAATGCAGCCAAGTAAGTAATTGACAAACAACTTGAACCTTCCTTACAACTTTATGCAAAGTCACAAACACATAGACTGTAGTATGTGAATCATAATCTTTGAAATCATACTTGCAATCCAAAAATCCGTCCTTAAAGATGGAAATAGATGAAACTTTATCACTGCAAAACATCTCCATATAAGTGGTAACTGGATCTTGAAAATTGTACAAAACTTGTTGTTGCTCAACAACTGACAGAGAAATGTGCATCATCAATTGCTCATCTAATCCTTTATGTTTTCCTTTGCCATATCCCCGTGATTCAGATCTATCACCATAATGTGCTGGCCCATTACAACTGACAATTTATGAGAGAAAAGAAGAGATATGTTCTTGATCTTCTATATCACTGTCTCTATAATGATAAAATGAAAGATGAGTCTTAAAAGATATGCCATGAAGAAACTATTGATTACCCTTTCTAGTAATGATGTCTTTAAAAAATGTATCAGAAATAAGAAGATCTTCATAAGTATTTTGAACAACAGACTCATAACTATTATCAACCATAGCATGTACACATTGTTGATCATCTCTTTGTTGAAAAGTGGAATTAGATGTGATTCCATTAGTCAACAAGCACTAATAAACTTTAAATTCTTACTCTTTATCACTATACTTGTCAAATATTGGAGCATTATGATAGAATCCTAATGGAAAAGATGAAGATTTTTGCATATGATTATCAACAATATGGCTTCGAAATAGATTTGAAATAACATCTCCTTCTTCCTCATCATTATTATCTTTCTCATCTAGATTTGAAGCAACAGGCATATAAGGAGAAAGATAAAAAGATAAATTTTATCAATCAATTAAAAGTAAAGATTCGGGGCGGAGTGTGGGGATAGCCACATCCATTATCTCATCCCTTAAGTGGTCTAATAGACATATGGGGACCCGAATAAAGTACTTTAAACATACTTTATCATGAAATTACACATTAATAACAACATTTATATGGATTGTTCAGGCCACCACAAAACTAGTAATGGATCAACCCATCCAAAAAAATTTCGAATTCATTTCAGTATACTAAAATACAATCATTTAAACTCTTAGTCATAGTTCCCATTCAAGATCATAGTCATAGTTCAAAGAAAAAAATATATTGTACACAACATTTGACATGGACAAAAACATCGATCGATTCATTTTTTATGTAGTTAAAAACATCGCAATGGAATGTCGTCCTCAATTATCTCTCATGGTCATATTTGGACAGTTTCCATTTTTTAGTTTTTAATTGTTTTTTCGATGGAACTTGTACCAATTTTATTCGAGACGCACATACTATATGACTATATTGACAACATATAACATCAGGTTCATAATTGTGAAAGTAGACATAATTTTCAGTCATATGGGTCTACTAAAAAAAATAGCCTTTTAAAATGATGGATCCTCTCTCGTATGTATATCTGTTGTCATTGTAGTCCTCCAATAACTTCATCTTTCCTTCAGTGCATCACATCAAATAATACTTCACATTTTCGTTGTTGTCTAAAGGTGCAATTACATCGAAAACATCCCCTGTGCAAATTACAATTGGTGTTAGGGTTTTTAAATCAATTAAATTGACTATGCACTGAAGGCGATGGACAAGAATGAACAATCGACAAAAAAGTTGTAAGATCATTACCTTCTCTAACAAGATCTGAAATTATGTCGCCATCAAAAGATATTGTTATTTCTTCTGATTCTAATTCTTCTACGCTTGCTAGTGGCATTTTTCCCTTGGGATTAATCTCGGTCTGTTTCCAATGTTTTACGTAGTTGTTCGTTATGTTTTCACAAACTTTTGTACATTAAAAATTTTCAGTGCAAATATGAAAAAAGCATAATTGCTTTCTACTGTCAAATGCAAACACGTTTTGGAAGGATTTTGTTTGAATAGAGTGAAAATCTCTAGTCCCATGTATGGTGCTAGCGTTGTATGGTATTGATCTATTTATATATTGGACCACAACAAACCAAAAAAACCTACACAATAAATGATAAATCACAAATGACAACTTTTGATGTTAGTGTACATATACTTAAATGTTAGTGTACATTTTTTTAAATTGACAATTAATATAAATTAAAAAAATCGTGTACATACCTGCACACATCTTTTGATTGTTGATTATAATAATGGCTTAGATGTAATTTACACCATTGGACAACCTTTACAGTTGAATGAAATCGTGCAGAAGAATGGTTCATTTGCCATCTTCGAAGTGCTCTTTTTACGCATGCTCCTGCACCATCATGTTCACCTTTTCCATGTCCAGTTTCGAAGAAATTCCAGCAATGTTTAATGTTCAATGCTTTATGAAGTCGACATAACCAATAAAATGATTGTGAAGATTTAAATTGTCCCGCACATCCATCCGACCATATCCAATGTTCATTGAATTTAACTCCACGTCCTTTTAGTGAATCATAGAAAATATTTTCAATACAATGATGAACAAAATGTGTATCGTGTGTATGATCATCATTGATATAAAAGTGATATTCTTTAATCACATGTCGATTGTCACATGTACTTTCAATGCCATCAACAACCTGTTGAGAATGTCTATATAGAACATGGACAAATATCGAAACTTGGTCAGAATGATAGTATTCGCTCTGTATCTCTTTTTGTGCAGCAAATGTGTAGTTTTCTGTAAAATCAACGACTGACAAAATTGTTCCTGGTGGAAAAATTTCACGAGACTGTTTGAATTAAAGGTCTTGCCATCGTGCTCTATGTGAATGCTTGGTGTATTTATAAATTTCACTTTCAAATTTCTTGAGAAAATCTGTCACATATTTTATCTTCTCGCAAATCAATTCTTTTGGAATGTGCATCACTAGAACTTGTAGCATAAGCGATGTATTCATATCTTGTCCAATCAACGGTTACATTTGACAGCAAGTGATCATTATCAATAGGATATTTATTATGGAATAATAACATATTTCCACAACGATGACAATGTTTTCCATTGACACATTTCTTATTATAAAATGCTTCATCGTGATCTCTCTCACATAGAGTCTGAGATATGAATTCACGTATTGTAGGCGGAGGCAGTGAATTTGTCCAAAACATTTTACCAAATTCAAGAAACGTGTCGTAATATAATTTAAATTGCACATGATAACGGCAACAACATGTGCCACGTATAGTAATAGCTCTAACATACCATGGTTTTTGTCGCATAAATGTAGTGATTGACACATTAATTCCATGATGATCTTCCTTGAATTTATTGAACAATTGTACTTGTGTGATATCCATTATATGTTTTGGACTGCTTTCATATACCCCTCGTGATACTCTTTGTTGTATCACATCCCTCGAATTTGGTGAAACTCGAGCATGTGCCAACCAATATTCCCGTACAATATCTTTAACACCTACTCCCATTCTATCTTTGTAAGGCTGTCTACAAATAATTTCTCAGCAAGCAAGTTCATCATTTTCATATATTTGCATTTTGAATTTGCTATGTTTGTATAATGTCTTTCTTGAGGTTCCAACTGCTTTTGCTAGTTGTGTTGTCAAACATTTTTGTCTAGTACTAGCTGAAATAATTGCTGTCTGAATTGATCTACGTGCAGCACTGGTATCTTTCTTCCTGGATTTTTCAAAAAACATTATTGCATTACCTATATTTTCTATCACATTATGTTTCAATTTCGACTCTTTTGTTGCATTGTGATTACCCAATAATGACGTAGCACCTTTTAACTTCTTGGACACTAATAAACATCTCAAAATTTGTGCTTGTCCTGCTATTGAATAATCATTCAGAACATCATCATAAAAAATTTTAGCACAATATCGTGCAACATGTATGGGTATTTTTTTTCCATATTTGTTGCAATCAACGTCTTCTAACATTTTATCATCAATGGTGCAAGTACCTATACATCAAATTAAATTAAATTTAACATATATCCAAAAATACAATTCATTATAAAAAATGAATTTGGAAAATACATGATATATACATACCAAGTCCAATTTCTGGATCTTGAACTTGATCTTCAATATTGACTTCATCGAAATTAGCATGTAAATCACTATTTATATCTTCAACAATGGTCGCTTCAACTTCAATTTGTTCTTCTTGTACTCTATTTTCAATTTCCATTTCATCAATATTATCATGTAAATCTGTATTTATATTTTCAATAATTGTCACTTGCGTTTCTACAAGCCTTGCTTTTTTGGCATGATATTTGAGTTTTTTTCTCTATTATCATCATCATCATCATATTTACGATCATGTTTTCTTCGATGGTTTCTCTTACTTCCCATGATTGTTTAATCTATAGATGATAAATTAAAGAATCATCACTTTATAGTAAAAAACAAAATTAAGATTTAAAAATAGTTACGAAATTTATAAACACATGAACTAAAATTTACTTCACGTTATCAAAATCTTGTAAGAGTCTTTTGAAGAAAAACTCCATGGAAAGAATTTTCCTTTGAAAAAACCCCTTGAAAAGAAATCTCCTTTGAAAAAAACCTTCTTTGAAAGAAATAAGAACTCCTTAATAATAAATCACCTTTGAAAAAATCTATTGGAAAAGAATAAGAACACCTTCTAAAGAAATCTTCTTTGTAAAACCACTGGAAAAAAAATTTCTTTGAAAAAATACCTATGTAAAAAACTTTCTTTGAAAAAACCACTTGGAAAAATACTTGGAAAAAAAACTCCTTTGCAAAAATATATTGGGAAAAAAATTCTTTGAAAAAACCCTTGCAAAGAAATAACTCTTTTACAAAAATAACTTGGGAGAGCAACTCTTTGAAAAAACCATTTTCAAAGAAATAAGAAGAAAAAATACATCTCCTTTGCAAAACCTTTTTTGAAAAACCCACTTGGAAACATACTTTGTAAAAAAAAACCTTCTTTGCAAAAATATCTAAGAAAAAAAATACTTTGAAAAAACCCCTTGCAAATAAATAACTCCTTTGCAAAAATATCTTGGGAAAATAACTCTTTGAAAAAAACCCTTTCAAAGAAATAAGAAGGAAAAATACAACTCATTTGCAAAAATAAATTGAAATAAAAAATTCTTTGCACAAAATACCTTGGAATAAAAACGTTTTTGCAAAAATAACTTGTAATAAAAACTCTTTAAATGCACCATTTGGAAATAAATCTTCTTTGAAAAAAACACTTGGAAAAATGCTTTCTAAAAACAAACTCCTTTGCAAAAATATTTTGGAAAAAAAACACCTTGAAAAAAACCCATTACAAAGAAATAAGAAGTGCAAAAATACCTTGGAATATAAACTCCTTTACAAAAATGCCTTGGAAAAAAACTCTTTGAATGTACCCCTTGGAAAGAAATAGGAAGAAAAATACCTTGTAAAAAAAACTCCTTTTGCAAAAGAAATCTCCTTTGAAAACCCCTTCAAAAATATTTTGACCAGAAATATGCAAAATTAAAATGTGCAAAAATAATGAATGTATTTAGTTTTATTTATACAAGTATAGACAATGTGTTTTTTTTTTTTTTTTTGTCGGCTGACGAAAATTGTTTTGCGTTTGGTTTTTCGGCTGAATAACCTTTGTTGTAAATAACGGTTCCGTTACGGAAAAAGGTTATTCAGCCGAATAACTATTCATCCAAATAACCTCTGAAACCTGGAAACTTCACGTTTCTGCACAGTCTCCAGGTTTCTCCATTTTCAGAAGGTGAAAACAATCTCTTACACTACAAAGCGACTGTCTGACTTGATACCATTAGTTTCATCATTGAATCTACTTTTCATATGTATAGATTTTGTTGTGTATAGGTGAGATCTGATATTTTTAATTTTTTTTTCTTAACATGTGTCGAGTTTGGTTTCATCTCTTTCAAAATGCGGCGAAATGAAAAATCCATAGCTTTCAAAATATACCACCAAAAAAATTGAAACAAATATGGTGTAGTTAGTTGGCGTGTCTACTTCAAAAGGGTATTCGTAGATTTTTTAGTTTTATATTCAATTGAGACAAAAAATATGTTGAAAATCAACAATGTTTCCTCATTGATCGAATTCAAAAAAAATAAAATTAGTATATAGATCCATTGGTTACAAACTTATAGTCATGCAGTAGCATATTGTGTACAGATTGTCGTAACATATTTTGTTTTTGCAAAAAACAAGTTTAACAATGATTTTACGTTTGCGACAAAACATGACTATTTTGTAGTCCTTCCATTTTATAAGAACACACTGTCAAACATTTTCCAAATTTACATATCAAATATCAATAAAAAATTGAAAAAATTATGAATAGAAAGTTAGCATAATTCTCTAAAAGTTTTCGTTTTAGTGAAAAGTGAAATTTCAAACAAAAATACCACTTTTATTCGCCCAAAGTTGAAAAACATGAAAAAATCAGATTTATTTTCTCACAAGACCCCCCAAAATAGACACCCATCTTCATGGATTCACCCTTAAACTAGTTTAACATGATCGTCTTGATATCAAAAATACCGAGGATAATTAGTGTTCCACATTAAACAAATAGCCTAGATCAGAACACATGCCAATGAGGCCTTCCAAAGATAATATCAATTATTCTAGGGAAGTCATGATGATTATGATCCATGAAAAATGGCATACCCAATAACCTAAAAATGATTAACAATAAATAGGATGTTTTAAACAATAAAATAGCATTCCTCACGATCTCAAAATGAGATGAAATGGATTGTTACATTTATAACAAGGGTGTATCCAAAGCAACATAGATATGGTAAGTACAAGGATATATATGCTCTTTTTCACAGTCCTCACTTCTTGGTCCTTTTTGTATCTTGAGGTCCCATCAATAACTTTGTCCTCTTCTTCCCTATAAAACTTTTTATCCTTTATAGTTATTTGCTTTGTTGAAGTAGACAATGTAAAATAATGCATTTGTAACATTGTGCTTAGCAATATCTTCCCTTTTCTAGTAATCTAGTAGGAGTTTGAGTACAATCCATTGAAGTTACCCTAATGTTTACGACTGATGAGAAAAATATAGTAATATATGCATGACTGCTCCAATTGTGTTCGAGGATGTTCTTACATTAGACCATTTAGAGAGGTAAAATACCTATGGATTCATGTAGGTAGGTTATTGTTTGTTTATAGAGTGAGAGGATGTGTATTTTATACCCAACCTATTCTACCATGTACCCATCGTTTCTCTATTGGCACAATGCCTCACATTTCCAATAACCAATATGTGTTGGAAGAAATAGGGGATCAACTTGGTAGCATCTGGCAGGTGTAAGGGCTCTTGTATATGAGAAATTGCTTCTTAGATATAGAGTAAACATATTTGATCTAGAGATTAATAAGGGTCCCTCATAAATTATGTTAGAAATAATTATACATTGATTTGATCTCATAATTAATGGGACACTTGAAGATGAATTCCATTGTTAAAATCTTTTTTAAATGATACAAATAACTTTCCTATCCATTTGTAGAATACGTGGTGGTTGGATTCCACACATAACTTGTGGGAATATACCCTCTACTAGCCTAGTTTTATCTTGATGGTGTGTGACCAATGACATGGAATGTATTCATGAATCCTCATTCCTCTTTAGTTGCTCAAAATTATATCTCAATTAGTTCATATTACAATGATGCATCCTTTGTTCATGAATGTTCTATAATAGGATACGTCATCTTTGTCATTGCTAATAGTTGATCATTGCATTCATAATTTATTTTCTAAGATGATTCCATCCATTTGTTATCCCTTCTCTTTTTTTATCACTTTTGATCTACCCTTTCTTGTAATAAGTTTATTGATTTTTATTACCTACACAGTGCACAATAACTAGCTAGTCTTTGACTCACCGGGCCACCACCATTGTATGCCCTACATTGGTATTTTTCATGGATTTTATTGGAAAATTTGTTTCCAAAGTCAGACATGCTCATGTTATTTTTTGTTTTGGGAAACCATTTGCAAGTCCAAGACATGACTTAATCTTGATCAAATTAAAAACATACTCAAGTTCATTGTATGCCCTACATTGGTATTTTTCATGGATTTTATTGGAAAATTTGTTTCCAAAGTCAGACATGCTCATGTTATTTTTTGTTTTGGGAAACCATTTGCAAGTCCAAGACATGACTTAATCTTGATCAAATTAAAAACATACTCAAGTTGCACTGTTTATGTCATTTGTTGCACCATACAAATCACAAATATGTGCGTTTACCAAGCATCTTTGTCATGTTTTCTCCTAAAGTCCACACATACCAGCTTATATTTCATAAGACAACTCCAAAAAAATACTAAAATGGATGAGCAACTATTGAGCCATGAATCAATAGTTTTTTCTCTTGGGCTATCTCCTTTCTATTGTAGTCAAATTGTTTCTTATGAGAGTTGCACTATGATCCAAGTTCCTTGCATGGTGAAATGATGGTTCCAAAACCCCCAAGACATTGACGTAGTATAAACAATTCCAAGATGCATATATTAGAGTTATCCCAAGTAGTGAGGATTGCTTTGGAAAATCATATTAATCTTAGTACTTTTATTTTCACATTATTTAAATATAAAAAAACCAAAAAAATTTCAAAAAAAATATTTAATCTCCTTTTATTTGTTTATTTTTTAAAAATCTTTAAAAATGCCAAAAAGTATTAATTTACATTGCTTACTTTAAAATTAAATATATACTTGTTATAAGATTTTTTGTAAAACATCTAACATATTATATTTAGGAGAAGTTGTGATGTCATAAAGAATTAAAAGATAAGAGAAAATCAACATTACTTAAAAAAAACTCTCACCAACTCTATAGTGAAAGAGTACAGCATTAGGCAATTCCTAATACATGTGGCTAGGATACACTAAATGATTTGTCATCTTTGTAACACTAAGAGGGTTAGAACTAAAAATCACTCTCTTGAAATAAGATGCATACACCCACATTTAGTTCACAATTTCAAAACCTTTATTACATAAAAAGAAAAGTGAGTCTTTACCTTTTCTAAAGTCTCTCACACCAAAATTAATCCTAATAAACATTAATAATCATCATCATAAAATATCTTTCTTACTTAATTTATTATTTTAAATAATTATATTTTTCACTCTAACTAATTTTCCTTAAAAAATCATATATATTAATTGTTAAAAAATTGCAAACGTCAACACCGTTAACCCAAATAAATAAATTTACCATTATTGAAATATTAAAACAACATTTTAGGATCTTATTTAATTTTCCAAGAATTATCATTCTTAAAAGAAAACTGTAATTTGACTATTTTAAGTAGAAAAGAACATTTTAAACCATACTAATATAACCTTATTTATTTTTTCAATAATCTTGATGCTCTCAAAATAATTAATTAATGCTCTCAAAATAATTAATTAAGGATCATCTAATTTTAAGATAACTCAAAATAATTAATTAAGAATCATTATAATTTTAAGATAACTCGAATTTAAGTTTTAAAAACGAAAGGAGTGACGATGGAATTGAAATGAAACTGATTTATTTTGTAAGAAGAGAATCGAAATGAAACTGATTGACAATGTTAAGTCAATGCCTTTAGATTAAGGTCTCTTTGGTCGTTGGAAGAGAATTTTTTTTTAATACAATTAAAAATGATTAGTAATTAAATTTATAAATGATAGCTTCACCATTTTGTTACTTTTGAAAATTATAATATTTTTATTGTAAATATGTTAAAATATCAAAACAATATTTTTCTTCTTGTTTTTCTTGTTGAAAAAAAAGCAAAACAATATTTTTTAGAAAACAAGAATAACATTCAACGGGAGGATAGTTCTTGATACGGAGACATTGAAGCATATCTTGGAAGTTCAGGAATGAAAGGCAAAGACTAACGCATTCATACAATCCATTGAGGTAAGCATTTGGAGGTTAACACACATTCATAATTTTTAATTTGCTAATTGGATGTTTAATTTGCTCATTGGAAGAATAGAAACCACCTTGGTCTTCCATGTGAAGTGGTTTATTCCCCTCCTCCTATTGATTCTATCCTCTCTAAGGGACCCTTAATCGACGACCTTCTCTCGACATTGGTAAATAATGGGGGTGATTTCACACACTCAATACCTAAAACTAGAAAGGGCACTACAAAGGTCCATGCTATTGTTTAATTTGCAAATGAGGAGCATATGAAAGTTATGGAGCATAAGAATAGAAGAATATGCAAGATATGATCCTACATGGGCCAACTTTCTTCTAGATGCTTATAATTCTTTTTATTATTATAGCATGGATACTATCATTTTTAAAGAAATTTTGATACCGGTTGTTTTTGTTTTTTGTTTTTTGTTTTGGTTTCTAAATGATATAAATTTTGCATAAAGTTTAGAGACTAGTTATGAGGTTTTCATAGGAATGCATATCATCTTAAGTAACTATATGTCCATTATAATAAAGGATGTTATTTTTGATATTTTTTATTTAAGGAAATGATCAATATTAAGGGAATATTTGAGTTTGAAAATTTTTCTTAATAATTTTTTTTATAGTTAGGAATCTCTCACACCTAAAAGATGGGTTTATAAATTAAGCTAAGGCCAACCTTAATGTTAAATAGAAGAACGATCTGTCCACCTCTTCTAAAAAAGTGGCACTCCTCTTGGTCAATGATTGATTCCTTATATATTACCTTAGGAGAATGTTAGAAATCCAAATCCTGACAATCTGAACAAAAGTCCATAATCTTTTTATAACCATATTTTTCACAATCTGAACAAAAGTTCATAATCTTTCTATAACCATATTTTTATTTAAGTCATCTATTTACTTGAGACAAGATCAAATAATTAAAAAAACACAAACTAAAGATGAGGCATAGTATTATAATATAGTATTTGTTTATCCCAAACAAATAAGCCACCACAAGATACTAAGAATTAATATTTACGTAACATAATATATTCATATTAAAAAGCATAAAGGTACCACAGGTCTAATGGAAGAATTGAAAAGATTTATCATTAATATAATAAAGATGCAAATGGTCATATAGTTAACATTCAATATCCCAAAAGATAGTTAAAATATCATGGATTTTTTTAGAAAGTAATAGATCCCAACTTTTTTCTTACAAGTCAAGAAAAATTATACATAAAGGACATTACAAATTCAAGTAACCTATATAAACAAAAAAAAATAGATTTGCTCTCCCATTCAAGATCCCAAAAGATAGTAAGATATCATGGATTGTTTTAGAAAGTAATAGATCCCAAAGTTTTTCTTACAAATCAAGAAAAATTTATACTATAAAGCCCATTGCAAATTCAAGTAACCTATATAAACAAAAAAAAATAGATGTGTTCTCCCTCGATGGAAAGAATGTGGCTCCCAACGACCTTGCAAATAAAGAGCTTGAGATAAGTGACAAAGGAAATAAGTCATAGGTAGGTCTTGATAGAATAATTAAAAAAAGGATGAAGGACCCTATAATCCTAATAGGAATGAAAGGAAAGGGAAATATTGAGGTCTTGTTGTAGATTAAAATTTTGTGGGGGTAAGACTTATTGGGGCTCTCCTTGTTTTTTATTGTTTCTTTTAAATAATATTCAATTGAAGCCATCCAATAACCCTAACTACTTTGACATAGTCCATGAGGAGACCCACAATAATCTCTTCCTTCAATATTAATGAAGGATATTTCACTCTCAATTTCAATTATTATAACTCCATACACGAATCCCAAACCAAAGATTCACTCCCCACATTTTCAAAAACAAGATCATTAAGTCATGTTCATATTTCCTTGTTAGAAAAACTTGTTAATCCATTGAATTCTACAACCAAAGAAGATTTAGCAATTTTTAGTCTATATTCAAATTCTTCTCTAGTAAGTATTTTGTCTTCTTGCATAAATATTTAATAGAATAAACTACTCTAAAGAAAAACTTGCTCCTTATTTATTCAATCATATCACCTGTTTCAATTAATTACCAGAGGATGTGAATATGACTATCCTTTTTTTCCAAGGAAAAAAATCTTTTATTTATTCGAATAAAACATTGTACTGCTCTTTCGAGCTTACATCATGGAGGCTATCAGCCTAATTACAAGTAGCTGCTTATAAGAGCTTTTCTCAAAATTACATTTCTGCTCCCGGAGCTTTCAACCAAAATTACATCAGACTGCCTAATTGCCTATATATCTGACAGTTGGCCCTTTAGTAAAGTTTTACAAAAGACCTAGAGCTTTGATTGTCTCCATGGCATTCGATTTCCATAAAACCTGGCTAGACCGCAAGGGCAAGTTTAGACAGAGAGTCTGCTTCAGAATTTAATTCTCTATAGATGTGTTGAAAGGTGACTATTTTGAAGCATGCTTTCAAATCCCTGATTTTGCTAAAAAGATGTTGAAGATTTGGTACTCTGATATCAATTAAGTCATTCACCCAATTGATTACAATCTTTGAGTCTCCAAAGATTTGAATTTTCTTTAGCTGGTCATTCTTGGCAATTTTTAGAACTGCCCAAAGCGCAGCTAGCTCTGCTTTGCTATTTGTTGCTCTACCTGTAGCATATTTGAAGCAGATTTTTTTGTCATTCTGGAAGATGAGACCACCGACTCCTCCTAGAAGAGGGTTGCCTTGGCTTGATCCATCAAAAAAAGCCCAGGGAATGTTCTTGTCTATAACTAGTGCAATAAGTTCTCTGGGTTTCTTTATCTTTGGGATGAAGCTCTGTTCCTGTACATTTTTCAAGAGGATAGCACTGGTAAGATGGGGAGGCAAAAAAGTGTTTTGGAATATTGCACTATTCCTAGCATTCCAAATACTGTAAACAAACAGTGCTGGCAGAGCTTCAAAGTTGCTCACCCCTACATTTTTCCACCAGTTTTTTGTACGTTGTTCTAGGGACATTGAGTCTGGGCATGTAGGACCATTGAGTTCCTTGATGATTGAATTCTAGACTGAACCTACATAAAGGCAATTTTCGAATAGATGAGAAGAGGTTTCATCACTCGTTTTACAAAGTATACAAATGCCAGGGCCTTCGAAGCCTCTTTTTTTCAAAACCTCCCAAGTGAGAAGTTTATTATTGAATGCCATCCATAATGTAATTTTGGTTTTGAGAGGGCTGTGGATTTGCCAAAGTTTATGCCACCACCATTTCTTATTTTCACTGAGGAGATCGAGGCTTCCAACTTCATAGCCAAGTTTTTCTATGTAGTCCACAGTACTAGAGTTTTTTGTCCAAATTAGTGTGTCCTCGACTTCATCAGACAGGTGAATGAAGTTTGCATTTAAGAGATGGATGTATTCATCCCATTCTGTTCCTTCTACTTTGTTAAGTTCTAAGTCCCTTCCGGATTTCCAACCATCACGACTGTTTTCAAGTGCATCGCATAAGTGAGAGATTCTTTGAGTCTTCAACTTAAGCAAAAGTTGATCAGATAGTTTAAACAAATTTCCACTTCCTGACCACGGCTCCTCTCCTATTCTTACTCTTTTCCCATTTCCAATCTTCCAAGCTATCCAGTTGCCAACCAGCAGAAAAGAGATTACCAATGCTTTCCATAGTTGGTAATCTCAACCAGCTATAAATGGAAGAGTCTGGACAATATTTAGAGATCATGACTCTCCCCCATAAAGATTCAGGGAATTGGGTTAGCCTCCAGAGGAATCTAGTAGCCAGAGCTTTACAGAAAAGGGAGGGATTTTTTATGCTCCATCCTCCAAAATCCTTAGGTAGAGCTAGGGTCGACCATTTTACAAGGGGGATTCCTTCTTTTTTTTTGCTGGCTGTCCACAAGAAGGAGAAGCATTTTTTCCTTAGTTTTGTGAGGATTCCTTTAGGAATGTAGTTTATCATAGCCCAGTAGATCGGGATACTCTGCAGAACTGAATTCACCCGCACCAGTCTTCCTCCTCGAGACAGAAAGCGATTGGACCACGACTCAATTCTGGAATCTACTTTCTTGATTAGCCACATCCAATCCTGAAAGGAGTAATTATTTGGTTTGAGGAAAAAACCCAGGTACTTGAAACCTTCCTTCAAAGGGGAACTAGGGCATGGGATAATAGAGGTAGAGGACTGAAGAAAACTAGTTGGAAAATCATTATGAGCTAGGTTGGACTTGTTTATGTTGATCTCCATTCCAGTGGCCTTCTTGTAAGTTTCAAGAATCGATGCATAAGTTATTAGGTTTTCAGCAGTGCCCGTCCCAAATAATAACACATCATCTACAAACAAGGTATGGGTAATTTCAGCACTACTTGAGACCCAAACGCCCTCTATCTTCCTTTTTGATTTAGCATCTAAAATTAGACGAATCGGTGCTTCAGCAACTAGTTAGAAGAGAAAGGGTGATAGTGGGAAACCCTTCCTGAGGCCTCTAGTAGGGAATATGAAATTCGTAGGAGAGCCATTTATAAGGATGGCTAGATTAGAGGAAAGTAAACAACCCATTATCCAGTTAACCGTTCCCAGGTTCAAGCCTGTCTGTATGAGTACAAGCCTTATAAAGGTCCAGTCCACTCTATCATAGGCCTTTGACAGATCTAGCTTAAGGGAAAAAGCATTGATTTTGTCTTTGTTGATGGTATGCAGAGCTTCTTGCGCTAGGGAAACTGCATCATGGATTTGCCTATTGTTGAGGAAACCGAAATGTTCTTTAGAGATGATTTCACTCAGGAAAGGCTTCAATCTTTGGGCTATAGTTTTAGAGATAACTTTGTAGATGAGGTTGCAACAAGAAATAGGCCTAAAGTCATCAAAGGTGGAGGCCTTTCGTTTTTTTGGAATTAGAGTAATAAAGGTAGAGTTCATTGAACCAAGCACCTTGCCGGACTTCTGGGATTCTTGAACTACTTTCAGGATGTCTTCCTTAATTAAATCATAGAAACAATGGAAAAAATCCACTGAGAATCCATCAGGACCTAGACTTTTTCCTTTTTGGAAGGAAAAAAGTATGTGTTTAAGTTCCTCCTCAGAAACTTCCTTTGATAGCACCTCATTCATATCATCATCAAACAATCGTGGGAGGGTTTTTAGTACTTCTAGAATCTTCGTGATAGAGCTGCCCCGGTTATCTCTAAAAATGGCAGAGAAATGTTTTTCTGCTTCCCTGGCTTTATCTTGAAAGAAAGAGACTAGATGACCTTCTCTAGTCTTTATTTCAGTGATGGTGTTAATGCTGCGTCTGAAGGAAGCATATTTATGAAAGAATTTGGTATTGGCATCTCCTTCGGCCAGCCATAGGGCTCTGCTTTTTAGTCTCCATTTCCTTTCTTCTTGAAGGAGAAGGGCTTTTTTTTTTATTCCAGATTTGCTAGTCTACTTACTTCTTCTATAGTGAAGACCCCTTCGTTGTTGGTTTGATACAAGGTCTCTATATCAGATTCCACATTTTTCAATTCCTTCTGAGCATTCAGTTTAAAGGTTTTGTCCCAATCCTTAGAGACCTTTTTAATCTGCTTTAGATTTTCCATAAATTGTTGCATGAAGGACAACCCTCTGATTTCGGTTAAGGGTTTCCAAGTTGACGTAACTAACTTCTTGTAACTTTCTTGTAACTTTCGTCATCTGCCCAAGTTGGATTATATCTATAAGGCGCAGGGGGTTTAACTTCTGGAGTGTAAACTTCCAACGTTATTGGGAGGTGATTAGAGGATCCACCTGTTTTGACTGAGGATTTTAAGATCAGATGATCGTTCACCAATGCTTCACTTACCAGAAATCTGTCCAACCTCTTAGAAATGGCCTGATCCCCTCCTCTCTTATTTCTCCATGTTGGTTCAAGTTTAACCAGAGTAATGTCTACGAGTTCCTTCTGTTCAAACAGATTAATGAAGAAGGGGCTTAAATAATATGCCCTCACCTTCTTTCCCCAACATTCTGCGTTGGACAAGGTTAAATTTAGGTCACCCCCTATAATTAGGTTAGGGTTGGAGAAAAAGTTGTAACTTGAGAGTGAACCCCAGTAGGGTTTCCTGTTGTGGAAGGGTCCATATATGTTTAGAAGGGAGAAGTTGAACCCTAGAGACAGGGCTTCAAAAGTTGTACCTATAGCTGAGGTGAGATGTGTTGTGTTAAGAAGAGTGATTTCAGGGCTCCAGGCAGTTATCAGGCCTCCCGAATTCCCATCAGCATCCAAACTAACCATCTTCCAATCTTTGCACAAGGTCTGTAAGATTTCTTCTGCCTTCTTTCCTTCCAACATAGTTTCTTGAAGCAGGAGAACAGATAGCTTAAGGTTGTTTAGTACCCTTTTGAGGGAGATTTGTTTGGAGGCTCCCCTAGCCCCCTTATATTCAGTGACAGAAAAAGCATTAGGGACCCCTAGTTGGGGCTTTTACTCTAAGTGCCTGGGTAATTGTTGACTGCTTTCCATTCTTAATGTCTACGGCTACTTGCTTTTGAGCTTTAGTCAGGAAAGAAGTTCTTCCCAGCATAATTTTAGGTGGCGGATCCTGGGCTAAGCCTCCTTCAGATGGTAAATCCTCCTCCCCCGAAGAAATTGACTGGGACCGGAGATTGTAGACCTTTCTTTTAGGTTTGGGTGGGGGATTGGGAGGATCAACAGAAGAGGGAAAAATAGTAGGAGACATTGCCCTAGAGGGGGAAAGCATTGCTAAAGGGGAAGAAGGAACCAAAGTAGAGGGAAGAGAGGGGATCGTACCTTATAATGACGAAAATGTCGAGTCCAGAGGGATCACTGGTTCTGTGCTAAAGGAATTCCTTAGAGGCTCGACACCTGACTGTTCGGCCACTGGGAGCGTAGAAAGAGAATTCCTCAGTGGGACCTTACGAGCAATGGTGAACTCCATGCTATGTCCGATTCCTGGCTCAGTGTCGTCTTCCTCAGATGGAGTTTGGAAAACCTTGGTATGACTAATGTCACCAAAATTTTCGCCATCTGTCACTTTAATTTTGGTATCCCCGGAGTGAACAGTGCTAACCGCCACCTGCTGCTGCAAAGTTGCCACCTTTTTTAAGACATCCGTCGTGTCAGTTAGGGACGTAGACATTTTTGGGTTGGTATAGGTTTTTTTAACCCATATATTTTTTGAGGAGGTCTGTGCTTTTAGAGCTGCACAGTCCTGTTGCAGATGACCTACCATGCGACATCTGAAACAATGGAAATGCAACTTCTAGTAATCAAGCTTCTACATCTAGGTACTCCCATACATCTGAATTTTGACTTCCTCATAAAGTCCTTCTCTTAAATCCAGTTCCACCAGTATTCTGATACTCCTTCTATCCTGTTTGGTATCCCAATTGTCCTCCACAGCAATGAAAGTTCTGAGTTTGTTGCCTATTGCTTCGAGCAATTCGTGCTGCCATAAAAACATTGGGAGTCCGGGAAAAATTACCCAAATCTGTTGTTTATTATGTGGTTCTCTTTTGGTGTCGAAGTCTATTCTCCAATTATCCAAGATGAGACCTAAAGGTCCCCATCTCCAATTTTGGTTTAAAAGCTTGGGCCCGTCTTCATGGTTTCGAAGTTTCAGAAGAAACCAGCCTTGTGGAAGAATATGGAAGTCGGGTTTATACCCTAGCATGGATCTCCAATTGTCCTCCTTCTAGTTTTCTAAAGCAGCTCGTCCTGTTTTTTTTCCACAGAATCTGCCTACTAGTGCAAGCTTCAGGTATTCTAGGATTTCCTGTAAATGAATATCCTTCCTAATGATTAATTCAGCTGCCTATTTTTTGGGACGAATACTGGGCAATTTTCCTGAGTCGGCCTTAGTAACCGGAGGATGGCTAACACTTGGAGGAACATCTTGGTTTTTAATGGGGATCGTCATTTCATTATTTTGGATCGTGTGAGTTTGCTCTGATGTCATAATGGAGGAAGCCACCTTCGCAAAAGAACTGTAGACCTCGCTATCCATACAGAAAATGGCTTGATTTAGAGAGTACGAATCGTAATCCACCAAATCAACTGACATTTTAATGAAAGCGCATGAGGGGAAGAGCGTGCGAGTTTACATGAAGGAGCCAAACGAATTTGCTTACCTGGTTTCATCTTAACCCTCACTTATTACACGGATACCTGCACCACCCCAAAAAACCTCTGCAAAAATGCACACCTTATCCCTTCGAGCTTCTCCATCCTTTTTCCAACAATATGAATATGACTATCCTTATCAACCCTTACTATTTTAAGTTTTTTATTTAAAGAGAGGTTTCCTTTTGATACTTATGCTCTTTCATATCAATCATCATTCCAGTAAATGTTTCACCATAGTTCTTACAAAAATCCTAGTCATTTTGTAACTCACGATGGAAGGATTCATTTAAAGACATAATCCTTGTGGTGAGATAAGAATATTTATTCACCAATTCCCATAGATTAGATAGTACGTTCATTCTATCCTCAATGTTACTTTTAGTTTTCTTCCTAATCCCATGTAACCATTCCCGAGCCTTCTTTATTTTGGAAACTTTCCCAATATTATGCTCTAAGTTCCCATGGACAGTGGTTGTGTAAACTAGGGCTCGGGGTTGAAATATTCTTTAATTCTTCTTATGCTATTCTTTAAGTTGATATTCTTCCATTGTTGCTCATTCAAAAAATAAGACAATGTATCTCTCATGGCCATATGCATTTTCAATGTCCCAATAGTCCCTAGATTCTTGACATCCAACACAATATTGACTTTCTCCAACATCCTTTTACCTTTTACACTAACCCTCCAAATATGTGTCTTCTTGGTTCAGGGATAAAAATCTACATGATCTAAGGTGATTGAGTTTTCCTTAAATGTTGGAAAACCAGAATAAACACCATCCTTCCCAATCAAGCTTTTATTTCCCAATTGTGTTGTGGCTCAACAAGGGAATATATTTTATTTTTCTCCTATTTCCATGCTAATCATATTGACTTCATGAATTTTGAGTTGATCAATTTTTGGAGACCTTTTTATTTTGGGGATGAAGGGAAAAATGTCTTCCTTCTCTATCATTGAGTTAAATGGGTCTATATTATCATCTTTTTAATACCCCCAACTTTGACTTGGAATGTATTTAATCAAAATTATGTAAGTGATGTAAATATGCTAGTATGGATTCCTAGTGTGGAGCTTAAGGCCAAGGCCTGACTAGTGAATGGATAGGCATGTATCATGTAAATATTTTTATTTGGACTGTATGGTCAGCTTGTCATGCTAACTTGAAATCTATGTAAATATTATATTGGAAAAATAACAATAAAATAGTTCAATATGTCTACTTAATGAGAACTAGAGGGGCTATGATTCCACTAGAGGGGGGCTATGGGAGATTAAATCCTCTATTTCCAAGTGTCAACCTTAGAAATCCTACAATTTTTTCCATGTCTTTAAATGAGCCAATTACATCCTTTTGACTATTAAATACAATCATTGAATGCATGTGTGAGGTTGGTGGGAAAATTCACCTCATGGAGGTGAATGTACTTTGATGACATTTATGTTAGTTGTCATAAGTCCTTTCTTCTATGGTCAGAATTTATGTCAATTTTCTTTTCACCATTCCCTCATATCCTTTGGAATCAACCCTTCATTTTGTTATTATCTCTTATTCTATCATACAGATCTATACTACGTAGAGCTTCCTATTGTTTTTAATTTTACCATTATCAGGAAGTGCATTACTGAGAAATTTGAATTTATAAACAATGCTACAAATTTGAGGGAAAAAGAGATGGTTGGTTGGGCAAGCTTGGAACCTTTACCCATTGAGTTCTATTACTTTTGCATGCTTGATATGCCATGAATTAATACTATAGGATATTCTCCAACAACATACAACATATTATACTCTTACTACATTCATTGGTAAGCATTGTAAGAGTTGGATCTCTTGAGGGAAATGTGGATCAATGAAGGGGAATGCCTTGCCTTTTTTGTGTGGGGTAGTTGGAAAGACTACCATGGCTATGATTGCTGAGTGAAATAATTGTAGAGATCTAGATGAGATTTTGGATAAGAATAGAGAGAAGAATGGGTTGTGGGCCAAGAAAGACAATCTTATAGGTGTTTCCTTCGCCTAATGACCTCATAGCTCAACTTGCGGGCGACCTCTCAACAAAAAGAGCATATGTTGTACAAAGTGACTATGATTGGGTGGAAAATTTCTCTTACATAGCCAATTTATTGAATTTTCTTTGTTTAAAAATAAATATTATCTTCATATTTGGATGTGCAATGTTTTATTTTATGCCTATTGTCGGGCGATGGAATTGTCATCATTTTACACTATCTTTTCCCTACTTTTAATCCCTTCTTGCTCGCCCATAATCTTGTATTAATGCTTATTAATCCATTTTTATGCTTATGCGCGATATTTAGACCTAAGGTGTTTTCCATTGCATATATTTAGTATTTTCATGTGAATTATGATTAAACATTGGAAAAATAACATATTTTTCATTTATCTTTGAAATGTGGATGACTTTGATGACTTTTGCAAAATCATACATGATGCTGTTACTTGTGGACACTTTCCGCTACTTCCATATCAGAAGATCCATGAAGTGGGTACTTGATATTTCTTGTTTGAGGCATCATTGAGTCAATATGAGCCTATATTCAAAGTATCTCAAAGACCTGTATCGTACTTTGTGAAAAAAATGAAATTTTACTATTTGTTATAACTTGTATTGTTGCTACTTCCACAAGTAACAACAATTCGTGAGCAGTTTTGAAAGTCCACGAAAATCCATTTTTCAAATATGGAAGTTTCATATTGGATTGAGATATTGGATGAAGAGAGAATATTGGAACAAGAGATGGAGATTAGTTTGATTAGTTTTGGATAATTAGCAAGGAGTTTGGGATTAGATTTGAATTGATTTTGAGATCCAAATTATTAGTAATTTGGTGAGGATATTTTGGATCCTCATTTATTATTGGTTATGGAGAATTCATGTATAAATAAGAGCTTCTTCTCCATTCCAAGAGGAGGATTCTTAAAGCAACAAGTCCAATTTGTGATGGAATAAGAATTATATTTCTTTTAATCTCTTTTGTAATATAGATTGTAGTTCTTCAATTTCTCTCTCTTTTGTTAATATAGATTGTAGTTCTTTCATTTTCATAATTTTTAATTAGACTAAATTCTTCTTATTGCTTAGCATAGAATGTATTTTAATTTGATTCATTTATTTCCGTAGATATATTTTCAATTCAAGTTCTTTACGTATGCAAGTGTGCTAGATTCATAGATTAGCATGGTTGCAACCATAATGTGATTTACTTTTTTGCAAGTTAGATTTACTTTTCCGCAAGTGTGATTTACTTTATTGCAAGAGTGGGTGTGTTTTAGTTTCCATAGTGTGCTTTCAATTATGCAACAGTGAGTGTGTTTCAATTTTCGCAAGTGTGTTTTAATTTATGCAAGAGTGGATTGATTTACTTTTCTACAATGCATATTAGATGGCCAATGTTAGCGAGGAAACTGTATCCTGCATATATTTTGCATGATAACCTTGAAATAACAAGACGTTACACTAGATTGATAATTTATGTTGTGAATTGATTGTTTTCATAAGCAATTAATTTGCCCACCACTTATGATAATTAGGCTTGTATATACATGCTATGTGTGTGTTGATAGAAATTTATATTCCATTGTGTTTTACAATTGTACATATGCAAATGACCATGGGATAGAATTTAGAAGCCCCCAATTTGTTCATGTCCCCCTTTATTGATTGAATTAATAGGTGAGGATGTGATAGAGTGGTATCAAAGCTCCTCGTTGCAACACAGGGGTTGTATGGGCCATAAATCCACCCTTCCAAGAAAAATTCGGGTTCTGTTAAGTGACAGATGAGGAGAAAGAAGTAATTTTGAATTTATCCTCTTATTGTCGAATTTAAATTTCATGTAATTACAAAAAACTAGGAATATTGAGGTGGGCCCCACCCATGCCACACAGACAGGTGGTGCGCAGGATCCATGTGGACAAGGGGTGCAACGTGGAGGATTTACGTGAGCAAGAGGTGTGATGTGGATCAGCCACATCAAAATTGCACACAAGTGAATGCATGTGATAGAGTGGGAAGGAGGATGGAGATCGAACCATTGGGTGATGGGGAAGATTGGTAGTTGACAGTGATTCAGGCTATCGAAGATGCGCAAAGGTTAATCTAATTGGCATGATCCTGGATTACAAAACTTCCATATTGACGTGTCACCCAGATATTCATTCAGGCTCATCAAATATGTTTTGGGAAACCACTTTCCCATGGAGCCTGAAACTTCTTTTGTCGACATGTGGAGATGTGACGTAGGTAAATACGACATGGGGTGATGTCATGAATGATGGACCCCTTATCGGTCACATAAATCTTGGAGGATTATGAAAACTTGATCAATTCCCAGCATTCTTTCCAGACTACAAACTTGCATGAGAATTAATATTTTTTACATGCACTTGAAATAGGAAACCACCTTGATGATGTGTCACTTGCTCATTCATTGAGCTCGTCAAGACAGTTTCAGGAAACGAATTTATCATGCATCCTGAAACCACTTATGTCTGATAAGTGGTAATGTGACGTGGTGTGGAATTAGAAGGGCACAAATCTCAGGAAGAGAATAATAAACTAAATGTAGTTATGCTCCAAATCCTAACATACATTCAAAAGAAAATTCACGATGGGAAACAATTAGGAAATGAGGTAAAGAGTGGTAGTAGCTCAAGGAGGAATTCACACAAGAGGTTTCCTAGTTCAAGAAGGATTTCTAGAGACATGATATATACTCCAAATTTATATTCTATTGAGTCATATGCCTCTAGAGACCCCCTTGAAGGTTCAATCTCTTCATCTCATAGGAATAAGAGGAAGAGGCCTTTCAAGAATAACTCATATGGATAAGTTAGGAAGGCCAAACCTCCTACTTTTGATGGTCAAGTAAAATATGGTCAAGAAGATAATTCTTGGCTTCTTAGGATGAGGAAGTATTTACAAGTCCAAGACTACTCAATAAATATGAAGGAAAAGGTGGCTATATTCAATAAAAATGGAAAAGTATCTATATGGTGGGATCACCTTAGGAAAGTGAAGAAGATCAATGAAAAGAATATTGCGTGGAACCAATTCAAGAAATACTTCAAGAAAAAGTACCTCTCTTATAGATACTATTATGAAAAGATCAAAGAGTTCCATGAGTTGAAATTGGGACAAATGAACATGGAGGAATATGCCAATAAATTCTTAGAGTTGCTGAGATATGTCAAGCATATATGATAAGGTGAAAATTCAACAGTATCTAAGTTGATTACCTCGGTCATACAAGGAAATATTGATTTTGATGAAGCTCAAACACTATATGAGACCATAAGGAAGGCCAAGCATTGTTATGATAATAAAAAAACACTAGAATTCCATAAAGCATGGAAAGACAAGAAAAATGAGATGTTTGACCAAAGAAGGAAAGGATTCAAGGCTCCTAATTTCATAAATCAACAAAGGAAGCCACCACAGGGTGTGACTAAGCCAGCTAGGATGATGGGAGACAAGCCAAGAGAGTTGAGAGGGACACCTAAAATGTTGAGGATGTGGAGATGACCATTTTCTTAGAAACTTACCACATTTAAATGGGAGTGCAAAACATGTTGAAAACTCCAAGAGGTTGAAACTATGGTTCAAGTGACAAGAACTGTCCCTAGAATATATGTTGCACTAGAGGACTTCCAAGCAGACCATCAATCAATTGCAGTTGAGTTTTAAACTAAGGTTTATAAGAAATCTATTTCTATTTTGACTAACCCTAGGTCTACTCACAGTTATATCGCTCCTAAAATGATTGAGATTTTTTATTTTAAGAAAACAAAGCATAGTAAATCATGGTTAGTCCAACTAGCCACTGAAACCAAGAGGAAATTTAGTGAAATGGTGGAGAAATGTTCATTATAAATGGATGGGCTCTTCACATGGGAAAATATGAATATTTGTGACTTGATTCCTATGATATTCTCATTGGAATTGATTGGTTGGGAGTACATAAAATTAATCTTGATTGCTACAACAAGACCTTTGAATGCATTGATGAAGAAAGAAACCCGAAGGTAGTAAGGGGCATTCCAAATGTGGTTTCTATTAGGAATATTTCAGCTATGCAAATGAAGAATTTCTTTAGAAAGGGTTGTCAATTTTTTGTAGCCCATGTATTGGATAAAACAAAAAATGAAATTCCCAAATTGGAGGACTATCGTGTGTTATAAGAATTTAGGGATGTGTTTCTAGATGAAGTGCCGAGACTTTCTCCATAGATAACCATTGATTTCATAATTGATCTTATGCAAGGAGCTACACTAGTTTCTATTAAACCTTATAGAATGACTACACCAGAATTATTAGAGTTGAAAGTGCAATTGCAAGAGTTGTTGGAAAAGAAGTACATTAGGCCAGGAATGCCTCCATGGGGAGAACCCGTGCTATTTGTTTAAAATAAATATGGAACACTTGGGTTATGTGTTGATGATAGGAAACTAAACAAAGTTACAGTCACTAGTACATATGGTCAATTTTGCTATGATTTTTCGTTGTAATAGCCATGAATTTTCGTCGGTGTTGCAACGTTTGGGGTTTCGGTTTTTCATGGAATGACATTCGTGGATATATGGACGAAAATTCCCCATCGTGGCAATAGAAACGCTTCATAGTGGCCACGTGTCAACTACACAACAGTTCTCAGATCTATGGAAAATGAATCCTTCCATGAAGTTTCATTGCTATATCGACGTAATGCTCCTATAAGTTCCTCGAACCTGCATGGAAACGTTTTTAAAGTTCCACGAATCATTGTCACAGTATCCATGCAGCGTTTCACAATCTTTTGTGGCAGGTTCAGCACCTACGTTGGAAAATTTTTATAGTTCCACGGATCATTGTCACAGTATCGATGCAACATTTCACAATCTTTCGTGGCAGGTTCAGCACCTGAGTGGGAAAAGTTGTATAGTTCCACAAATCATTGTCATAGTATCCACGCAGCGTTTCACAATCTTTCATGGCAAGTTTAGAACCTGCGTGGAAATTTTTTTATAGTTCCACAAATCATTGTCGCAGTATCCACACAGCGTTTCACAATCTTTTGTGGCAGGTTCGACACTTGCGTGGAAACATTTTTATATTTCCATGAATTAGCATCGCAGTATCCATGCATCGTTTCAAAATCTTTCATGGCAGGTTCAACACCTATGTGGAAACATTTTTATAGTTCCACGAATCATCGTTGCAGTATCCACGAATCGTTTCACACTCTTTCGGGGTAAGTTCAGCAACTGCGTGGAACTAATTTCTATATCCTACATAATGTTTTTCGATATAGTGACAATACCTGGAAGTGTTTAAAAAAATAAAATTGAATGCATGTCAAAATTACGAGGTATCAGCCTACACCCCAGTCCAGTCTTCACCGGTTGTTGCATTTGACTTAGTTTGTTGTATCATTCATTAGGAACTCTACAAACCTAAGAGTAGAATTGAGGAATTCACTGAAGTTTATTTTTGCGGGCACAATAATTTGTGAATGCATTTGAGAACTGTTCACAAACAATGAAGAATTAGGATATGGATATACCAAAGTATGGCAAAAGGATACTTGAGTTCAAGCTTGCTCAAGGAAAATCTATAGGCAAAGTAGTTGTAGGCATATACATGAAGCTTATGAACATGTCCAGAATTGCTTCAAAGGGTGAAAACTCATTTATTTGTGAGCTGCATAATTGTCTCATTATGTTCACCATATTTTAAAGTTATTGCAAAAAAGAGGCTCACCCTCAACAACAAAAAATCCATACATGGACTTGCAAGTTGTTTTGGCATCTGCTAAAGCACCTGTAGAATCTACTAATGGCACATCAACAACTACGCAACTCCAACTAATCTTGAAAAGGTGGGATTTTAAGAAATAAGTGCAAAGACTATCTTCAAAAACTCTGTTATTGTTGACTCTGCTACTTATGTAGATGAAATGAGTAAAACATTGCTTTATTCTAGTAAGCATACTATGAATGAATCCAGCCTACCACAATTCAGTCCAACACCAAGTAGGATCCATCTGCTGGGCAATGGTCCAGTGGAAAATTTGACCTAAATTCAAAAAAAGTGTAGCACAACATGACACATGATGGAAATTTGTCCATGGAGAAGGAAGAATAACACACTATAAACTGTTTTCACATTTCTAGAATTGTTTCGTGCATTTTCTTATTACATGCATGGATCTGGGATGCAAAGTTGTTTGATGTTGTACCTTTTGGGGCTATGTTGATTTTGGTATTTTTATTATTTGAGCATTTTTGTGCCCTTGGTTTTTTTTGGCAGCTACTTTTGCAACAAGAACATTGAATTGAAGATACAGTGAAAAGAAACACAATTCCTAGGAAAATTCTAGAATAGTCTTGTTACACTGGTGGACTATTACAGTTTGGTGCCATTTCCATTGTGTATTACTCAAGTTGTAGACAAACAAAAATTCTATGGCCACAAACCCAAGGTCATATTCCAATCACTATAGAGCTATTCCTAAACTAGGAGGACAATGGGGACATTACCGAATAAGACCAGGAGGAATTGGCACAATGATATATGGATGACATTAATTAAATTATTATGTTATTTCATATTAATAATAGGGTAGTGTAACACCTCATATTGTATGAGGTTTCACATTGGGGTTTTCAACTGGTACCTTGGAGCATCTTGATGGACTTGGGTATTAGTTAAGATTATTGAACATTGAGAGGAATGTAATTGGATCCATGGATTTTTCTTGTATAAACTTTCCCCTGTAGCATATCAAATGAAGAACAAGGCCTACATCTTGGTTCGATCTACTTAAAGAAGCAACACAGTGAAGTAGATCCACATTAATCTGTGCAGAAGACACTAGTATAAAAGTTGAGCATCTCTACAATCATAATGAGCTACAATTGGGAGGAAATTTGCAGTATGGTCTCTCTGACAGCTAAAAATACACTATAAAACACTACATTTTGTAACATGTAATGTTTTGGCATAAATGAGTAGCTGGAGCATACCTGGAGGGGCGTATCCAACTGAGCCAAACCTTGCGCTACACCTTTAGCAATGTTGCAACGAGATGACCAATCCAATACAGAAACATTACTAGTGTGAAGGAAGTCTGATAGGTTGCCTTTATGAGCATATTCATAGAAAATGTAAGCACAATTTGTGTCTAGAACATGTGACAATGGTGTCAGGATTTAGGGATGTCGTAGCCTCCCCTGCTTCTTCAATTCTGCACCAAACGTTCGGTAGTTTCCCGATTTGAAACTTTTGTCATTCTAGTTGAGCTTCTTCACAGAATAACTAATGCCAGAAGGCATGACAGCTTTGCAATAGGTACTAAACTTGTTCTTTAGGAAGACATTTGCAGGATCTAGAGTGGCTTCAACACCCTTTTCAAAGTCAATCCTTAGCATGTGGATACTATTTGGATGAATAAAATGGCCTTCAATCTTACGAGCTAGTTACAATTTTGGAATTTGATGATCGTCACACTTAAATTGTTTGCATGCCATAATGAACAATTCAACTACCCCAATTGCAAAAACAACACCTGCAACAGCAACTCCAATTAACAAAATTGTCGAGACTTTTTTCTTTGCAACAGTGGTAGGAGAAGAAACACATTTCCCACTGCAAAGACCAGAGTTTCCTGAAGATTTAACAAGCACTTGTTTTCCAAAATTTGGAAGGATGCCTATTAATCTATTGTTTGACACATTCAGTAGTGTAAGACTCATCATATTTGACAAAGAACCTGGAACTTGTCCTATCAATTTATTGTTGGAAAGATCCAAAATTTCTAGCATATACAATCTGGCAAGAGCACTATGAATTGTCCCTTCTAGGGAATTGTGCTTGAGATAACAACAACCTATTGATTCTTCCTAGAAGCAATATTTATATCATCACTCAAGAATCCTAGGAGCTCAAGTGTAGTACTTGTACATCAAAGAAGGAAAGCTGGAGAAGTGTACCTAGGACCAACAACAGATCAACCTTTGATTGGGAAGTTGCAGAACATACTTTCACCAGGGACAAATATCCTAGAGACACTTGTCTTCTCATCCATGTGAGAAAAGTAGCGAGGCACATGCAATTGTAAAAGGTCCAAAAGTTGCTAATATTTGTATCGTGGGGCTAATTATGTGCAGATGGTTGCGAAAGACAAGCCATGATTATGCCTAGGAGGCTTGTTATGTGCTATAAATATGCACATTGTATCAAGTGAATTTCAGCCAAGTAATATGAAGTGAGATTGAAATTCTCTCACTCATACTTTGCCTACAATTGCAACCATATTTGCAAAGTTTCCATAAAAGGAAGGATGACAAAAACTTGCACAAATGTACCATAGGCTCTATAAAATACTAGCTTGAGTAGGACACGTTAGTACATATTATGGGTTGAAATTCATGTTCCTTATTCCAACATTCAAATGAAGTTCTAAGCACTAAACAAGCCACCTACAACCATAAACAATTATGAAAGGTATATCTAGGTTACAAAGTCTTTATGATAAGCAGTAACACAAAAAAAAATTGTTCAAGTAGTTTTCATACTTATCCCTTTTCAACAATCAATTCTTCAACTTCAAGTTTTGTCTTTTAATGGCATAAATTTGTTGTAAAAAACTATTATTCACTTCTGATTCAACATGCATACAGGTAACACTGATGTTGTCCCATAACACTATTCAAAATCAACTTCAATTTGGTCACAAAGAATAGGCTCAGTCTTCAAGTTATAACACAAGTCCTTCAAATATGCTATCAATATGTTTCAATGTTTTGCAAATTGTTCTTCTTCAAGCTCAGATTTCACATCCTTGTGTCCTTTGAATAATGATTAGGCTTAAACAACATTTTGCAATGTATGATAAATTCAAAACCACCATATCAACAGATTATAATGAGTTACACTGTCATGTCCCAAATTTGGAATTGGGTCACAATGGCCTAATCACATTGGCCATATTCATTAGAGTTTGTAAAATTGATGTTAAAGGTCAAATAATTGCCAAGGAGGAAGATTACTAGTTTCCTAGGTTTGGGGTGGAAGCTTTGGGATTTGGAATAATGGGGATAACAAATTATGTTTGAACATTAGAGTGGCATAAATATTTAATAAAGGAGCTAAATAAATATATACAAGTGAAAATCAAATTGGCATTTGATCATGAAGACACATGGAGGAAGTGGGACCCACATATGGCTAGATTTCCCCACTACACTTGGCATCATTCTCTCACCAATTCGAATTCAAGGTGAATGGTAACATACTTGGGGGATTAAAAAAGGTATTATTCATGGCATGACTCATCCAAGGTCGAAATATAGAGGAAGAGTAACTCCCATGGAAGAGGAAGAGGAAATTTGGAGCTAGTGAGACACTTCGGCTAGATTCCCTAGCTCTATGACAACAATGATGAAGATGCTATGACACCTATGACACAAATCAGACCTGAAGGCTGACCTATGACATATATGACATGTCAGTGCTAAAACTAGACTCCAAGAGGGCGCTCAAGGGTGTTAGGGCAGCTAAGATGCTTCCACATGTGATTTGGTGGAAGTGGGAGACTAGGAATTGTTGTACAAGTGGCGTTCTTTGGAATCTCTTCCCAACTTGAGTTGGCATGAGTCTCTTGGAAGGAATTCGACCCATGGAGGACTTTAGAAATTTATAAATGTCAATAGAAAAGAATGAAACCATCTTTTGATCATTTGTAGAATTTGCAATTGCATTTGTGAAGAGGGAGAGCTAGTGGATGACTAGTTTATTGCCTTAGCCAATTTCGAGGGTGAAAGATTCCCATCCAAGTTGGTAATTGGAAAGGCCATTCAGACCTTTCATTTGGAGCTTTAATGGAGTCTTTATTTTTAGTTTTAAGCTACAGGGCAGCTCATGGTTTCTTCTATTGCAGCTCACTCCTTCAACCATTTCCAGTTTTGATGGCATATTCTTGATCCTTGAGGGAGGGCGTTTTTGGTGAGATATTGTACTCTTTGGGGGAGATTCTAATTCCCAATTTATTTTTTAATATGAATTAAATACTTTTTTCTTCATATCCATAAAGTTTCAGGTCAAAATTCCAAGTAGAAATGTATAAATCTCATTTTTAATGGAAGAACAATGCCATTTCCCCACTACCTTGTTGTGAACCAATGTATTGATCATTATTTCTAATGAATGGATGATTCTATGATGCATTTGTGATTAATTGACTTCCATGGATGTATTTTACAAGTTTCATGTACTGTACTTGAGCATTTGAAGTATTTTTACTCAGTTTAATTGCATTGGGAGAAGAAATAGTGCCATTTCCCCAAGGGTCGAATTGGTGATTTTTGCAGTTGAATGGGAGAGGGTTGGAAAAGATATAATAATCAATTAATGGTGCACATGAGACCCTAATAAAATACTTAATACATCCCATACCTCTTTTCAGAAATTTGAGTGGCTTAGGAGGCATTTGGGAAGCCATTTTCAATACTTATTCCAGGGGGAGTTGTACCCCAAATTACTAGTAAAATTGCATACTTGGTCCAGAATATTAAGAGAGTTTGAAGAGGTATTTTGGTGGAAATATATCATCCATGAACATCATATGCAAGTCCTAATATCATTCATACACCTTCCTTGAAGACGTGAAGGCATTTGGAGTCAATTTGAGACCTAGAGACCAATACTAGTCAAAGGGAAATTACTAGTAAAGTTACCTACATTGACCAGAATTGAAAGAGGATTTGCAGAAGTATTTTAAAGGTCCAAAGGAATCCCTGAAACACATATTTATGTTATAGTATCATTCATATACCTTCTCATAATATTTGGGATCATTTGGGGCAAATTTGGGACCTAGAGATCAAAACTAGTCAAAGGTTGAACTAGGGAAAAAAAGTGGAAAATTGCCATTTTAATAAAATTCCTAACAAGGGACATTACATACACTGACAAACAAACTAAAACGATAAACTAATATTTAGTAACATGTAAAAAATAAACATATATATCATATAACAAAAAGAGAGATATAGTTGAAGATACCAACCTGGGTGTGAAACCATTCTTGAAAATATACTCAGAAGTGTTACTTTCAGAAAAGATTGTTTGTGCCTCGAAGAGGCCAGTCTTCTCTAGGAACCAACTGACCCTACAAGAGGGTGTGTACAAACCAAAGAGAGAGAAATAATTGGTGTTGATTAGGTCAATGACAGTCAAGCACAATACATAACTCAAAAGAAATAAAGTCACAAAAATTATAAACTTCAACCAAGTCTCAGCAGAAGAGAAGTGATTATCAGCACACCACAAATGATCGCATGTGATCAAAGTCAAGTACTCTATAAGACCAAAAATTCAACAAGGTGGTATAAAAAAAAATGAAGGAGGGTAAATGACTGCATTAACCACAAGTCAAAGACAAGGTACCATAAGTCCAATAATAACTCAATCAAGGTGGGGAAGGTACAACAAGTATTTAATAACTCAATCAGTAATAGGTAGTGAAATAAACATATTGATCATATAACAATAAGAGAGGTATACTTGAAGATCTCCACGTCAACATTAAACCAAAAATTAGATCTGAAGTCTGGGTACAAATATAAACAATGGTCATAACATAAGTGTGGGTAGTAGAAGACCCACGACCCTTAGAACCAAGGGTATGCTAAAAATGTGGCCAAACAACCATAGTACTCTACAAGAGCAAAACTTCAACAAGGTGTTTTTAAAAAAGTTACTCAAGGAGGGTAAATGACCCCATTAAACACAAGTGAAATATAAGGTACCACAAGACCAATCATATCTCAATCAAGGTGGGGAACGTACAACCAGTCATATCTCTCTAAAATGTATAGCCATTCTATATAACCTGAAAGTTCATCATCACAGTATAAGGAAGGGTGGTGGGATGCCAAATAAAAATATCCCTCATTTCTCTCTATGCAATACTGATAGCATCACATAACAGATGAGTACCTTGTACTATAGAAAATAAAAGCGACCTGTGTTAACATAATTTTGATCTCTATCAACTTCAGCACTCCTCTGTGGTCCCTGTGCTGAAGTTGGTCCTCGAGATGTAATGAGCAGTAATCTTATAACGTAATTTTCATCTCTCAACTCCCCCCTAGGTTTCCATTCTTGCATATAATCCAACCAACTCATATTATCATTGATAGTATAGATATGATTTTTTCCTCCGGTCCAAGCATAGATTTTCTTGTTTACTTGTGGGTTATGGGCCCACTGGATTCCGCTTTGACCTTCTACGCTGATTTTCCTCGTGCTCGCTTGCACCAGGCTCGTTTGCTTCAGGCTTGCTTGTTAAAAATTAACAGCATTTTCCTGTGTCAAATATTCTCTTATTAGTAACCATTGTGGTACTTTGGTGCAAATGTTTTTCCTAACTCATTGCTTCTCCATATTGTGTGCCTAGTGCCACCTGTCTATGTCAATGCATAAATCAACCTCTTCTTGGTTTGTGGTTCTAGTTGGCCTTGTTTTGGGCCTTGTAGTGGTTCTCTAATGTCACAGACATAGTCATTGACACATTAAAACACAAACCTAAGCAGTGAGTGCATGACATGAGTGAGTGAATGAGTGAGTTTACCAAGGCTGATTTCCTCCCGAATGTTGTTATTTAATTATTTATCCTAATGGTATCAATGACCTTTTTAATATATTGTTAAAAAGGTTTCTATGCCTCCAACTAACTACAAAATATGCCAAAAATTATGGATGACAACAGGGCAACGTGTTCCACACAATTACAAAATCCCTCAACCCAACACATTAGTTAATTCCTAGTGTGTTGTCTAGAAGCATATTTATATATAATATGTTTTGAATTAGGCTAGTAGTGTGACTAATTGTAAAATCCAATTCCGCTACAAAAACTGATGGAATTTTCCCTAAATCATGGTCACCTTTGCACATGAACTTTCCTCCTTTGTTGGTTCATAGTTTCTAGTAGAGGAATTTGGAAACCATAATGAAAGTCTCTCAACCACGCATGTGTAATAACATCATCAAATACTAGGGAATCATCATCATCATTGACAATCATTCAATCAGCTGCTCCAACCAATAAAACATCATGTCAACCCCACTAAAAATGTGACAATCTGCTTACAATTTGACTTTGGGTGCCTTAACTACTAGAAGTGAAAAGAGTGTGTCCGTAGACGTTGATAGTGACAAGAGAGCATCTATGTATATTGATGGTGACATGAGTGATCTTGCACTTGAAGTTCACAAAGTTCCATCTTCTAATTTAGATTTTTCATCTAATAATGTCTTGCAGGCTGATACTGGACCCACTTCAGTTTACAGTCCCCCTCCAGGTGCTGAAATTACTACTAGAAGTAACAAGAGAGAATTTGTAGATGTTGATGGAGACAAGAGTGTTGTAGATGATAAGAATGACAAGAGTTTGCTTTTGCAGACATAATGTACAACTGATGAAGTTCATGAATTTCCATCATCTGAGTTGGAATTGCATGCTAATAATGAGTTTCCTGCTGAAACTGGGGCTATGGTATCTTATAGTCTTACTATGGGTGTTGAACCTACTATTAGAAATGAAGAATTAACATCTGTAGATGTTGATGTTGAGAATTATCATCTGTAGATGTTTTATATAATGGAGTGATTAAGACCCATGATATTTTATTGGTGCACTTATCGAGATGCATATCCAACACTTCTAAATTTAGTTGTAGTTCTAGTTTACTAAGGTGAGCTCCATAATTTACAGATCCGCTAGGTTGTGGGTGAGAGTTAATAGGAGGCCAGTAACAGCTGTAGTTTAATATTCATATGCAAGAGCTAGTAGTGCTTGTAGCAGACCTGATGTCTGCACAAACAATCTTCATTCTAAATTCACGATCAGTTAAAACTTGAAGGTTTTTGAACTAATTTGTCAGGTTTTGTGGGTTCAGGGACATTGATGCAAATGGGGATGTGTGCAGTGAGAAGGATGCCATTTTTCAAAATTAGGGTGTGGTGGTACATGGAGGTGCATAACAAAATAATTAATTTGTAAAATGTTATCTTTTAAAAACAAAACCAATGTTGTCAGGACTGGCTAGTGGCTGGTAGAATAGAGGCGGTTTTGGGGGCAAAACTAAAAAATAAGGGCAGACAAATAACATTGCCTTCCAAACCCTAACATGAACAAACTTTACATAACTTGAGGAAGAAATTGCAATTTCTATTCCAGTTAAGATGTAAATTGCTTTATTTATGTGCCTTCAGCACTGATACCATATTCAAATGCTTCACACTAGAGATATAATTACAGTCTTGCCCTTATTTCTGGGCATGATCATCCAAAACACAGGAATTTACCCTATTTCTTAATCTACTGAGCTCTCTGAAAAGATAAAACATGTGTGTTATGAAATATAACTAAACTTCTTGAACAATCAAGGACAACAATCCATTCAAAGATTCCTCCAAATGCATGGTTCCTGCGTTCAAATGCAGACCTTTGACTTTGACCACACACTAAGCAACCAAAACCAGGAAAACCTCACCCTAAACCATACCTTGACAAATACTTACAACAAAATACTTAGAAATTAAAACAAGGGACAACCCGTAACTCTGCAAATACATTACAACCACCTAATTCGCACCCAAAAATGCATAGATTCGACTCAATAGAAGAGGGTTTCAACTTATGGTTGCCATTGAGGGTCTGTGAGGATATGCAGACACGGCTAGAGCACAGTGAAAGTTGCACAGTGAAGGAGGAGCTCTAGCCGCCCCAAAGAAACCAAGTTCAATAGCCCTCGTAGCAATTCAACGGTAAAAGTTGCACAGTGAAGGAGGACACCGAATCGTAGCCAGTTGCATGCAGGGGTGTCATCGCATGCAGGGGTGCTGTCGAACCAGAGCAACAAATCAACGGATTCGCCAAGCTCGACGGAGACAGGTATCGACGAAGACAGTTATGTTTTGTTTGATGTTTAAGAAATTATAATATCATATTAATTTCAATATTATAATTTCAACAATATATATTAATAAATTATAATTATATTAATTTAACCAATATTATAATTATATTAATTTCACCAGTATTATAATTAATTCATATATTAATTTCACAATGGTACCAACAATCCTAAACTATTTTGTTGAAGCAATGGTGTTGTTTGTGATAAAAGGCCTATTCAACATATTTGAATGTTGGCTAGATGTCAATTTAATTGTATTAAAAATTTTCAAGATTCCTCTCCAAACAAGCATTTAAGAATTCACTTAGTAGATACCACTAATGCCCTTTGCATTTTGATATCAATAAGAGATAACCTGCCTTGATCCTTGAAAAGTATGCATATTTCCCTTGGACTAGTGGAATGGGTTGAGCACCTCAAATCTTAGAATGAAGGAACCACCTTAAAAATTTCTCCAAAGTAATAAAATGATAATAAGAAGGGAACTAGAAAGATACATAGTAAATTATATGAAGAACCTCCATAAAAATGCTAAGAACCGTGAAACATTTAGCAATTGAAGATCCTTGTACCACAAACTATGCATTTTTTTGTACATCTTTTCAAGGCACCATTCCCACATGTTTCACAATGAGAGATTCACACCAAACATAATGTCTATGTAGAAAACAATAAGTGTGTATCCTACGTGTCACCAATGACATATTAACCAAGAAGGTTTATCCTAACCTCCAATCAACCAAAAATTAATCTTTTCATCACTAATGCTTATGCTATTCACCATAAAAAAAAAACATTCAAACAATCAAACGCTTTTTCAACAAGAATTTTGGAAAGTTAGATGGAAAGTAGGGATTCATTTGCAAAGTAGTTTATTATATTTGACTTGAAGGAGTTAGATCAAATACACATGGCTAGAGTATATCTTGAAGAAAGTAAGGTCAACATACTTTGAAGCAACAAGATGGTTATTGAATAAAAATGAGGTATAAATTGTTAAAAATGTTATATCTACCATTAAAACACCAACAAGATATGGTTCTTCATTAAAGAAAGTATTTACTATCTACCATAAAGAGCACGGCCAACAAACAACATATGTTGTTTCATTAAAGAAAGTATTTAATGTTGCTTGATATGTCATTAGCCTTAAGTCTTGTGACCATCATAACTTATTGAATAAATGTTATTCTAACTCATGATTTGAAAAAGAAATACTTGGTCTATCATTGCATTAAAAATATGAACATTGATGATAATATTGTTCAAAATATTATGACAATTTAAGTTACCAATCCATTTGTATAAAACTTATGATAATTGTTCTAATATGAAATAACCCAGAAATTAACACATAAATCTTATAACTTCATTTTGTAGAACATAAATTACCACTACAACCTCCAGGAACACCCATGCTACTGCACATGTAGAACATAAGATTAGAAAACTATTTTTCAAATATAACCAAGTTAATCAACAAAATGAACATATGGTGAGAGAATTTACTTTAACCTATAAACATTGCGTAACTCTACTTCTCAACAATTAAATATCATTCATCTTCTTCTTCATCCAACTCAAAATCTGTATCAAGATCTGGCTTTGAATAGATATTGATGAAAGGATCATTCACATCGTCATCATCATCAAAGTCATCTTCGCTAATATAGTCATCCATATCGTTAATGAGATCATCATCTGCTACATTTTAATGATCAACCTCTTCAACTTCTTCATCTAACACATTGACTGCAGCCTGTTCTGAATCATCATCATCTTCTTCTTCTTCGTGATCATCTTCATCATCTAGTACATGATTATACGTTACTGGTCTTCCTCTTGGATTGTATCGAACAATGTATGACCAACCTGCTTTACCTGGTACCTCAGAGTAGTAGACTTGCTCACATTGACTTGGAAGAACATAAGGCTCTGTACCCGTTTCAAATGCCCTTGTATTAACCATGGTAAATCCATTAGCATGCTCAATAATAGTTCTTTCAGGATCACGTTCATGCATCTGTAGCCTATACCACTTCACCTCAAACAAAACTATTTTAAAGGAATTAAAATCACACTCAATAATGTCCTCCAAATGCCCAAAGTACCTATTCTCGGTTTCTTCTGGATGTCTATCACTTCTAGAGGAAACATTGGTGACCTTAAACACTGCAGTTATCCCACAATCTGATGTTTTCTTGATATCATCCAACTTTTTGATACAAAATTTACGACCATTACACCACATAGCCTTGTGATGTTTCAACTGCAACATTGACAACATGTTAAAAATACATTGTGAATTAATAAACGTCATATAGGAGTTAGTAAATATAATTGAAAACTTAAACAAATGAAATATAATTGGAAAAATGGATCGAAGTAACTAGAAAAAATGTGGGTAAAAAATTTGCTTGCCTTTTTATCTTTTAAACCATAGGCCAAATCAACTTCCCTTTGCTTGGTAAGGTCGGGAATTTGATGTCGAAGACGATGAGCTGTTTTAATCATGTTATTGACCCCTTCCCATGATAACCTACCAAAGAATTCTTCACAATCTTTTATCCAATGCTCCATCCAATCAAGGTTGTTTGCAATGTATAAATGTAAAGCATCCCACACTCGACCAACTATAGGATAAAATAGCAATTCAATATCATTAATTAGATATCATTAAAGGCACATAGTGTAATATAGTTGAAAATGCATAATTATTAACAAGAGTTAAAAAACAGTATGATAATATAAAATTGGAAAAAATAAATGTGTAACATATTAATTCAACAACGTATAATAATAATTACCTTTCATAGTCCTTAATGTACCTCTCCCCAATAGGACCTCCCCTTCAAATTTGTTGATGGAGTCGAGATGCCAAATGCGAGGGACATTCATATTTTCTGTTGTTTTAGGTAGATATTCACTAATGTACACCATGCATTGATATACCATATATCCTTCAACCATAGAACCCTCGGGACGTGCTCTTTGTCTAACAAAATCCTTCAATGACTTCAACTGCCTCTCCACCATCCACATCGACCTTGTGTGTACTGGTCCACACAATTCAATCTCCTGAACTTGGTGTATGAGGTAGTGTTCTTGTGCATTGAAGAATGTTGGAGGTAAATACTGTTTCATTTCACACATTAGTCGGGGAATTTCTCTCTTCCAATGCCTTATATCTTCTTTATGGATTTATTTTGATGAAAGCCACCTACAAATGATGCAATAAAACAATATATCAAGGCATATATAATATTTATGGGAAAAACATAATATGTCAATAAGTTGCGCTACAAATATTATATATGCATACCAATAATGAAATATATTATAGACTCATGATTACCTTAATGAATGTATGCCAATCATGTGTTTTAACCCCAGAAAAATCACCTTTTTCATCAAGATATTCTTTATGTTTGACGAAAAACCAGTCGGAAACCTGATTTTTTTTATGACCTCTTTTACAATATTGCTCTATTGCTCCGTCAAGCACCAAGGAAGACTAATATTCTGTTGGCGGCCATCGCCATTAGAATTAACGTCACACTTTGCAATGCGTGATTAACTTCTTGGATGTCACTACAAATCTTTCCAATTTTTTCTTTGTCAGTCCTTCCATCTAATATTCGCCATAACATTTATGTTATGTTCTTGCTGATATGCATTGTGTCAAACAAATGAACCATTTGCAAGTTCTCATAGTATGGAAACCTACTGAATTGAATCAGGTAAATTTTGATTCCTCGTAGAATCCCATTCGTGCCTTAACGACATTCATGAAACATCAACAAAATCAAATTAAAACTATATAATCAATATATGTATAACATATCGCGTTGAACATAATTCAATACAAAAAACAATTTGGCATACCTTGATGGTTTCTATTATATTCCACCTTCCATAGGTGAGGTGTCATTCTTCGTGGTTTTTTTTCCATTCTCTTCTTTACCATTAAATTTTTCTTTGTCTGTAGTTCGATAACTATGGTTCTTAGGCAGAAAGTGCTTATACTCATCGAACACTTCCTTTGCTAAACTCCTTGAACGACGAGATTTTATCCTGGGACCGCAATATGGACATGCAAATTTACCCTTTGTTTGAAGACCTACAAGATACATGAATTGGTGTACCAAATTAGAGTTACAATTTAAAATGATGCATGATATTATATTCAACAAATATATAAAATATTAAGGAACAAAAGAAAGTAACAACATACCACAAAAATGTGTTAACCCGGGAGCATCATGAATTGTAAATGCAAGTATTCCATGGAATTGAAATCGTCTTTGCCCTATTCGTCTAGAAATATCATACATATTGACACCAACCAATAACTTCAACAACTCATCGATAAGAGGCTCAAGATATACGTTCATATCTTTAACCTGGTACTTGCCTAATTGGTCCAACATAGATGATTAATTATATTTAGGGCCTATATGTCGTTATATATAAAAGACATAATTATCATGCATGAAACAAATCAATGAAATATTTAGTGATCAGAATTTCAAGTAAAAAATTACATATTAATTAAATACCCGGAACAATCATTGCCAACATTGTGTGCTCTCTCTTGATCGACATCCAAGGAGGAAGGTTATTGTTTATAACAAAAACATGCCACACTGGGTAGGTAGAATGAAGCTCTCCAAATGGATTGACACCATCAGTTGCCAAAGAAAGTTTAACATTACGAGGATCTTCTTTAAAAATTGGCCACTTTTCTTCGATGTACCTCAATGCAGAACCATCTACAGGCATTCGTAGAACATCGTCGCAACTTCTGTTCTTTGCGTGGAAATCCATAAACTGTGCTATACTTTGACACCTGAACAACCGCTAGAAACGTGGAATTATTGGAATATATCAAAGAAATTTTTGAGTCACCTTTTTTGTCACTTTATCGGTTCGATACCTACTTGTTTGACATTGTGGGCATTCATTTTCTAATGCATATTGTCCATAGCATATGATATGATCATTAGCACATGCATCAATAGCTTGATACTCCATTCCAAATGCTTTCATAATGACATATATCTCTCGATATGTGTGTGGTAAGATATTTGAAGTTGGTAATAGAAACTCACCTAACAATCTACAAAATTCAAAAGAATAAATCAATGAAAACAATAGTAATCATCATTATCGCATACAAACTTTACAAATTAGATAACAATAGCGACAATATAGGAAAAAAGTCAACCCTTTCTATAGATATTGTGAACATGCATACAAAAACAACTAACAAATTACATACCTTAGTATCTGTGTCAGACAGGTGTTTGATAAACCATTCAAAACCTTCAACTTCAATAAAAACAATATAGAAGATAGAAGATTTGTTTTTGAGCCTTCATAGAGAGGTTGATGTGACTTCTCGAGTAGAGGATCAACATCATGACTATCATCCTAGTTGTCCTCATCCATTGGAGCAAATGTGTCTTAGATCAATCTATGTATCTCATCTTCCTTATTTGTATTAATAATGTTATCTACATCCATATCATCAGAAATAACTACTTAATCATCTTCAATATTCTGATGTAGAAGTTCGTCAGGCTGTGAATGAGTATTTCTGCTAGTACTTGGAAAATAAATCTCTAGAGGGCGACATTTTGGGGGCATTATCTATAAATTTACAAACAACGTAGAAAAATTAGTCTGTATAGAACATATAGTAAAAAAAAAGACATTTTACTGAAATTCATGACATGATGAATATTACAGTGAATATATTAAAAATTGAATAACGACCTCTTACCAGGGGACGATATTCATAACCCCCTTTGGCATGCCCCTTCTCCCTACAATGTCTTTCAGCTGTTGTTATTAAAAGTCTTCTATTTTGCAAGCCCCTGCAATCATAGAAAGCACAATAACATTTTCCATCTCCTCTCACCTCTAATGCAGCTCTAAACTAAGCAAGTGTTAGGAACCCATGTCAACCCTTCTATTTACTTTGTTAGTATATTGTTGTTGGATGCATATGCTTTGTAAGTCGTCCCGTAGTATTTGTTGATCCATAGTTTGTTAAATCTTGAGCATTAATTCACAATACTCTAGGATCTTCACTGAGAGAATAACATATACAGTGTATCAATGCATGACAATCACAATAAGCATGACAAGCATCACAATAATCAAAAGCATGAGAGACAAGAGACACAGAGTTTCCGTGGGGAAAACCCTAAGGTGAAAAACCCCAAAAATTCCTCAGAGATAGAGAGAGCAATGGCTCAACCAAAGTAAAACCAAAATACACTGAGATAGTCTCCTAGTAGTAGATGATCCTCGTCCTCACTAGTGTGCCACTTTCTGAGTGAGAGAGAGATAACTTTCCAAATGATCTAAGTAGAGATCACCTGATCTCTATTTATACTAACCTGTTTGCCTAGTGACCTTATGGGGCCGACTTGTCTAGCTAGGTACATCCACATTATAATATATATATTTCAGGGCCGACCCCACACATGGTGGTCTAATAACCCATCGGTAAGTACACACACTTGCAACACTTGTCGATCCACATGACGACACTTCCTTATAGAGGAATAACACATCTCTAATAAGGGTACAATAAATATATACGAAATACATAGATGAAATACATTCCAAAGTTACATATACATCAACACTCCCTCTTAACTAGGAAGGTATTTCTCGACACAGATCTGCTAGACAAGTCTTCTTCGCGATCATCGTCATCGATGCATCGTCATCATCATCGTCACTACTGCTGCTATCTCAACCAATCTCTGACTCTACTCATCATAGGAAGTTCTACAGAGCCAGTCCTTTTTCATACTGGATGTAGGCCCACCACCTGCAGGTCTTCGTCATCACTGGCCATACTGTGGAAACCTCAGGACTTATTACGTGCGTCATAAAACCTCGAAAGAGCATCCCAGGCTGTTACGAGCACACGGCTCTACCTATAGGATCTCCTAGGGCCATATTAAATTTGACCTCGCCACAAAACCTCGCAAGAGCATCCCAGGATGTTACGAGCACACAACTCTACCTATAGGATCTCCCAGGGATAGATTATATGTGGTCACCACAAAACCTCGCAAGAGCATCCTAGGCTGTTACGAGCACACAACTCTACCTATAGGATCTCCCAGGGACAGATTATATGTGGTCATGGCAAAACCTTGCAAGAGCATCCCAGAACTTATTACGGGCACACAGCCCAACCTATCGGATTTCCCAGGGACATATTATATGCCATAGGACAAAACCTCGAAAGAGCATCTACCATATATCCTAGGGCCAGATTATATGCCATAGGAAAAACCTCGAAAGACTATCTGCAAATCTCCCAGGGCCAAATTATATGTCCTCCCAGAGAAAAACCTCGAAAGAGCATTTTCCAGATATCCCAGGGCCAAATTATATGCCATAGGCAAAACCTCGAAAGACTATCTGTAAATCTCCCAGGGCCAAATTAAATGCTCATCTGCACAACCTGATCCACGGCCATAGAGTATCAACCTGATACTCACCATACATCATCCTAATGTACACATGATCATCCTGATCATCATCACTGCAACATCCTGCTGCATGTCATCTGGAGCAACATCCTGAAGCTCGTCATCCATGATCATCCTGATCATACAATGCATCTACCTGATGCATACCAAGTATCTACCTGATACATATCATCATACATGATCCACCTGATTATACAGTGTATCCGCTTGATACAAATACAAATACATGATACATATCACCATACATGATCCACCTGATCATACAATGTATCCACCTGATACATATACAGATACATGGTCCAAGCATCCAACATGATGCGTACATACATATAAATGATCCAACTGATCATATCCAGCATCCAACATGATGCATACATACATATACATATAAATGATCCAACTGATCATATCCAGCATCCAACATGATGCATACATACATATACAGATAAATGATCCAATTGATCATATCCAGCATAAACCAGAACATCATCCTGATTCTCATCATCCTGATGCTCATCATCCAGTGCTTACATCCACAGCCATGTGAAGGATCCTCCTTCCAACATGCTTGGAATGGCTTCAGCAAATGTGTCCATCACTTCTTCCTTGAAGTGTCATCAATCCAAAGAGCACCAAGCCTCTCTCTGAAGTACTCGAACTTCACCCTGGCTAGTGGCTTCATCAGCACATCTGCAATCTGCTCGTTCGCCACAACATACAGGAGCTTCACAGCTCCTCTCTGCACCATATCCCTGATATAGTGATATTTGATCTCTATGTGTTTCGACCTGTCATGAAACACTGGGTTCTCAGACAGCTTCACACAACTCTGGTTATCACAAAAGATACCAGTAGCATCCAACGGGAGATCAAATAACTCAGACAGTAGCTTCCGTAGCCATACTGCCTCACAACTAGCTGAATAGGCTGCAAGATACTCGGCCTCAGCTGTACTCAGTGCTACACAGGACTACTTCCTACTAAACCAAGAGATCACACCTGATCCCATACTGAAGCAGCACCCGGATGTGCTCTTCCTATCTGCAGCACTGCTAGCCCAATCTGAATCAACATAACCCTGCAGGTTAAACTTTTGATTCGCCTCATACTTGAGCCCATAATCCACTGTACTCTTCAGGTACCTCAAAACATGCTTTACAGCAACCAGATGAACACTCCTCAAACCTGTCAAGAACTGACTCAATGTGTTCACCGCAAAGCAAATATCTGGTCTCGTGTTCGTCAGGTACATCAAGGACCCAATCATTTGACGATACATAGAGACATCAACTGGCTCAGATGAAGTATCACATAGAAGCTTTAGATTCGATACCATAGGTGTGGCCATGGCCTTGCAATCCATCATCCCGAATCTCTTCAGGATATCTACTATGTAATTCCCTTGACCAAGGAAGATCCCACCTGCACTCTACCACACCTCCATACCTAGGAAATAATGCATCATTCCCAAATATTTCATATCGAACTCAGCAGCAAGCTTCCTCTTAGTATCACCCCAAGTTCTGGGAGCTTGCTACAAGCCATATGAGGCTTTCTTCAATCTGCACACATGTGACTCCCTGTCAGTTCTTGGGACTGCATCCCAAACATCTTCTTCATGATCGATGGATCATGGCATTCCATTTCTTCATCCTAGATCCTGGGAACTTCAATATCTTCAATAGATATCTTTGTTGCTGGAACAAATGTTGTAGTCCTTTTGTAGGTGAAGATATACAGTCTTTCCTACAAAACAAGTTAAATTGCATGATTAGAAACATCTCATAATTTTCAGAACAAATTCTTTACACATAAAGAAATATGTCATGCAATCATGCAGTTATCTTAGCCAATGCTTCAATACAACATTTATCCATGTTCCACAACTTTCTAGATGCCTTCTAGTCTATACCAGAACATTGTTAAGAGTTTGCACTACTCCCAACATGTCAGCAAAGAGGTTTCATTCTAGATAAGTAGCACTTGAATGTTGTACAGTGCCATAGGCCACTTACCCATCACATGCATATTAGTAGTATACTGTTCATTAATGCAATTATTCTAATATGCACAATACATCTCCTAAGTCTAGGAACATAAGCATAATATCATTTAAACAAAAAATAGGCAAGAATTGATAATTGAAATACTTATCTTTGTTTGTTTGTTGGGTGGACTCCCTCTGAGTCTTTGCTTCCTGGCAGGAGCTACTGAAGTAGCTTCTTCTACACCTTTCTGTTGTGGAATGTAGGAAGATGGTCAACTCCCTTTGAAAATTTGCATCCTTGCAGGAGCTGCTAGAGTGTGCTCCCTCTTGATATTTGCTTCCTGGATTACCTATCCTTGAACTTATATTCATTCTTGCTAACATCAATATTCTTGAACCCTGGAAAGTATATTCTGTAAGCTTTCGAGCTTTCACTGTAACCCACAAAGATACCCTTCTTTCCTGAAGGATCTAGTTTAGTCCTCTTTTCCATTGGGACATGAGTGTATACTGGACAACCAAATATTCTGAGATGGCTGACTTCAGGTTTCTTACCAGAAAATACCTCTTCTGGTGTCTTGTTGTCCAATATATTGTGGGGTGTTCTGTTCTGCACATATACAGTTGTTCTAGCTGCTTCTGCCCATAGATGCATAGGTAGATTCTAGTCATGCAGCATTGCCCTTGCTGCTTCCATGATAGTTCTGTTCTTCCTTTCTGCAACTCCATTTTGTTGAGGATTATAAGGAGTAGTCAACTCCCTCTTAATCCCTGAATCACTACAAAGCTTCTTGAAGTCACCTGAGGTGAATTCTCCAGTATTGTCGGATCTGAATGTTTTGATCTTCTTATCAGTTTGATTCTCCATCAAAGTTTTGAATTCCTTGAACTTATCAAACACCTCATCTTTGTTCTTCAATAAGTATACCCAAGTCTTCCTGGAGAAGTCATCAATAAATGAGACATAGTAAACATACCCACTAAGAGAACTGGATGACATAGGACCACATACATCTGAGTGGATGATTTCCAGGATATCTTTGGCCTTGCTTTCACTACTTGGGAAAGCCTTCTTAATGTTCTTACCTTTTGCACATCCTTTGCAAACACCTTCATGTTTGGTCTTGATTTCAGGAAGACCTTCTACAACCTTGCTTGCAATTGGAAGTGCCCTATAGTGCATATGACCAAGTCTTCTATGCCAAAGTTCACTTGGCTCCATGGATTCATGCACCATGGCATGTTCAAGTTGTCCCTTCAATTTATACAAACCTCCCTCTTGCTCTCCAATCACTACTGCATCATCTATGGTCTTTCCCTTTGGCCACATTAGGACTTGGCCATCCACAAATGCAACCCTCATACCTTTTGCATCCAATGCAGAGATGGAGAGTAAGTTCTTCGTGAGCCCAGGTACATAAAGAAATTCTTTCATCTTCAAAGATTTTCTAGAATCTAGGTTGTAGGAGGCTTCACCACTTCCTTTGATTGGGTATTGATAATCATCCCCAATTTTCACCTTATGGGGTGATTCATGTTCAGATAGATTCACAAAAGATTCCTTAAACCCAGTCATGTGTTTGGAAGCCCCACTATCAATCAACCAATCATTATAACCATGGGAGATAGTACTTGTGAGAGCAGAGATTAGGACATACTCTTCTTCACTTCATGAGTCATCCTCACTTTCTGCCCTAGTCTTCTTCTTTGTAGGTTCATCATCTTCGACATCATGAGCATGGAACTTTCTTTTCCTGCCCTTCTTCTTCTTGCTGAAGTTGTTGTTATTATCCCTTTTGTTCTTGGGACAATCTGAAGCAAAGTGACCCTTCTCATTACATGTGAAGCATTTGAGATCCTTCTTATTCTTTTGATCGGATCTTTTGTAGCGAGAGTGCTCCTTCTTGGGCTTGCTTCTTTTGGTGTGAGTTGCGAGAGCTTGATCTTCACCTCCCATCTTTTCCTCATGAGCTACAAGTCTAGCTTCTTCTTGAGAGCATTCCTCCCATAGTTTACTGAAAGAGATCAATTTCTTTCTTGCACAGATTCCTTGAATAAAGGAGTCCCATGACCTAGGTAGGCCATTCAGAGTGGTCATAACAACTTCACCATTGTCCACTACTTCATCCACACCTTCAAGTTGCTCCTTGATCTGAGAGACCTTGGAGAAGTAAGATTGAATGGTTTCTCCATTCAACATCTTGACCCCTTTCAATTGATTTCGCAGAGTCATCTTCCGATTTATGTTCTTCCCTTCAAATAGCTTGGTCACAGAGTCAAACATCTCCTTGGGTGTCTTTAGAGAAGACACATGGGGTATGAGATGATCTTTGATAGAATCAGCAATGATTCTCTTTACCTTGACCAAGTTCTTCTTATGCAATAACTTGGCCTCTTCATCCTATGGGATAGGGATGTCTTCTTTTATATATAAGTCCAACTCATTCTCTTCTAGGATTAACCCAATCCTATACTTCCAAGCTCAGAAGTTATCAGCCCCTTCAAGCTTATCCTCAAGCTTGGTGTGGTGAGACATATTAAAGAGTACTTCAAATGGAAATAGAAAAGATTTAGGTCTTACCACTTGAAATGCTGAAAACTGGATCTGGTCCCGGATTAGGGTTTGTCGAAAAAACCCTAAAAATTAAAAATGTGAATTTCAATTTTATGAAAGGATAGAAAGATGCGCTTTGATGAGCTGATCAGCCTAGTGCATTCAGAATTTGAGATCAGCAAAGTTTTACCCTTCAGATTTGTCTTTTTGTCCTCCTAGGTTCACTAGGGAGAGCCCTGAATTAGGGTTTGAGTTTCCCGGAGATCTACCCAACCAAAAATCTCAATCCAAAGCTCTAAACTTCGATTTTTGCAAGGCGCTTTTTGCTATGTCTTCAGATTTCAGAAATTCCTATTTTTGTGGAAACCCTAATGTTTAGGGCCAAATCTAAAAATGATCGAAATTGAATTCTGATTGGATAGATAGATGCGCCTTGATGAGTAGAGTTAATCTACTATACTGCTTTTCCAAAATATGTAGAGAGAAACCCAATAAACAAGAAACTCAAGTTTTCGTCACTGCAAAATGTCTTCTTCTCAGGTTAGCTCTGATACCATGTTAAATTTTGAGCATTAATTCACAATACTCTAGGATCTTCACTGAGAGAATAACATATACAGTATATCAATGCATGACAATCACAATAAGCATGACAAGCATCACAAGAATCAAAAGCATGAGAGACAAGAAACATAGATTTTCCGTGGGGAAAACCCTAAGGTGAAAAACCCCACAACTTCCTCAGAGATAGAGAGAGCAATGGCTCAACCAAAGTACAACCAAAATACACTGAGATACTCTCCTAGTAGTAGATGATCCTCCTCCTCACTAGTGTGCCACTTTCTAAGTGAGAGAGAGATAACTTTCTGAATGATCTAAATAGAGATCACCTGATCTCTATTTATACTAACTTGTTTTTCCAGTGACCTTATGGGGCCGACTTGTCTAGCTAGGTACATCCACATTATAATATATATATTTAAAGGCCGACCCCACACATGGTGGTCTAATAACCCATCGGTCAGTACACATACTTGCGACACTTGTCGATTCACATGACAACACTTCCTTATAGAGGAATAACACATCTCTAATAAGGGTACAATAAATATATATGAAATACATAGATGAAATACATTCCGAAGTTACATATACATCAACATAGTTTGTATTGTTGTTGTTGGACACATATGCTTTGTAAGTCATCCCATAGTAATTGTTGATCCATTGTTTGTATTGGCCCATGGTTTGTATTGACACATGGTATTGACCTGTGGTATTGGTGCCTAGACTTAGTATATAAGTTTGTGTTGAGACCAATGAAGGTACTGTGAATTTATTTGTAATGAGCTTGCTCAAAGGAGGTTTCCCACTCAAAGTGGCCTGCGATCAATAAAAGTGATTTTTAGTTTTGTTATTTCTGCTATCTCGTGTATTTCATTAATAAATTGTTGCAGGTTCTTCACATCTGGTATCAGAGCACTTTCTTGGGCTTGTTGGGTGGAATTTCTGCCAATTTTTTTTCGCATCTGCTGCAAGTTCAGATCTGGGAATAATCCCTATCCACTTAACTATGGGAAGTACTTGGGAATAAGCCCTAAAACTCATTGTGAGGAGTACCACAGGAACCCCAAAGTAGCTAGCCCATTGAGAGGACCTGCGAGCGAAAAGGGCAACGACCCCTACCTGATTGACTAGTTCCCACTCGTGAGGCAAACCAAGATTTGTTGTTTGTGGCAAAGCGGTTATTAGTTTTACCTGAGCCGTGGAGTGAGGGGTACTACCCCAATACGCAAGTCGTCAGACAACATTGGTGGCCGAGTGAAACCCCTGAACTATTAGGAAGCCGAACATATCTGGGGTCCATATCTATTTTCAGCTGAACTATTGCCGATCACTTCCACACTATTTCAGATCCATTCTGAGCTATTTCAGATCCAGCCATTTCAGATCCATTCTGAAAGTCATTCCAAATCCAGCTGTTTCATATCTATTTTGAAAGTCGTTTCAGATCCAGCCATTTCAGATCCATTTGGTGCAATTTCAGATCCATCTGTTGCCGATCACCTCCGCGTCATTGCAGATCCATTCTGTTTCTGATCCCTTCTACGCCATATCTCCCTTGTTTTCAATTTGTTTCCCTTCAAACTTCCCTGACACCCTTGTAATCCCATTCTGCATCTTTCATTACTGAGGACCCTATCCCAAATTCCACTTCCCAAAGCCTGAAATCCCACATTTGTCTATTTTTAGGGTTTGCCATAACTTCTTCGGATTTCACCCAATCGCCTTCAAATTTTACCACAGAGTTCCTTTCCTAATTCTGCTTCTTTGTCCCTCTCTACCAAATTTTCTCATTGTTTCACCCTGCTTCTGAAATCCTTATTTTCTGCTTCCTTGTCCATTCGATAGTGTGCAAAACCTAGTCAAACCCCAATTACCCATCATAGTTTTTCCTAGCTCCAAATTTCCCTTTACTAAATAAGGTTTTGTTTGTGTTTTTCTACCCATTCCCTCCAAAAAAAAAAAAAAAAATCCTTGTTATGGTTGTCACCCGCACAAGAGCAAACATAATGGAGGAAGCACTTGCAGCCTTCCAAACAAAACTCTAGGATCTGGATAAAAATTTCTCGGCCTCCATCTTGAGCATTCAGCCATGGACAACAAATGACAGCCCAAGTCTTCATCAGATAATGGGTTCTCTTCTTCCAGCAATTTTCGTGGTCCGAAGCTTTATTTTCCTCGCTTCAATGGTATTGATCCGACTAGATGGATCTATTGTGTAGAACAGTATTTCAGTCTGCATAATACTTTTGATGTTGCCGAAGTTCCACTTGTATCATTTCATTTGGAACAGGAAGCTCTTCAATGGTACCGTTGGTACATCAAGGCTCATGAAGAGCCAAAATGGCCTAATTTTTCCAGCTCCTTTTGCAACGATTTGGTCCTAGTGCTTTTGATGACTTCAGAGGAGCCCTCACTAAACTTCACCAAATTGGCATTGTGAGAGAGTGTCAGACAGAATTTGAGAAACTAGCCAATCACACAGAAGGATTGTCTGAGGAATTCTACAGGAGTTGTTTCATCAGTGGTCTTCAGGATGAAATCCGCTCAGAGGTTAAAATGTTCTGTCCCAACACAATGATGGAAGCCCTTTGGTTGTCTAAGTTGGCAGAAGACAAGATTGCAGCCCAATAGCGCTCCAAACCCACTTCTGTCCCCTTCCAAAATATGGGTTTTCAACGAGCTCCCATCCCGCCAGCTCCTCGACCAACTCCTATCAAGCATTTGTATAAAACAGAGATGCAGACACGCAGAGAAAAAGGGATTTGTTATAATTGTGATGAGAAATTCACTCGGGGACATAGATGTGTTCAGCAAAAGCTCTATCTCTTGGATATGGATTCTCCTCCTACCTCTAAAATTGGTGAAGAAGCTCCAGATACAATGGATGATTAGGTCGACATTCAGGAGCCACTTATTGACCCCCCATCTCATGACGACGAACTAGAGATATCTATGCATGCTTTATTTGGCATCACCACCCCCCAAACAATGCGGGTCAGGGGTTACTTCAAGAAGCTTCCTCTTACAATACTCATTGATTCTGGTAGCACTCATAACTCCATTGACCTCCGGATCGCCAAATAGGCTGATTGTTTTTTCCATCCTTGCTCCAACTTTGAAGTCATAGTTGCCAATGGGGGCACCTTACCTTGCAAGGGAAAGTGTCACAATGTGCATATCTCTTTGGAATATTATAACCTACGCTCTGACATGTTTTCCTTGTCCTTAGCCGGATGTGATGTGGTTTTGGGTGTTCAACGGTTATGCACAATTGGCCCCATCTTATGGGATTTTGCTGAAATTTGGATGCAGTTTTCAGTCAATGGGACACAACACAAATTTACGGGCTTACAACTAGGGTCTCTCCACATCATCAGTTCACATCGCCTGGAAAAAATCCCTAAGAATAATTCACATGGTGTCATCGCTCAGCTCCATTCCATTCAGATGCACCCATCAACGGTCTCCACTACTTCCTTGGATCGATATACAGGTGTCTTTGCTACACCAATGGGCTTACTGCCTTCAAGAGACCTTTCCGGTAATCATTTAGCCACATCTACATCTCAGCAGGAAATGATGGCTATTTTTCATACAGTATCAAAGTGGCAGCCATCCCTATTAGGGAATTATTTCTGCATCAAGACTGATCTCCAGAGTCTAGAAAATTTCCCAGAACAACGGGTCTCCTCCCCAACACACCTGAAATGGGTTATCCAACTCATGGGTTATGACTATGCGATCACTTACAAGAAGGGTCAGGACAATATGGTGGCAGATGCTCCTTCTCGCACATTTGATGACCCAGTTTCTCTTACAACTATTTCTCTACTTGTTCCAAAATGGTTGCAATCTTTTCAATAGGGCTATCTCTTCTATGAACTCCATGCTTCTTCGTCGACAGGGCACTCTAGGTTCCTCAAAAAGTATGACCGGGAACAATGTAACTTCTTTTGGCAGGGACTGAAAATGACAATTCAACAGATGGTGGTTGACTGTGATACTTGCCAGGTCAACAAGGGTGAACTGACACTCCTTTCGGGACTACTCGAACCCTTTCCCATCCCTACACAGACTTGGACAACTATTTCTATGGATTTCCTAGACACGCTCCAGTGGTACAATACCACATCTACAAGGACACCATATGAAGTAGTCTATGGACAGGCACTGCCAGTTACTCTTCCATACACCCTCAGCAGCTCCCCAATTCAGGAAATTGACTCGGTTCTTCAAAATCATGATTAGATTCTTCTCATTCTACAGGACAATCTTCACATGGCAAGAATTCGACTAAAACAACAATCCAATCAGCACCGTTCAAAGTGCACTTTTTCACACAGATGATATGGTTCTTCTTCGTCTACAACCTTCCAAGCAATCCTCCTGAAACTCAAAAGGCGTCAGTGGCCCGGAATGCAACCCGAGGATGCTATAGGGGAACCACTGCTTCAAATTTTGCATCAATTTCCACATCTAAAGCTTTGAGGACAAATCTTTTTCTAAGGGAGAGGGGATGTTAGGAACCCATTTCAACCCTTCTATTTACTTTGTTAGTATATTGTTGTTGGACGCATATGCTTTGTAAGTCGTCCCGTAGTATTTGTTGATCCATAGTTTGTATTATTGTTGTTGGACGCATATGCTTTGTAAGTCTTCACGTAGTAATTGTTGTTCCATAGTTTGTATTGGCCCATGGTTTGTATTAACACATGGTATTGGCGCCCAGACTTAGTATATAAGTTTGTGTTGATACCAATGAAGGTACCGTGAAGCTATTTGTATTGAGTTTTCTCCAAGGAGGTTGCCCCCTCGAAGTGGCCTATGATCAATAAAATTGATTCTAAGTTCTTTTATTTATGCTATCTCATGTATTTTCATTAATTAATTGTTGCAAGTTCTTCCCAGCAAGCTTCCTTGCATTTTCATTCATAGTGACAAATCCTTGTAGTGGTACAAGTAATTGTCTTACCTACACCATACCAAACAATACCTTGTCCATTACATCAGATATTATAAGTATATTTATGAAATAATGTAATCCGGAATTAAAATGGATCTATGATGAATTAAAAATAATTGTAATTTTGTTTTGAAATTGGTATATAGTAATTTCTCTACTAATTTTAGCATTATTAATTTTAGCATTGCAATTTCATTGATTTAAATATTATATTAATTCTTGTTAAATCACATCCTTATAAATATATGAAAACAAAACAAAAAAAAGGTAAACATGTATTAAAAAACCTTAAACTTGAAAATTCCATATTCGTTGCTTATATGGTCACACTACATAACTAATCCTATGGTGATTGGGTCTCCTTTATTGAACATGGTTTCTTTAAATCATAGAATGCTTTTGTTAAGACATAGTGTGCGTGTATTGGATTATAAGTGGTTGATATATGATTCACATTGATATATTGTATTAATTTAATAATAATGCATGATATGTATATTAATTGATATATAAATTCATAATGTTTTTTAGAAGAAAATACAATTTTTTAAATTCTTAAATTATAATTTAAAAAAATATTATTATTAAAATGAATTATATAATAAAATATATTATGAAAATCAATTTAATTTTTCTATACAATTTTACAATCTTCATGAACATCGCAACAACAAAATATTACATTAAGACATGTCTATATACATATAAATTGTTATAAAGAATAAGATAATATAGATAATGTTTTTTAATATTAATATAAACATGGAATATTTTTAACAAAAAAATGTGTAGTCACATCCTTGTTCAAATAACATTCATTTTTCATAAATAAAATAATTCTTTTTAATAATATATATATATATATAACCTAAAACTACTTTCTTATTGCGTCGAGAGACACTCTATAGCCGAGAGACACTCTATAGCCCAGTATGAGGGAGATCTTGTGAGTCGAGTGTTTGTCGATATTGTCGGCCATAAATAAAATGTAATAATAAAAAGTAAAAAGTAATAATACGAGGGAGATCTTGTGTGTTGAGTGTTTGTCCATATAGTCGGCCATATATAAAATGTAATAATAAAAAGTAAAAAGTAATAATATGAGGGAGATCTTGTAAAATCTCCTTGAGTGCAATACCTGAGAAGAGGTTTGCACCTTGGGAGATTTGATCCCTCTTGGTGCTTGATAGAGCCTAGGATTTGGATCTAGGATGGTATATACTTCCAATGTACAATCTTATGTCGTATTTAGGATCTATCACACAATTGTGGACCACCTTGTTATAATTAGGGTCATTGCAAAGGAACAAAAATAATTAGTGAGCTTATTTAAGAAGCATCACAAATTTTTCATAACAAAAAAAATCATCACAAACAAAAAAATCACAAGCGAGAAAAGTACCACTTAATTTAATTTTAAAAAATGACTTTAGTACTAGAATGAATGTTATTTACCATGAAAATCAACTTGTTAACCTAAAATATTTAACTAGAATCTAGATTTGACAAGGTGATGCAATTCCTAAGCTAGAAGTATGTTGGACTTAAAATAACATTTCCATGAATTTCCTTGCCACAACCATTCTATAATGACCTTTTGTGGGTAAAAAGGCAAAAAAGCAAGTTAACATGACCTATAAGCCAAAAAAACAAGTTCTTGAAAAAAATATAATTAGAAAGGCAAAAAAGCAAGTTAATTACATGACCTAAGCCTCATTACTAAACGATATTAAATTCTAACCCTTATAAAAATAGAGACAAAAAATCACACATTACTAACCTTTCAAGTTCAAAATCAGAGCTATGTAGAATATCCAAGCTCAAACAATCACCCCGCAAGTCCAAAATCGGAGCTCAATGTGTCCCAAGAATAGAAAATGTGTAAATAATGGTGAGAGTATGTAGTATATATAGCTCGACATTCGTCTATATTGCAACGAAAAGTGAAACCTAAACATTTTGTCCCTATATCGATGAAAGTTCGTGGAACTTTAAAATTCGTGGATATTGCCACGGTTTTTCTGCCCTGAAAAAAAAAATTTAAAAATTCATTTTTTTAACTGATGAATGTTGAAAACATGGAAATATTTCATGGAACAATCCGCCCATATGTAATAGTGAGTGAAAAAAAAGCACCCATTACCTCCAATTGATGACCTTTTTTATCAAATGAGAGGGGAAAACGTATTTCCAAAGATTGACTTGAGGTCTAGTTACCATCAGTTGAGAATCAAGGAAGAAGACATCCAAAAGACATCCTTTAGGAAAAAGGTATGGACACTATGAGTTTGTGGTGGTGCCATTTGGTCTAAAAAATGCACCAACTACATTCATGTGTCTCATGAATAGTGTTTTCAACAGGTATTTGGACAAGTTTGTTCTTTTCTTTCTAGATGACATTCTAATTTATTCTAAGAATGAAGAGGAGCATGACAAAAATTTGTGAATGGATTTTCAATTTCTAAAGGAGCATAAGTTATACGTAAATCTAATCAAATGTGATTTCTATAAGAAGAAAATTCATTATATGGGTTACATTATTTACGAGGAAGGAATATTAGTGGATCTAAAAACAATTGAATCCATTATGAATTATCCAACTCCGAGGAACGTGAATGTAACATACCCATTACTTGAAACATTTTATGTTTGGGAAAAACATTGTCTTAACTTTTATTGTAAAGTTTTATATTTGACCAAGTGGCCAAGGATGACTGTAATTGCATAATATTATTATTTAATAAAATAAAATAGGAGACACTCACCTAAAGAGACTGTTGAAAGAGTGTTTACTAACCCACTAGGTGGAATGGAATCTGGGGTAGAAGGAAATGGACAAGTGGTAGCATCAGGAACTCAGTAACTCGCTGTTGTTATGGGACAACTCCCTTGAATTGTGGTCAAAGTTCCCTGGAATGTGGAACTGGAGCTTGAGGCTCATTTATTGAAAACTGACCACTAAACAACCTAGGCTTCTTTTATAAGCCATCGAATTTGAGCAGAGGTTCACACTTTTTCTGACGAGAAAATTTACCTTGTGGTTCTGCTGTATGCACACAAGAGATTTGATGAGGGGAAAGCTATGTTTTGAGTTGTATTGTAAGTCTGTTTCACTTCTGCTAAGTGCATTGGTTTTTGAGGTGTATGCAAGTCTCCATTGATTGTTGAAAGTACAACCTGAGTTCCTTGCTTCTACATGGAGTCTTCTACCTAGTGGTTCAGTAAACAGGCTCGGGGGTCTAAGGGAGCAAGTGATTTGGATGCTTCTTCTGGAGAAGGTTGGGAGGAACATGCCTCTTTGGGTGTTTGTCCACCCTATATACACTATTGGGTTCTACTTGTTATTTTATTTTCTAATAGTTATAACTTATTGCTTTCATTATTGATGACTTAGGATTATTAGTTAAATGTTGCTAGTTATTATTATTCAAAAAGAAATGACTGAATTTTCTGAACTGTATATTATCTATGTTAATAGTTGAATAAGATTTTATGATGATGATAGAATAAAATGCTTCCTTGCATTTTTCCACACACTGTCTTTGTGCCGTACTCTAGTGCAGAGACAAGTGTTTAAAATAGATATGAATAATGATATGCAAGAGATAGAAATGATTGAATGTTTATCATATTAAAACTATGTCATGTTCTTGCATTATACTTTGTTACATTGCAATAAAAACTTCTGATGTACTAGACATAGAAAACATAGCAATTACTTATTTAATTAGATATTTTAATATCAAAATAGTCATAGCAGTAGAGGTAATAAAATTTAGGCAATCTCATGCTTTCTGTCCAAACTTAAGCTTGTTTTAGCCTTTCGACTCAGAAAAAAATTAACATATATTCCTTAGTAGGAACTTCTCAAATAATCATGCATTACAAACATTATTGTCTCTAGATTCTAAACCCTAGAATAATAAAATTTATTGTACAAGTCTTTTATATCCAAAGCAAAATTGATACTACTATAAAGAAATAGGAATCACACATTTATAAACATTATTACACACTACTAATATTACGACATACTGTCACTGTATCACATTACGAAATTAAATAGCTATACAGAACAATTAGTAATTCTAGTAAGTCTGTCGACTGTCTTAGGGTCCAAACCCCATCATTTATTTCAATATCATCTACTTTAAATCATATAAAAAAAAGGATATTCACGAGACCAGGATCCAAACCCTAAGGGTTAGTCTCATCAAATCGAAGTTATTACAACTCTCGAGGGTTTCATCTTTAAACTTTGTAGAGTCGAAACCCTCAGCATTTTTTTACAAACATAATCAAAACACATAAATCATCTTCGACAGGTTTCAAAACAAGGCTCGCGGCCTATGATAGAAAACAGTTCTAAAACTATACATTATATCATTTCACCCATAGTGACGGGCATTGCCCTAAAATGTAAATATCTTAGCTTATGAATGATTCGGGCTTCAAAACTAGTCATTAGCTATTCATACAAATACTAATTAACCTTTTAAAAACAACGACGAATCTTGTATTCGGTTTCCAAACATTTCTTTTCAACATAACAATGCCGAGAGATCTTCTTCTCAGCTTAATACATTACTACTTCATTATTTCAATACACATAACCGATAGTATATTTCTATTAAAAAACGCAGTATCTCAAAAGGAAGCAATGCGAGGTCAAGTGTTCAAAACCCCAACTACTTTTTATAAACAAAATCGAGTTTTAACAACCTAAAAGGTTTGCCTTTACATTTCAACAAACGACGAGGGATAAACCATTCAACACAAACTGTACACATTTATCATTTATTACATAAGACAACATTGAAGAGCCAGCGCAAAGTAGGTTGAGGATTCAATCCTCCCTAAACTTGCCATATGGCTTACACATTACAACGGTGACAAAATAACCAATGCTAAAAGAAAAATTGAATGCCCGACTAGACCAAACGAAGACTGGCATTTTGCCAAGATGCACCTTACAGGGAGTCACCAAGGCTTACTAGTCTTTTAACCTCTTATCCCCCTTACTTAAAAACATAAAAAGCCAATGCCGAGGAGTCACCTACCATTAGAACATACATTGTGGTTAAAATTTGGAAATGAAGCTCAAAACCTAAAATACATGTAGCTGTAATAATGTCAACCTTTGTGGAAATGTCAGAAAAGAACCACGACTCACCTTCAGAAGATAATCTCGCATCTTGACGGAGCATTACTATAACCTTTGAGGCACTTGGCTTAAATAAAAGAGTCACACAAACCACCAGTAAACACAACAAGACTTAACTCAGGAATGGCTCGGCTCAGGTAGCTTATTGTTGAAAGGTTACAAGCTATAGGTCATAGTATCGAACCCAAGAGAGGTGCCTCCAAAACCCTGCTACAAACCCGAAGAATCCGCAGGCCTGTTGGCCTCTCCAAAACCCCACTCGTTGCAAAAATGAATGCCGACGTTATGCCTTCGTCGAAGTAATTCCAAAGGCAGTTAGGGTTAACACCACTACCAAGAAACATCACGTGAAGACCTGCCATGGTGGATGCCAACAAGCATTCCACCAACACACTTTTAATGCACTTTAATTACCATAGCTACCATCATACGTAGAGTCTGCCATCACAATCAGCACCACGGTTAAATGTTTCGGTCTTCAACATGTATAAGCTTACAACCATAGAATAGTATGGTTACGTATTATATCAAAGGTCAGCTATCATTGCTTAAACTATTACGTAGAGTCCCTTTTTAATCAAACCTTGTACTTAGTATAAAACCTTAGAGCACATAACAATGTTAGTACATAGCACTTGTTATAATGCTCTTAGTTAACTATATAGAGTATAGTTGTAACCATCGACATTTCAAAGTTGCCATAACAAACTAATACATAGGATTTGTACATATAGGTTATAAACATCAAAAGGTAGGATTAGATGCATAGCATTAGCATATAAGCTTAGGTTATGACTAATTCTTAACACACAAATGAATACATGGTATAATTCCTAAGTGAAGGGTTAAATGCCTATAGCCTTGAAAGCAAAGCTCAATACTTTCCACGATGACTTAATACAAGACAAGTGTAATAGTAATAAACACCTTTTCTGAGATTCAAATATAAATGTGAGGGAATTATATAAACAACATCATACATAATATAACCAAAAGAACTAAAGATCAAACGAGAATAGATCTCACCCTGGAACACTTCAGGTTTTACTATTTTCCTGTTAAAAACATTTGGAGGCTAGTCGGAGTTTTAATTAAGACCTTTTTATGCACTTCGTAAACACTTGGAAAGAAGTATCGCTCTTACTTGCAATCTGCGATAGAAGTTCAAATGCATTAGCTAAATAGCTAAGTAAGCCTTGGTGTTCCCACAGGACCCCTTCATCATCATCAAGAAAATAAACAGTTGGCACTTATAATAAAATCAGTATCAAGTTAAATCCATAAAGTCTAGACATCTAAATAAGTAATCATAATTGATCTAGGATGCAATAATGGTGTTATAACATCTAACAGTATGTTTATAAGCATAAACACATACACGTACTCTGTAAGACAAATATACACACATAATTGATGTAACATGTTCACAATTAATGGATAAGTGTTATCATTAGTGTGTCATCTAGTTAAACAAATTATCTTTATTTATACTTCCGCATAGCAATTATAGCACTCAATGCTATTTAGAAAATTTTTAAATTTTAGTGAATTTTTGGGATGTTACATGTGGTATCAGAGCGCAAGTTCAAACTCTAGGCCTGAAATAGGCTCACGCGCGCAAAACAAAAAATGAAAACAGAAAACTTAGTTACTAAATTTTTATTTAAATTTGTTTCTGTACATAACAACTTGACATTTAATTTGCAGGTATGGACATACCGGAAGAATCAACAGAGGACATATCTCCTCATAATGAAGGTAGTAATAACGAACACAAAAATATTAATGAAGAAATCTATGTAGAACTGAATGATCAATCATCTGAATTATTACGTACGGTTAAGGACTTAAAAACTGAAATAAGAAATGTTAAAGAAGAAAACGAAAGAATTTTAAGAGCATAGGAACAATTGAACCAGATTTTACTGGAAAAATATCAGCATGATGAAAAAGATAAGAGGACAGAAGTAAAATCTGAATTTGGAACAATGTCCTACAAACACAATGATAAGAAAATGAAATATTATAAAACTGAAAGTAACTCTTCTTCTTCTGAATATGAGGATAAAACTTATCGCATAAAATATAATTCTGATCAAGATAGCAGTGATAGTGATTGTGGTCCTAAGAAAAAGCGTAAACATTATGGAAAAATTTCAGGGGAATTTAAAAAGATAAAACCCCCAACTTTTAATGGAGAAAATGAGAAGGGTGAGATAGCTGAAGCATGGCTGTCCGAAATGAAGAAGTATTTTCAGATTTATGATTACTCATCTCAGTTAAAAGCTAAAATGGCCATATACAATCTGACTAGAAGGGCATACATTTGGTGATAGGATATTAAAAGAGTTAAAAGCATTAAAAAAACGAATATAAAATGGAGTACATTTAAGAAACTATTTAAGAGAAAGTTTTTATCTAAACAATATTACGAAGATAAGTCAAAAGAATTTTATGATTTAAAATTGGGTTCTATGAGTATGAAGGAGTTAAGTAGAAAATTTCTTAGCTTTTTACGCTATGTACCTTACTTAGCTGAAGAGAAACCTAAGATAGAAATCTTTCTAAGCTATTTACCCTTTAACATAAAAGACAAAATTGAATACGATAATCCTTCAACTCTTGAAGAAGCCATGAGAAAGGCTAATTTTTATTTCAAACAGAATAAGAAAAGAAAGGGTATATCGAGTTGGAGGAATAATAAACCAAGTAATTATGAGCATAAGAAAAAAAAATTTAATTTCAAGAATTCTGGGAATAATAAAAATTTCAATAACATAAATTTTCAGAATAATAATAATTACAGAGGTAATACACCACAGAATTTCACAGTTGCAAGGAATGTGCCTAATAATAACAATAACAATAACAATAATAATAATAGCAGAAATGTTGAACAAAGACCACCTTTAAAGTGTTGTGACTACAATGGACCACATACTAGAACACACTTCCCACTCAAAAGAAGGACAGTCAGCAACATTCACACCATACAAGCAGAACTGACAGTTGGTGATGTAGCAAGAGAAATGCCCAGGATTAATGCAATGCTGGAAATCGACAAGTAGACCATCCAACTTCTATGGTTGAGATCAAAGGTATGATACAAAACAAATCTATTTCAAATTTAATTGACCGAGGTGAGAGTTTGAGTTACATATCACCTGATTTAGTGAAAAGTTGCAAGTTAAAGGTAGAAAAATTTGATAAATCATGGTTGGTTCAGCTAGCAATAGGCATTAAAAGAAAAGTTGTAGAGTTTGTTAAAAGTTGTGATTTACTTATGAGTCAATTGAAGATGCAAGTTAAATTGAATGTTTTCCCATTAGGGTCATATGATGTATTAATAGGCATGGAATGGCTTGAACAACATAGAGTGATACTTAACTGTTAGGAAAATTCTTTTACTTGTTTGAATAATGAAGGAAACACCAAGACAATAAAAGGGATTCGTAGGAAAACATTTGTTAGACAAATTTCTGCTTTACAAGTAAAGAAAGTTGTAAGAAAGAGTTGTAAAATGTTTGTTGTAAATGTGATTAATGACGAATATTCATCTAAAGAAGATAAGATAAAATTGGAAGACATACCAATTCTTAAGGAATTTTCTAACGTATTCCCGTAAGAAATTCTAGGACTACCTCCGAAAAGGGAATTAGATTTCACCATTGAGTTAGTACCGGGTGCGGTACGAAACTCAAAGGCTCCTTACAGAATGAATATTCTGGAATTAAATGAACTAAAATATCAACTAAAAGAACTAATTGATAAGAAATACATAAGTCCAAGTGTGTCTCCTTGGGGAGCACCGGTTATCTTTGTTAAAAAGAAGGACGGTACCTTGCGATTGTGCATAGATTACCATCAACTTAATAAAATGACTATTAAAAATTGATATCCCTTGCCCTGCATTGACGATCTATTCGATCAAGTACACGGAGCAACGAGATTCACTAAAATCGACTTGAGGTCTGGATACCATCAAGTTAGAATAAAGGATGAAGACATTTTTAAAACTGCTTTCAGAACCCGTTATGGGCACTACGAGTTCATAGTTATGCCTTTTGGGCTAACTAACGCACCGACAGTCTTCATGTGTTTAATGAATAACGTTCTGCATAAGTACTTGGATAAGTTTGTAATTGTGTTCATTAATGATATTTTAATTTATTCTAATACTAAAGAGGAACACGACGAACACTTAAGAATAATTCTGCAATTTTTAAGAGAACATCAGCTTTATGCTAAGTTTAGTAAATGTGACTTTTAGAAAGATAAAATACAGTACTTAGGTCACATAACATCTAAAGACAAAATTTATGTCGACTCATATAAAATAAGAGCAATTAACGAATGTCCTATCCCTAAAGACGTAACTGACGTACGGTCATTTATGGGGCTAACAGGCTACTACAGAAAATTTATTGAAGGATTCTCCAAAATTGCAAATCTCGTAACTTCTTTGCAGAAGAAGGGAAAGAAATTCGTCTAGGATAAAAATGCGAAGAAAGTTTTAAGAAGTTAAAAGTACTATTAACAATGGCACCTATATTAAAAATCGATGATCCAAATAAGGACTTCATTGTATGCACTGATGCATGCAACGATGGACTTGGTGGAGTATTAACTCAAGAAGATCACGTCATTGCATATGAGTCCAAGAAATTAAAGATCCACGAAAAAAACTATGCAACTTATGATCTAGAGTTGGCAGCCATGATACATGCATTAAAAATGTGGTGCCATCACTTGATTGGAAGAAAGTTTTCACTAATGACAGATAATAAAGGCTTAAAATACTTGTTGGATCAAACTAATCTTAATGCAAGGCAAGCTAGGTGGCTAGCTTTCCATAGCGAATACGATTTCAAGATTCAACACATTAAGGGTAAAGAAAACAAAGTTGTTGATGCCTTGAGCAGAAACGCCAAATTAAATTTTGTGGCAGCAATCAACACATTTAAAACAGATCTAGAAAATCAGATCGAGGAAGGAACTAAATAAGATGAAAATTATCAGAAATTACATGATAAAATTGCTGAAAATGTATCTGAAAATTTAATAACAGATTACATTATTAACAAAAAAGGATTAATGACTTATAAAAACAAAATTTATGTACCTAATGTGTCAAAGGTTAAACTGTTGATTTTGGATGAAGTTCATAAAAGTCCTTATTTGGGACACCCAAGTTATCAGAAAATGATAACTATGCTAAGAAAATATTTCTTTTGGCCTAACATGAAGAATGAGGTGGATGAATACATAGTTAGGTGTTTTGAATGTTAGACAAGTAAAGCTGAGCATCAACACCTAGCTAGCCTATTGCAGCCATTACCAATTCCGGAATGGAAGTGGGAAATTATAAGTATTGATCATCATAACTGGTTTTCCTAAGAATAAAAAACATAATGACTCAATAATGGTGGTTGTGGATAAACTTAGTAAATCTGCTCATTTTATTCCAGTTAAGACTACTTTTAAAGCTGCTAACATTGTTGATGTGTTTATGAAGCAATCTTTCGCTTACATGGAATTCCAAAGGTAATTATTTCTTATCAAGATTCCAAGTTTACTGGAAATTTCTGGACAACATTGTTTAAAGGTCTAAATACTAAGTTAAATTTCAACACTTCTTTTCACCCACAAACTGACAGGCAGACTGAAAGAGTAAATCATATTTTAGAAGACATGTTAAGAATGTATGTTAAAGATCAGCCAACTAAATGGGAAGAGTATTTGCATTTAGATGAGTTTGCTTACAATAACCATTATCAAGCTTCTGCTAGACTTAATCCATTTGAAATTTTATATGGAAGAAAGTGCAGTACTCCTATTTCTTGGAATAATCCTGTTGACAGATTAATGCTAGGACCAAATTTGCTAAGAGATATGGAACTAACTGTGAAACAGGTACAAGGCAATTTAAAAATTGCACAAGATAGACAAAAAAGCTATGCAGATCTGAAACGAACTGAGAGAGAATTTCAGGTTGGAGATCATGTCTTTGTAAAGATAAAACCCAAGAAAAGTTCTTTTAAGCTTACGAGTTGTGCTAAACTAGCACCAAGGTATTGTGGACCCTTCGAAGTCCTATCAAGGATTGGACCAGTTGCATATCAGTTGGCTCTACCATCTAAGTTAAGAATTACATAATGTTTTTCACATTTCTATATTAAAGAAGTATGTGCACGATGCTACTCATGTGTTGAATTGGAATGACATATAGGTGAATCCCGAAGGAGATTTTCAGGTGGAACCGGACTGTATCTTCGATAGGAGGGAAATTAGGCTCTGAAATCATACCATAGGGTAGGTAAAGGTGCAATGGAAGCACTTTAGCCCTAATGAAGCTACCTAAGAATTGGAAAGTAATATGCGGGTAGCATATCCAATTCTGTTCCAGGGAGGCTCTGATGAAGAATAAGCAACATCGAGGACGATGTTGAGCTTAAGTGGGGGTGTTTGTACCATACCCATTACTTGAAACATTTTATGTTTGGGAAAAACATTGTCTTAACTTTTATTGTAAAGTTTTATATTTGGCCAAGTGGCCAAGGATGACTGTAATTGCATAATATTATTATTTAATAAAATAAAATAGGAGACACTCACACAAAGAGACTGTTGAAAGAGTGTTTACTGACCCACTATGTGGAATGGAATCTGGAGTAGAAGGCAATGGACAAGTGGCAGCATCAGGAACTCAGTACCTAGTTGTTGTTATGGGACAACTCCCTTGAATTGTGGTCAAAGTTCCCTGGAATGTGGAACTGGAGCTTGAGGCTCATTTATTGAAAACTGACCACTAAAAGACCTAGGAATCTTTTATAAGCCATCGAATGTGAGCAGAGGCTCACACTTTTTTTGATGAGAAAATTTACCTTGTGGTTCTGTTGCATGCACACAAGAGATTCGATGAGGGGAAAGCTATGTTTTGAGTTGTATCATAAGTTTGTTTCACTTATGCTAAGTGCATATTTTTCCTGCTGAGTGCAGAGGTTTTTGAGGTGTATGCAAGTCTCCATTGATTGCTGAAAGTACAAACTGAGTGGCTTACTTCTACATGGAGTCTTCTACCTAGTGGTTCAGTAAACAGGCTCGGGGGTCCAAGGGAGCAAGTGATTTGGCTACTTCTTCTAGAGAAGGTTGGGAGGAACAGGCCTCTTTGGGTGTTTTTCCACCCGATCTACACTATCAGGTTCTACTTGTTATTTTATTTTCTAATAGTTATAACTTATTGCTTTCATTATTGATGATTTAGGATTATTAGTTAAATATTGCTAGTTATGATTATTCAAAAAGAAATGACTGAATTTTCTGAACCGTGTATTATCTCTGTTAATAGTTGAATAAGTTTTTATGATGATGATAGAATAAAATGCTTCCCTGCATTTTTCCACACACTGACTTTGTTCCATACTCTAGTGCAAGGAAGAGTGTTTAAAATAGATATGAATAGTGATATGCAAGAGATAGAAATGATTGAATGTTTATCATATTAAAACTCTGTTATGTTCCAGCATTATACTTTGTTACATTGCAATAAAAACTTCTTATGTACTAGACATAGAAAAAATAGCAATTATTTATTTAATCAGATAGTTTAATATCAGAATAGTCATAGCAGCAAAGGTAATAAAATTTAGGCAATCTCATGCTTTTTGTCCAAACTTAAGCTTGTTTTAGCCTTTCGACTCAGAAAACAATTAACATATATTCCTTAGTAGGAACTTCTCAAATAATCATGCATTACAAACATTATAGTCTCTGGATTCTAAACCCTAGAATAATAAAATTTATTGTACAAGTCTTTTATAACCAAAGGAAAATTGATACTGCTGTAAAGAAATAGGAATCACACATTTATAAACATTATTACACACTGTTAATATTACGACATACTGTCACTGTATCACATTACAAAATTAAATAGCTATACAAAACAATTAGTAAGTCTAGTAAGTCTGTTGACTGTCTTAGGGTCCAAACCCCATCATTTATTTCAATATCACCTACTTTAAATCATATAAAAAAAACAAAGGATATTCACGAGACCAGGATCCAAACTCTAAGGGTTAGCCTCATCAAATCAAATTTATTACAACTCTCGAGGGTTTCATATTTAAACTTTGCAGAGTCGAAACCCTCAGCATTTTTTTACAAACATAATCGAAACACAAAAATCATCTTCGATAGGTTTCAAAACAAGGCTCGCGGTCTTTGATAGCAAATAGTTCTAAAACTATACATTATATCATTTCACCCATAGTGACAGGCATTTCCCTAAAATGTAAATATCTTAGCTTACAAATGATTCGGGCTTCAAACCTGGTCATTAGCTATTCATACAAATACTAATTAACCTTTTAAAAATAAAGACAAATCCTGTATTTGGTTTCCAAATATTTCTTTTCAACATAACAATGCCAAGAGATCTTCTTCTCAGCTTAATACAGTACTACTTCATTGTTTCAATACACAGAATCAATAGTATATTTCTATTAAAAAACGCAGTATCTCAAAAGGAAACAATGCAAGGTCAAGTGTTCAAAACCCCAACTACTTTTTATAAACAAAATCAAGTTTTAACAACCTAAAAGGTTTGCCTTTACATTTCAACAAACGCCAAGGGATAAACCCTTCAACACAAACTATACACATTTATCATTTATTACATAGGAAAACGTTGAAGAGCCGGCACATTGCAGGTTGAGGATTCAATCCTCCCCACACTTGCCATATGACTTACACATTACAATGGTGAAAAAATAACCAATGCTAAAAGCAAAGTCAAATGCCCGGCTAGACCAAACGAAGACTGACATTTTTCCAAGTTGCACCTTACAGGGAGTCACCGAGGCTTACCAAGCTTTTTAGCTCTTATCCCCGTTACTTAAAAACATAAAAATCCAACGCCGAGGAGTCACCTGCCATTAGAACATACAGTGTGGTTAAAATTTGGAAACGAAGCTCAAAACCTAAAATACATGCAGCTGTAATAATGTCAACCTTCGTGGAAATGTCAAAAAAGAACCACGACTTACCTTCAAAAGATAATCTCGCATCTTGACTGAGCATTACTGTAACCTTCAAAGCACTCGGCTTAAACAAAGGAGTCACACAAACCACCAGTAAATGCAACAAGACTTAACTCAAAAATGGCTCGGCTCAGGTAGCTTACTGGTGAAAGGTTACAAGCTATAGGTCGTAGTATCGAACCCAGGAGAGGTGCCTCCAAAACCCTGCTACAAACCCTAAGAATCTGCAAGCCTGTCAGCATCTCCAAAACCCCACTCACTAAAAAAATGAATGTTGAGGTTATGCCTTCATCGAAGTAATTCCAAAGGTAGTTAGGGTTAACACCACTACCAAGAAACATCACGTGAATACCTGCCATGGTGGATTCCAACAGGCATTCCACCAACACGCTTTTAATGCACTTTAATTACCATAGCTACCATCATACGTAGAGTCTTCCATCACAATCAGCACCATGGTTAAATGTTTCGGCCTTCAAAATGGATAAGCTTACAACCATAGAATAGTATGGTTACATATTATATCAAAGGTCAAACTATCATTGCTTAAACTATTACGTAGAGTCCTGTTTTAATCAAACCTTGTACTTAGTACAAAACCTTAGAGTGCATAACAATTTTAGTACATAGCACTTGTTATAATGCTCCTAGTTAACTATATAGAGTATAGTTGTAAACATCAACATTTCAAAGTTGCCATAACAAACTAATACATAGGATTTGTACATATAGTTTATAAACATCAAAAGGTAGGATTAGATGCATAGCATTAGCATATAAGCTTAGGTTATGCCTAATTCTTAACACACAAATGAATACATGGTATAATCCTAAGTGAAGGGTTAAATGCCTATAGCCTTGAAAACAAAGCTCAATACTTTCCACGATGACTTAATACAAGACAAGTGTAATAGTAATAAACACATTTTTTGAGATTCAAATATAAATGCGAGGGAATTATATAAACAACATCATACAGAATATAACCATAAAAACTGAAGATCAAACTAGAATAGATCTCACCCTGGAACACTTCAGGTTTTACTATTTTCCTATTAAAAGCATTTGGAGGCTAGTCGAAGTTTTAATTAAGACCTTTTTATACACTTCATAAACACTTGGAAAGAAGCATCGCTCTTACCTACAATCTGCGACAGAAGTTCAAATGCATTAGCTAAATAGCTAAGTAAGCCTCGGGGTGCCCATAGGACCCCTTCATCATCATCAAGAAAATAAACAGTTAGCACTTATAATGAAATCAGTATCAAGTTAAATCCATAAAGTCTAGACATCTAAATAAGTAATCATAATTGATCTAGGATGCAAGAATGGTGTAACAACATCTAACAGTATGTTTATAAGCATAAACACATACACGTACTCTGTAAGACAAACATGCACACATAATTGATGTAACATGTTCACAATTAATGGAGAAGTGTTATCACCAGTGTGTCTTCTAGTTAAACAAATTATCTTTATTTATACTTCCGCATAGCAGTTATAGCACTCAATGGTACTTAGAAAAATTTTAAATTTTAGTGAATTTTTGGGATGTTACAGTGAAAGAAGTGAGATTCTTTATTGGTCTTGCTGGTTATTATACGAGGTTCATTGAAGGATTTTCCAAGTTTGCACACCCCATCACTTCTTTGAAGAAGAAGGGAATAAAATTTGAGTGGACATAGAAATGTGAAGAAAGCTTCCATTTCTTAAAGAAGCTTCTCACAAGTGCTCCGATTTTGAAAATTGCAAACTTAGAAAATGTTTTTGTGGTGTGTACAGATGCATGTAAACAAAAGTTGGAGGATTTATTATGCAATACAATCATGTAGTATGCTATGAGTCATAACGCACGTGCATTCGTAATGCACATAGGTTAGTAACACACATCCGTTATTTTTTACATAAGGTAGAAAATTACTTTTGCATCCCAACATTTTGTCTCCTCATAACATGCAGGTAATATTTCACACATGTAAATCTTGTGAAAAAAAATCTTTTGCAAGTGCTCTTTGTTGCTTAAACTAATTGGATTCACTATTTTTTGCATATTTTTGTTTTATTCTAACCTCTTGGAGATACTTTTTTTTCATTATAACCTTTTAGAGATGTGTAACAAAAGAAATAGATCAAAAAGGTCTATACGAATAGAATTTCCCCTTGAAATTTTCTAACCAACTAGTGTAGGCACTCTATCCAACATATACTCTTTCTATTGAGAGGCCACCCCCAAACTGGGCTATAAAGCCACTACGGCAAATGAAACACCTACATGCTTCTCTCTCTTAGCCCACAACTCATTCTTCTCTCTATGCTTAGCCAAAAGCTCAGCCAAACCTCTATAGGAATCTCACTCAGCCATCATAGGCCTGGTACTCCTTCCAACATCCCCACACAACAAAAGGAAGGAATTCCCCTTCACTAATCCATAGTTCCCTAATGAAATCCAACCCTTATAGTTCTTAACAGTGTGTGCAGAAGAGTCCAATCTACTGTACGTTGTTGGAGAACCTCCTATAGTGTGAATTCATGGATTCTCAAGCATGCAAAAGTAGCATAATCAATGGGTAAAGGTTCCTAGCTTTCCCAACCTCTATGCTCACCTACAACCATCTCTTTTTCCCTCAAATCTGCTTCTTTGTTTCTAAATTCGAATTTCTCAGTAATGTATAGTCTGGTAATGGTAAAATGAACAACAATACGGAGCTCTACGTAGTATATATCTGCAAGATATAATAGGATATAATCACACAAAAAAAACTTGAGTCCAAAGGATATGAGAGAATGGTGAAAATACAACTGACATAACTTCTAACCATAGAATAAATGACTTCTAACAACTAATAGAACTGACTTTTGAAAACTGACGAAATTGTCATCAAAGTACATTCACCCCCATGCTCCCATAACTACATGAGGTGAATTTTCCCACCAACCTCACACATGCATTCAATGATTGGATTAATAGTCAAAATGAAGTAATTGGCTCATTTAAAGATCATGGTATCAATTGGATGAGTTATAAGGATGAAACTTGGAAATAAAGGGCTTAATATCCCATAGGCCCCCTTTCCTATTTCTCTCCAATGGAATCATAGCCCTTCTATTGCTCTTTACATAGCCATCTTGGACCATTTTATTATTATTTTTCCAACATAGTATTTACATAGCTTTCAAGTTAGCGTGACAAGCCAACTATATGGTCCAAATAAAAATATTTACATCATACATCCCTGCCCATTCACTAGTCAGGTCTTCGCCTTGATCTCTACACTAGGAATCCTTACTAGCATATTTACATCATTTACATAATTTTGATGAAATACATTCCAAGTCAAAACCGGGGGTATTACAATCCCCTCTCCCATGGAATAACATCATCCTTGGTGTTTACTCAAAATTAGAATAAAATGAATATGCCTCTATCATGGCATCCTCCAACTCCCATGTAGCCTCATCGGGATCAAAGTGATTCCATAGCACCTTTACGTGTCTGATGGCTCGATTCCAAAGAAATGTTACCTTCTCAATGAGAATGCATAGTGGCTTTGTTTGGAAGTATCCCTCAGTTTCCACATCGATCACATCCTAATCAATCACATGGTTATGATCATATACATATTTCTTAAGCAAAGAAACATGAAAACATTATGATATCTAGTGTTAGTAGGAAATTCAATTCTATATTCAATTGGCCCTATCCTCTCAAGTACTTCAAATGGCCCACAATGTCTCAATGATAGCTTGGAAAAACTTCCAAGCTTAAAGGAACTCTTCCTTGGCCTCACTCAAATGTAAACATGATCCCCAACATTGAATTCCCTATGCACTCTATTCTTATCTGGTTATTTTTTCTGTCTATATTGGGTTTCCTTTAAATTATGCCTAATATTTGCAACCTATTGTTCCATTTCCATAAGCAATTATGTCCCAAGCACAATTTTGTTCACTGTATTATCACAAGTTACTTGTGTCCTACACCTTCTACCATACAAATATTCAAATGGACTTATTCCTAGAGATGATTGTTTCCCATTTTTATGTGCAAACTCTACCAAGTGTAGATATTATTCCCACTTTGATGGTTTGTCCATCACATACATGTGAAGCATGTCTTTAAGCATCTGATTTACACTTTATGTTTTCCCATGTGTCTATGGATCGTAGGAAGTGCTAAAGTTCAATTTGTACCCCAAATATTCAAAAAAGACTTTTCTAGAAATTTGAAGTAAATTTTGTATCACGGTCAGATAGAATTGCTTTGGGTAACCCATGCAATTTGAATATTTATCTCATGAATAGTATTTTTATCTCATCATCCTTATATGTTGATTTAACTAGAATAAAATGTGTTTCCTTATACAATTTATCCGCTAGAACCATGATGGAATCATGTTGTCTTGAAGTGGTTGAAAATCCGGTAATAAAATCCATAGTTACCACTTCCCATTTCCATTCCAGAATTGGCAAAGGCTGCAATAAACCTGCTGTATGTTGATGCTTTGCATTTAATTGCTGACATTTTATACATTTAGAAATATACTCAGCAATGTCCTTCTTTATTTCTGGCCAAAAATATTTCTTTTTGGTTGTAGCATTTTTTTCTAGGTATCCTTAGTGAGCAGAATAATATGACATTTTATGGATTTCATCCATAATAATTATCCTCAAGTCTGCAACATTTGGATTATACATTCTATTTTTATAGATAAGATGTCCATCATCCTCCACATGATATCTTTCATATCACTTTTCCAAATTCAGTTGTTATAATTTGTCTTTTATTTGCACATACAACTCATCTTCAGGAAAAGAGTCAACAATATTTTGCCTCAAATCTTATGAGAAAATGCTAATGGCTTCCACATGCATTGCATGTATTTTTCTGCTGAGTGCATCAACCACATTGTTTTATTTCCCCTTTATGTGTTTGATCTCGAAATCAAACACATAAAAATTGCATACATTTATCTTTCCTTGCATTTAGTGTTGGCCACTCAAATAAATATTTAAAACCACAGTGGTAGGTTCTAAGCTCAAATGTTCTTCCCATCAAATAGTTCCTCCACATTTTCAAAGCATGCGTGCATGTTCCTTATTCAATATTAAGGAGGGATTGTTAGTGCTAAGGGGAAGGGATATTAGGAGAGAGAGGGAGAGTGTTAGGGGGTTGGGGGAGAGAGAAGGGAGTGGGTTAAGAGTAGGTGGACGAGTAGGGGAGAGAGAGAGTGGGAGAGATGTTTATTAAGGGTTATGGGAGGATGGGAAAGCGAGAGAGATGAGGGGGGTTAGTGGTAGGGGAGGAGTATTGGGGGGAGAGAGAAAGAGAGAGATGGGGTGGTGGTTAGTGCTACAGGGAAGGGGGATTAGGAGTAGGGAGAGTAGGGGAGAGAGAGAGTAGGGGTGGTTAGGGGTAGGGGGTAGGATGGTATTTAATGTGAGAGAGAGAGAGAGAGAGAGAGAGAGAGAGAGAGAGAGAGAGAGGTGGAGGATATGGTTAGGATTAGGAGAGAGAACATGGGGGTGGTTAGTTGTAGGAGTAGGGGAGAGATAGGGGGGTGGTTATGGGTAGGGGGAGGAGTAGTAGAGAGAGAGAGAGAGAGGTGGTTAATGGTAAGGGGAGGGATATTAAGAGAGACTGTTGGAGGGAAAAAACTGAGGTAAACCTCTTACTAGCATAGATCGACAAGCTACTTGTTGAATCCAGCACCCAACACTTGATCCTAGGACCTAATTCACATAACATTAAGGACAATTCAACCACTGAAAAAATTGCCAAACTATTGAATCTCACCTCTCTAAGTTTGTTAATCCAGAAAGCTCTACATGAGTGGGAGGAATTCTAGTGACGACTTGAAACCTATGCCAAAGCTATAGTTGAAGCATGCACTCAGCATGATCAGTCAACTGTCACATTCAGTCTACCACAACCATAAGGAAAAGTTGAACAAGTCTTTGTATTTGTAGTCCTCATTTTTGTTTCACATCTCTCTATTATCTTTAGGATGAAGAAGTGTTTTGTTGGTGGGGGATATGTTGGAGGATCTTAGTCGACCGGATGACTAGGTCCTCCGACCGACCATAGTCGAGTCGATCCAATGGATGGTTAGTTAAACAAACTGTCAGTTATAACTGAATAACTACTTCTAAATCGTATATATAGGCTGGTGACTCATGGAGGAATAGAGAGAGTGTAGGGGAGGAATAGTGTGTGTGTGTGTGTGTGTGCAGGGAGTGTGGTTAGAATTATTGTCATTGATGTCAAAGGATTAATATTTTCATTGATGTCGTATTAAGGCATTACATTGAACATGTTGTTATTAATGTTATGGTAAGGCATTTCCAAGCAAGAGGGATCATCTCTCTCTCTCTCTCTCTCTCTCTCTCTCTCTCTCTCTCTCTCTCTCTCTCTCTCTCTATATATATATATATATATATATATATATAAGTTTACAAGTATATTAGAAAAGAGGTGCACATGAAAAATGAAAATGTGAAATGGTGGTTTCAAACTCATGGGTTTGGAAGCCCATGATATTTGGAAAAGCAAAAGAAAAAAAAATTAATTAATTAATTAATGGGTGTGGTGTCTTTTTGAATGAACATGTCCCTTCATGAAGGATCATGAAAAAGTATAAAAAGAGAGAGTATTGAGAGAAAGTGTTTGTAATATAAAAGTAGTATAATTTGAAGAAGAGGATGAGCAAAGATTGAATATCATTCGAAAAGGGAAGAGTTGCTAAATCAGTTTCAAGTCAGCTTGTCATTTTTTCTATAACTTTTTTTGGGATGTTGCATATTGTGAAATTTTGAGGAGGCAAAAGCAAGATATCTGAGTACATGTGGTCAAAATTTTAGACATTGGTTCACTATACTTTATGAGATATGCCCCATGGAAGTTAGGGTTTCAGAATGCTCTTGAGATCAATTTCAAACAAGTCAGTTTGGCATTTTCACTATAACTTACTTTGTAGTACATCTTAGACAATGAAAGTTTGAAGAGATAAACACAATATTGATGAGTACATGTGGTTAAATTTTGAAATGTTTTTTCACTATAATTTATGAGATATTCCCTATGGAAATTACGATTTTTGAATGGTCCCAAAACTAGTTTCAAACATGTCATTTTGGAATTTACGCTATAACTTCATTTTCGAGACCTTTTTTACTATGAAATTTGCAGGGATCTAAGGAGCCAACACCAATTTCATTAAATTTGGACATATTAGGCAATTTTTGGACTAAGAAAGTGTGAATTTAGGCTTTGAAAGTGTCAATATCAACCTTTCTAAAGTGCAAAAACAGGTTCTGAAAGTGGCAACATTGGCTTTGAAAAGTGCGTTTTTCTATTCGAATAGTATGTTTTTTGACTACTTATGAACCTTAAAATTGCAGTTTTTTGTTATAAAACTATGAATTTCAATTCAAAAAGTGTGAATTTCAAATAAAAAAACTATGAATTTCAATTCAAAAAGTGTGAATTTCAAATAAAAAAAACTATGAATTTCAATTCAAAAAGTGTGAATTTCAAATCAAAAAACTATGAATTTCAATTCAAAAAGTGTGAATTTCAAATCAAAAAATGCAAATTTTGATTTGAAAAGTGTGAATTTCAAATCAAAAAATGAAAATTTTCATTTGAAAAGTGTGAATTTCAAATCAAAAAATGCAATTTCTGATTTGAAAAATGTGAATTTCAAATCAAAAAATGCAATTTTTTATTTGAAAATTGCAATTTTCATTTTTAAATGTTCAAAATTTTATGGTGAAAAGTCCAATGTCTAAAATATTCACTCATTGTTTGAATAGCCAGTCAATCGGCTAAGTTATAACATATAAAAATGGTTTGTCCCGACTTCTATTTCCCGAAAAGAAGGATCGGCCACCCCTTCTTTTCGTAGTTAATTGTGAAAACATTTATCCAGCAATTCAGATATATTCAGAATGGAGAACACAGGAAGGGTCGACCGACCCTTCTTGTAGTGTCAAACTATTATGAAAATAATATTGGGAATACGAAGGGTCGGCCGACCTTTCAATTATGAGGAAATTTTAAAATAGAACACCTTGAAAGTTTTAACATATAAAAATGGTTTCTCCCAACTTCCATTTTTCGACAAGAAGGATCAGCCACCCCTTCCTTTTGTAGTTAATTGTGAAAACATTTATCCAGCAATTCAGCTATATCCATAATAGAGAACACAAGAAGGAGTGATCGACCCTTCTTGCAATGTCAAACTATTATGAAAAGAATATTGGGAATAAGAAGGGTCGGTAGAACCTTCATTTACGAGGGAAATGTAACAATAGAACACCTTAGAGAAAGAGCGACCACTCTTTCTCTGAGAATGTTTCTACTTGCCAATAAACTCTTTGAAGCAAAACGTCTAAATTTTGTTGTTTAAATGTTGATATCTAGTATCCCAGGGTGACACGTGGAATGATCATATTGTGACACATGGCATATTTGATTTGGCACATTAAGTATTAGAAATATAGTTTAATTATAATATTGGCTTGTAGAGAATATTTTCTCCTCTGAGCACCATTGAATCCATGCTACGTTTTATTCTCTATTAAACACTATGTTTTAAATATGCTTGGGCGAACTGCAAGAGGAAGTGAATAATTATAGTAGCATTTGTGCTCTCGCACTATCACTGCCTCTCTAGCTGCCAGTACACCCTATTATCTTGTTCATTCACGTTGATCTAGATAGTTGAAATCATTGAGACCTATGGATTGGAAATATTGACACCTAAATCCTCCAAAAACAAAGGTATCGAAGGCAAAGACCGTGTTTTGATGTTTTGTGCCTATGTTTCATGTTCTAATCGGCCATCAAACCCAAATGGTTTCATGCGCCCAGCTTATGAGATATTGAAAAATATAAATACCTGGCAATTGAAAAACTAGATTTAAATGTTCTGTTACAGATTTATTATTAAGACATAGAAATCAGTAGAACTTATTCCAGGCAATTGAATTTACTTTGATATTTCAAATTTTACAGAGCTTGGGCTCTTAATACACTTCACGACTACGAGCTTGAGTTCACACACCCAGACTCTTCTACTATAGGATTTATATTAAAAAATTTCTTACTAATTAGACATAAAAATCAGTAGAAGTTAATAATTCCGAGTTAAAACAGTGCAACTTCGCCGCATTACACATAGATGAAATTTACTTCGATATTTCACCTTTTACAGAGCTTGGGCTCTTAATACATTTCAGGACTACGATCTTGAGCTCACAAACACAGACTCTTCTACTATAGAGAATTTACATACTTTATTTTGGATTCAACTAGAAGCTATACTTTATTTTTGATTCCACTAGAAGCTATGAGTCACACTAGAGACAAATCCTGGTCTTGGGGCTTCGACAGTGCTTGAAATGCCCATATATCATGCTGTGGTGAGGATTTGTCAAGGAAATGCTGTCGAAATGCTCATATATCACGAAGAGAGAGACCATAAGACCCCATGACTTCCTTTGTATTTCTAATAAAACAACAAAGGAAACGGAACAGAGGCGATGAAGAACAGTGCCATGACTTCCCGAAGATTTCATTCGGCTGCGATACCGGGTATGATTTAGTCTTTATATAGTGAATTGGTGAATTGACTTGGATGTTACAGATGGGGAAGGTTAATTATGGAGAGATGGTGTTCATAGATATGATCTATACCGACTGTATATTTTGCTGGAGTATAGATATGATCTGTACCAATTGTATAGATATGATCTGTACCGACTGTAGTAATTGTACATGTATCACTCCAATACATGCTTTGAGAAAGGAATGTATGCTGACATGGTGATGGTTTATACGATGAAATTTTGAAATGGCAGTTATTATGTGTGTGAATAAAATAATCACATCATGCTTTAGTCGAAATTATGTCTTGTCACAAACACCAAGATCACCGCCATCATTTACCATTAGCGCCATCGGGATTCGGGACAAACATTTATTATATGTTCTAACTAAGATTGTGATTTGGTTTCTTAAATGTAGTGCAATATTATTTTATATTTTGTTCATTGTAATGTTGTCATTTCTCTATTATTTAATTCTATAATATGTATGTTTGAAAAGAGAACACTTAAAATTCTGAGAATTGTTTGAAAAGAAAGCACATAAAATTTTAATATTTTAATGCCCCTCAAAGGGATTTAAACTTTGAAAGCGTGAATTTAGACTTTGAAAGTGTGAATATCAACCTTTCTAAAGTGCAAAAACAAGTTCTGAAAGTGGCCATATTTGCTTTGAAAACTGTGTTTTTCTATTCGAATAGTGTGTTTTTTTTACTACTTATGAACCTTAAAATTGCAATTTTTTGTTATAAAACTATGAATTTCAATTCAAAAAGTGTGAATTTCAACACTTAGCCAAATTTTTGTTCTTAATATGCAAAACAGAACAACCTTTTTCTCATTTTGGCAGGCTTGTATTTCACATGTGTGAACTCCAGAGGGAACTATGATCCTATAAATAGATAGACAATTCATCACTTAGCATGTGAGCTCAACACTTCGCCATATTTTTGTTCTTTATATATAAAATACTTTTGTTCTTAATATGTAAAATAATTTTGTTCTTAATATATAAAATACAATGAGTTATATTCACAAAGATATATTCATCATTTGACCATATTTCTCTATAAAATACTTCTCTATAATTATATTGAAGCATATAGATGGATTTATTCAAAAGGATGTGCACAACCATTCATTACAAAAAGGAGAGCCTGGGAGCATAAATAGCTTTTCCAATATGGCTCTGTACATTTAAAAAATTCCAAAATTGATGTAAAAACTCATCCAAGTAGGGATCTCTTCTACAAAAAATTATGCCGCTGAACAGAGGTTTCCTTAGCAATTCTCATGTCCACAGAGGGGGATTCCTAGCAGTGGCTGCACTGTGACATCCTTGCCATCTTCAAAAATTCATCTTTTATAAAATCCATTGTCCCCATAAGTTCAAACAAATTGTGTTCCAAATCATCAATTCTGGAGTCGTGACAGGTTAATTGTTGAGAGATATACCTCATGTGTTCAGCTGACTCTCTGTGCGCTTTGATGCCCAAGCATACTGCCTCATAAACCTTTAGCAGGTGTTTTTTGAGGTCTTCCACACTGGACCTTAGGAACATCATTCCGTCAGCAAGGCCCTCCATTGAATTGAGAGAAGAGGTCAGACAAGGGACTGAATCGAGGGATCTGCTCAAAGTTTGAAATAAAACTTTGATCCACCAACAGTTCCAATTGTTTAATCCACCAATCGTCTTATGAGAACAAGAGACTCTACTACCACCATAGGTTATATTCTCCTCTTTACATATTTACGTTAGTATCATTATAATAGCATTATACAAAAACTATTCTATTTTTTTTAAATATAATCATTCTTATTTTGTTTTTCTTTTTCTTTTTAATAGAAACATTCTTTCTTTTTATTTTTTTTAAATAGAAACATTCTTTCCTTTTGTTTTTAATCAAAGCATTTAAAAAGAATGAAAGAATGTTTTTTTAAATAGAAACATTCTTTCCTTTGTTTTTAATCGAAGCATTTATTATCATTTTTTTAATTAAAGACCTTCATGCTAGAAGGGCGATATGAATATATAACCTTCAACCTGAAACTAAGTTCAGCCCTTCAAATTTGTTTTTTTAAGCAAAAAAACATAAACTTTGTATTATATACTGGTAAAAAAGATTACATCCATCTTATTTTCACATTGCACTTCTGAGACAAAAACTGCCATATAGAGAAATTCCCATGTCTACTATCAACCTTGGAAACTGAATAGAAAGCCTTACTATCAACCTTAAAGACTCAACATTTTAAGGTGAAAAGTTATAACATATAAAAATTGTTTGTCTCGACTTCCATTTTCCGATAAGAAGGATCGGTTGCCTCTTCTTTTCGTAGTTAATTGTGAATAGATTTATCCAGCAATTCAGCTATATCCATAATGGATAACACAAGAAGGATCGACTGACCCTTCTTGCAGTGTCGAACTATTATGAAAATAATATTGGGTATAAGAAGGGTTGGTCGAGCCTTCAATTTCAAGGGAATTGTAAAAATACAACACCTTAGAAGTTATAACATATAAAAATAGTTTGTCCTGACTTCCATTTTGTGACAAGAAGGATCGGCCACCCCTTGTTTTTGTAGTAAATTGTGAAAATTTTTATCCAACAATTCAACTATATGCATAATGGAGAACACAAGAAGGATTGACCAACCCTTCTTACAGTGTCGAAATATTATGAAAATAATATTGGGAATACAAAAAGTCGACTGACCCTTCTTGCAGTGTTGAACTATTATGAAAATAATATTGGGAATAATAAGGGTCGACCGACCTTTCAATTGCGAGGTAATTGTAAAAATAGAACACCTTGGAAGTTATATTATACAAAATGGTTTTTTACGATTTTCGTTTTATGACAAGAAGGATCGGCAACCCCTTCTTTTCGTAGTGAATTGTGAAAGGTTTTATCCAACAATTCAACTATAGCCATAATCGAGAATACAAGAAGGGTCGACCGACCCTTGTTGTAGTTTCAAACTATTATGAAACGAATATTGGGAATAGGAAGGGTCGGTCGACCCTTCATTTAGAAGGGAATTGTAACAATAGAAAACCTTGGAGAAAGAGTGGTCGCTCTTTCTCTGAGAATATTTCCACTTGCCAACAAAGTCTTTAAAGTGAAAATTCTATACATTTTGTTGTTAAAATGTTCATATTTGGTATCCTAGGGTGACACATGGAATGATCATATTGTGACACGTGGCATATTTGATTTGGAACATTGAGTAGACCCAAAAGTATATTGTTTCTATTTTTCAAAAACAATAAACAAAAAGAAAGAATGTTTATGTCTGTGTAATCGCAGTTAGAATCATTCCAACCAATGGCATCACTATCTGCATTGTTGTCACTGTTAAATTCCTTTTCTAACATAGTATCCTGCTTAAATTTTAATTAGAATTATGGTATGTATAGGAAGGCATGCATGTGTTGCTTGTTTTTGAAATTATACAGGGAATCAGTGTTGAATATAATTGTCACTGATTTTGTATCTACCCCATTGTATCTACCAACTCTTTCTAATATTCCAAAGTTATATTTACAATTAATTTGCAAGCTCCAACTTGATATTCCAACAGAATGATGGAACAGTCTGATGCAAAGATTACATGTGTGAGGAATAATGACTGATTATTTTTGCGGTTGCAGGGGATGATTCTGCTTCTATGTCTACAAGTCGAAACTCCAATAAAAATTTAGTCTTTTATTACTCCTGCAAAGGAGATGATATTTTTTTTTCAAGCAAGCATAGGTCCAATCTATTACTGAAAACAAAACAATGGTACAGAATGAGGAGCATACAACCATAAAAGATCAAACTAAGGAGCATACAACCAAGCTAAACAACCCATGAAATAGAGGAAACTGTAGATAAAACTCGAGATTACAATAGATTGAAGATATCATGGCCGATAGAGAGGTAACTGCGGAAAGAACTAAGAGGCCCCGAGCCGCAGAAGACCCCAACATGATCATAAGAGCAAGGAAAACCTTAACCAAAAAGGAATAGGGCTCTAGCCGAGTAGCCCCCATAAAAAAACCACACTAACATCCGAAGTCTGCACCGAGACTGAACTTCCCAAGACATGGAAAAATCCACAGGAAAAACAGAAAAGCAGCCAACCCATCAAACAACCACCAGCCACCAGCACAGACGCTGACTACCAAGACCGGCACGAACGTAAACCTCCAAGACCAATCAGGGAGCAAGGTGCTCCCCCCATGGGGAAACTGGTTCTTCACGAGGGAAGTCCCTTGAGGTATCCATATAATCTTCTAGAGCAGACTTGAGGAAGCGAACACCGGCCAGATTAGTTTGTTGGCCACCTTTTATAATTTGGATGGATTCACGGAGGCTGTGAGCCAGCTAGTTCCTCGCTTGAATATCGTGAGCCAACAAGATCCTGACTGCCTAGAAGGGGATGGTGATTAATTTCCAGCCAAAGTGGGATTCGTATTCACAGAGAAGGGCTACTTCAAGGCATGGTATCTGCGCCTGTATTGGAGCAGGCGTCTCTGCTAGATACTGAGCCCCCCAATTGAAGCTCTGCGGGGCAGACGCGTCCAACTCCATGGTCTGCGGTTGAGACAAGCCTTCTCCCTCAGAGCGAATTTCCACCCCAGGTTGTGAAGACCCTCCACCCTTGCTGGATCCCCTGCGACTATGGGGAGCCATGATATACCGATTCAAAAAACTGAACCACCAGAAATCCACCTAGAAGTTCAGCCAACCTTTAAATTGCAGCTCTCTCAAGTCCATTGAGAATATTTATAGGAATTTCTATGGAAAGTAGAGTGGAGAGCCGACTTGAATCATAGAGATTTTCACAGAATCCCACACATACGAGGATTTCCATTAATGGCTTTGTAGAGATCAAATGACTCAAAATCCATGTAAAAGGCCATCTCGTACAATTGAAAATTGTTTTTGCAGTACAATGATGGAAACGAATTGTGTAAATCTGCATCAACATAATGATTGAGGGTGTAATTTATTGGAGGCATGATGTTATAGGACGTCTGACTAACCCCTGCCCCGTGTCATCCTCCACTACCGTCCCTTCAAACGAACCTACATTCGTTCGAATAGTATTGTCATGATGGTTGATAGGAGTGTCATCCGTGGTTGATATAAAAGATGCCTCCAAATTTCATCGACTGAGAAGGAGAATCTAAAACGTTCAGCAACTTTAAATTACTGTGAACTTGAATTTAAAATGAATTTTTTTGTTTGAAAATTGCAGTTTTCATTTGTAAATGTTCAAAATTTGCACAAGATATTTTCAGAGATTTTCACATAAGCCCACACATTTGTAATGGCTTTGTACAGATTGAATGACTCAAAATCCATGTAAAAGGCCATCTCGTACAATTGAAAATCGATTTTGTAGTACTTGCTCGGTAGCGCGGTACAATTAGAAAAATGAGTTAGACTTGACAAATTTTCTCTGACTAAGAAAGTGTGAATTTAGGATTTGAAAGTGTCAATATCAACCTTTCTAAAGTGCAAAAACAAGTTCTGAAAGTGGCAATATTGGCTTTGAAAAGTGCATTTTTCTATTCAAATAGTGTGTTTTTTGACTACTTTTGAACCTTAAAATTGCAGTTTTTTGTTATAAAGCTATGAATTTCAATTCAAAATGTTTGAATTTCAAATCAAAAAATGCAAATTTTGATTTGAAAAGTGTGAATTTCAAATTAAAAAATGCAATTTCTGATAGGAAAAGTGTGAATTTCAAATCAAATACTGCAATTTTTTATTTGAAAATTACAATTTTCATTTATAAATGTTCCCAATTTTAAGATGAAAAAATCAGTGTCTAAAATATTCAAGCATTGTTTGAAAAACAAGTCAATCAGCTAAGTTATAACATATAAAAATGGTTTGTCCTGACTTTCATTTTCCGACAAGAAGGACTGGCTGCCCCTTCTTTTCGTAGTTAATTGTGAAAACATTTATCCAGCAATTCAGTTATATCCATAATGGAGAACACAAGAAGGATCGACTGACCCTTCTTGTAGTGTTGAACTATTATGAAAATAATATTGGGAATAAGAACGGTCGGTCGACCCTTCAATTTCGAGGGAATTATAAAAATAGAACAACTTGGTAGCTATAACATATAAAAATAGTTTGTCCCAACTTCCGTTTTCCGACAAGAAGGATCGACCGCCCCTTCTTTTCGTAAATAATTGTGAAAACCTTTATCCAACAATTTAGCTATATCCATAATGTAGAACACATGAAGGATCGACTGACCCTTCTTGCAGTGTCGAAATATTATGAAAATAATATTGGTAATAAGAAGGGTCGACCGACCCTTCTTGCAGTGTCGAACTATTATGAAATTAATATGGGGAATAAGAAGGGTCGGCCGACCCTTCAATTACAAGGGAATTGTAAAAATAGAACACCTTGGAAGTTATATCATATAAAAATGGTTTGTCTCAACCTCCATTTTACGACAAGAAGGATCGGCCGCCCCTTATTTTCGAAGTTAATTGTCAAAACCTTTATCCATCAATTCAGCTATAGCCATAATGGATAATACAAGAAGGATCGGGCAACCCTTCTTGCAGTCTCGAACTATTATGAAAAGAATATTAGGAATAAGAAGGATCGGCCGACCCTTCATTTAGGAGGGAATTGTAACAAAGGAACACCTTGGAGAAAGAGCGATCGCTCTTTCTCTGAGAATATTTCTACTTTCCAACAAAGTCTTTAAAGAAAAATCTCTATAAATTTTGTTATTAAAATGTTGATATCTAGTATCCTAGGGTGACACGTGTAACGATCATATTGTGACACGTTTCTCCCCTAGAAGCTTCAACTAGAAGCTATGAGTCACATTAGAGACAAATCCTGGTCTTGGAGCTTCGAGAGTGCTCAAAATGCTCATATATCGCTAAGAGAGCGACCATAAGACTCAAGTATTTCTGATAGAACAACCAAGGAAACAAAACAAAGGCAGTAAAGAAGAGTTCCATGACTTCCTGAAGATTTCATTTTGTTCTTAATATGTAAAATACAATGAGTTATATTCATCAAATTTTGACCATATTATTTCTATATAAAATACTTCTCTATAATTATATTGAAGCATATAGATGGATTTATTCAGAAGGATGTACATATCCATTCAATACAAAAATGAGATCCTGGGAGCATAAATAGCTTTCCCAGTATGGCTCTGTAAAGGAGATGATCTGATTCAAGGATAAGGAGAATCTAGATACCAACGATACATGATATAATAGATAGTACTAGCGATACATGATATATAATAAACAAGCTATAATGTCATGATATATATACCAACAATACATGATACATGATATATAGAATTATAGTCAAGAAATCAAGAAGTATTCTATTACTGAGGACCAAGTACAATACAATACAATCTCTCAGAGCCGACCAAGTACAATATAATTCAATGTCTCAGTGCCGCCTGGAGCTGCATCAAGATGATTGTTCTTGCTGTCAACATGGGTGTCCTTGATGTCAACATGTTGACTCTTGCTGTCAACATGGGTATTCAACGTGGCCATTATTGCTTTCAACATGGCTCTTCTTCTTGCTCTCAATATGGCTCTTCTTGCTGTCAACGTGTATTTTCATTGTCAATTAGGCTATTCCGAGAGGACTGCCCGAATTGCCTAACGTTGACGACAATGGCTGTTCATGTTGTTTCAGAGAAGAGTGTCCCATGAAACAATTACCGTGACCACCAATCAATATTAGTGGCAAGGAAAAGAATGCCAAATCGTGGTCTTGGGGGGGCTTCAAGAGTGCTCGAAATGCCCATATATCATGGCGTGGTAAGGATTTGACAGGGAAGATGAATCGAAATGCTCATATATCATGAAGAGAACTGGGGAGTGACCATAAGACTAAAGTATTTCTGATAAAACAACAAAGGAAACGGAACAGAGGTTGTAAATTAGAGTGCCATGACTTATGGAAGATTTCGTTTTGCAGCGATATAGGGTATGGTTTAGCCTATATATAGTGAGTGGCTAGTATGGTATGGTTTAGAATAGTATGGTTATTTTCTATTTTTTCATTTGAAGGATAAGGAAATTTACTATATTATATAATATTGTTCATTCTTTTTATGCGATTTCATTCTTTTTATAAGATTTTTTATCCACGCCATTGCAATAAAAAGTAAAATGTTTCTATTTAAAAAAAAACAAAAATAAAGAATGTTTCTCTATAAAAAGTAGAATGTTTCTATTTAAAAAATAAATAAATAAATAAATGTTTCGGTTGTAGCGGAAAAATTGGGTGTTCGTGCATCCAGAAAGTTGGAGCTTGCAAATTACCATACCCCATCCATCCCAGACACCCATCGAATTCAATCCATCAACACACTGGCCACTCACTATATATAGGCTAACCATGCCCCATACCACAGCAAACTTAAATCATCGAGGAAGCCATGGAATTTTTCTTTACTTCCTCTGTTCTCTGTCCTTTATTGTTTTATGAGAAATGCTTGAGTTTTATGATCGCTCCCCGGTTCTCCTCATGATATATGAGCATTTCGAAATCGGCTCTCTTAAATATCCTTAGTACACCATGATATATGGGCATTTCGAGCACTCTCGAAATCCCAATACATGGATTTGTCATTATGTTCCTTGGTACCAATCACGTTTTTGTCCATCTTATTTCCATCATTGTTCTTTCAATAACTGATTGGTATGCAATGAGGAGGGGAAATAGGGAGATTAGTAGTCTTGGAAGCTTTCTTCTCTAAGCCAAGGGAATATCCAGTACTAGCTTTCGAGATGAAGAAAGGTATTGTTCGTGGGGGACATGTTGGAGGAGCTTAGGTTGGCCGCTCGACTAGTTCCTCCATTCAACCACTTCAGAGAACTGGTCGATCCGAGGAGGAGTTGCTTGTTTTTGAAATTATACATGGAATGTGTTGAATATAATTCTACCAATGATGGAAAAACTATTCATTAGTGACAGTCTGTAAATTTCCTTCATTTCTCTGTTAATTGTTATTTCCAGTAATGACAGTCTATAAATTTCCTTCCTTTCTCTATTAATTGTTATTTCCAGTTAATATTTTCCAATGTGTTATTCTTCATGCTTGGATGAAAGTAATATTAAATCAGAATTCATATGTTTATGCTCTAGTTTACCGCATCTAAGTATTCACCAATTTTCTGCTAAAATTGATATTGGATTCATTTATGACCAATGCCCAACAGTAATCTACTGACTGTAAGAAGATAACTAGCCAGAATTGAAGGAAATAAATTCTGGAATCTAAAGAAGACAAACAAGGGTGGAAGGGTGGTGTCGGGGCAGGTTGCAGCCTGCTAATGGTGTTGGTGCATTCAGTCAGCTATAGCGGACAAAACAGGGTGTTGGTGCATCCTTCAGTTTTAATTGTGATAAAATTTAAGAATAGTGAAAATACTGATTCACCCCCCTCTCAGTATTGCTTGATATTCCAACAGAATGATGGAATAGTCCGATGCAAAGCTTACATGTTTAAGGAATCATCTCTAAAATATTTAGTCATTGTTTGAATAACAAGTCAATCGGATAAGTTATAACATAAAACAATTGTTTGTCCCGATTTCTGTTTTCCGACATGAAGGATCAGCTACCCCTTGTTTTCATAGTCAATTGTGAAAACATTTATCCAGCAATTTAGCTATATCAGTAATGGTGAACACAAGAAGGATCAACCAACCCTTCTTGTAGTGTTAAACTATTATGAAAATAATATTGGGAATAAGGAGGGTCGGCCGACCCTTCAATTTTGAGGGAATTATAAAATTAGAACACCTTGGAAGTTATAACATATAAAAATAGTTTGTCTCGACTTCTGTTTTTCGACAAGAAGGATCGACCGCCCCTTTTTGCAGTGTCGAAATATTATGAAAATAATATTGGTAATAAGAAGGGTCGATCGACCCTTCTTGGAGTGTCGAACTATTATAAAAATAATATGGGGAATAAGAAGGGTCAGTCGACTCTTCAATTAAGAGGGAATTGTAAAAAGGGGGTTCTCTATCACTCAATTTAGCCATTAAATAGTTTAGTGTAGAGCAGAGAACCTGCATGGTTGGTTGAAGGTTGGCTTGGGCCCCTGGTTGTCCTGTCGCTTTCCGATGCAAAATAGGAAAGATGGAATCTAGCTCTCCGTGCAGGCGATTTTTTTATATTATTTATCCTTTACTATCTCCCCTGCATCTCCTCTGGCGTGGAAGCTTCCCTGGCCATCTATTTTCCTGATCAGTTCTGGGCCATGGATCGCCGCTACTTTCTAACTCTATGATCCTTGGTGGTCTCGAATCCTGCCACATGTCACCTTTTCTTCCAATTAAAACCATGGGAAATCGCCCACTGTTGATCTGCATCTTGCATGAATCCTGGCTGTCAAACGGTGCGACTTTTACCAACTTCGGGGATTTGGCTTGCGTTTATGTTTCATGCAAGTTAGATCCATGAACAAAACCTCGGCCATAGATCTCAACCTCGTCAGATCTTAGCCATCCAAAACCACGGACCTCTACCAAAAGTTCACGGATCCAAAAATTTGTTTGCTCCGTGCATGTTGTATAGAAGAAGTAATTCCCGACCGTCGATCTGCTCCATTGGACGTTGATATACTCCTTAAGATGATTGTGGGATAAACCTCCCATATCCATCTAAAACACCTCACCCTTTTTTCACGAAGCATGCTCATGACTGTAGATATTCACCATCGCCAATCTAGACCATTTATTTGCGCAGATATGTATTTGGAGACAAACCTCTACAATGTAATTCTCCTTGCAAAGTTTTGGGCTTATGATTTGATCATTCCACCATTAAGGCCATGAATACCTACCCAGATGATTCTATTTTTCCCATACCATGGAGGCTTTCTCCATTCCTTTTAGAAATTGAACCTCCCACTTTCATCTAGGACAAAGCTAGTGCTAACACCGACAAGCTAAACGGGAAAGATAAACTTCATTTAAATCGACGGTTAAAACGTAAACATGCTGGAAGGAAAAGAAGGGTTACGGGGTTGGTCTTCTACATCCACAACCCACAATTGCGGGTTATGGGTTGCAGATGCAGAAGACCACAATTATTGAAGAATATTTTTGCATCCACGGATTGCGGGTTGCGGAAAGAAAATGTTTCAAAACCGAAAACCAAGATCCCGCAATCCGCATTGTGGATTGAATATTGCGGGTTGCAGAAAGAACCTGACTTTTGGAAAAATCTCGGTGCTTTCCTCAACTCACAAAAACACTCAAAAATGCAAGAAAATTTCAAAGGAAACTGTCAATATCTACCTGACTTTGAAAGTGTCAATATCAACCTTTCTAATGTGCAAATTCAAGTTCTGAAAGTGGCAATATTGGCTTTGAAAAGTGTGTTTTTCTATTCGAATAGTGTGTTTCTTGACTACTTATGAACCTTAAAAACGTGAATTTCAAATCAAGAAATGCCATTTTTTTTTGTAAAAGTGCAATTTTCATTTTGAAATGTTCAAAATTTTAAAGTGAAAAGTCCAATGTCTAAAATATTCACGCATTGTGCGAATATCCAATCAATCGGCTACATTATAACATATAAAAATCGTTTGTCCGTATTTCTATTTTCCGACAAGAATGATCGACCGCTCCTTCTTTTCATAGTTAATTGTGAAAACATTTATCCAACAATTCATCTATATCAATAATGGAGAACACAAGAAGGAACGACCAACCCTTCTTGCAGTGTCAAACTATTATAAAAAGAATATTTAGAATAAGAAGGGTCGACCGACCCTTCTTGCAGTGTCGAACTATTATGAAAATAATATTGGTAATACGAAGGGTCGGACGACCTTTCAATTTTGACGCAATTTTAAAAATAGAACACCTTGGAAGTTTTAACATATAAAAATAGTTTCTCCTGACTTTTGTTTTTTGACAAGAAGGATCGACCGCCTATTCTTTTTGTAGTTAATTGTGAAAACCCTTATCCAATAATTCTGCTATATCCATAATAGAGAACACAAGAAGGATCGATCGGCCCTTCCTGCACTGTCAAACTATTCTGAAAAGAATATTGGGAATAAAAATGGTCGGCCGACCTTTCATTTGTGAGGGAATCGTAACAATAGAACACCTTCGGGAAAGAGCGGCCGTTGTTTCTCTAAGAATATTTCCACTTGCCAACAAAGTCTTTGAAACAAAACGTATATAAATTTGGTTGTTTAAATGTTGATATCTAGTATTCCAGGGTGACACGTGGAACGATCATATTGTGACATGTGGAATATTTGATTTGTTAGAAATATAGTTTAATTATAATATTTGCTCGTATAGAATATTTTCTCCTATTAGAACCGCTGAATTTGGCACTTTGAGTATAATTACTCTGAGGATAATTACTTGATTTTAAGTGCAGCTGATAAACCACTACTAGTAATTAAGGTGTTAATTACAACACTTAACGACAGTTAGTGCGCAAATGATGACAGTGATCACAACTGCAATTTTTTAACAGATAACCATCCATTATCAATCCCAATGGCCTTTCCTTTTATAAAACTTTATTGAAAATGAAAAAATACAACTTTTTGTTGACCAAGTGGAAATTTAGAATTACAACAATTTTGTTGCCTAAAACTGCCACATAGAGAAATTTAGAAACCAATTTTGTCTACTATTTAGAAACCATATATTCTCGTTGTGCCCTTACTGCTGCAAGGCCCTTCTCGTTTATGGTAATTTTTTCTCCTGCCCATCCTTGCCTTGGTGACCATGCCCATATGATGCTATTTACGTCGATCATCATATTTTCTTCTGCACCAACAACCCATTGTTGTTTTCTATCTAAGCATTTTTTGTACAAGATCTTTAGATCCTTCGATGCTCCTGTTGGCTTCCACCATTGCACCTCTACATTGTAAGACCCAACAATACTAGCAGATGACTCCTGATAAATATCACCAATCGCCTTACCCAACCAAATTGCACAATCTAGCTCTGGTGATTGCATAATGAACATTTGGCCCTTTACAACATCCACTCTTGGAATGAATTCACCTCTAGACTTGTTGCATAGTGGTCCAACATAGCAATCCTGCAAATCAGTAACATTTACCTTCAAATAGGCATCCATAATTTCATGTTGAATCGGGTCTTGTAGGTTCACTACTACGAATATCATGGCTTGTCGATGGCCAAAAGTTAGTTGATGAATGATCAACACTCTCGAAAGGATTGTCCAAAGATTTAAGTACATCCTCCCAATAATTTAACTTGGGATGCCAAAATTGTTCACCTCCCTTCTCAATCCCTTGATTCCATAATGAAATATATGTTTCTATTCCCTTTTTTATTTTGTCAATCTCCGAAGGACTTTTTGATTGCAGATTTAATAACCTAGGCTATCCCACAGGCAAGTCTGTGCTACCATCTGGCAATGACTGCCAGAGATGAATAGGAGACAACTAAGCTTCATCCCGAAATGATTCCTTCCATTACATGACTGGAATGTCATCTATGAGCTGAAATTTAAAAAACTAGCATTTTTTTATACCAATGATTTTGGCATTTCCATCCAAAAGGTGGGGTTTCACAAAACTCTTAAAATCATAAAGTTCATCAATTAGATAAGGAACAAAATAATTTTTATCTTCACATGTCTTATACATATCCATAATTTTCGGGAGTGAAAATATATCCTTGTGCATTAGCTTTGCTGATAACCTGCCATAAGTTCCATCTATGTCTTCATGGGTGTGTTCGACCAAGAGGAATCCAACTTCAACTATCTTTAACACTCTCCTTGCTGTTAAAAGAGATAACAATGCAAATACAAAGTGGTTTTTTTTATCACCTGAACAATTATCCATTTTCAACAACAATATGGGTGGTAGTTTTCTATTTGGCATGCATTGATTAGTACCATCAACACACATTACATCATCTTGCATTACATCTTGTCTGTATATCGAACACTTTTCATATGAGTCTGATTGCAATAGAGCATCATGCAATTGGTGCTTAGATGTTCCACCCTTGTAGAGAAAATCACCATATTTATCACCCACTGGTTCTTCAAGACACTTCAAGCATTTAGCTAGGGATGTCACAATGAAATTCGGTCCCATCTCTAAAAATGAGAGGATGAAATGACCAAAACCCCTAGTCTTGTGCCCATGAGTCAACATTCCAGTTAATGATATGGAAAGATTCATAACATTACTAAAAGCGTTTTCCTTCTTACCCATCCTTGGAATGGAAGTCTTTGACTTATCCATTTTGTCATGAACAATACTGAGATAAAGCTTCGGATTTTTCTGTGAAGCCGACCTATGCGAATAATAGAGCTGGCGACAACTTGCGATATATTTATTATGAGTTTCTTGGCTTGCTCGCAACTTTTACACCTCAGCTGGATCAGTGGTCCCCTTAAGCCTATCATGTATTGTAATGCACTCATTACACCTTGCAAAGGAGTTTGATTTAGAAATTTTAACATCTGGAAAATCTTCTCTCACCACCTTGCTAAAGGAGGATTATGATACTGGAGGAAAACTGATTCTTTTGATTTCATCATTAGCCATTTCTCGTAGCAACCATGGGACATATTAGCGGGCAATAATTTCAAGGTTGTCCTTGTTCCATCTCCACTGATTAATCGTGTAAGATGTGGAGATTTGTCTCAATTCTCTACTACAATTTTATTAATAGTAGCTACCAGTGCAGTAGTGTTCGCCCTAGATTTTTCCAAGCCACTGTTACCGTGCACAGCTCTCACATCACCATTCAAGAACATTCTTTTATAATTGAAGAAAGTGATCTTTTTTATCCCATGGCATTTATACCATGCATTTTGACAGACGTCTCTTGTGTCTAATCTCATTGTAAACAAGCTTCTTTTTCTGGCATCTCCTTCTTTGGCCACAGGAGAATTTGATCCCATACAATTTATAACATACTGTCTTTTGAATTTCCATTCATACTATCAAATTTTTTCCGACATTCAACTATCGGTTGAAGTGGAATTTTTGATATACAAAAATTTGAGCAACAATGTTCAATGCCAATTTTTTATAGGAATGCACCCTGATTTATTGCAGGCCTGTAAGGTACCGATCTTGAATTTCTGTCAAAAAATTTCGTCCCAGCTTGCCGCTTTATAGAATTGTATGGCCTTGTTCCATTACCTTGAACATCTGTATATTCACAATGGGGAGTACCTAGAAGGACCATCTATAAAGGACATTCTTCAAACACATTCCAAAAGTTGACCATAATTTTGTCTACTTTCCTTTTTAGTATAACATCCAAAGAAACATCATGGAGGTCAAGCAAATGGTTTGCAGGCCATCTTATAAGGGAGCCTTCAAATACACCACAATCATCGCAATTGCAGAAGACTTTATGAACTAAAATACCAAACTCACCAGCATCTCATGCTTTGAATTGTACAATATCTCCCTCAAAAATAGTTGACACTATTCCCCGAGCAACATACTGTGGCTTTAAAGAACATTGATGTATCAAATTAACTTTTTGTCCCACAGACCTGACATTGTGATTTTCTCTTAATACTTTCAAAGTAGATTCAGATTGTTTATTGTTGAAATTGCTTTCAACAGAAAGCAATGTTTCTATATTAAAATTAATGATTCTTTTAATCGGCCATACAACAAAACTTCCACTGCTCAACGCTGGACAACATTCCATACAAGAAAACACCACTTCATTCACCAGAACACCAAAGGAGAAGTCACCCAAAAATGTTCCCCCAACAAAATCAGTCCCACTCACATTTGTTACCAAACCTATGGAAATGCAATCCTCGCTTTCTGAACACTTATGTAACAACTTAACTTTTCTCATAATAAAAGAAGATCTATTCTCAGTTGTTATGATATGTGCCACACTCGTCGAAGTAGAAGCTGGTATATCATTAACCTCATTCTCAGTTGTTATGATATGTGCTACACTCGTCGAAGTAGAAGATGGTATATCATTCACCTCATTCTCATGAAGAGCGAACCCAATCTGGTTAACGATCTCAGATATAGGCCATTGAATATAACCACCAACAGCCTCTGACAATGTATTTGCACCTTCCGATGGATAGGGAAATGGAAGACTTGCATTTAAATTCGATGTAACATTTACAATGATACATCCAGCATTAGTGCTGATATTATGCAAAAAAAATCTTTATGGAAAAGAGATTCCCTCAGCAACTTTCAATCCATTCAAAAGCAAGTCCACACATTGTTGAGTACCAAAATCCATTTCATAAACGATATCTGAAATATAAAATAATAGGACACATTGTTCAGAACAAAAATCCAGTTCAGAAGCGTTTTATGAAATATAAAATAACAGGACATTAAAAATCATATTTATCTTAAACAAAGATATAACATAAGTTATAATATATAAAAATATGTTTGTCCGGACTTCCAATTTTCCGAATGGAAGGATCGGTCACCCCTTCTTGAAGAAGAAGAGAACACAAGAAGGATCAAATGACCCTTCTTGCAGTCTAGAAAGATTACCAAAAGAATACTGGGTAGAAGAAGCGTCTCTCGCCCATTCATTTATGACAAAATATTAAAAATGTTCAACCTATGAATGCTAGGCCGTCAATACATGTATTTCCAAAATTGTGAACAAGGGAAGAATACTGAACACTGCAAGGGTCAGTCGACCCTTCATTTACGATATAAATTTAAATATATTTAATCTACGAAGGCTATGTCGACAATTCCCGACTTCTAACTTCCGCTGTAAATTGTAGGGACCCAGACATCATCTAAGTTCTAACATATAAAAATGTTTGTCCCAACTTCCATTTTCCGAAGAGAAGGATTGGTCGCCCCTTCATTTAGGAGATAATTGTGAACAACTATAATATCCAACAATTCACCTATATCTGGAATGACAAAAGAAAGAAGGAACTATCGACACTTCTTACATTGTAGAACTATTATGAATACAATATTGGGCAGAAGAAGGGTTGGCTGCCCCTTCATTTATGAGGGAATTGTAAAATTATTCAACCTACGAAGGCTAGTACGTCAATCATCTATATCTAAAATGGTGAACACCGGAAGAAGGGCCGACCGCCCCTTCGTTTAGTAGATAATTGTGAAAACCTTTATCTAGAAATTGAACGATATCCAGAATGGTGAAGACGAAGAAGGATCGACTGACCCTTCTTGCAGTCTCAAGCTATAACGAAAAGAATATTGGGAAGAAGGAGGATCATCTGCATCTTCTTTTACAAGGGAATTGTAAAAATAGAACTTGGAGAAAGAGCGGTCGATCTTTCTCTTTGCATATTTCTACTTTACAGCAAAATGTGCAAAGCAATGTTCCTATGGAATATGTGTTTAAAGTGTCGATATCTACTTTATCCACTCCGAAAAACTCATCCCTGGGTGAAGGAGCGGACACTCTTTCTCCTCAGCATCTACTTCCAACACCCCAAAATGGAACAACCTGGCAAAAGAGCGACCTCTCTTTTTCTAACAAAATTTCGACTTGACAAGAAACTCTTTGTAGCAAAACGTTTGTAAATTTTGTCATTCAAATATCGAAATCTAGTCTCCAAGGTGACACATGGAACGCTCAAATTGTGCCACGTGGCTTTGATTATTCCAGATTTGATCTGTGCTACACTCGGCGAAGTAGAAGCTGCTATATTATTCACATCATTCTCGGGAAGAGCAAACCCAAAAGTATATTGTTTCTATTTTTTAAAAAGAAAAGAAAAAAAGAAAGTATGTTTCTATCTGGTTAATCACAGTCAGAATCATTTCAACTAATGACATCACTATCTGCATTGTCGTCACTGTTAAATTCCTTTTCCAACACAGTATCCTGCTTAAATTTTAATTAACATTATGGTGTGTCTGGGAAGGCATGCATGTGTTGAATATAATTGTACCATTGATGACAAAACTATTCATTAATGACAGTCTGTAAATTTACTTCCTTTCTCTATTAATTGTTATTTCCAGTAATGACAATCTGTAAATTTCCTTCCTTTCTCTTTTAATTGTTATTTCTAGTAAATCTTTTCCATTGTGTTATTCTTCATACTTGGATGAAAGTAATATTAAATCATAATTCATATGTTTATGTTGTGGTTTACTGCATCTAAGTATTCACTAATTTTCTGCTAAAATTGATATTGGATTCATTTATGACCAATTCCCAATATGGATGGACTGTTTTCTTTTCTTCATTATCAACCTGCAAATTAAGACAAACAAGGGTATTCACCAATTTTCACCAAATTCTTTTCTGCTAAAATTCACTTAATTTTAAGAACATTTTTATCAGCTTTATCTCTTCAACTAAGTGCCTTGGTATCGTATGCAAGACTCACATGTGTTCTCATAGCATCCAACAGTTTGAGTCATTCATCACGTCCAACTACCCAATACATGGGACTTTTCTAGCCAAGATAGTGTATTGGAAAACAATTATACGTTAATAAATTTGTTTAAAGCTATTTGATTCCTTAATTTTATTCAATTAAATTAAAGACTTAAATTATATATATTTATAAAAGAAATGTAATCGATATTATATAAATTAGGACATAAAATATCAATTTCAAAATTTTCAAATAAAGTATACCGTTTACATAGATCAGTATACTATAGTGAATATTAACTGCAAAATGATATTAAAAACAAAAAACATGTTTCAATTTTCCGAGTTCATTTGTCATTATCTTTTTCCAACAAACCTAGCCAAATGCTAGAGGATTTGCAGAAAACAATATGGAATATATGAAAATAATACGCTACATCTGTGATGAACCTGCAATAATTAATTAATGCAAATACACGAGATATCAGAAATAATAGAATAGAATCACTTTTATATTGATCACGGGCCACTTCGAGGGGCCAAACTCCTTTGAGCAAGCTCAATACAATTAACTTCACGGTGCCTTCAATGACCTCAACACACACTTATATACTAAGTCTATGCCCAATACTATGAGTCAAAACCATGGGACATATAATACTATGGGATGACTTACAAAGCATATGCGTCCAATACTATGGGTCAATACTATGGGATAATATCAACTACGGATCAACAAATACTACGGGACGACTTACAAAGCATATGCGTCCAACAACAATATACTAACATAGTAAAGAGAAGGGTTGACATAGGTTCCTAACATCCCCTCTCCCTTAGAAAAAGCTTTGTCCTCAAAGCTTTGGTTGGAGAAATTGCTGCAGAATCTGAAGGAGTGGTTCCCCGGTAGCATCCTCGAGTTGCATTTTGGGCCACTAACGCCTTTGGAGTGTAAAGGAGGATTGCTTGGAAGGCTGTAGATGAAGAAGAATCCTGTTAGCTACATGGAAAATGTGCTCAGAACGGTGCTGATTGGCTTGTTGTTTCAGGCGAATTCTGGCCATGTGAAGATTGTCCTGCAGAATGAGAAGAATCTGATCGCGGTTTCGAAGAACCGAGTCAATTTCCTGAACTAGGGAGCTGCTAAGGGTGTATGGAAGAAGAACTGACAGTGGTTTTCCATAGACTGCTTCATATGGTGTCCTTTGAGATGTGGCATTGTACCACCAGAGCGCTGCTAGAAAATCCATAGAAATAGCTGGCCAAAGTTGTGTAGGGATGGGCAAGGGTTTGAGCAATCCCGAAAGGAGTGTCGTTTCCCCCTTGTTGACTTGGAAAGTATCATCATCAACCACCATCTGTTGAATTGTCATTTTTAGTCCCTGCCAAAAGAAGTTACATTGTTCCCGGTCATACATTTTGCAGAACCCAGAGTGCCCTGTTGATGAAGAAGCATGGAGTTCATAGAAGAGATAGCCCTATTGAACAGATTGCAACCAATTTGGAACAAGCAGAGAAAGAGCTATAAGAGAAACTGGGTCATCAAGTGTGCGAGAAGGAGCATCTTCCACCATATTGTCCTTACCCTTCTTGTAAGTGATCACATAGGGATAACCCATGAGTTGGATAACCCATTTCACGTGTCTTGGGGAGGAGACCCATTGTTCCAGAAAATTTTTCAGACTCGGTAGATCAGTCTTGATGCAGAAATAATTCCCTAATAGGTATGGCTGCCACTTATGTACTGCATGCAAAATAGCCATCATTTCCTGCTGAGAGGTAGATGTGGCTAAACTCTTACCGGAAAGGGCTCTTGAAGGCAGCAAGCACATTGGGTCAGCAAAGATACCTGCATATCTATCCAAGGAAGTAGTGGAGACTGTTGATGGGTGCATCTGAATGGAATTGAGATGAGTGATGACACCATGTGAATTCTTCTTAAGGATTTTTTCCAGGCGATGTGAACTGATGATGCAAAGAGACCCTAGTTGTAAGCCCATAAATTTTTGTTGTGCCCCATTCACTTTAAACTGCATCCAAAGTTCAGCAAAATCCCATAAGATGGGGCCAATTGTGCGTAACCGTTGAACGCCCAAAACCACATCAAATCCGCCTAAGGACAAGGAAAACATTTCAGAGCATAGGTTATAATCTTCCATAGAGATACGCACATTGTGACACTTCCCCTTGCACGGTAAGGTGCCCCCATTGGCAACCATGACTTCAAAGTTGGAGCAAGGATGGACAAAACAATCAGCCTGTTTGGCAATCCGAGGGTCAATGAAGTTATGAGTGCTACCAGAATCAATGAGTATGGTAAGAGGGAGCTTCTTGAAGTGTCCCCTGACCCGCATTGTTGGTGGGGTGGTGACGCCGGTTACAGCATGGAGAGAGATCTCGGGTGGGTCGTCCTGAGATGGGGTGTCAACAGGCAGGTGTTGAATGTCGACCTGATCATCTACTGTATCTGTAGCTTCTTCACCAAGTTCTAAGGCAACCAGAGAATCCACATCCAAGAGATAGAGCTTTTGTTGAACACATCTATGTCCCTGAGTGAATTTCTCATCACAATTATAGCAAAGCCCTTTTTTTCGACGTGCCTACATTTCTATTTCAGACAAATGCTTGATAGGAGTTGGTTGAGGAGCAGGCGTGATGGGAGGTCTTTGGGAACCCATATTTCTGAAGGGAACAAAGGTGGGTTTGGAGCGTTGTTGAGCTGCGATCTTGTCCTCGACTAGCTTAGCCAACCCTAGGAATTCCATCATTGTGTTGGGACAAAACATTTTGACCTCTAAGCGGATTTCATCCTTGAGACCACTAATAAAATAACTCTTGTAGAATTCATCAGACAATCCTTCTGTGTGATTGGCCAATTTCTCAAATTCTGTCTGATACTCTCGCACTGTTCCAATTTGGTGAAGTTTAGTGAGTGCTCCTATGAAATCATCAAAAGTACTAGGACCAAATCGTGGCAAAATGAGTTGGTAAAAATCTGTGCAGTTTGGCTCGGGATGAGCTTTGATGTACCAACGGTACCATTGAAGGGCTTCCTGTTCCAAATGAAAGGATGCAAGTGGAACTTTCTGGGCATCAGAAGTATTATGCATACTAAAATATTGTTCTGCTCGATATATCCATCCAGTCGGATCAGTACCATTGAAGCGAGGAAAATCAAGCTTCGGCCCACGAAAATTGCTGGAAGAAGAGAACCCGGTGGCTGCAAAAGATTTTGGTTGTCTGGTATTGTTCATGGCTGAATGCTGAAGATGGAGGCTGAGAAATTTTTCATCCAGATCTTGGAGTTTGGTTTCGGATTGCTGCAAGTGCTTCCTCCATGGTGTGTGCTCCTGCACGGGTGACAACCATAACCAGGTTTTTTTTTTTTAGGGTGGAATGGGTAGAAAAACACAAACAGAAGCTAATTTAGTAAAAGGAAATTTGGATTGGGGAAACAATCTGATGGGTAATTGGGGTTTGATTAGATTTTGGACACTGTCGAAAGCACAAGAAAGCAAAAAGGGGGATTTCAGAAGCGGGGTGATAGAATGAGACAATTTGGCAGAGAGAGACAAAGAAGTAGAATTCAGAAAGGAACTCTGTGGTAAAATTTGAAGGTGATTGGTGAAATATGAGGAAGTTATGGCAAACCCTAAAAATAGACAAATGTGGGATTTCGGGCTTTGGGAAGGGGAATTGGCGATAGGGTCCTCAGGAATGAAAGATGCAGAATGGAATGACAGGGGTTCCCCGAAAATTTCAAGGGAAACAGAGTGAAAACAAGGGAGATGTGGAGAAAAAACTGGTTTTTTTTTTTTTTTTTTTTTAGAAATGGATCGGCAACAGCGGCGTGGAAGGGATCCGCAACAGATGGATCTGCAACGGTGTGGAAGGGATTGAAAATGGCTGGATCTGAATCGGCGACTAGATCTGGAACGACTTTCAGAATAGATCTGAAACGGCTGGATCTCGAGCGGAAGTGATTGGCATCAGTTCAACTGAAAATAGATATGGACCCTAGGTATGTACAGCTTCCTAACAGTTCAGGTGTTTCACTTGGCCACCAATGTTGTCTGACGGCTTGCGTATTGGGGCAGTACCCATCACTCCACGGCTCAGGTAAAACTGATAACCGCTTTGCCACAAACGACAGCTCTTGGTTTACCTCACGGGTGGGAACTAGTCAATTAGGTAGGGGTCATTTCCCTTTTCGATGGCAGGGCCTCTCAATGGGCCAGCTACTTTGGGGTTCATGTGGTACTCCTCAGAATGAGTTTTAGGGCTTATACCCAAGTACTTCCCACAGTTAGGAAGATAGGGATTATTCCCAAATCCGAAGCTGCAACAGATGCAAAAAAAAATTTGGCAAAAATTCCACCCAAAGAGCTCAAAAAAGTGCTCTGATACTAGATGTGATGAACTTGCAATAATTAATTAATGCAAATACACGAGATATCAGAAATAATAGAACAGAATCACTTTTATATTGATCACGGGCCACTTCGAGGGGGCAACCTCCTTTGAGCAAGCTCAATACAATTAACTTCACGGTGCCTTCAATGACCTCAACACACACTTATATACTAAGTCTATGCCCAATACTATGAGTCAAAACCATGGGACATATAATACTACGAGACGACTTACAAATCATATGCGTCCAATAATATGGGTCAATACTATGGGATAATATAAACTACGGATCAACAAATACTACGGGACGACTTACAAAGCATATGCATCCAACAAAAATATACTAACATAGTAAAGAGAAGGGTTGACATAGGTTCCTAACAACATGACCAGACAAAATACGTATGCAAGCTGGTGGAAATCGACACTAAACCTATTAATTCCGTTAATTTGGCCCAGTAATAAGTAATGCATGATTTTGCAAATATAACGATGTGAATTCATATTAATGGACTGTAAGAAGATAACTACCCAGAATTGAAGGAAATAAATTATGGAAATCTGAAGAAGACAAACAAGGGTGGAAGGAAATCTGAAGAATCTAAAACGTTCAACGACTTTAAATTATTGTGAACTTGAAATTGTCATTGCATTGATTTTTGACAACCGAAGGCTGAATAAGCATGCTCTGTTACAGATTTAGATTTATGGTTTGAATAATATAAATACCTGCCAATTGAAAAACTAGCAGTCGATTCTTCGAACCAATCTTACTGCACTACCCACCCAACACTCTTCTCGGTTCCACCTCAGCAAAAGAAAACCTCGGTCCTAAGAGAAAACAGAGCTCCAAACTCGCAAACAAAGAGAGTTTGAACTTTAAGTTTCAATGTAGGCAGTGGGCGGCTAGAGCAGTGTAGCGGGATATCATCACAATATTAATGCAGAAAAGATGGTGACATTAATTATCACAGTGTGGCGTGATATCATCTGTACATCGTGACACATAAACATAATTCATCATAAACGTGACATTATTTATCACAGTGTGGCGTGATATCATCTATACGTCGTGACACATAAAACACAATCCATCATAAACGTGATGAGATTATTCACACGAGTGATACAATCCTCAGGATCACCTTCATGCCAACGTACAAACCATTTTAAATGGCGGAAAAGATCAATTGGGCGAGGAAATATCAAGGGTCCCACATCCATTTCGCATCCCCAACATGCATGCTAGGACAGAGGGATGGGTGGTTGTGGAATCTAAAACTGCTCTCCATGTGGCAGCACCACATGATTCGCAACTTGGAAGGGCGGTAAGGAAAACCGCCTTCCTCCATTTGCGAAACCACCTTCACCCATCCTTCACGGTCGCTAGCACCTGTGGATATGATGTGGCTAGTCCACATCACACCTTCTACCCACGCAACTCCTCCACGTCAGGGCTCCTACCCACATGTCTCTTCCACGCCAGACTTCCTGCCCATGTGGCTTCTCCACATCAACTTGCACATGCATAGTGGAAAACACCTTTCTACTGTGATCCATGTTCTGGATTTTTTTATCTACTGCGATCCGTGTTCTGGTTTTTTTTATCTATCTTTCAATTGCTTTGATCTTTGTAATTTATGAATGCATCTAATTTGTTGGTTTAGATTTTTCTTAACTCAATGTTTGGATGTTATTGTGTATTAGGTAATTATGTTGTGATTGTGTAATTGAAAGGTGTTTTCCACGGCGAAAGCTAAGCACTGAGTTGCAGAGCATTAAATGTGGTAGCTCAGTGCTTAGGGTCCGTTGGATCTAAAAAATATACAGATTCAATAGACCATAACCACTAAGTTGTCGCATTTAATGCTCTGCATCTCAATGCTAAGTTGCCGCATTTAAGGCTCTGGTTACCTCAATGGTTAGCTCTCAGAATTAAAGATCAAAGAAATTGAAAGACTGTTATAGCACGTTACAGGACAGTAATGGTCAAAGACGTTACCCTTTCATTTAACTGATGGGATATATTGAAGGCAAGGGCTCATAATTAGTAATTCCTTACTAATTAAAACATGATTGAAAGACTATGAAGATCAATGATGAATCGATGCATGATCCAATATTGTTTTTATGAAGAGGCATGATTTTCCTTAATAAAGTTCTCAAATAATAAAGTTCTTTGAAAATATATATTACCATTCAAGTCAAATGTATGAAGAGGACCATAGGTGTCTATAAGTTTTGGTAATTGCATATCAAAAGCAAGATCTGAAAAACCAAAGGAAGATCATAAATTAGAGGTTTGTTGAGTGCTTATTGGGGGAGGTTCAGACCTTCTAAGGGAATTTTTTCCTCCTTCTAGTCGTGGGTAGATATTTAGGGTGGTGGGGCATCCTTGTCTATTTAGCAGGTAGAAAACCAAGGGTGTAGGAGCATCCTTTCTGTAGCGGCAGAAGAATTCATGGGATTAAGTTCTCCATCAAGTTGGTGCTTGTAGAACAATTTTGTATCGGTGTGTTCAAATCTTTAATTGTCCTATTCACATTGTGAATGATTATTTAACTTGTGTTTAATAGTAATTTTATATAAAAGGGTTGAAAAAGGAAATATTGATTCCTCCCCCCCACCTCTTAGTATTGTTGGATGAACCAACACCTGCCACATAGCGCCCTCATCGTCGCCTAACGTGTTGTGTAGTTGTTGCTCTATCGCCTCTGCTTAATATTTTAAGCACTTGGGCCTATTGGCATACGTTTGTAGGCCCCCTAAGGTAAGCTTACTTCCCTTATACTTTTTAAGCCTTCTTTGGACTCCAAATCTCTTGAACTATTTACCCGATCTGTTTAGGTACCCAGGACAAAAATAATGCTAAGAATGGGGTCCCTTTGTATAGATATTTTGTACCTTGTCCCACTTGTTGAACACCTTCCAAATTTATCTTTCACATGTCGATCATGTATTCCATGCAACATGATATCCATTTCCATTGCATTATTATTTGTTAGATCCTTCATGGATTCGGTTTTTTGTAGTCTTTTTAGAGTGATGTAAGCATTGAGAACAGATTTCTAGATATCAAAACCTTGTGCATTTAAATGGAGTCTCATTCTTATAATCCAATCAGATCAGAATTCGATCCGTTATGATAGAACAGTCAAACCCCATCTGCGTAGTAGAGACTTTCATGTTCGTCCATGTGCTTTATAGATCTTTGGTCCAGCTATCAGACTCTCTCGAAGGAATTGACTCCATGATTTAACTGCACCAACTGGAAGGAGGCTCGAAACCTAAGGAATCTCCAACTCCTTAGTTTACTAGCTCCATCTAGAACGAAGCTACAACCCCTTGGTTTTCATAATTTCCAACTTATAGATAAGACTCCAGACCTCAGTAAAGTACAACTCAATAGTTTTACTAGCACCAACTAGATGGAATACCCAACTCCCTGAGATCACGAGCACCAACCCAAAGGAGACTTCAATATCCTATCCTTGCTCGATCCTACCACCCTAAATTAATATGAATAAGAAGAACAATATGCCTCCAAATAGTGTAATCAAAACCCAGAAATAATCACCAATAGACTTCATCTATTTGCACCTTCAAACCCTTACATCATAGACCTCAAAGTACATTCCAAAACCTTAGAGGGATCTCATGCCAATATCATTACCATGGAATATTCCAATACAATCACCAATAATATCTATGCCATTGGAGAGTGGTTTTTTATCATTTCTCATTTTGCATATTGGAGAGCATAACTTGTCCGTGCTTATGGAGTGTTTACTCGTAACTTGCCTTAGTACCAATTTTGAGGGTGAAATATTCCCATCCTAATTGGGAATTGGAGAGGCCATTGTGCATAATTTGGACCATGAGGACACATATTAAGAGGTTGTGGGACCCATTTGTGGCAAGATTCCCCACTACACTTGGCATGATTCTCTCACCAATTCGAGTTCAAGATGAAGGGTAACATACTTGGGGTAGTTTAAGAGGTATTATTCATGGCATGAGTCATGTAAGGTCGAATTGGAGTGGAAGAATAAGTCCCATGGAAGAGGAAGAGGCATCTTAGAAGAATTGTGACACTTGGGCTAGATTCCCTAGCCTCTAGTATGACAACAATGATGAAGATGCTATGACACCTATGACACAAATCAGACCTGAATGCCAACATCTGAATCTTTTATTTCCATTTGAGTTTCTCATTAAGATGTCTCACCACACCAAGCCTGAGGATAAGCCTGAAGGGGCTTATAACTTTCGAACATGGAAGTATAGGATTGGGTTAATCCTAGAAGAGAACGAACCGAATACCGACATAAGTGAAGAGGTTCTAGTCCCAGAGGGAGATGAGGCTAAGGCCTTACATAAGAAGAACTTGGGCAAGGCCACGAGGATCATTGCAGATCCTATCAAGGACCATCTCATACCACATATGTCATCCCTAAAGATTCCCAAAGAGATGTTTGACTCCTTGACCAAGCTATTTGAAGGAAAGAACATAAATCGGAAGATGACTTTGAGGAATCAATTAAAGAATGTCAAGATACAAAATGCAGAGACGATGCAGTCACACTTTACAAGGGTCAGACTCTCTCAGATAAAAGAACAACTTGAAGCCACTGAATAATATAATATAGAGAATGGAGAAATAGTGATGACCACCTTGAATGGTCCTCCTAGGTCATGGGATTCCTTCATCCAAGTAATTTGTGCTAGGAAGAAGCTCATCACATTCAGTAGGCTATGGGAGGAATTCTCACAGGAAGAATTTGGAATTGTAGCTCGAAAAGAAAACATGGGTAGTGAAGACCAGGCTCTCACAGCACACACCAAGAAGAATTACAACAAGAGGGAGCATCCTCATCACAAGAAGGAGATTGTCCCAGGAATAAAAGCAGCTCCCACAAGAAGAAGAACACTCTGTTAGAGACTCCAGTAGTTCCTGTAAGGAAGCAAAGATTGAGAGGGAGTCCACCCAACAACCAAACAAAGATAAGTATTTGAATTATTATTTCTTGTATAATATATGATTACTTAAATAATGTTGTTCACTCATATACATACTTGTGTTCCTATATTTAGGGTGTATATTATGCATGTTAGAAAAAAATTGCAATAAATTATGAACAAGATACTACTTATATGAAAGTAATGGGTACTAAGTGATCTATGGTACTGTACAACATCCATTGCTACTTATCTAGAATGAAACCTCTTTGTTGACATGTTGGAGTAGTGCACACTCTTCACAATGTTCTGGTAGAGATGGAAGGCATCTAGAAAGTTATGGGATATGTGGACAGCATTCTTGAATTATGGTGTAGTGGAAGAGGGAGTGTATGTGGAGCAACCGCTCGGGTTTGAGACACATGACAGGGAGACTCATGTGTGTAAACTGAAGAAATCCTTGTACGATTCGAAACAGGAACCCAGGACATGGTACAACAGAATTGACAGTTTCTTGACTAGTTTGGGCTTTACCAAGAGTAAAGTGGATTACAGTAATTCCTGAAGAAAGCATTATACGATTCACTAGAAGGTTGAGGAAGGAAATCTAGTGATATTCCTACTATATGTGGATGACTTGGTTGTGACAGTTCAGTATGGGTTGATTGTTGACACGAAGAGGAAGCTTGCTGCCGAGTTCGAGATAAGGGACATGGGTACAATACACTAATTAATTTTCTAGGCATGGAGGTGTGGTAGAGTGTCGATATAATATTCCTTGGACAAAGAAGTATGCAGTAGAGATCTTGAAGCGGTTCAGGATGATGGAATGCAAGGCCATGGCCACGCCTATGGCATCGAACCTGAAGCTATTGAGTGATGCTTCATCAAATTCGGTTGATGCCATGATAGGTTTTTCAGAGACAGTGTAATCAGTCCTAAGATGTACCCATGGAGGACTTGAGAAGTTTATAAAAATCGCAAGAACAAAGAAGGAGAGTAGATTTTGTGATGGTCCAAGGATATCCATTTATTTGTATTTTGATAGATATACTCTGTATTTAATGCTCAGAAGAATCTCAGGTCGAAATACGAAGTGAAACTATGTAAAAATACCAAACAATGCATAAATGGTGCCATTTTCCCTATATCTTATTACCAGAGCTTGAAGAGACATTATTTCGAATTGTATAAGTCACTCTTTGTGATTTTGTTGATGTATGGAGTGTCATTAATGTTAATAATGAAGAAGTTTCATTAACATTGCACAAGTCCTTGGAGTGTCATTATAGTAGTTGACGAAGCATATAGAAACTAATTGATGATGCATTGGGGAGATCATTGAAGTCATTTATCAGTACCACGTCTCTGTTCTGAAATTTGGGAAGGTCTTACAATATTTGGGAAGCCATCTTTGTTCCCTACCCTTAGGGGTTTTGAACCTCGATTTGACTAGTAAAATTCCGCAACTTCTCCTGAAGTTAAATGGATGTTGCAGAAGTATTTTGATATTAGTCTACAATCACCGATGAGGTTCCTTTTTATGTCTTAATACACTTCATATACCTTCAGACCCAATTTGAAATCCTTTAAAATAGTCTTTTGGAGCCATTTACCCTTGGGGGATTCAACATAGATTTTCCTAGTAATTATGCCTTTCATTATCTAATTGTAAATGCAAGTGGCTAAAGTCTTTTGCAAGTTTCCAATCCTATAATAGCTGCATAAATGTGTCATATTACACCTCAACAATTATGAATATTTTTCAAATTGTTAGGTATTTTTTTATGTTTCTACAATTTCCTCTATACGGGTTCTTGATTTATCTCGGTTAGACATTGCTTATTAAAAGCTGCAAAGAGGAACGATGCAAATTTTGTCACTTTTTATGTCTGAATACCTTTAAACACGTTCAAACCCAAATCAGAAGCATTTGGAACCATTTGGAAGCATTTGAGTCATTAATAGTCTAAGGGTCGAATTGGCCAAAAATTGCAATTTTCCAATTTTAACAAATCTATTAAAAAGGGACACTACATGAACAATAGAATTATGCAGCTAATATGAAATGGGTTGTGTAAAAAAACAACACCAACCTTAGATGTTATTGCTACGACATGTGATCTCTCCTTCTTTTCCTAATTTAATGTTTCATCTCAATGCCATCTTGGAAGATTGATCTTGCTGTTTAGACTTCTCTTATCTCTTATGGTCATCTCCCCTCTTCATTGACTTATTCCCATGTAACACTAGATCTTCTACAAACTCATCTACAAACAATGTCTAGAATTGGTATAATTGATCAAACAAGTGATTTCTTCATATTGTTAGCATTTTTGTCTTTATGTTTTTTAAATTTATTCTATATGGATTCTTGGGTTATTTCACATTAATATAGAATTGCTTATTAATGTTTATAGAGAGGAACAATGCAAATATTGTCACTATTCTAAGGTCTCTCACTCCAAGGGCGGAGGTGGAAAAAGCACTAAAAAATTGGACGACTCACACCAAAAGTTGCAAACGTGTAGCAACGTGGTAGAATAATGATGTAGAAACATCTAAGGTTCCCACCCAGAAGCAAATCGACTGTTAAAATGGGTTCCCGCGCTAGAAAGTGCACGGTGGTTAAACTTAGAGAAGGTGGAGCGGAAATAAAACCGTGTTGGTGGAGTCTGTTATGAAAAGCAGTTAAATTTAAACTGCTCATCGCAAGTTTCGAAACCACCTAAGCATGTGTTCTATAAAAGGTTTGTTCAAAATTTCAAAAAATGTTTTTATCGCTTATTCCCTGGAGGAAAAGAACCCACGGGAAACACGTTGTTGTCATCGTCAACTGGAACAACACACAAGAAGCTCACTTCATAGGTAGCTCAAAACCCTCAGTGTTTATATTTTGTGTCCCAAATGGAGAAAACCCATGACCTTCTTCCCTTCAATGAAAGCTCAGATGAAAACGAGAAGCTTGTATTTGACAGGGAAAGGGATATTTTCGACCTTGTTTTGTTTGTGTGTAGTATTTCGCAGTCTAAGGAGAAATTAATGGAGTTTAAGTCACAGGGAAATGATGTATTTAATGTTTTTCGTTCTTTTTCTGTACTATTTTTGTGTCGAACAAACCCTACACTTCCCCGAATTTGTTTGTTGGTGTGCAACGAATTATTTGTAGGGCGAAAGGGTAATCATTAATGTAAAAACGACCAAAATTCTATGCCGAGTAAATGCACAAACTGTCCGTGAGGTTCTATGTTTACCTAAAACATTTCCCAAAATCCCTGAGTCATTTAACGAAGAAAATTTGCAAAGTTTTATAGAAACTGCAATCCTGCAAAGTTTTTATTACAAGTCTTGAAAGATGGCCAGTCGCATGAAAACCTATCGTTCCCTTTGAGTATTGATGTCTTTCAGCGAGATACCCAGTTATTTCTGTCCTTGTTGAGTCAAATTTTAGGTCTAGATAGTGATAAGTCAATCATGGAAGTTATGTTAGGTTTCCTTCTCCAAGTAATTTCACCAAAGTCACAGTCGAGTCCAGTGTGTTGTTTTAATTTTGATGAATTCCTAGCTGAAGCATTTCAGATATCAGTCATATCTCTTGAAGCTGTTTGTCTGTTCAAACATTTTGGAATCCAAGTTTCTTGCAAGGATAATTTTAGGGGCGAAATTTAGCCCATGGGCTATTTTTCCATGTTTTTTTCCAAAAAACGATTCGCCAATTTCAATTTTTTGAAGCCCCATTTCGCCCAATTTTGATGGGGTCAACTTTGTTTTCTCTAAAAATCACCAAATTATTATATAAACTATATAAAATCCTTAGAAATTGAAATAATTTTAGAAAAATATCGCCAAATATTTTATAGTTGACATTTTAAGAATTGGTAAGATTCACCAAGGTTTATACACTTTTTAAATAAGTATGGGTCCATAATGGTGAACACAAGAAGGATCGACCGACCCTTCTTGCACCCTGCATGAGGATTTCATCGCCTTTTCCGAAGACACAAATATATTACGGATTGCGGATACCTAGATTTCTTAAAACGTTCCATTAATTCCATTATCCCGCAACCCACAATGCAGATTGAGGGATGGGACAACAATTCCTGACTCCCGACTTCCAGAGTAAGTAGTGGGGAATGGATATTAGCTAAGTTATAACATATAAAAAATATTTATCCTGACTTTCGACCTCCGACAGGAAGGATCGGTCTCCCCTTTATTTAGTATAAAATTGTGAGCACCTATATCCAGTAGTTCACTTGTATCCAGGATGTTGAACACAAGAAGGATTGGCCAACCCTTCTTGCAATCTAGAACTATTAGAAAAAGAATACTTGGTAGAATAAGGGTCGGACGCCCCTTCATTGAATGGGAATTTTTAACAAAGCCAAGGTAGCCATTTAGTTACAGTCAAAATGCTTTGGTCTGGTGGAAAAGAAGAGATAAGAAACAATCCAATCAACACTCTTTAATATATTTTTTTTTGTTATCTCTGTATGATTTGTAGAGCTTTTTGTCTAGTAATTGTCCAAGCTTAATTAAGGTTTCCATCTATTCAATGCATGTAAATTCCATTTTTAATACCATAAATCTTTTCAAATTATCGCATGGCCTGCATATACTTTTGTCCAAATATTCAACCTCCGAAGGAGAGGGTGTCAATTCATGTATATGAAGAATGGTGAACACTGAAACAAGACTGAGGACAATAAGGGTCGGCCGACCCTTCATTCACGAGATAAATGTATACACAACAAAACCCATTTCAATGGCCCCTTCGGCATCACCTTGTAAACAAGTTGAAGTCTAACCCGAAGAGAATACGGGGGTTGCATAATCAAGATTCTCTTAACCATGGTGATGCAGGGATGTCATTACGATCTTCGCATAACATTCTATTTAACATCAACTCACTAATGGGATAGAACACCAGATGTCTTTGCACTTGGCATCTATCGCAGTATACAGAACTACGTTGAATCTCTACTACATTCACCAGTTAGCCACAAATTCGTCAAACTATGTGTTTCTTCTTCACAATCACGCACTTGTATTACAATTAATCAATGTGCAATTAACATTCACGTACATATAAATTAAAATAAATTAAGTACAAAAACTCACATAAACTCGAATACAAAACATGTGATTAACTCATGCACATAAACAAGAAGGATCGTCCACTTGCTCGTTCTATGATCGATCCTTATCTCAAATGACTATTGTAAAATGTGCATTCGATCTCTCATGGATAATGCTAGTAGATTTGTTCTTAATCAATCAATTGATTTTGAAAATGAGGGGTTGTTCCTTAACCATCGATCATTAACATGAACATTTGCAAGTATACATCTAATATTAAAATACTAATTTATAATTATAGACATTGTATGCATTCTTATATTGACTACTTAATAGTGTATGTTTTGCAGATAAAGCATGGTTGCGTTGTTGAGCCTCAGTAACTACTAGGAAATCCCTCTCTTTGAATTGATAACAGATCACTACTACCTTCACCCATTCAGAAATGGATGGTATGTTGAGATGGAAGAACCAGATAATTTATACCCAGATTTATATCTTTTCTGCTTGAATGAGGATGGAGCTCATACTAGAATCAGAATATTGACATATGCGGATCCCATTGAATCTGACGAACAATTGTGAGTTCAAGTTGAAGCGGTCAATGGTGAAAACTGTTGCCTTTTCCATCTTGATCTTATGGTTTGTAATTATCGACCAGATCTAATGAAAAGTGGTCCCGATCCAGATCTGATTTCATGTGCGAAGCAAGGGTGGGTTTTTCCCTCGTATGAGGTTTCTAATCGTTCCAGAATTGAAACCGCATCATCCTTGAAGAAAGGAATTTTGTCGGTATGGAGGAAAAGAATGCAGGATGCGAAAACTTCCACTGTATTGCATTACATGAATATTAGTAAGAAGCTGATAAAGGTGTGCCATGAAAGGATTCTTACGTACAACAGAAGAGCATTTCTACAATTTATTGTAAAAGATGTGGACAAATCTTCCTTCAAACAACTCAAAGGAAGTCCTTCTAGAGCGATGATGCGAAAAGCAACTAAGAGATTCGAAAGTTCAAAAGAAGTTCAACAAGAGCATATCAAAATACTTTTTGTTCAATGAGAACATTTTTTTCATTGACATAACAAGATGCCAGTGTTATTGTGCCTCCGCAGTTACAATATCGAAAGGTTGATGAGGAGGTCGTGCAAAAGATGGTTGTATCTCTTCTCCATACATTTACAACAACATTGATAGATGCCATTCTATTGCCTTTCGATAAGGAGACCACATTTCCCTTTCTTCCTGGAAATGAAGAAGATATTAATTTGCCAACAGTAAATTTTTTTATATTGGATGGGCAACATACTATTTTTGCGTAGCAAATAATCATTGCATATGATTGATATAAATAGCTCCATTCAAGGTATCGGCATCGAACAACTCATCTTCTACATAGAGATGTTCCTTAGCACATCATCAGCAAATTATGGAAACAACAAAATTTATCAAATAAGGAATTTTCAGAGACTGCATACATTTCTCAAGTGGAAAAAGAATGGGAGAAATGCATATCCCACGGTACCCCATCCCACCTTGGAAAGGGAAATGTTTCAAGTGATGCTTGGCAGGTATAAAAATTTTCTTCTTATCAATCAAAGTCTTTAGATTGATTCCTGTGTTATGAAATTAGCAAATTAACTGGAATATTCAATTTGATATGTTTGCAGTCTTTCCAATCTGAATGTATGGATATCTTTCAAGTTCAAAATAAGGAGAGCCTTAAAGACATGCTCACTCTTGTTTTTACATCGGAACGACTCTAGAGCAAATGGTAGTCTGTATTCAAGCTTTACAAAAGTGGCTCCTTGACATGCTCTCCCAAGAGCATCAATCAAGATGATTTTGTTCCAAATAAAATAAAGAATTATGGCTCTAATTTTTTTAGACCATTGCATGTTCTTGATGAAGATGAATTGACAGTTGTGGCGAACAATATAATCAACATATCGGTTTGGATGAGCACATCAGTGGATAAAAATGTTTGCACAGTAACTTTAAATCAATATTGCAAACGAATCAAGGACAAGAGGTCAACCAGGCATTCAATCGTTGAATATATCAAAGTTAATGATGTTCAAAGTGATTGATCACAGATTTTCACGAACCAAAACGATATTGAAATATATAAAATTGCACCAAACCATCTCCAGCAACTGTGCAGTATTTTATGCTCTGGAAAGCAAGTAAAATCTCCGAGTAAAAAGAGAAAGAACGAATATGAAGTGGATAATGGTACCAAAATACGAATTGATGCTCATAAAATATTGAATATGTATATCGATAAAGAGAGGATGGGTATGTCCATTGGTGATGTTGAAAATAGTTCACAGTTTGCTTGTCAATGTTGTTATCCTGATTCTTTGGTCAACACACTCAGATTAATTCCATTTTTTGGTGTGGCAGTCAACTGTGAATTTGTTGTTGTGGATATGTGTAATTATGATAGTCCATGGATAGAACAAGACATGCTGGCATTTTTGTACTACTTAGAAACAAATCAAGAGGCATGTACTTGTATTTTTTAAGATGACATGGAAAACTCTTGTATGATTTCTAAAGCTTTCACAATTTTCAGCAAGAAATCAAAAAAACATGTTACACCGAATCCTACAAAGGGACTTTATAGAGAATTCTCCAGGGACTCGTTTATAGGATTATCTATTATACAGTGTTGGAGCATTGGAATGAGAAGGATATTTTATCTACTTCTGAACTTGATATGGATTGGAAGGACGAGGGCCTACCGATAATTTATTTAGCTCGGCCCAAGGTTAACAATGATAGTGCTAGAATCCATGTGTTTGCAAAAGAAAGGACACGGGAATTCTGGGATCACATAGTTTCCAGAGAGGTCTCTTCTCAAGGCACAGTTCTTTCGTTGTACGCAGGAGGTAGGCTTCTTCGTTCATTGATGCGGGCTCCAGAAAGAATAGTTATTTCTATTGTGGAGTCAGTACAACAAGAGTTGTTTATGAATAGTTTCTATCATGAATTGGGTGTAAAAAAAAGTATTTCTATTAACTTTTTCAGATGTCTTTGATTTTATTTTACTTTTCTAAAACAAGGTATTTCTATTAACATTTTTAGATGTCTTTGATTTTATTTTACTTTTCTCGGTCGGTTATGTTCAATAACTTCTTCAAATTCCTATTCTACTATACCTTCAAATAAAGAGCACACCCAAGTATCGTCAAATCAAATTATACTATCCAATGACGAAAGTGAATGTGATATAGAATCCACCAAGAACTACCAAATAGGAGCACAAACAGGACAAGAAGGTAAAAATTTATTTTTCAAAGATCGTGGTTAAATTAACTAAATTATGAAAGGGGATAGTGACCTTGAATACTTGCAAAAAATTATATAAAATGTATACCTGCAAATTTCCAGGTCAACATGTGGATTATTCACAACCAGAGCTGGCATCGACGATGTCCCTGGATATTGGCTAGAAAATTATATTGGAGAATAATGGACCAGGCGGGAGCTTGGACAATAATGAACAAGTCGAGAGCTTGGACAATAAAGAACCAGAAGAGTGCTTGGACAATAAAGAACCAGAAGAGTGCTTGGAAAATATTGAAACTGGAGAGGGCTTGGTGTCAAAATGCAGTGTCTCCAGCGATGTTACTCACCAGTCAAATGTTGGCCTGCCATTGACAGGTAAAAGAATATTTTTTACTTGAATTGATAAAACAAATTTATTCTGAAGTATATAATGACAAGCAATATTTATGTGGAGCTCCCCATACAAAAATGTTATTGATATTAGAAATGGAAGGTTTTCTATTCCACAAGAAAGCCACAAAAAATGACTCCAAAAGAGAAAAAAACGGAAATAAAAAAATACTGGTGGAGGGGAAAGAGGAAAAAAGGGGGAAGAGATTACTAATGGTGAATTTGAATTTAAACACAAAAGATCTTCATATGATTCGCGAACAAATGCCATTGTATTTTTGGATTTACTTCTTTCCAAATTCAATGTTGGGATTTAGTCATCTAAATGTAATGTCAATGAAGGGAAGCCACTGCTTACAAAATATTTGGTGGCAGGTGGTAAAGATAAATCATATGAGAAAAAAAAATTATTTATTTGGTTTCGAGAGAGATGTACCTACAATCAAGAAGGAAATACACAAAAAAATATGCAGAGTGTGTGGAAGGAGTTCCCAATGAAAACTTAGGAAATTAATACATCAATGATTGTTTTGAAGGGTGATGGTGTTGGTGAGAAAGCACTTCCATTTCAAAATTGTATTTTGAGTAAGCCCTTTATTGAATCGTCCCTTAGGACAAATACTGAATTGGTAAATGGACTTTGGCAACATTTTAGTAAAATGCATGAATCAGCTGATATCAGAACCTTCAATGCCTTCTCCCAGTTGAATCCTATTTGAGTGACATCCATCAAATGTAACCTATCATTGCCTATTTCTAGATGTAATCTATCATTTCCTATTTTAAATCATTCAATGTGTTTTCTGTTTTTTCCCGAGACATTGCTATTTTCGTCTGAAGGTAACATATTATTAGTTATGTGTGATGCTTTTATTAAATCAATTGAATCTATGAAATTTTGGGTGATTTTTGTATTAATATTTGGAAATCAACATCTTCATGTATAGTTGCATGGTTGTGATCATTAACTTCATGAACAAAGTGTTGTTGTTGTTGTTATATATATAGTTACTGGTCTTGTATGCAGTTAGGATATCACCGCAAAAGAAACTATTGGTCCTGGGAGTAGAGGGATTGTTCTTTGAAGTTTAGATGTTATCCAACATTGGAGATTCTTCCAAACAACCTCATTTTGTCCATAATTTCCATCGTTATTATACACGCATGTTCAGACCCGATATTATCAGTGTTTCCATAGAGCATTTCGATGTTGCTCTGTGGTTTTCCTCGCTCGACAACATTAGAATTAAAAATTTCCTTGGTGTATTTGAATGGTTGAAAAATGAAGAATTTGTATTTATTTGGGTTTGAGAGCAATGTAAACTTAGTACTATTTATAATCACTCAATGACTGCATACTATAATGTTGGTGAAGTACAGAACATATACAAAAATTCGTTCAAGGATGTACTTATCCAATATGGAGATATATATAAACAAACAAACATGTTGTTTATAGATGAAGGGAAATACCAATCAGCAGACAATTGCAAAGGAAACTGCTTGAAAATGCCAACTAGTTGGAAATTTGATGGTTCACAAGAGAGAGATATAACTATAAAAACAATGTTGTGTTGTCTATTGAATTATCTCAGGCCTCGTTAAAAAATGGGGCGTTGGTTGAACACGTTAAATTTGAAATGACCGACATATTATACAAAAAAATTTCATTTAGTGATTTGTATATTTTTTACAACTCCTGCATTTAATTGATGTAAGTTTTATTGCACAGTTCTCATATTATTTATGGACATCGTACCATGTATCTGGTAATGTGTTTCAAAAATTGTTGAACATGAAAGCAATATACTTAGAAACATTGAACCATAATATTTTATTGACTGGGATTTTTGTGTGTGTGTGTGTTTTGTTTGCAGATAGTACTAGAAGATTTGTTTCTAGTAAACCATTGATAATTTTTTATTTCAATGGCGTTTTGTTACACGCATTACATAGAAAACAGAAACCTGCATTGCGACAGTGACCGGACTTCGAAACATCAACAAAGTATTATTTTATATGGCCAGGCTTAAGGGAATTTTTTTGAAAAATGCTTTACTATTTTTGAGTTTGACGTATGGACATCTGCTCAACGTAGAAATGTTGACGAGTTTTTGCCTATATTATTAGAAAGAACAGGATTGAAAAGGGAACTATTTAGATTAATTTTAACACAGGAAGATTGTTCTTCCGTAGCCAGAGAGGGTTTTCAGGGTGATGGAAATCCTTATGTATTTCGCAAGCCTTTGAGTATATTTTGGGACACTTTGATCCATGGTTGGTATAGGACAAATACTGTGATTGTCGATGACTCCGAAGAAAAACAGGTTTCTAACGAGGAAGGAAACTATATCATAACAAAAATGTATAATTACAACAATGTTAAGGACACATTTTTGTTAGATCGATTATGGCCTTGCTTGTTGTAGCTGAATGGGATGAGCGATGTGAGGTCAATTGTGAATGAAAATGGAAGTATTTTGTTAAATAATACACTTGAATGTTTGTTTTTACTAGTATGTTCAATTTCACTGTGATTATAATTCTTGTAAAGTGTCGAGTTTGGTTTCCGAAAATGCAAAATCAGAGTTTGAAATTGCTAAAATCTATTTTAGAATTTCAAGATTAAGTATTGGATGTGTAAAAAGTATCCTTCCAAAAGGGCAAGTGGGAATCTTCCCTTGGAAAATCAGATGAATGGGGGAACCATCGAAGGAGAGAACTGGAGAAACTCTGTACTTGGAGAATTGTAATGTTTTACAATCTTAAAAGAATTTCAGTTAGTTTCTATTTTCCTTTCTTTTGTTGTGTATAAAGTTTCCTTGATTCTTTTTGGTTTTTCATACATACATCTAGTACCTTTGTTTAAATTGTATTGTTAAATCATAAAACATATAAATCTGTGTGCTTGATTTATCATTCATATGATTTATATGCAGGTTATGCATCGCTAAATTTCTTTACTTGATTCATATTGTTTCACATTCTGCAATTACATAATAGTCATTATCATCATATTAAGTTAATTTGCGAAGTTAAGTTATTAAGCATCTAATTAACAACTCCTTAACTAGGCTTATGCCTATCATTCTAAGAACATACAGTAGGCATCCATCCATCAATGAGGTTGTGACATGGTGTTCTTGGTTATCAGTCTGTGAAATGGTGTTCTGTTGAATTTCTCTTAGTCATCTACTTTGTAGGTTAATAATTCTTTGTTGTACTCTAGCAACACTATCATTAGAACTTTTCAGTATTTGTTCAAGTGAAAGGGGTCCTCTAGTAGGTGATATGATAAGGATATCCCTTCTATTTTGCTGCTGAGGTGCAGGTGTACCAGGAATTACAGTCGGTTGTGGGACTATTTGTTGTTCAGAGGTAGATGCATGTGACTGGCTACGAGTGACAACCGATGATGTTCTTGCTGGAGGAGGTTTATGGGTATTCTGTTTAGGCATATTTTACTTTAGGCCCTCCTTCTAGTTCCATTTGTTGAGGCCTCGAGTGTGTATGTGCTGGAATGGGTTCCAAATCTCTCAAAAAAGAGAGAAAACCCAGCCAGAGGCTTCAGATAATCTAGCGCAAGTATTACCCTATCCTCGAGCTGTTTGGGATGGTGATCTCCCACGGATACAAAGGCCTCCACTGGAACTTGTGGTTTTGATCCTAAAAGTATCTATCTTCCAATGAAGGAAAATAAAGTGTGTTCAGTCTGAAAAGTGGTGAGAAAATCTCCCTATGGATAGGTAGATATCCTCTTGGGATTAGAAAAGGCCCCTAGTTGCCTACCCAAGACAGAGATGAAACAAATAGACACTATAGTCCTCATAGATCTAGCTCACACATCAGCTAACAAGATATGGAAATACAAAGCAAGTAGATGGCATACCTTACTTTGATGGTTGTCCTTGCTGCTCCTAAGTTGATCCAGCTCCAGCCTTCAATCATGGACTTATGAACCTGTTCACAAAGGAAAGACAACACCTTCTCCAACGCAATATATGTATAAACAAATATCTAACTATATAAATAAAGACAATTTCATGCATTCATCATTAAAGACATGAAATGAGAGGAACAGGCTAAGTTATATTAATGATAAGAAATCCAAAAGAAGCTGATTACAATGTTATACCTTGATGTCCAAAGTAGCAGCACCTCCTTCCAAGCTCTCTAACATCACCCTTGCATGACTCATAGGATCATAGGTTTAGTGTTTCCAAGATCACCCCCCCATAGCTCATGGATGGCTCTCTTTAAGTAGGATTTGGGAGGCCAACCACTAAGAGGAGATTATGGATCTAAGTGAATAATATGTGGATCAAGGATCTAAACCATGCCAGTGAGGGAATGTGAGATGGGATTCGAAGGAGTATCTTATCCCAAGAAAAAATCCATGAGATCCAAGATCCAAAATCAAAGGGATAAGCCTAAGCGAAAACTACCACTTCCCTATAACTAAGCAAAGCGCGATAGTATTGCTCCCCCATAGGCATGCAGCATGCGATTGTTTGACACTACCGCTCCCCCATAGGCATGCAGGGCACGGTAGTTCCAGGAGACTTAATTTTTGGAGGTGGTTAATGTGGGTTTCGACCCCTTGCTTGTTGGATTTTCTTCCAAGTGTGACTAGGGAAGGTACCAACATTAGAATGAAGGGTCCTAACACCCTTAGGAGGCATAAACATCATGTTTTCCATGGTGGTGAAACATGTATATTCTCACTTACACATGGTGTGGCAATTTGAGGTATAAAAGATGCCCCCTAAAGTGTGAGGTCAAAAGGAATCTAATGGCCGAAACACTTTACAAATAATAAGTTTGCAAGGATATTTGAAGGAGAGTTGGAGAAGAGCTGCAAGCAAATATCGACAATATGTCTAACGACCTCGAGGCGGGCATTGTTGATGTATATGTAACTTTGGAATGTATTTCATCTATGTATTTTATATATATTTATTGTACCCTTATTAGAGATGTGTTATTCCTCTATAAGGAAGTGTCGTCATGTGGATTGACAAGTGTCGCAAGCGTGTGTACTTGCTGATGGGTTATTAGACCACCATGTGTATGGTCGGCCCTGAAATATATATTATATTATGGATGTATCTAGATAGACAAGTCAGCCCCATAGTGTAACTGGGAAAACAGGTTAAGTATAAATAGAGATCGGGAGATCTCTATTTGTATCATTCGGAAAGACACACTTCTCTCACTCAGAAAGTGGCGCACTAGTGAGGAGGAGGATCATCTGCTCTAGGAGACTATCTCAAGTGTATTTTGGTTGTACTTTGGTTGAGCCATTGCTCTCTCTATCTCTGAAGAAGTTGTGGGGTTTTTCACCTTAGGGTTTTCCCCACAGAAACTCTATGTCTCTTGTCTCTCATGCTTTTGATTCTTGTGATGCTTGTCATGCTTATTGTGATTGTTATGCATTGATATACTGTATATGTTATTCTCTCAGTAAAGATCCAAGAGTATTGTGAATTAATGCTAAAATTTTAATAGGCATACCCATGCTCGGAACAACTGACTAAAAGCATGGCTGCCAACCAATACATTGCAAATCCATGATAGTACTGACTTAACAATGACTGGAGACAAATCATGGCTACTTGACTACAAGCGTAGATCCATGATAAGACAATGACACAGCCATGACCAATACAAGAGTGGATCTGTGTGACAGTACATTAATGAGGTCACCAACATATATATACGTGGGGACCTACTCAAAAAATCTCCATCGCAACCTGGATGCGCTAAAAAGAATCCAGAACCATCCAGGTTCTTCTACTCGATCCCAAATCGATACGATCTAACCATGTGATTACAAGGTGTTGAAGTCGAACATGGTAGAAACCACTTGATTACCGATCAATGATTGGAACCATTAACAAGTGCGAGGGAAATCACCAATGATGAAAATGACTCCCAAGGTATCATAGTACATCTCGACAAAATGTGAATAGATGATTCGACGTCGAACATTCGATTAGAGGTCAATGATGAAAACCTACTGTCGAATACGAGGAAACCTGCCATTGAGGCATGCAGGTACCACGGTACTAAGGTTGGTTTCTAAGACTAATTCCTGGATAATGAGTTGAAGTCGACAGGAATAGACTTGTCGAAGGAGGGCCATAATGGATCCCACATCATCGACATGAAACTGACATAGGAAAGTCATGTGAAGTAATGAATCAGATGAGTATGGACTGACACAGGGATGTAAAGGCTAACAATATTGCAGAGTATGACTAAGGAAAACTTCCCTTGAACATGAACAGCATGACAATAATGACTCAGCAGCATTGACTCAATGAGGCAGAGACCAAGACATAATGCAACAATGACTGAGGCATTCTTCAGATGACTTGAAGGAGCGGGACAACTCGTAGAATTGGCATGACTCGGAGATAGTTTTTGTTGTAGATATTTCTCGCTACGGATAGGTAGAAACTCTCTTAGGTTAAAGTAGACTTAACTAACTCTAAACTAAGACAAAAAGATAACAAATGCTACCTTGAATTCCTAGATCCAAACAAATATTTCAATATCATAATGCTGGAAGAAATGGAAGAGATTTGACTGACCTTTGATCTAATCGCTCGTCCTAGTTGTTGTTCCAATATTCAAGTCTTCGCGAATGAACCTGTCAGAACGAACCAAGATACAAGCATATACAATCTTCTAGCAATCTAAAATATATGTTAGAATCTAAATATATAGCAGAAACAAATCATATGATTGAAACAAGATCAACATACATGATTTGGGAAACAAGACAAGTTATATTTTATTGCAAACTTGAAGTCACTTACAATGGTTGCTTGATGTCCAAGCCAACTCCCAGCTCCAAATGCCTTCTCCTCTAGCTATCTCCACAAAGATTCAAGATCATAGGTTTGATGTCTCCAAGAGTCCTCCCCTTTGCTCATGGAAGGCCCTTCTCTTATAGTGTGTAGGAGGATTAACCAACAAGAGATAAGAATGGATCTTAGGAGTGTTTAGTGGATCAGATCCACTAATCGGAGAAGGTGTTAGGATCGAATCATAGGTGTCAATCCCAAAAGAATCTCTTGAAAGTTAAGATCCCACAGTCCATGGAAAAAGGCTAAAAAGAGACTACCGCACCCCTAAGCCTGAGCATAGGGCAGTAGTACCGTGCCCAAGGCAAGGAGCATAACGCGGTAGTGTGGACTACCACACCCTTGTATTTGTGCAGGGAGCAGTAGTGATGAAAAATAAGGTCTCAGTTAGGTTTCCAGATGACATGACAGGTTTGTCTTTAGTGGTCAATCATTACTTTTCTCTTATGGGTGTTTTTAAGGCAATAGGGGAAGTATCATCAAATGTTTTTATTATGAAGATGCTACACTGTCAAATATTGAGGTATAACAGATGCCCCCTAAAGTGTGAGGTCAGAAGAGACTGATGGCCGAAAGACTTTATCAATATGGTGCGTAGATAGCATCGAGGGGAGCAACAAGGAGCTGAAACAGAAACAAAATGTCAGATATACCACCGAGGCAGGCATTCCCATGCTCGAAAACAATTGACTCAAAGCATGGCTTCCGACCAATACATTGCAGATCCATGAGTACTGAGATGATATAGACTATAGACAAATCATGGCTACTATGAACAAGCGTAGATCCATGAGACAGTGATGACACAGCCACGACCAATAAATAAGTGTATCTGTGTGACAATACAGAAGAAATCTCCATTGCAACCTGGACGTAATCAAAATACAAAAAGGTGTCCAGGGTCTTCTACCTGATCGCGAACGATATGAATCTAGCCATGTGATTACAAGGTGTTGAAGTCGAACATGGTAGAAACCATTTGATTACTGGTCAATGATGTGAACCGTTAACAAATGCGAGGGAAATCACCAATGATGACAATGATCCCCAAGCTATCTATAGTACATCTCAACGAAATGTGAATAAACAAGTTGATGTCGAGCATCCAAGAGATCATTCAATCAGAGGTCAATGATGAAAACCTACTATCGAATATGAGGAAACCTGCCATTGAGGGATGCAGGTACCAAGGTACTAGTGGTTGACTCCTAAGCCTAATTCTTGGATAATGATTTGGTGTCGACAGGAATAGACTCATCGAAGGTGGGCCATAATGATTCCCACATCATTGACACGAAATAGGAACAAGAGATAATATGGAACAATGGAATGATCGAACATGTACTGACATAACAGAGGACTTGACATAGTGGATGACTCAGAGCAACACAAAACCTTTGAATATATAATGGCATGGAGAAGAACTTGGTAGCAGGGATTAGAGATGGTAGAGGATAGACATACGACGAGTGGGCTCATGGTAAAAGAGACAACTCGATATGATGACCATAAATCAGCAGAATAAGATAAATACCCAAAATTAGACAAGAGACAGACGCATGCCATGTTCAAAGGTGACGACTGACGAGGTGCCAACAGAACAAACTTGACTCATTTCCCATTTTCCCCCGACATGATGGATGAGTACCTCTTTGTTTTTTTACGAGCTTGAGGAGGATAACAAATGCTCAGCATAGCTCATCTCATAGATGAGTCCAATATCACATGTTTTTCGAACTTGAGAAAGGAGGGGTTCATCCCAAAGTGGGCCCTTCGATGTTGAATTTTAACGAGTCTAAGGAAGGAAAACTCGGTCGTCATTTCATGTTTAGAGAGTCTGAAAAGAACTAAAGAAGACTCCAACGGTCCTTTTTCGTAACGTTAGCCTCATCGCCCGAAAAAGGGTAAAACAACACGGGAGAGGACTCTCCAGTCATGATTGGCTGGAGTATTCCTTTTTCGTAAATAGTACTTCCTGGTCTGAAAAAGGGGTAAACTATCACCAGAAAGACGATCACTCAAATGCTTTTACAAGCAGGAAAGCATCAAGTTCGCTTGGAAATCTTTTCCTATTTAGGGAGTCTGAAAATAGCTTAAAGAGGACTCCATCTACAACTTTGTCATGGTTGATGATTGAGTACGACAAAGGAAAAGTAAACTCGGCACAGTTCATTTTCCGTAAATAGTCTAGCGAGGCCGGATAAAGTGATAAACCTATACTCGTTAGACACACCTTTTTGCTCAATTTTTAACGAGCACGAAAATGGTATCAAAAGCACTCGGAATCTTTTTCATGTTTGGATCCAGAGCACGAAAAAGGAAAAAGTAAGCTCAAACCACTTTTCATATTTTTAACCAGAGCACGAAAAAAGTGAAAAGTAAGCTCAAATACCATCTTATTGTTTTTAAAGAGCTCGAAGATAGGTTGGAAGAATGCTCATGATGTCTGCTTCATTTTTTAACGAGCTTGTAACAGAAAATGAACTATGCTCAGGATAATTTTCATGCTTTAATGAGCTCGAAACCTAAAAAGGAAAGTATGATTGAAAAATGTTCCCAATGGTGAACTTCTTCCCGTCATGAAATCCAAAGGTTGGTACATGCCCCCGGCATGATTGCTAGCAGTAAGTGACTTAGCTCCAACATGGTGTGGAGAGGCGATCCAGTTGACTTCAATGTAACTTCCAGAGGTTGAAGACATTCCCCCCAGCTTCATTTCATTGGCCTAAGGTATAGGCGAGTGAAAAGAAGGTTGAAGTACTAAGTCCACGAGGAGACTCGACTCAAAGGGAAAGGATGTGTTTCATTTATTAATGAGCTTGACACAGGAATAGAACTTTGCTCAATTTACTGGTTTCATTTTTTTAACGAGCTTGAAGCCAAAGGTAAACTCTGCTCAAGGTTAAGGCCCATTGATGGATTCCTTCCCAACATGATAACCAGAGGTTGGTAAATGCCCCCAACATGATCGCTAGCAGCTAAACATGCCTCCCAAGCTTTGTTTCATATGACTACTCTTCTTCCTTACCCAAAAATCCTGGCTACTAATCCGAATTTGTTCACTAGGGGGGGTAGGGAGAACCAGGACCAAGTGACCCAAGCAAATGAAATGAAGGTTCAAATCCTAACTCTAGCGAGAGATTTGAACAAATGGAAGAGAGATCTATTTCATTTTTACACAAGCTTGAAATAGACAATAACAATGCTGGAAAGGGTCCTTTTTATTTTTTAATGAGCTTAAAACAGAAAGAAATTATGCTCGAAGGTAGTTTCATTTTTACGCAAGCTTGAAACTGAAACTAAACTATGCTTGGGATTAGTTTCATTTTTACACAAGCTTGAAACCAATGGTAAATTGTGCTTGAGGGTCGGTTTCATTTTTTAGTGAGCTTGAAATAGAGAATAAACTATGCTCGTGGGAACCTATTTCATTTTTTAACAAGCTTGACATAGAAAGGGAACTATGCTCATCCCTTCGTTCTTAGGGGGAAGAAACCACTAAAACATGTGGAACATTTAGGGAAGTCTGGTGACTAGAAGTCATGCGATGAGTGGGTGTCACAAAGGAAAGCTGATCAATGGTCATAACGTTCCCATAATGGGGAAAATACATCACTTGAAAGAGTGAGGACACTACATCCTTCATGGCATAGACGTAATCACGTCCAAGGAGCAGATTAAAATCTAAGGGACCTTGGACTACCATAACATCAATACAGACAGTTTTCCCTCCCAAAGTGATAGGTAACTGAGGAAGGGACCCTAAAGGTCTAGTAGGCCTTCGATTGAAAGCCAATATCTGGTCAGTGACAGGCACAAGCCGAGGAGAACCTAAGGCTTTCTAAGCAGTTGAGGATAAAATACTAACAAAAGCTCCCTCATCAACTATCGTACGAAAAATTTCTTTATCGGAAACTCCTACAGATATTTGAAAAGGAATACTCCAAGGAAGATGCGATTCTTTTAACCCATTCCAATCAAATGAAATGACCTCAGTACTTGGAGGGGGTCCCGTGGAAACGGGCTCTTACCCATCATGATTGGAACTGATTAGAAAAACATCAGTGGTTATTAATCCACTCTCGCTTGAAAGATAAGAATGAGACGAAGATTGTGTCAAGGTGACTACTTTAGTTTGGACTTTCTCCAATGAAAGAGCGGGATCGAGTGGATATGACAGCGACTCGATCACTTCACTCTTGGAAGGGAGAGTGGGATCAATTGCAGATGAAACTGAATTGATCACTTGGTCAACCAGTGGGGGGTCAAGGGACAACTTACTATCGTTTGCTGGAAGCACCGGTTGAGAAATAGTGATATCTTCCAACACTGCGAAGCTTCATCCATGCTTGGACAAAGGAAAGTACGGTGCATACCCTTGCATATAAAACAAGGATATGGGACTTTACCCTTCCAACCCTTCACCAAGGGGTCACTGGTTGAGGGAGTGTCATCAACATGATGGTCAGAGGTTGATGATACAAGTGGTTTAAGGTTTTTAGACCACTCTTCTAACACACGGGAAAGACCGGGGGAATCCTTGAGAAGGTGATCACCCTTGTAGAGTTTGCAAGGGAACTTGGGCTTACGAGGTGTTTTCACAGAATGAGTGCCATTAGAGGCAACTGGTTTATGCTTGGTCTCTTTCTTATCCTTCTTCTTCTTAACTTTCCTTTTCTTCTTCTTCTTATCCACCTGATTACTAACACTATTGCTTTGATCAGGCGAGGAAGAAGGAACGGAAGAAGATTCATCCGACGAAGAAGGGGAAGGATTAGTTTGGGATTAACCCTCTCGTGGTGGAGAGTTAATATTCGAAACATTGGGTACAACCAGAATCACCAGATTCAATAACCATACCGGTAATCCTATGGTTAATCCAGGAATATTTAACATGGCAATAAAGGGAGGACCAATATCTCCAATTGGAGGAAAAGTAAAAGGTACCCCTTGAAAAGGGGTCTCCAGATTGGTAGTCTAGAAGGAGCATGGGTGCATGGATTTGGATTCTCCATGGAACAAAACTAAGTTATGTGGACAAAGTCTTGTTAAAAAGAACTCAAAACCCTCAGGCAACCGAGCGTGTGAAAGGGGAGCTAGGAAAAGACAAGGCTCACAGGCCAAAAGATCAAGCTCAAAAAACTATACTGAGGCCGCTGCCATAGTAAGCGAGTTATACAACAAAACGGATAGAATGCCAACAAGCAGCCCTACAAAGAAAAAGACCCTCTACAAGATAGCAAGCAAAACCTCCTAACTAAGATCTGGAGACCTCAAAAAGTTGTATCCTTCGCAAGGTGATGAAACACAAGTCGAACAATACAAAATGAGAGACCAATAGTGGAAAGATATCCCTCTACCGAAAGGGACCCCAGGTAAAGAGCCCTAGAAGAAAAGTCGCTAAGTTACCTCGTTCATGCCATGTCGGAAAAGGTTTTCAACGCTTCTGCCTTATCACCCTTGTATCACCAGTATGGTGGCCGGAGAATACAAGGAAGACAATGATCGATGTTTCCTTAGGGATAAGTGGAGTGTGGCATTCCACAGAGTCTATCCAATTCTTGATCTCGCGGCGGTTTAACCCCTGAAACAATAGGAGGCCCCTCCACAAACTGGTCGATGACCGTGTCAATAAATACTAGAGGATTTTAGTTCCCTAAAGACAACGACTATGTCTCAGATGAAAAATGACAAGGGGGAATTATTTTTATGCCTATCCCCGATGTCCTACCTAACTACCAAGTTCTTTTGATTTCCTCAAGTAAGGTTAATGTTGGTTTAGTTAGGGAGATTAATTTTAGAGGCTGTCTTACACAATCGGGTTATGGAAGTGCAACTTGATGGTGTTGTGATGACTCAAACCATGCAAATGAAGATGAATCGAAATGAGCCTTTCTCTTCGATGAACACTAGCTGAAGTAAGGAAGAATTCTTTCCATTCCCAATATGTACAACCCAATGCAAATGCAATTTTATTTCGTTTCAAAATGATAGAAAGAAGTAAAAGATGTACCCAAAACTAACCCAAAGCAATAAAAAGGAGATCTTTATGTGAACACCAAATGTAACAATTATAATCTGTTTCCTACCTTTTTACACTTGAAAAAGACACATCCAATCTATGGAAAGAAGGATTCCACAAATGCTTCCAATCAAATGCAAGACAAAGAGAAGAACCTAATAATATCGTCTAACTCAAATGCACATAAATATGAAACAAGCATTTTTTTCTTCTCATGAATGTAAGACCAAGAATGTCAAATGATTGAATTAAAGCAAGAAGAATGCATATGTTTTCTAATTTCATGAATATAGCAAAAGAGTGACAAAATAAAGCTTTCCTTTGAACAAAAAATGGAAACAAGGGATCGATCTATTCCAATGACCAATAAATAGCTAAAGATGCAAAGGAAACAAAGTGCAAAACCCAAGAAAATGACTTCAAAAGACAAGGATGTCCCAAGTTTTTCGAAGACAATATAAACAATCCGAATGATGCTAAACCAAACAAACCTTTGGAATATCACACTAAAGAGATCTCTACAAAAAAGTTGAATCCAATCACAGTCCGATGGCGAGAAGAAGTTTAAAAACAAATGCAAGCTATTGGGGCTTTGAAAAGAATGACAATTCTTCCCAACAAGCAAACAAAGCATTAGTTTGACTCAAGAAACCAAACAAAGGCTTTGAACTTCCAAAAGATGCCAAGAGTTTCCAAAACAAGCCAAAAATGAATTGTATCAGTTCAAATCAGTCATGTAATGGTCACAAAATCACTGATCAAGAGATTATAATCCAGAAAAATAAAAAACATACACAAGGGATCAAGTTAACCCAAGGGGATTTTGACTTTCCAAGGTAGAACCTAGTCTTCCAAACAAAGAAAAAGGGTCACAAATTCTCCCAAATGAGGTTTCAAAGGGTTCAAAGTTATGTTATAGAGATCCTAAAGTGACTGGGAAGGTACACTTGACTCCCAGAACTGAAAAGTGGCTCAGAGGACTCAAAATTGACCAAATGGCCTCAAAGATGCCAATGAAGGACTAGAGACAAAATGTGGATGAAAAGGACTCAAAAGAGACCCAAATCTCTTCAAAAATGTGTCAAAAAGAATCCAATGGACCATATGGAGGCACCCCAAAAGTTTGGGAGCAAAAAACCCAAGGGAACCCCCCCAAATAAGCTAAAAAATTACCAAAACAGGACAGTGCCGCCCCTGTACAGACCAATGCAGAGTTGTAGTTGGACAGTACCGCGCCCTAGAACACTATGGGGGAGAGGTAGTACCACGCCCTATACCACTATAAAGGAGCGGTAGTTGGACAGTACCACGCCCTAGAACACTATAAGGGAGCGGTAGTTTCTTGTAGGATTGAAAAAAAATGAAAAGTTGGCCATGATCTGAGCAAGGATAAGGTCTTGATTTTAAAATGGTCCTCAATGATTATCAAAGAGGATCTAAGGTGATGAGAAACAACACTTAGAATAGGATTTGATGATCTAAACAAACAAGCAAAGGTGAAACTAGGGAAAGGTCCCCTGCGGAGTCACCAGTTTCTGTGGTGAGAAAATCTCCCTACGGATAGGTAGATATCCCCTTGGGATTAGAAAAGGCCCCTAGTTTCCTACCCAAGACAGAGATGAAACAAATAGACACTATAGTCTTCCTAGATCTAGCTCACACATCAGCTAACAAGCTATGGAAATACAAAGCAAGTAGATGGCATACCTTACTTTGATGGTTGTCCTTGCTCCTCCTAAGTTGATCCAGCTCCAGCCTTCGATCATGGACTTATGAACCTATTCACAAAGGAAAGAAAACACCTTCTCCAACGCAATATATGTATAAACAAATATCTAACTATATAAATAGAGACAATTTCATGCATTCATCATTAAAGACATGAAAATGAGAGGAATAGGCCAAGTTATATTAATGATAAGAAATCCAAAAGAAGCTGATTACAATGTTATACCTTGATGTCCAAAGTAGCAGCACCTCCTTCCAAGTTGTCTAACATCACCCTTGCAAGACTCATAGGATCATAGGTTTAGTGTTTCCAATATCACCCCCCATAGCTCATGGATGGCTCTCTTTAAGTAGGATTTGGGAGGCCAACCACTAAGAGGAGATTATGGATCTAAGTGAATAATATGTGGATCAAGGATCTAAACCATGCCAAGGAGGGAATGTGAGATGGGATTCGAACGAGTATCTTATCCCAAGAAAATCTCCATGAGATCCAAGATCCAAAATCAAAGGGATAAGCCTAAACCAAAACTACCGCTTCCCTATAACTAAGTAAAGCGCGGTAGTACCGCTCCCCCATAGACATGCAGCATGTGGTAGTTTGACACTACCGCTCCCCCATAGGCATGCAGAGAACGGTAGTTCCAGGAGACTTAATTTTTTGAGGTCGTTAATGTGGGTTTCGACCCCTTGCTTGTTGGATTTTCTTCCAAGTGTGACTAGGGAAGGTACCAACATTAGAATGAAGGGTCCTAACACCCTTAGGAGGCATAAACATCATGTTTTCCATGGCAGTGAAACATGTATATTCTCACTTACACATGGTGTGGCAATTTGAGGTATAACATGAAACAAACCTACCTAGGAAGGAAAAGCTAAGCTAAGTTAGACCTACTCTAAAAGGTGTCTTGTTTAAATGTAGATTAATTTAACTTGATGTGAAAATAAATAAGTACATTCATCCACTTAACCAAAATGTGAAGAAGATCAATTCCTTATTTGCTTAAGTTATAATCAATCAATTAAACTTAACTGAATGCAATATTAAGTGTTTAAGCTCATTCAATATTAACCTGTAACCAATATGTCAATTGAAAAATTAACATAGATTATAATTTATTGTAAATCATTTGCAAAAATCGATAAATATTTTAGTTGAAGAAATTCAATTAAAACATAATGCATACACAGATCTAACATAAGGAAAAATCCAGATTAACAATCTCTACATGAAATAATATTTGCAAAGGATTAAACATCATAGATAATAACCTGAAGTAGAAATCAATATTTACCAAAGAAATTTGATCAATGAACAAAAGATGATGCAAGAGAATAACTTTACTGTATTAATGAAAATCTGTAAGAAATTACAAGCTCAACATAAAATAGAGGATCTCCAGTCTTCTTTTGTCGATTTCTACCTCAAAAATGATCATCCCTTGTCTAAGAGAGATCTACCCCTTAAATAATAAATTACAAAAATAACACAAAGGATAAATTCCCCTTAAACAGGGATTACAAAATCAGAATATTCTATTAGTGAGGAAATCTTCCCACTTGTCCCAAAATTCTATCAATTCATCTATATCTCGATAACGAGGAGATTCGAGCCCCAGCTAGGCATCAAACATGAATCCTTCAATCTCATTTTTGGCTATTTTATGCCACGTGCGGATAAACATATAGATATTGGCCTCCAAGGAAACAGGTTGCTTAATCAACCAATCCACGTCTTCAATTTGGATATGCTCAATCTGCAGGATTTTCTCCTTGACTTGATCACAACGGGCTTCGACCTGTTCTATCATCAATTTTGGCGGATCTGCCCCCTTGATGAGCCCCATTGCAGGGAATGCCAGTATCTCCATGAGATTGTCTAAGGCATACCATCTTCTTCTGCAAAGGGCTTGAGCCTGGTTGATAGTATCCTGTACCATGTCAATAATATTCTCCCAAGCTCGCACAGCAGTTAGGATCCTTCTGAATTTGAGGCTATCCAACTCAGGGATATCAGCTGGCTTATCTTCAATATACTTCTGCCAATCCATGATGTCTTCTACAGCTTTAGAAGCCTATTTTGTTTTCTCTACTTGTTGGCCCAAGGTGCCAGCCATTTTGTCAAAGATAATGTAAGTCTCATGGATTTCACCTAAGGTAGTAAATAGCTTTTCTAGAAGTTGATGATGCTCCAAGTTCACTTGATTGTCTAGGTCCTTGAACTCTTGCTGTGAAAACCTAGAAAACGCAGAGGAGGCTACACTTGCAGTTGCATCCTTTAGCTGTTGTTCAATCACAGCTATCTTTTCAGCATTGGCAGTGTCCAAAGATTCAGCATCTTGCAATTGGACTTAAAGAGAATTATTATGTTCTTGAAGGCCTTCAATCTTATTTTCAAATGCTTTTCTCAGTTCACGAATGTCAGCTTCATGTTCTTCATTGGCCTTAACCAACTGCTCTTGAAGTTTCTTAAGCTCCTCCTTCTTGACATCAATTTCTTTATTCAGTGTGATTACTGAATCAAAATTGGCACCTGCAAAATCACCCATGGCAGCAGTAGTATCCAGTTCTTCGTGTCCTATGTCATCTGATTGCTTGGCCCAAATGATTTGATTAGGAAAGGGGCCCTACAACACATCCTGATATCTGCCTCTTTTTTTAACCTTCTTCACCATTTCCTTAGCCTTTTTGCTATATAAATAATCTCCAAGGGAGGTTACAATATCTTCCTCATAAGTAGCTACCAATTCAATGGAAGATGTAGCCACATCTCCTGCTGCAATTATTGGGGCTATCTAAGTAACAGTGGTATTAGGTATTTTCATAGTAATCTGAGAGGTGTTTAGTGGAAAAGGGATAACTTCAGGGACTGAGGGTAAAGAGGTTGGAGTATGGATTGAAGTAAAAACTTTAGGAAGTGAAAAAGATGCACCGGCAACTAATGGTGAAGACAGAACAACCTGGATTTGGACATCATTGGCTGGTGGTGATGAAATAGATGATGGTGATTGCAGAAAGACAGTTGAATACTGGATCTCTACAACTATTGATGGTGGAATGGAAAGTGGAATTGACAGGGTTGGAGATGGAACAGTAATGGAAGTTATTGCATGAAATAACTGGGATATGGTGGATGGTGGTGTTACCCTAGAAGATAAAGTGGAAATAGCTTGAATGGATGAAAGTAAGAGTGTTGAATTTGTGGTATCAACTGCAGTAGTGGTTTCAAGAGATTGTTGATATGGGACAAGATCATCCATGACTATGGCATCCAACACATATTATATTTCCTAAGAACGTTCAGTTTCTTCCTGCATCACAGTCACAAAAGGAAGTGTTTCATATTCCACATCATTGTCCTCAATAGTAAGAGTAGGAATATCATAGGCAGAAGTTTGAATTTTCTGTCTTTTAGCTGGTTTACTCACAGCAATTACTTGAACATCACTAATCAGGTTGGTTGTAGAAGCCACTTGAATATCAATAGTGTGTTTGGGTATTGCAACCACTTGGATATCCAGCCCCGAACTCATATGTGCTAATTTATGCTTCAATTGCTGAGATGTATTCATCCACATCTTTAATTCTGCAGTAGTTTTCAACTTCGGAGTATCCTCCATAAGGACTTTGCCTTTGTCTCCATCCAGGTAGGTCAACATCAATGGAGCACTGGCTTTGTAAGCTTCCTTTTCTTCCCTATCTTTTATTGTTTGCTCATCAAGCTTGAGTTCCATGCTTCTATAGCTCAAACCCTTGGTTTTAAGCTCTCGCTGATACTGAAAGATATGAATCTGTTCTTCTTTGCTCTTTTCCCTCAGCAGGACTTCAGAGAAAATATTAACTCCCTGATAAATAGATTCATCAGGGATGTGTCGATGTGTATAACCAATCCTCATATGTGCCTATTTGGAATGAGCCTCCAGAAATCCTTTGGGGTCATGAGTTCTTTTGGGATAAAATCCCAATTTCAAAGAAACAATCCTGTCTCCCAGTGTTGCAGCCCAAGTTGAAGTTGGGATAACCAAAGGCCCAAGGTCTAAAGGGAATTTAGACCATCCCTTCCTTTTGGGACCAGTGATCTTAAGGTAGACACCATCTGTAACGGTCTGATAAGATATCTCCTCAAGCAACAGTCTGTCAGGGACAACTCTTGGTAGCAAATGTACAGTTCTGCTTCCCTAGACTCTAATGTAAGCAAAGGCTTCTTCCACATACCAGTCACCCAGTGTATGGATGAGAGTTTTGGCATTAGGATAAAAGGCAAGGGCATCTTCCTTGAAAATCTACTAGTAAATTGCACCAAATAAATGGTCGCAGATGTCATAGAGCAAGGAACAAAATTGCTTTCCCATAAGGTAGAACAATAAATATGAATAGGGGGTGAGGACTTAGTCCAACTCCACACCATGGTGGGATACTGAAACTCTGTACAGAAAACATCAATTACAAATGCAGAGAAAAAGAAGTATGGCTTCCTTATAGTTGTTGTTTTCTGATATTTCTCAATGGTTGTCTTTAACTCTGCTGATAAAATTGAAGCCCAAGGGAATGACTGCCCCATTGTTAGGACATGATGAGCGATAGGATCCCATTCAGCTTTGAATACTGAACAATTAGGGAGACCATAAAGTCTCCAGAGCATGGCTTCCAGAAGAGAATAAGGCTCTTTGAACCAGGAAATTGGGTATAAATTATCAGCCCTGTGCATGAAATTTGTCGGTCTGTGCATCCAAGACTTCAACATTTCATTGAAATTGTACCTAGTCTTTGACGACTGAAGGAATGCAACATTGAGGGGTTGAACAACTAGTTTTAGGGCATAAGCTCTGGTAAAAATGTCAGCGTGAAAAGTAGCCAATTGAGACCCTACGCTATCATTGAAAGAGCGGTCTTTAGGGTTAGCATGGTCTATTATCCACTTAACTGCATCAGTGTAGGGAAGGATAGCAGGTCTGGAAGCTATAGTGTGAAGTTGTGAATCCCTAATATTTTCATAGGAGGAGTAGTCACTCTGAATATCAATTAGGTCATCATTGTCAAAGATGGAGTAAATTTTGGACCAATCCATTTGGTATGTCTCAGAAACCTTATCGCTGGTGTCAGCAAGGATGCTGAAGTTTGGGTCTTTGTTCAAAAGATCTTTCAGAGGAGTTTTGCAGCGAGTGTTGCGAGACATGTTTGAAAAACTAGAGAAATCTGATGAATAAATAAACACCCATACGAAAAATAAACTCAAAATAGCAAAAAACATTGAACAATTGAATAAGAAAGTGAGACGAAGCCAACCTGTGCAAGCTGGAAAAAATGGAAAAAATGACCCCTGGTAAAAAGTCACAAAAACGACCACTGGTAAAAAGTCACGAAAACGACCCCTAGTAAAAAGTCGTGAAAATGACCCCTGGTAAAAACTCGCAGTAAAATCCAAACAAATGGAGAAAATGACCCCTAGTAAAAACTGGCACTAAAATCCACACAATAGGCAATTTTTGAAAATGAAAAATGATAAAAGAAAACAGAAACAAAATCAACATATTTAATAATTCCGTCAGGTTACATCTAGGCCATAAGATTAAGACAAATCGATGGCTGAGATCCAATCTGGGAAATGCGGAATACAAGTTGCGGGGGTTTAATTTTTCGAAAATATATACAACGTTCCCGCAATACGCAATCCGCAATTGCGGGTTTTGGGACCACAACTCCAAATAAAAACAAAACAAAGTGTCATCACTTCCTATGATGCCAATTCTCTCTTTGAGGCTCACACGTGTGAGATTTTGGCCTTACAAAATAGAGATCAATTCATGTATAACCAGAATGGTCAAGACCCGAAAGATATAAATAATAAGAAGAGTCGGACGATCCTTCGTTTAGTAGATAATTGTGAACAACAATATCCAGCAATTCACCTGTATCCATACTGGTGAACACAAGAAGGATCGGATGACCCTTCTGGCAGTCTAGAACTAGTATAAAAATAATAATGGGCAAAAGAAGGGTCGGCCGCCCCTTCATTCATAATGGAATTGTGCAAATATTCAACCTATGAAGTATAAGCTGTCAATTCATGTATATCCTGAATGGTGAAAACTGCAAAATACTAATCACAAGAAGGGTCAGCCGACCCTTCATTTAATCTAGAAAAAATGGAGAAAACAACCCCTGGTGAAAACTCGCAGTAAAATCCACATAGCAGGTAAATCAAGGTTGCCATCTATTCAATGCATGTAAATTCTATTTTTAATACTAGAAATATTTTCAAATTATTGGGTGTCCTGCATATACTTTCGTCCAATTTTAAGTCTTAGCTCATTTGATCTCATGGAGGAAGAATATACCTTTGGAAGTGGGAATTGTTCTTGCATGCATTGGAGCAAGCTTAAACCCCTAGATTTTCTTATATATCAAAGGTTCAAAATGATTATAACTTTGTTCCATATGTGTCATGTGACTTTGCATTGTGTTGGGTCCAGGAAATGCCCCTTTTTGGCTACCTCTATTACACCTTTTTGCCCTAATTCCATCCTATTTTTATGAGCTATATCCATGTCTTTCCAAATCAATCTATAACATTGACAGGTATAATTTGTTATTAATGTATTTGTTTTTATGCCTAAGACTATTAAATATTATGGATATTAGTCCTTGGTTTATATTAATTTATGTGATTTTATTTAGCCAAGGTCTAAAAGCACAGGTGTATCATCCTAGCAGCACCAGCTGTGACTCTTCAACATCAGCTCCTCATATTCTAAGGGATAGCGCATCCTCCACACGAGCTATAACAGATTTACACTGTAACGGATCCCATTGAAGAAGAGCTTAGCTGCAACAGACAAGTGGCATTCCAGTTGTCAAGTCTGTTGATCCAATTGCCATCGGGATAGCAACATCCTTTGGTATTAACAGTACTATTCAACACGATGTATCAGTTAGCTGTAACTGCGCAGCATGAAGATCATAGATCTTCATTGCTGAGCTATTTTTGTGGATCTGAAACTGTCTTTCTTTTTGTATAAATCCCAAAAGGCTCTCATAGCCTGGGGTTGGACAATCATTACTGGTGTAAGCTGCAACAGATCATTGAAGCTCATGATCTTCCATTAATAATATGAGAGTAGAGATTCTTCACTTCTGAGTTTTAATTAGCTGTGACTCTCGGCGTCTCTATTAGAAAGCCAGGGCCCGCCTTCTCATAGAGATAGCCAATTTAACTAGGTAGAATAGTGTAATTTCATTTCTGTTGTGTGGTGTGGAAAGTTGCAGACATTGTTGATAGCTGTAACAGAGAATAGTTTAAATTCATTTCTGTTGTGTGGTGTGGAAAGTTGCAGACATTGCTAATAGCTATAACAGAGATTAGCTTCCTTACTGGTAGTTTACAATTGCATCTTGAATAGTTGTAGCAGAGTGGTGTGACAGTCGACTGTGTAGAACAATTCAATTAATTGCATGTGTGTTTTAATCAACTGTAACATCCAAGCTCGATCCCAATCAATTGGTAGTTATTTATGCTTTCTAGGACTTCCAATAATCATCAGTAGAGTTCAAGCTTGTATTTCAATTCTGGTTGTTGTTGTATCTTTAATTGCATACATAGATTAGACAGATAATGTTGGAGTTACAGTAGTCATTGGATAGATCATTTTGGTAAAGGTTGAATGCTGTAATTTGATGATCATAAGGATTTAACTTCTTGCAAAAGTAATCTCATTTCATTTCATTATTAGATCATTAACTTTCTGGATTGATTATGTAAGAAGGATTGTTTCAATTGGGATTTGTAGATGTGTGAATTAGATTAGTTGCTTAGGGAATGAGATGGCTGAGCATCTAGGTAGGATCATTACTTACATTCATTAATCAACTACTTAATCTGTTTATGCATAGATTGTGCTTATTACCTTTGAAATAAAAGACCTTCCTGGGTTTGACAATTTATATTGGTCATTCTTGTTAAATTTTCAGAATTTACTTCAATCTGATCTAGGATCTTAACTGAGAGAACAACATGTACAGCAAATCTACAGCATATCAATCATGGACACAATAATGCAAGAACACAAGAGACACAAATTTTACTTGGGGAAAACCATAAAGGTGAAAAACCCCAATAACTTCCTCAGAGATAGATAGAGCAATGATACAACTAGAATACAAGAGATAGTCTTCTCCTAGTAGCAGATCCTCCTCCTCCACAAGTGTGCCACTCTCCCAAATGTGAGTGAGAGAATAGAATGTGTAAAATGAGAGAGACACACTCTCTATTTATACACTAACTTGACTTGACCTTTACTCAACTAGGTCGGCCTCAACTTAACCACTTAACATAATGCTGACTGGGCCAACCCCCCACTAGGGTGGTCTAATAACCCTTTGACCCACATGGCCGACCCCCAATAGGGTGGTATAATAACCCTTTGACCCACATGACTTATACAGGGCCGACCCCAACAAGGTGGTCTAATAACCCATCAAGTATAAGTTACGACACTTACAATATAAATTACGACACTTCCGTATAGAGGAATAATAACATCTCTATAGGAATACAATATACATATATGTGAAATACATTCCGAAGTTACATATACATCAACACTCCCTCTTAACTAGGAAGGTATGTCTCGACACAGGTCTTCTAGCACAAGTCATCCTCTCTGGATCATCGTCACTGGATAATCGTCATCGAGTCCTCATCATCGTCACTACTTCTTTTATCTCAATCAATCTCTGAATCTACTCGTCATAGGAAGTTCTACAGAGCCAGTCCTTTTTCAGACTAGATGTAGGCCCACCACCTGCAGGTCTTCTTCATCACTGGCCATACTGTGGAATCCTCAGGACTTATTATGTGTGTCACAAAACCTGGCTGCAGCATCCCAGGCTATTACAAGCACACAACTCTACCTGTCGGATCTCTTAGGAGCACATTACATGTGACCCATCACAAAACCTGGCTGAAGCATCCCAGGCTATTACGAGCACACAGGTCTACCTATCGGATCTCCCAGGAGCACATTACATGTGATCCACCACAAAACCTGGCTGAAGCATCCCAGGCTATTACGAGCACACAGCTCTACCTGTCGGATCTCCCAGGAGCACATTACATGTGGTCCACCACAAAACCTGGCTGAAGCATCTGAGGCCTTTTTCATCCTATCCAGATCTCCCAGGAGCAAATTACATGTGGTCATGGAAAAACCTGGCTGAAGCATCTGAGGCCTTTTTCATCCTGTCCAGATCTCCCAGGAACAAATTACATGCCATAGGGAAAAACCTCGCAAGAGCATCTTGGGATGTTACGGGTACACGATTCCGACCTGAAGATCTCCCATGGCACAAATTACATGTCCTCCCAGAGCAATGTCTCGAAAGAGCATCCCAGGATGTTACGGGTACACAACTCCGACCTATAGGATCTCCCATACATGCTCATCTACACAACCTGATCCAAGGCCACAAAGTATCATCCTGATACTCACCATACATCATCCTGATGTACACATGATCATCCTGATCATCATCACTACATCATCTTGATGCATGTCATCTGGAGAAGCTCGTCATCCACGATCATCTTGATCATACAATGCATCCACCTGATGCATACCAAGTATCTACCTGATACATATCATCATACATGATCTACCTGATCATGCAATGTATCCACCTGATACATATCATCATACATGATCTCAGTATCCACCTGATACATATACAGATACATGGTCCAAGCATCCAACATGATGCATAGATACATAAATGATTCAATTGATCATATCCAGCATCCAACATGATGCATATATATATATAAATGATCCCACTGATCATAACAAGCATCCAACATGATGCATATACATATATAGAGTAGTAACTGGAGCATCGTCCTGATGCTCATCATCCATGATCCTCCTAATCATCATAGCAGTGTCCTCTTCAGATCATCTCATCGTCCACAAAGCACAGCCCAGATGCACATCATCCAACACTTACACCACCGACATGGGAGAACACATCTACCACCATTCGGGGAAGGCTCTAGCCCTTACTTTTTCACCATGGGAGAACACATCTACCACCATGTGAAAAATGGCTCAGCAATTACATCACGACCAAGGGAGAACACATCAACCATGTCAGAAAAGCTCATGTGCATCTGCATCTTTCGGACTCATCACGTTTCTTTGAAAGGAACCTCGATCTGAAGTGCACCAAGCCTCTCTCTGAAGTACTCAAACTGCACTCTGGCCAACGGCTTGGTCAATACATCTGCAACCTGCTCATCCATCGCAGCATACTCTGCTTCGGCTGTACTTAGTGCTACGCAGGACTGCTTCCTGCTAAACCAAGAGATCACACCTGATCCCTATCTGCAGCACTGCCTTCCCAATCTGAATCAACATAACCTTGCAGGTTAAACTTTTGATTCACATCATACTTGAGCCCATAATCAATTGTACCCTTCAAGTACCTCAGAATATGCTTTACAACAACCAGGTGAACACTCCTAAGATCCGTCAGGAACTGGCTGAATGTGTTCACCGCAAAGCAAATATTTGGTCTCATGTTCATCAAGTACATAGAGGACCCAATCATCTGACGATACATCGTGACATCAACCAGATTAGATGAAGCATAACACAGAAGCTTCAAGTTCGATGCCATAGGTGTGGCCATAGCCTTGCAGTCCATCATCCCGAACCTCTTCAGGATCTCTACTGCATACTTCCCTCCTCCATGCCAAAAACAAATAGTGCATCATCCCCAAGTTTTTCAACTTGAACTCGGCAGCAAGCTTCCGCTGCATGTCTGCAATCAATCTATCCTCACTTGTTACAAACAGGTCATCCACATAGTAGTATCACTGGATTTTATTCCTCAACCTTGTAGTAAAGGTTGGAATCCACTATACTCTTAGTAAAGCCCAAATTGGATAGAAAGTTGTCTATCCTACCATACCAAGTTATACACATATATGACTCCCTGTCATGTGTCTCAGAATCAAGTGGCTTCTCCACATATACTTCTTCTTCAACTACACCATTCAAGAAGGCTGTCTTGAAATCCATCTGGTGTATCTTCCACTTCATCACTGCAGCCAGAGCAAGTACGAATCTAATGGAAGTGTATCTGGATACAGGAGCAAAAGTCTCTATGCTAGCACCTGCAACATGCTTGATCTTGTAGATCCTCTTGGAAGTCACTACAGACTACCCTTTGGGACTGCATCCCAAACATATTCATGATCGACTGGTACTCCTCGATCATGGCATTCTTCCCAGATCCTGGGAACTTCAATATCTTCAATATTTTCAATAGATAACTTTGTTGTTGAACAAATGTTGTAGTCCTTCTTTTTGTAGGTGATGGTATATGATCTTTCCTACACAACAAGTTAAATTGCATGATTATAAAACATCTCATAGTTTTCAAAACAAATTCTTACACATAAAGAAAAATGTCATACAATCATGCAATTATCTTAGCCAATGCTTCAGTACAACATTTATCCACATTCCGTAACTTTCTAGATGCCTTCCAATCTCTACCGGAACATTGTTAAGAGTGTGCACAACTCCTAACATGTTAGCAAAGAGGTTTCATTATAGATAAGTAGTAATGGAATGTTGTACAGTGCCATAGGCCACTTACCCATGTATATTAGTAGTATACTGTTCATCAATGCAACTATTCTAATATGCATAATACACAACCTAATTCTAGGAACATAAGCATATACATCATTGAATAACATTATTTAAACAAACAACTATGTAAGAAATGACAATTCAAATACTTATGTTTGTTTGATTGTTGGGTTAACTCCCTCTCAGTCTTTGCTTCTTTTTTGCAACTCCATTTTGATGTGGATTGTGAGAAGTGGTCAACTCCCTCTGAATATCTGCATCCTTGCAGAAACTACTGGAGTGTGCTCCCTCTTGATCTTTGCTACCTGGATTACCTGTCCTTGAACTTACATCCATCCTTAATCACTGGATTAGCATGCTAGCTAGTTATGTCTAACATACCCGCATAATGTCTTCTGGTTCTCTTAAATGACTTGTGCTAGTAACCTGTAAGCCATACCTGTCAAGATTGCTTGTAATCTTCTTATGGAAGGCCTTAGCCTCATCTCCCTCTGAGACAGGAACTTCTTCACTTATGCAGGTGACCAATCCATCTTCTTCTAGGATTAACCCAATCCACTTGATTTGCAAGAACTGGACTTGGAGCTGTAATAGGGTTTGTTAGAGAAACCCCAAAAATTCAAATTTTGAATTTCAAACTTTCGAAAGGATAGAAATATGCGCCTTGATGAGCTACTCAAGCTGGTATATTCAGAATTTGAAAACTGCAAAGTTTCACTCCTCAATTTTGCCTTTGAAACTTCCGGATTCACTAGACGTGACTGCGAACTGGGGTTTCATGAAGCCCACTCTTCTGCCCAATCAAAAGGTTTGATCCAAAGCTCTAAGCTTCTATTTTTATGAGGAGCTTCCAGTCGTGGTCACAGATTTCAAAAATTACCATTTTTGCAGAAGCCCTAATTTTCCACTTTTCTGATCAAAGTCTCGAACTAGGGTTTGATCAAGCCCAACCTTCTTCCCAACCAAAAATTCTGATCTTGGTCTCTAAGTTTCGATTTTGATGAGTAGCATTCAGCCATGGTCTCCGATTACAAAAATTCCAACTTTATCCGAAACCCTAAATTCTAGAAGCCATGAATGAAGGTGCCCAAAAATAATTATGTTTTGACATAAATATGTACCTGATTGTTTCTAGTGTAACTCTGAAATTTTTGATCTACAGGGTCTGAAACATTTTCCTGAGATATCCCAACCTATTATCTTTCCATCCCGATAGGTCTGACCTCAATTGGATTCTCTGAGAGAGATTTATACCTAGTGTCGCAACATGACCTCTTTATGCGACAATATAGGAGAGCGAACTTGTACGGTGTGCCACATGTCACTGGTTCAACTTCGGCCTCTAAAACATTTTCCTAAGATATTACAGTCTATGTACTACCTTCCACTTTTTACTAAATTTCATTTGGATCTTCCTAGCCCAAGTTATGACCTTTTTTCCAAGGTCACCTATTTTTGACTCAGATATGGAAGAGGTAGAAACCCAATATTGTACAGATCATAAATCACAAAGTAAAATGAATTAGAGGTTTTCCTTTGGACACAAGGTACATGGCGATCTAATATTCGACCTGTAAACGTTTCAGATCCGAAAACGTCGCCAAAATGTATTTATAGCGAAAGTTCTACGATGACTGGTTTTTGCTATATCAAGCCCTAGCATCGTAAGTGCAACAAGTGTCATACATGCCATATCATGCCTTCTTTCAGGCTAGCTCTGATACCATGCTAAATTTTCAGAATTTACTTCAATCTAATCTAGGATCTTAACTGATAGAACAACATGTACAGCAAATCTACAACATATCAATCATGGACACAATAATGCAAGCACACAAGAGACACAGAGTTTACTTAGGGAAAACCATAAAGGTGAAAAACCCCAATAACTTCCTCAGAGATAGATAGTGCAATGATACAACCAGAATACAAGAGATAGTCTTCTCCTAGAAGTAGAGCCTCCTCCTCCACAAGTGTGCCACTCTCCCAAGTGTGAGTGAGAGAATAGAATGTGTAAAATGAGAGAGACACACTCTCTATTTATACACTAACTTGACTTGACCTTTACTCAACTAGGTCGGCCTCAACTTAACCACTTAACATAATGTTGACTGGGCCGACCCCCCACTAGGGTGGTCTAATAACCCTTTGACCCACATGGACGACCCCCAATAGGGTGGTCTAATAACCCTTTGACCCACATGACTTATACAAGGCCAATCCCAACAAGGTGGTCTAATAACCCATCAAGTATAAGTTACGACACTTACAATATAAATGACGACACTTCCGTATAGAGGAATAATAAAATCTCTATAGGAATACAATATACATATATGTGAAATACATTCTGAAGTTACATATACATCAACAATTCTGTGTGTTAGCTTTAATTAACTGACATATAGAGTGCCCAACACATTGTAGCTCTCTTACCTGATTCTTTGAAGTTTTCTTTGAGCTAGTTGTTAAGTTATTGCATCAATTTTGTTGTACCTAGTCCCAGATAGAATGTGTAGTCAACAAGGTGCTAGAGTCTATTTGAGTCTATATAAATTAACCTACTCCCCTTGACCTCGACCAAGGGGGCAAGGGGGAAACCGAATCATACATTACTTAGATCCCCATGCATTCCATTTTTTCTATTATCTATCCTTTCCTATCATTCTTGCACCTCTAGAGATAATGGAATTTATCTGAGCCATCCATCTTTCATGATCGATCCAGTACCATTGATCTTCTTCCATTCTTATCCCCATGACCTTCCACAGTCTTCAATCTCTCAAATGCCGCCTTCCTCGCACCTTAGATCTGCGTAGTTATTATCAACTGTCGATCTGGCCCCTGTCCGCATCCTTACCATCCAAAGGTGCGGCCTTTACCGAGGTTCATGAATTTGGAATGTACCGATACTCCGTGCATGTTGAATCTATGAACTAAAGCTCTGTTGCTGATGCCTTTCCCCGCCAGATCTGCACTGTCAAAACATGCGGTCCCTACCAAAACTTCGCAAAATTGAAAAGTCCATTTCCCCGTGCATATCAAATCACCGAAGTACCTGTCGTCTGTAGATCTATCCTTCCTCCTGTCTATCTAATTTCCAACTTGCTCACGGGCTAGTAGCACTCCTCCCACGCTTAAACCATCCTATATTACTTTAGCGAACAACACTTGTGGCCATCGATCTCCGTTAAGCTTATGTAACTGTCGATCTTCATCAAGCTTCTGGTAGTCGGATAAAATCTAGGCCGTAAGATTAAGACAAATCGATGTCTGAGATCTAATCTGTGGAATGTAGAAGATGAGTTGTAGGGGTTTATTTATTTGGAAATATATACAACGTTCTCACAATCCGTAACTGTGGGTTGCGGGACTACAACTTGAAATAAAAACAAACCTATCTTTCCTCAATCCGCAATCCGCATTGCGGGTTGCGGGTTGCAGAAACGCATGTTGCAAATCCATTATTCAAACAGTTCCCGCATCCACAATTATGGCAGGCATTTTATCAAACCATAGCTATAGAATGATATGATGGGGCATGCATTTTTCTCAAACCATGAATTATGGCGGGCATTTTCTCAGAGCAATTTTGACTACTTTTTCCATACTTTGTCAATTTCCAAAGTTTCACAAACTTGTCATACTTTTCTGGAACGATGTCAAATTGCAACACTCACACATTCCATGTCATCACTTCCTATGGTGTCAGTTCTCTCTTTGAGGCTCACACGTGTGATATTTTGGCCTGCCAAAACAGAGATCAATTCATGTATAACCAGAATGGTCAAGACTGGAAAACTATAAATCACAAGAAGAGCCGGTCAATCCTTCGTTTAGTAGATAATTATGAACACCAATATCTAGCAATTCACCTGTATCTAGACTGGTTAACACAAGAAGGATCGGGCGACCCTTTTGCCAAGCTAGAACAAGTATGAAAATAATAATGGGCAAAAGAAGGGTCGGCCGCCCCTTCATTTTATGAGGGAATTGTGTAGATATTCAACATACAAAGGATAGGATGTCAATTCATATATATCTAGAATGGAGAAGACTGGAAAAATACTAAGGACAAGAAGGGTTGGCCGACCCTTCATTTAAGCTGTAAAAAATGGCAAAAATGACCCCTGGTAAAAACTCGCAGTAAAATCCACACAGCAGGTAATTTTTGAAGATGAAAAATAATTAAAGGAAACAGAAAAAAAATAACATATTTATTAATTCCATCGGGTTAAATTTGGGCCGTAAGATTAAGACAAATTGACGGCTGAGATCTAATCTGTGGAATGCGGAAGACGTGTTGCGGGGGTTTAATTTTTGGAAATATATACAACGTTCTCACAATCCACAATTTTGGGTTACGGGACTACAACTCGAAATAAAAACAAACCTGAGTTTCCGCAATCCGGATTGCGGGTTGCGGGTTGCGGGTTGTGGGTTGCGTACACGCATGTCGCAAATCCATTATTCAAACACTTCCCTCAATCCGAAATCATGTATAACTAGATAGCCACTTCAACAAGCTATAGCATGATATGATGGTGCATGCATTTTTCCCAAACCATGAATTATGGCGGGCATTCTCTTAGAGCAATTTTGACTATGTTTTCCATACTTTGTTAATTTCCAAAATTTCACAAACTTGTCATACTTTTCCATAATGATGTCAGATAGCACCATAACAACATCATGTGTCTTTCCGGCCGCATCACACATTCCATGTCATCATAGATGCCATGTCATCACTTCCTATCATGTGAGATGTTGTCCTACCAAAATAGAGATCAATTCATGTATAAGCAGAATGGTCAAGATTGGAAAAATATAAATCACAAGAAGGGTTGGTTGACCCTTCATTTAGTAGATAATTGTGAACACCAATATCCAGCAATTCACCTGTATCCAGACTGGTGAACACAATAAGGATCGGACGACCCTTTTGGCAGTCTAGAACTAGTATAAAAATAATATTGGGCAGAAGAAGGGTCGGACACCCCTTCATTTATGAGGGAAATGTGCAAATATTCAATCTACGAAGTATAGGCTGTCAATTGATGTATATAATGAATGGTGAAGACTGTAAAACTACTAAGCACAAGAAGGGTCGATCGACCCTTCATTTAAAAGAGAAATGAATTTTTTTTTAACCTATGAAGGTTGGGGCAACAATTCCCCACTACCAACTTCCATAGAATATGGTAGGGATCGGGACATTGCCTATGTTATAACATGTAAACAATATTTATCCCTACTTCCGACTGTTGATAAGATGGATTGGCCGCCCCTTCTCTTAGTATATAATTGTGAACACCAATAAATGACAATTCACCTATATCCACAATGGTGAACACAAGAATGGGGTGTTGGTTAATGACATTCAACTTCAAATGAAAACAAACCAAAGTTTCCACAATCCGCATTGAGGGTTGTGGAAACGCATGTCACAAATCCATTATTCAAATAGTTCCTGCAATTTGCATTGCGGATTGCGGAAAGGAAGAACGCAAACATTTACAATACTCTTCCTGCAATCCGCATTTGTGGGTTGCGGGTTGCGTACATAAAATCACCGATTATTGGAAAACATTTCCAACCGAAAACCAGAATGGTCGATCATGGAAAAATACTAAGGCTAGGCTGTCATTTTATGTATAACCAAACTAGTCAATCATGGAAAAATACTAAGGCTATGCCGTCATTTCATGTATAACTAGAATGGTCAATAATGGAAAAATCCTAAGCACAAGAAGGGTCAACCAACCCTTCGTTTAGTAGATAATTGAGAACACCGATATCCAGTAATTCAACTATATCCAGAATGGTGAGCACAATAAGGATCGGACAACCCTTCCTGCAGTCTAGAACTAGAATGGAAATAATACTGGGCAAATCGCATGAATTGGGGGGGACCATCGAAGGAGAGAACTAGAGGCACTCTGTACTTGGAGACTTGTAATGTTTTACAATCTTTAAAGAATTTCAATTAGTTTCTATTTTACTTTCTTTTGTTATATGAATCAAATTTCCTTGATTCATTTTGGTTTTTCATACATACATTTACTGACTCTGTTTTGTATTGTTAAATCATAAAACATATAAATCTGTGTGCTTGATTTATAATTCATATGAGTTATATGCAGGTTATGCACCAGTCTATTTCTTTCCTTGATTCATATTGTTTCACATTCTACAATCACAGTGCAATCATTATCGTCATAATTCAATTTGTTAATTAGCTCATCATTGATAGGACAGTCACATTCTTTTTAATACTTTGACTAAAACAACACAAGAATCTTTACTCTTGAAAATATGCATCAACTCTGTTTGGGAATATTATTTCAGAATTGAAGGGCTTAATACAAAATGAGTATATCTTCACGATTTCCAACCCTTACTACATTTCCAAAGAAAACATCTAATCCTTTGAATAAAATAACACGGGAATATTTAGTCTTGAAAATATGCATCAAATCTACTCGGGCATCTTTATTCAAAATTGAAGGGCTCAATACAAAACGAATATCTCTTCATGGGTTCCAACACTTACTACATTGCAGAAAATTGTCTTTTATACATTGTAAAACCTCTCGGGGTAAAACCCTAACTGCTTCATAACTAAAAATAGAAAATTATAAACTAACTATTACATTCCATTTCGGTCAAAATTTATACAATTTCCAAAATTTCTCAGAATATAACAATTGATGTCTTTCTATTCGTTGTAGCTGCTGACAAGGCTTCTTTCTCAAACAGTAGTCTTTAAGTGTGCAAGGTGTACTTCATTTTCCCATATCTCTTCATTGTCTTCTATTGCTCTGTAGAAGGTACCTCATAACTAGTCATCTCCTCAACTAGAACTTTCATCTCTATCTGCTCTGCAATGGAAGTTGTAGGAATCTTTTTAGCTATCATGGCCAGCTGGTCTATAATTTCAAACTCAAGGGAGAGTTTCTTTAGTAGAATTTTCCCTGTTAAAACATGAGTCAAACCTTGAAATTGCTCATGGTTCCTCCCAATGTTATATAGTAAATCCTTATAATTGTACTAGGAAATTAATTCATTATTTTCATCCCAAAAAGAAGGCATCCCCTTTTGTATTACCTTTTCAAATCCCTTTTTGAACGCTTCAACCCATTCCTTCATCTATTCTGCACTAGCCTGAACATTCTCAATGTGAGAATGTTTTCCAAGGACTCTCCTAGCCCAAGTTATGACTCTTACCCTGTTTTCGATAGCCATTGATTTCAGATCACCTTCTGTCAGAGTATTTAAGAAACTTATGGTACCCTGGGCTGTATCTTTTGGTATCTTATCTAAAACTTCTCTCATTGCTTTAAATCTTTGTAAGCTATCATTTGCTATGGCTTCGTTTGTCTTCATAAAATCCAAATAAGGCCTCAATTTTGCAGCCTCATCGATGATTGAATCCCAAATCAAACGCTTTGCACCTTGCAATGCTAGTTGTTCTGTCACTTGGCCTATCATCCTCTGATTTCTGCCTACCAAATCTTTATTGTTTTTTGTCAACTCTTTTATTTCATTTTTCTTTTTCTAATTTTCCTCTTCTAGTCTTTGTTTTTCATCTTTTAGTTCTATGATATCCACCACTTTCAAGCTAACTTGGGACATAGCTTGAACTATATCATCTGTGCTTGCTTCTTTGTTGCCTTTATTTGTTCCTTGCTTCTTTTGTGTTGTATTTTCCAATTTGGCCTTTAGATCTTCAATTTCAGTCTTAAGACTTGATCTATCTTTCTCCCAACTTTCCTCTTTTTCCTCAAACTTGAGCAATTTAGCAAGACAGTCATCCAATTCTCGAGATAAAGTTTCATTTTCTTGTTCTAACACAGTTAATTCAGAGGCTTGAATTATCCGAGTTGTTGGAATTCTAACCTTTTGTTGAGGTAATTGGATATTCTTTTCTTTCTCAGCTAAAAGATTTTTATTGCCTCCCCTCTATTTGGTTCATCATTTCTCTTCACCAGGTCATCTTGTAATCTTTTTATTTGCAGCTGATGAGCTTTGTTCTCTGTTTTCTCTTGCCTCAACTAGATTTGCATCCTGTTCACTGTTTTCTGCAGTTTTTCCACTGTTAAAGCAGATTTCATCATATCGGCATAAGTCACCTCTCCAGTCTGTCTGTGTAGGTGAATTTTATCAGGGATTGTTATCTTCTGCAAATTCAATTTCATTTATGTGACCTTATCATCAGACGATACAGCCAGATTCAAAGTATTTTTGTCTGGATCTCTACAAGTCATCAGAGTAATTCCTAAATCAACAACATTCCTGACTTCTGGAAACAACTTATGCATTGCTTATGCTGTTGTTTGTCTTTCTTGTCCATATTTCATCTCTTGAATGAAATTTGCTAGAATCACCTTCAGCTCTTGCCTCGTCAAATTCGTATTCCTGTACTTGAATTCCTAGCCCTTGGTATTTTTCTTTCTTCATTCCCTTTTCTTTGTCAGACACAACTACTTCATCTTGTTGGCTTGATTTAATCTTTTGGATTCTCTTTCTTCCTCCACCTGCATATCAGTACTTTCATACAAACTTCTTTTACTTGTTGCTTCAACCTTTCCTGGGGTGGGTACCATCTTAGGTACCAACTCAGCTGAAACATTATCCAAGGTAGAAGGATTAGCATGTGAACTTCTCGAAACTTTTGTGTATGATTCATATTGTAGTAAATTTTCTATCTTCGCCAATCCTTCAACCTCTTGGTGATCAAAGGTTGTATTTTTGTTCTCTTTCCTTCTGTCAGAAATGACATGACAAGGATCATAATTAATAGCTGTCGCTTTCCTAAAACTCAGTGCTTCTAAATGTTTTTGTACAAAAGGGAGACCATTCTTGTTCTTGATGATAAAAGGACCAATTTTTAAAGGGAACTTTATATTTGTAGCTTTCTTGAAAAGTAGAAAATGGTCATTTTCTACTATCAATTTTTGTCTGATAAACTCCAAAGCAAAAACTCTCGTAGTAAAAAATGATGGTAGAATATAAGGCTCCCTAACAAATCCATAAAGTCTGATTACTGTATCTTGCTTTCCTAAAAACCAGTCTCCAATTGCTTTTTTTGGGCTTAATTGCATCAGGGTCTTCATCTCTGATAATACTCTAGGAAATTTTCTCCAAACATCAATCTGTATACTTCTGATAAAATAAAATTCATAAAATTAAACATATTGTCTTCCACTGTTTCTGAAAACACATATTGTGGGAAATGTAAATCTTTTTGACTACTAAACAAGAGCATTTTCATTAGGTGTGTCTGGAATCTGAAATGTCTCGAAGTGTGGAAATTCACTAACTGAGAGTGGATGTTCAGAGCCAAGAATTCATCAAATTTAAGGTAGGGTACTTGACTGTAATCCATTTCTAGTTTAGCAACACTTAATCTAAAAAGAAAACTTAATTGGACCTCTGTGACCATGGAATCAGCATCAAACCCTAAAAACTGTGAAATGAGTGACAAAACTAAACATGAATATTCATCAAAGAAATTAATGTCAAGTGGATAGGGGGCATTATCAATGGCAAGGCCAGGTTTTAGACAACTGGTCATGAAGGTTTGTTTGGTCTCAAGGGATGACTCTCTATACTGGCTACCTAGGGATTCTTTGAAAAAATATTCCTGGTGGTGGGAGGAAAACAGGGGTACTACTAGAGCTTTCCTAATAGTAGACGAATTTACACGGCAAATCATTTTCTTTCGTGATGAATTCATAATGGCTCTTTCACTCTGAGAATAATTTTTTGCACACCATGAAACAAATTCTAGAAACCCTGAAGGTTGTTCGGGACATAAATGGATAAAACGAGACTTATAAACATTGTGCACATCCAAATTTTTTTTATATAAACCCTCCAACTTGCTTTTGATTTCTGAAACTGAGAATTTAACCATTATGGGGTCACGAATGTCACTATCTCTGTCCACTAGGGTTTCTCCTATCCTCATAGTTTCAATGTTCTAACAGACGGTTTCACTACTTCATTCCATTATGTAAACAATTGTAGTTACTTTCACAAGTTAAGAGGACCTACCTGGCATGAACAGGATGAATAAACTATGCTCTGTCTCTTTCGAGCAGCACAGACATGTTCCAATCCTTCGTCGTTCGCAACACAAAAGTCAATTTTTGACGTTCCCTTCTCTTTTATACACCACCGAAGGTGGTTTCACAATGCAGGATGGTGGTTTTCCTTACCGCTTTCTCTGATTGAAGAATGATGTGGAGACGACATGCGTACAGCATTATGGTATTTCACAACAGCTCAGACCCCCATTACGTTGGGCATGTTGGCGGTGCGGAAAGATTATGGATCATTGATCTAACTGCCCTTTATCGAATAGACATTGATCTAATCACCCTTTTATCATTCTCCCATGAGGTATGATGGGAATTTTCCCAAGGCCACTTGAACCAGTTTTCCAACACTTGGTCATTTCCAAGATTTTCTCCAAGGTTGATCCTGAAACCCTATTTTGGCAGACTTATAACTTTCTCCTCAGAAATGATTAAGGCAAACTAAGACCATGACTAGATAGCCACTTCAACAAGCTATAGCATGATATGATGGTGTGTGCATTTTTCTCAAACCGTGAATTATGGCAGGCATTCTCTCAGAGCAGTTCTTTCTACTTTTTCCATACTTTGTCAATTTCCAAAGTTTCACAAACTTGTCATACTTTTCCAGAATGATGTCAGATTGAGACACTGACTTAATGATAGCACCAGAACACCATCATGTGAATTTCTAGCCTCATCACACATTCCATGTCGTCATACATGCCATGTCATCACTTCCTATGGTGTCAGTTCTCTCTTTGAGGCTCACACGTGTGAGATTTTGGCCTACCAAAATAGAGATCAATTCATTTATAACCAGAATGGTCAAGACTGGAAAAATACAAATCACAGGAAGGGTCGGCCGACCCTTCATTTAGTAGATAATTGTGAACACAAATATCTAGCAATTCACCTGTATCCAGATTGGTGAACACAAGAAGGATCGGATGACCCTTCTTGCAGTCTAGAATTAGTATGAAAATAATATTGGTCAGAAGAAGGGTTGATTGCCCCTTCATTTATGAGGGAATTGTGCAAATATTCAACCTATGAAGTATAGGCTTTCAATTCATGTATATCCTGAATGGTGAAGACTGCAAAAAAAAACTAACCACAAGAAGGGTCGGCTGACACTTCATTTAAAAGAGAAATAAAAAAATATTTAATCTACGAAGGTTGGGATAACAATTCCCCACTACCAACTTCCGTAGATATGGTAGAGATCAAGACATTGCCTAAGTTATAAAATCTAAACAATATTTCTCTGGACTTCTGATTGCCGACAAGAAGGATTGGCGGATCCTTCTTTTAGTAGATAATTGAGAACACCAATATCCGACAATTCACCTGTATCCAAAATGGTGAACACAAGAAGGATTGAACCACCCTTCTTGCAGTCTAGAACTATTATGAAAATAATAGTGGGCAAAAGAAGGATCAGCCGACCCTTCATTCATTTATCTCGAGCCTCATTCAAAATGGGGTGTTGGTTAATGAAATTCAACTTGAAATGACCTTCATATTATATAGACACCGATTCATTTGATAATTTGTATATTTTTTACAACTTCAAATGACCATCATAATTATCATATCGAAACACCCCAAAAACCAATTTCAAAAGTGGCAATATCAAAAGAAAAAGTATGGTTTTGGAAACTAGATTTGGCACTTTTGGAAACGGATTTGGCTCTTTAGGAACTAGTTTTGTCACTTTTGGAACCTTGATTTGGCACTTTCAGAATCGGTTTTGGTACTTTTGGAATCGGTTTTGGCACTTTCAGAACCGGTTTTGGCACTTTTGGAACCGGTTTTGACACTTTTGGAACCTTGATTTGCCACTTTCGGAACCGGTTTTGGCACTTTAGGGACCTTGATTTCGCACTTTCGGAACTAGTTTTGGCACTTTCAGAACCAGACTTGGCACTTTTGGAACCGATTTTGGCACTTTTGGAACCCGGATTTGCAACTTTTGGAACCAGATTTTGCTTGATTTTGGGGTTTAGAAAGGCTATTTTTTACTTGTCTTCAAAGTGACTTGGACTAGAATAAGTCCAAGTTTAATTAAATTGGCGTTAGACATAAAAAAAAAACTTTAGGTAAACAATTCAAACTTTGGTTCACTATATTTTCTAAGATATGCCCTCTTGAAGTTAGGGTTTCTAAATGGTCTTGAAATGAATTTCAAACATGTCAACCTAGCATCTTCTCTATAACTGCTTTTCTCAGACTTTTAAGATCGAAATTTTCAAGGATCTAAGGAGACATACAGAAGTACTTTAGGTAAAAATGTCAAAACTTTGGTTCTCTATAGTTTATGAGATATTCCTTATGGAATCTAGTTTCAGAATGGTCCTGAAATTAGTTTCAAGCAGGTCACCTTGGCATCTTCTCTGTAACTTCTTTTCTAGAACTTTTCAAACTATGAAATTTCTAGGGATTTAAGGAGACATGCTAAAATACCTCGTGTAAAAAATTATGAATCTGATTTGAAAAATTGAATACATGGCATGCTGTACAAGTTCATTATTGGGAAGTGGCCAAAATAAACAAGCTTTGGGGAAATTACCATTTGGAAATTCAAATTTTGGTTAGACTTTATAAAGGTAGAAGTAACAAGTAGATTCAGTGAAGGTAATGTGATTATTATCATCTTTTGAAGAATTTATATCTATTAAGAATAAATTGTAACTTGAAGGTTGGTGATGCTCAAACAAATAGATTGGTGTGTCTTGCTAAGTTGGTTCTTAGTCATGGGGATTGTTGTTTCCAAAAAATTGGTCTCTACGAAGGTTTATAAGAGTAGGTTGGTTCCTACCAGGGTTTGTACTAGTGGGGATTGTTGTCTCCATTAGAGTGGTATCTACAAAGATATGTAAGAGTAGGTTGGTTCCTACCAGATTTTATACTAGTAGGGATTGGTGTATCCAACAGGTTGGTACCTACAAATATTTTCAACGATAGGTTGTTTCCTACAAAGATTTATAAAAATAAGTTTTGTGGTTTTCTCCTAAAAGAGTTTCCACGTAAATCTTATGTTCCATGTTCTGCAGTTAATAGATCTCATATGTGATTTTTTCTTATGGTTAATGAATGTTTGAAAAAATAAAAATTTGTATTATATTGATTCATCCCCCCCCTTTTAGTATAAGTGTGTTCTCAATAGGTTAGTGGTAGGGGGAGAGGGAGAGAGGGGGGGTGTTTAGGGGTAGGGGGAATAGGGGGACAACGAGAGAAATGGTAGATGTAGCAAGGAGGGATATTAGGAGAGAGAGAGTGGGGGTTAGGGGTGGGGGCTTAGGAGAGAGAGAGAGTGGGGGGGGGGGGGGTAGGGGGTTTTAGGAGAGGGAGGGGTTGGGGGAGAGAGAGAAAGAGGTGGGGGTTATGGGTAGGTGGAGAAGTAGGGTAGATAGAGATAGTGAGGGAGAGGTTTAGTAAGGGTGAGAGAGAGAGAGAGAGGAGTGGTGGTTAGTTGTAGGGGGAGGAGATGGGGGTGGTGGTTAGTGGTTGAGGGGAAGAAATATTAGGAGAGATATAGAGAGGGGGGTTTAGGAATAGGGGGAGTAGGGGAGAGAGAGATAGAGTGATGGGGAACAGGTAGAAAGGTGAGGAGTGGGGGGTTGGGGGTAGAGAGAGAGAGAGAGAGAGAGAGAGAGAGAGATTTGAAATGTGGTTAGTGCTAGGGGGAGGGGGATTAATAGAGATGGAGAGGGGGGTTAGGGGTATGGGGGGGGAGAGGGAGAGAGAGAGAGAGAGAGAGAGAGAGAGAGAGAGAGAGATCATATGGGTGGTTAGTGGTAGGGGGTTATGAGTAGTGGGAGAGAGAGGGGGTGGTTAAGTGTAAAAGGAGGAGTTGGTGGGGAGGGAGAGAGAAAAGGATGGGGAGGTGGTTAGTGGTAAGCAAGAGGTGTATTAGGAGAGATAGATGGGGGGTGTTAGGGGGTTGGTGGAGAGAGAGGGGGGTGGGTTCTAGTTATAGGGGGGAGAGAGAGAGAGAGAGAGAGAGAGAGGGGAGGGGATAGAGGTAAGAGGGTGAGGAGTGGGGGTAGAGAGAGAGGGATATTGGTTAGTGGTAGGGGGAGGGGGGTTAGGAGAGACAAAGAGGAGGGGTTATAGCTAGAGAGAGAGAGAGGAGTTAGGTTTTTAGAGAGATAGAGGGGTGTGGTTAGTGGTAGGAGTAGGAGAGATACATGGAGAGAGGGGGGGGTTATTAAGGGTAGGGGGAGGAGTATGGGGGAGAGGGAGAGTGAGAGAGATAGAGAAAGGGATGTGGGGTGGTTGGTGGTAGGGGGAGAGGGATTAGGTAAGAGAGAGAGAGAGAGAGAGGAGGAGGAGGTGTTAGGGGGTCAACAGAGAGAGAGAAGGGTGGGGGTTATGGCTAGGTGGAGGAATAAGTGAGAGAGAGAGAACGAGTATGTAAGGGTTAGGGTGAGGAGAGAGAGAGAGAGAGAGAGAGGGGAGTGGGGGTTATTAGTAGTGAGAGAGAGATATGGGGGGTGGTTAGTGGAAAGGAGGATTAGTAGAGAGAGAGAGAGAGATGGGGGGAGGTTAACGGTGGGGGGGAGGGATGAGGGGGGTAAGGAGAGATAGAGAGAGGAGGGGTTAGGGTTATGGGTAGTAAGAGAGAGAGAAGGGGGGAGTTAGGTACTGTATGGGGTGAGGAGTGGGGGGTTTGATGATAGTGAAAGGAGGATAAAAAATGAGAGAGTGGGGGGTGGTAGAGCTGATTTGGGGTGGGGGAGAGAGAGAGAGAGAGAGAGAGAGAGAGAGAGAGGTTAGGGGTTTAGGGACTAGGAGGGTATTTAGAGGGGGGTATAATGAGAGAGAGGGGGGGTAGGCGTAGGAGGGAAGAGGGAGAGAGAGAGAGAGAGAGAGAGAGAGAGAGAGAGGTGGGGGTTAGGGGTGCAGTGGGGAGAGAGAGAGAGAGAGAGGAGACGAGGCTAGGGGTAGGGGGAGAGGAGATAGATATATAAATAGATGGGGATTTAGTGGTCTAGGTAGGAGGATAGGGGTTAGTGAGAGAGAGGGAGAGAAAGCGGGGGATAAGGAGGAATGAGAGAGAGAGAGAGATGATTTTAAAAGAGATGAAAAAGTAATGGATGCATGTTATTAACATGTGCAAATTAATAATGAGTGTGAATTATTTTTCAAAAAAAAACGTGCATGTATTAACAACACGTGCATGTTTTATATTTTGAAATAAATGGTTCCAATGAATTTTCCACACACGTGGTGGATACGTTATTTGCTTTCGTTTTAGGTTCAGATTGTCAAACTTGTTGGTTGGGTGTGCAACTAACAAAACATGCTTCCATATCTTTATTTCCCTACTTTTCAACCTCAAATATACATATAGAGAGAGAGAGAGAAAGAGAGAGAGGAGTGGGGATTATTAGTAGTGAGATAGAGAGATGGGGGGTGGTTAGTGGATAGGAGTATTAGGAGAGAGAGAGAGAGAGATGGGGGGAGGCTAGCGGTAGGGGGAGGGGAGAGGGGGATTAGGAGAAATAGAGAGAAGGGGGGTTAGGGGTATGGGTAGTAAGAGAGAGGGGGGGGAGTTAGTTATTGTATGGGGTGAGGAGTGAGGGGTTTGGCGATAGGGAGAGGAGGATAAAAAATGAGAGAGTGGGGGGTGGGAGAGGTGATTTGGGGTGGGCGGAGGAGGGGGTTTGTGGAAGAGAGAGATGTATTGGGGGATTTCGTGAGAGAGAGAGAGAGATCGGGGGATTATGGTTTTGGGGAGGAGGGGGGTGGAGAGAGAGAGAGAGAGAGGTTAGGGTTTATGTACTAGGAGGGAATTTAGCTGCGGGGTAGGAGGGGAGAGGGAGAGAGAGAGAGAGATCGGGGTTAGGGGTGTAGTGGGGAGAGATAGAGAGAGATGAGACGAGGTTAGGGGTAGGGGGGAGGGGAGAGAGATAGATAGATGGTGGGTTAGTGGTTGGGGGGAGGAGAATAGGGGTTAGATAGAGAGGGGGAGAGAAAAAAAGGGTTATGGGGAAATGAGAGAGAGAGAGAGAGAGGGTTTTAAAAGATATGAAAAAGTAATGCATGCATGTTATTAAGATGTGCACGTTAATAACAAGTGTGTATTATTTTTCAAAAAAAAATGTGCACGCATTAATAACGCATGCGTTTTTTATATTTTGAAATAAATGTTGCCAATGGCTTTTCCACACATGTGGTGGATGAGTTATTTGCTTTCGTTTTAGGTTCAGATTGTCAAACTTGTTGGTTGGGTGTGAAACTAACAAAACACACTTGCATTTGTTTATTTCTCTGTTTTTCAACCTCAAATCTACATATGGTCTACACGTTTGTTGCTAATGAAATTAGACACCTTTCTAGATCTATGTGTGCAGATTTCAAATATAGTTTTTTGAGGAAGACACCATTGTTTTATATTTGTTATTCATTTTTATTGGGTCACATGTTGAATTTTTAAAAATCATAGGTTTCTTATTCTCTTTGTAACTTTTGATTGGTTCACCTATTTTGAAACAAAAACAACCATCACAACTACACAGGAATACTTACACATTAAAAAAAAAGTTTCATTGATTGTGTTAAGATCCTCATAGAAGGGCCTAACGCTGCACCTTCTCATTACATAGCTTCACTGACTTTCTTAATTTTAAAAAGTATATAAAATCAACATTGGAAATTATGTAAAAATTGTGCCACAAAATAACACCCTACTAGCTACAACTCTGCAATTTTTTTTCAAAAAAATTCAATGTTTACATACCAAACCAAGGGCCTAAGGCAAACATATGCATTATGTTTTAAAAAAATAATAATGTCCCAATCTTAAGAGAACTCCATTTTCTTAGGGTTACACTAATTTTCCATAAATAAAAGTTATATATTGTGGAAGGTAACTAGATCTTTTTACACCATGTTCTAAAATGTTAAACAGATACCTTTAATATTTATTTTTAGTGATCCTAAAATAAACTTCTTACCTTTTTAAAGTTGGATAAACCAAATTTGTTCATCTTCATCATCATATATGAAAAATATAATTTTAAACAAAATTTTGTTATTAGAATATAAAACAATTATGGAATTAAAAAAAAAAATGTATACTTAAAATGCCAATCCACCATTAAATAAATTTTATTTTTAGAATATAAAAAAATTATGGAATTAAAAAAAAAAAAAAAATTATATTTAAAATGCGAATGAAACATCTGAATCTATGTTGCATCGGTACCCGTACCCTGGGGTAGGGTACACATGTACCCGTACCGGGTACTTGGGTACGTGTAAGGTAAGTTTCATGACATACCCCATACTGTCTCCACGTACCCGAGACATCGTTATTAAAATAGGGGTACTACTTATAGGCTAAATGGTATGGTGCACCCTGCGTTTGGGTACTCCGTACCCCGTGTTTGGGTATTTCAGGGGTATTTCCCAACTCAACAAAATGCAAATCCACAGGGAAAAATGTAATGACCCCCAACCAAAACTGAACTAAATTTTTCTAATTGTGTATGGAGTCTAGTTCAGGAATTATATCAAGCACTTTGCAACACTGTTCAAATTCCACTCAATATTGTCCAAATCTGGTAGACTGATTTTGCATTGATTTACAAGGAATTTTTTTATGGTTTTGTGTTCAAGACTCATGGAACATAATTTGGCTACCAAATGTGCACATAAAAAAATGCATATGTATTTAATACTAAGAAATACACTAACATCAACCCATGAATATATTTGCAACTTTTTATTGCTTGTAACAACAGTACAAATAGGTGTTTAAAATCATATTTCAATTGTACCTTCAGATCTGAGTTTGATTGTTTGTCTAGTACAATGATTTATCAAATTTTATGTATCTTCTAGTCTTGCACTTGATATTTACTATGAGTATATGATTTATCAAATTTTATTTTTCAAATTTTCAATGCGAATATTCATTGTTCAATGAATCATTGAATTTAGAATTGTGCATCATGATTCATAATTTATGAAGAAATATGATCATAATATATGAAGAAATCTCAAATATGAATGTATGATATGACTATGACATGTTATATATATATATAGTACCCCCACGTACCCAAGTACCCTGTTTCAAAAAGTGGTGTCCCCATACTGGATGACTTAGCTTATCTTTTAAGGATTTGGTGGTGATCTCTGCAAATAATTCTCTTACTCTGCAATTATGGCTAACATGAACAACTAGTTCTCTGTTTTCTTGGGTAACAATGTGCATGAGTATACTGCCGCAATAAATTTGGCGAATTTGCCTCTCAAATTCTTGTAAGCTGGTATCATGTATCTCTATGTATACACCACACAACGTTGTGAAACTCATTCCAATTTTAGTTGAAGCAATCAAAGTGATTGTTTGTGACACATTACAATGGCACTAACTAAGTTAAATATGTCCATCCGCATGGGCATTTCCTTCTTAATTTATCTGATGGCAACAGAAAGAATCAGTAGACATCTAGAGGCGTTGTCCATGGTAGACATCAACTCTTCTGCTTCTATGAAGGTTGTGTCATGCCAAAATCCCAGTTGAGCTTCTCCTCAAAACTTGAACAAAGTGGTACTGCACATGCCATGGAACTTTATATCATCCAACCCCTCGGGATTCAACATCATTCCTGCTACTCTAATGGACATGCAGTGCCTGCACAATTTGGGATATTGATGGATAGGTGTATCCAACTACTTAGTTTTGTGGGGATGATTGGTTGTTATACAAAGACTAAATATTAAACTAATTAATATAAACATTAAAGTAACATAAACATTAAACTAATTAGTATAAACATAAAAAGAAATACTATTTAATAAACATACCCATTTTCTTAACAGCAACTTAACTAAATCTTATTTAAATCTTAATCACGATGCATTTGAGCATAACAAGATACGACGACCATGAAATGAATCTCCATTTGAGCATAACAAGATATGACGACCATGAAATGAATCCCCATGGTACACTTGTTGCAGTCGTGTTGATCCAATCAAGAAAATCCAAAATATCAGATAATATCTAAACACCTATCAATGTAATTATATATTTCTCATTCATAGTTTCCCACAATTCTTTCTGAAAACCTTCGTCATTTTGTTTTAGTAGTTCGATGGTAACATTCGATCTTCTTCCTACGCTTTCATGCCAATTTCAGTAGTACATCTCAAACCACCATAAACCATGGAAAATTACGGCTATATGAGACGACAAATCATGACTTCTGTAGTTAAAATACTATGATTTTTTAATAACGGTAATTTTTTTCATCGCAATATATCATATCACACAAGATTTTTTAATAACGGTAATGTTTTTCATCACAATATATCATATCAGACAAGAAATCATGACTTCCGTGGAAAAGATAGCGTGGGTTTTTAGTAACGGAGATGGTTTTAACAACGGTCTTAAATGGAGGAGGTTTTTAATATCTATCTATGAATTTTGATTAAAATCAATTCAGCCATTAAAGAACCATAAACAATAACTATTAACTTAAGAAAAATCGAGACTTTGGGTGGAATATTTACTGTACCCTCGTACATACTAACGACGATATTTATACTTATTAAAAAAATAAAAAATAAATTAAATTATAGATAATTTCATATTTTTTAAAATATTATATTAAGATTTATTTTATCTTCATAATTAATTAATGTTAAGCTTATAATTAATGAATGTTAAACTCATAATTAATTACTGTTAAATACATATTATTCTTATAAAAATTATCAACAACTCTATAAATTATCTTAACATTATATAAATAAAAATTATCAAAAAATTTATAAATTATCTTAAGAAGATTATATAAAGTACAATATTTAATGGGAGTAGTCTAAATATTCTATGTTTTTCAATATTTTTGGGGTATATTTTTTCTGTTTGTTTTGTTGTTGGAAATCTTCAAAAAATGTTAGAGTCACATATGACTACCAAAAATTTCACTAAGTAGAATAATAGACTTCTCCTACGTAAAAGACTTTCATATGTTTTATTGCACCGAAAGTAGCAAGGTATGGGGGAGATATTGTAACGCGGATAAACTTTATGTGACATGGTGTTCATATAAAAAGAAATAAAATGCAAATGATGTCACCAAAAGAAATTATTTTATAAACCCAGATATATCAAGAATCGACTCACATGAGGTTCCTATAAAAAAAACGCAAATGATGTCAGCTTTAAAAATATATATATATTGATTTGATCTTAAACCTAGATATATCAAGAATCCACAGGGATCAAATATCTTGAGATGTAATTTTTTTCTTAATACATGTAAAAAAATTACACCTCTAGAAAAAATTAGATCCCTCTCGGTGCTTGATAGATCTGGTTTAAGATGGATCTATGTTGGTAAAAATAAGAATAATCGGATGTCAAATGTATAATAATTAAATTGCTTTATGAAAACAAGTGAAATTAGCAGCATATAAATGTTTTGATGTAGTTGTTGTGCATAGAATAAAATGATGTAATAATATTAACCAAATTTATGAATTGAAAGTGGGCCGGTGCAAGGTAATGATACTCACTTATGACATGTTAGTTGCAATGACATGCTAGAAAAACAAAAGTCTAGTCATTAAAATGAATTATTAGAGGTACCTACAAAACTTTTTAGAATTAGATGTAAAAAGATGAAACATAGACAATTGGATCACTGATGCAAGAGCATCTTCACAGTTGGCAAGAAATACAGAAGATTTGAATTAGTTGGTTTGCTACAAGAGTGGTTCTTGGAATGACAAGTGGTAGGTTAGGAATAAACTGCATTTTCAGTAGTGCTGTAACCGTCTCGAGCATGATCATAGATGGCTAGGGATGGCTGTTGGTTACCATCATTTCGAGGAATAGGCCTAGGCTCTGTTATTTCTTCGTTTTAAGCTGTTGAATCCATTTTTTTAGGGGTTAGAATATCGTGTGTAGAGATTGAGTACTGGTTTTCTCTTCTTCATGAATCAATAGAACCCAAAAATTATCGAGTGGACTGTATCTTTTGTTTTGAAGCGTGTATTCTCCAGTTATAGAAGATAAATGAATATGTTGCAGTTTTGAGACTGGGTTAAATGTTTAATGTTCTGTTTGAGTGATTTAAATTGCGTGAGAGAGATTAGTTGGGCATAGTGTGTTCGATTGGTAGAAGGAAAACGCAGAGCACTGGCAGGCTGAGCGTTGATGTTTGGAAGTGGAGCAAAATTTTTGTAGAAAACGTTTTTTTTCTAGAGTCTGGAAAAATGCGATTTCTGAGAGTACTGTGTGTTCTCCCCGGGCTCTCGATGGTGAAACCTAGTTTCCTCGGGTTTACATGTGTGCACTGCATCATTTTTGGTACCAGATCCTGAAAGATCAAGGATTCCTATTAAAGAGAAATTGCAGTTAGCCTGGTGAGTAAATAAATTTATTCAGTTTTTTAATCGAATTGGCAGCCCTGGTGTTACATATTTGATAGCAGTTTTGTGGAGGAAATCGATCTACGATTTCGTGGAGGTATGACAATCTGGTTGCAATGATGAAATAAATTTCAATCCCTTGGGGTAAGGAAATCACTGCTTTGAGGTAATATCGTGATTGTTTAAATGCTAGAATCAAAAGGGGGCATGAGTATAGTTATTAAACGTTGGAAGGTACACTGTCTATTTATGCAAAGTTGGGAATTCAATCACTTGGATTTGAATCCTAGTGTGAAGATAACTCTGGGTAGCCTATTTGTTTTTCTCAAAAATTATTTTGTGAAATATAAACCTTAATGACTTGTATTGAGAGCATAAGATATGAATAGGATAGCTTGAAGCTTGGTTGTGAGTGGTGATAGCTTAATTCCTACAATTGCTGAGATGATCCGCCAGCACAATAATGGAATGTGTGAACTAAGCCTAGTTCATAGTGATGGTGATACATTGATACCACAGGTTATAAGTTTTGAGGTATCGTTGTTTTAAATTCTGGCGATTGTGCAGATTTGACAGTTACTGGAATTTTATTTACAGTTGAAAGACAGATATAGAGGAAATGTGTTCGATAGCCTGGAAAGCTAAAGTCTCCACTTCACCGCTCTCTGTGTTGACGTCCGCCATTGTCATCGGAATTGCAATGGACCATACAAGTAATGAATAATTTTAGAACCCTCAGAACCCAGAGCAGAAACAGAAATCCCAAAAAGAAACTCGATCAATATGAATATGAAAGTTTGCAAAGACATATTTCTAATGGTTCCTGAAAATCGTTGAAAATCCCAGTAGTGTTATAAGAACATTGATGTCACTGGAAGTGCTTCTGGAGACTTCTGCAATAGTAGAGCAAGAACATGATTCTATTTGGAGATGATTAGTAGTGAAGAATTTCAAGTTTCATCTTGAGAAGTAAATGAAGTTTGTACATAAAAGGATAGTGACAGAATTAAGTGGATTCTATATGATGTCAGAAAAACATCAATAGCCTTTAAAAGAGCAGATCAGGTTTTAATTTCTGAACGTGGAAGAACCTGTGAGGAGCTCTGCATTGAGAAATTTGCAAGCAAAAAGGAGGACAACTCAATCAAAGTCTAAAGATACAGCGTTGAAGAATCAATTGAAGAAGTGGTAAGTTTATTAGTCTTTCTATTAAGGTTATTCAATATGCAGAAGGTTGCAAAGTTTGTTAGTTGTGATATAGAAAGTAAGGAGACTCTCTATTAGAGAAGTTGTGGTGGTATAACCCCGCATAGAAAAGTGTTGTGACTTTAGTTGGAACATAAAAAGAACAATGAAGTTCTCAAAAGAAGGTGATTGCAAGAGGAAAGCATGGAAAGAGCAAATAAAATGCTCAGAAGGTTCTAAGTGAAGAGAACCAATAGTGCCAAAATATTGAACTTAGTAGAAGTTTGAATAGGCACTTGTAGCAGGTGGAAAGACTTGCTATGGAAGAGGCTTTAGTGCAACTCGTGAAGAAGGAGAAGAAGATGATTGTTGATAGTCATGTAAAGGGTTCAAAGGGAAGCCACCAGGGAGCAAAAGAAGATGCCAAGGTCAATGGCATAAAGAAGAGGATGAGTGATCAGGAATTTGACGAAGAATTTAATGAGATTAAAGTACAACTGAATGTACTAATGGAGCTGCTACAAAAAGGGGAAGAAGACCATAGATATGGTTGGGTTCTTCAGAAGAGAAGAATCAAGTGGAGTCATTTACAGAGTAGACTGAGATATGAAACAAGAGTTCAGCTAGAAGAAGAACTCAGAAAAGGTGAGTTGCGGCATAGGATGTGTGCCGAGGAAGAGATTTACTTATGTGAACCTGAACAAGGGTCTATTCTCGGTGAAAGTAGTGATGAGGATGAAGACATGAGACTAGCTAAAGGTTTTGTGGATCCTTGGAAGGATGAGAACCAGTTGAGAGAGATGATATTTGGGACAGCAAAAGAGGCTATGGAGCCTTATGATTTTGAAACTAATGATTATTGTATGTTGGCAAGTTGCTCAAGCAAGAGAGATGATAGATAGTCATCTAACACTGTCTCGAACCCAGGAAGGAAGATGACTATTCCTAGTCATATGAGAGATTTAAAGAAGAATTATGGCCAAATGAAGAAAGATGTTCAGTTGGAGGACATTCAGAAGACAATTCAAAAGGAGTATGACAAAGAGTTTGTTGAGATCAAAGAAAGATTCAGTAAACTAGAGAAGTTGATTCAAGAGATTAACAAAGATGAGTATTATGTATGGGTGATGAAAAAGAAGAAAGTGAAATGGTTTGCATTGCAGCACAAGAAAATACTACAGTCATTAGATTTGAGGAAGGATAGAGAGCTCAAGAAAGTTGAGTTTGAGCAAGGATTCATAAGGCAGAAAGAAGTCTATTCATGTGAATATGAATCAGAAAGTTTTCTTAGGAAAACTAATGAAGTGGATATAAAATTCATGAAGAATTTGATGAAGCGTTCTAACAATGGAAGTGAACTAAGAGAATTGATGAAGAAATCATCAAAGGGGACCGAAGAGTCTCATGATTTTAAAACTAATGTTTTCTGTGTGAATGCAGGAAATACTGAAGTAGGACAACTATCTCATGTTGTCACAGAAGAAGAGGAAAGCAGAATTATGGATTTTCAAGAGATGAAAGAAGGTTCATACAACCTTATGATGGAGGAGGAGAAGGAGCAGTTGCTAAATACTGTTGTGAAAGACCTTGTAAATATTGGACAGTTATTGCATATTGATGCCAAAGGAGAGCAGCTACTGAGTGTTGTTGTAGATGATCATCAGTTACTGAAGGATGTTAATTTTGAAGACAACCAAGATAAGGAAGGATGGTTGATACTTAATGCAGAGGAAGAAAATGATGAAGATTGTGCAAATATTTTGGGAGAAATTCCAAGTGAGATGATAGGCTTGTGCCATGAGTTAAGTCTTTTGGAGGAGAGACTAGAAAACCAGCGAGCAAGTATTCAAACTGTAAAACAAAAGTTGAATGAGGATGGAGAAGTTTTCATAGATGAAAAATGTGGAAAGGAAGTGGTCAAGGATGTTGGAATACAGAGAAAATATAGTGGAGCATTTCTACTCGAAAATTTGAATAATGCTGATGGGGATTCATATGTAAATACAGGAGGAGATGAAGTGGACAGTAGAGCTAGACTACTTTATAATAATGAGATCTATTCTCATTTATGGAAAAGGAACAAAGAAGAGAAAATTGTTTCAATAGACAATGTTGAATCAAGTAGCAGGGTAAGAGAATCAAAAGAAGACAACGGTCAGATTATTGTAGAGCATCAAGAGTGTGGTGAAGATGATTATGTCTTTAATGACATTAAGAAGAAAGGAGGACAACTACCGAAGGCTGTTATGACAGAGAAGAAGATAACCAGCTTAAATTATTGAAAAGGTTATTGAGAGGAGAGATGTTTCAAGCATCTAACCAAGTAGAAAGGTTTCCCAGCTTTCAAATTAATTATAAATTTGCAGGTATAGTGAAAGCTGAGATGAAAAATAAGGAGATACAGATATCTCATAGAAGTGAAGTTTATTTCACTTACATTGTGAAGGTGTTGAACATAAAATTATTTTTAGGGATAATAAGGGAAATGAAACAGTGAAGTATAACTTAAAGCCTGAAGTGGTGTATGAAGTAGAGAAGGTAAGAGGTTTCAAGCAAAGCAGAATTACTGAGATAGAAAATATAGTTGAAATGGAGACAAAAAATGAAATTTAAGAAGGATATCAATTTAGAAGAAGTGTTTGTCGCTCATGTGTTTATGAGAAGGAAGTTTGGATGGAAAATTGTAATACTTTCATTCAAGATAAAATCCACTTATCATGGAATGATGTTTGTCCATTGGAAAATAAATTGGATAAGGAAATTGAAGAGTTATGGAGACTTATGTTGACACATTCAAGGGGAATGTACAACAGGAAGAAGAAAGAGATGAATTGTTTAAATTATTTGATTGAAGAGGAAGTGACAGATGAATGCAATGGCAGATTACAACATAAAGTTTGGAAACCAGGTGGATGGACGTTGAATGCATATGACCTGGAGGTCATAATATTTCTACCTGAGTCTGATGCAGGAGCATCTTCACAGCTAGCAAGAAATACAGAAGATTTGAATTAGTTGGCTTGCTACAGGAGTGGTTCCTGGAATGACAGGTGGTAGGTTATGAATAAACCGCATTTTCAGTAGTGTTGTAATTGTCTCGAGCATGATCACAGATGGCTAGGGATGGTTGTTGGTTACCCTCATTTCGAGGAAGAGACCTAGGCTCTGTTATTTTTTCATTTTAAGATGTTGAATCCATTGTTTTAGGGGTTAGAATATAGTGTGTAGAGATTGAGAACCTATTTTTCTCCTCTTCATGAATCAATAGACCCCATAAATTATCGAGTGGACTGTATTTTCTGTTTTGAAGTGTTTATTCTCCAGTTATAGAAGATAAATGAATCTGTTCCAGTTTTGAGACTAGGTTAAATGTTTAATGTTCTGTTTGAGTGATTTATATTGCATGAGAGAGATTAGTTGGGCATAGTGTGTTCAATTGGTAGAAGGAAAACGTAGAGCACTGGTAGGTTGAGCGTTGAGGTTTGGAAGTGGAGCAGAATTTTTGTAGAAAACGTTTTTGTTCTAGAGTCTGGAAAAATGCGATTTCTAAGAGTATTGTTTGTTCTCCCCTAGCTCTCAGTGGTGAAATCTAGTTTCCTCGGGTTTACATGTGCGCACTGCATCAATCACCTTCCAGAATATATAACTTTTATTTATGGAAAAGTGGTATAAACACTCAAAAATGTCATTATTCTAAGATTGGTATGTTATTTTTTCTCTAAAACATAATGCATATGTTCGCGTTGGTCCACTGGTTAGTTACGTAAATTGTCAAATTATGTGGAAAAAAATATGTAGAGGCGTACGCAACAGACAAATCTTGTGCAAGGTTATTTTTCCAAAATTTTAAAAGTTAATTTTATATATTTTTTTTAATTAAGAAAGTCAGTGAAGCCCTAAAATGACATGGTCAAGCATTGGTCCACCATATCATGGTCTTAACATAATCAATCAACGTGTTTTTTTAGCTTGTAGGTATTCGTGTACTCTTGTGTGGGTTCTTTTCCGTTTTCGAAATAGGTAAGCCACTCAAAAGTTATAGCCAAAATAAATGACCTATGTTTCTTACAAATTTGACATGAGTGCAGTTAAAAATGAATTAAAAATAGAAAACAATAATAGATTTATTCAAAAAATATATAGTTAGAATATGCACACGGAGCTTGACAAGTGTGTGCAATTTCATCAATAGTGCACCAGTGGAGAATATGCAAAACAAAGGGTGAAAAATATAAAGTTACAGAAATTGGTGTGTTCTACTATACCTTTGTCCGATCCTCAAGGTTTGGAACTCCGAAGCTAGTACTAAACCTGCAAGGGTGCCAAAAAAATTTGAATTTAAACACTTGTACACGCAAATGCGCACACGTGTACTAGCGCACACATGTACTTGCACGCACATGTACTAGTGTGCACGCGTTGTTTAACACCCTCATTTTTTTCTTCCTCTCTCTAAACCCCCCCTCCCTCTCTATAACCCCACCCCCCCTCTCTCTTCCTATCCACGCAATCCCCCCCTCTCTTTCACTCCGCCCAATCCCTCCTCCCTCCCTCACCCCTCTCTCCTTAACCACAAGGGTTAAGATATTTAGTCATCCATTTCCATGAATAATACCTAAATTCATGACATAGGATTTCCTGAGGCTAGCCTTGATTCCAAGTATGAATATGGCTATGTCCATTCTAATGTCTTGGATTCTAGGTATGGTTGTTTGGGCCCTATACATGGTTGAGGGATGGAACCTTGGCTTTAATCCCTAAAATAAGAATGTAATAATCCAAGTTCAAGAAAAACGCCTTAGTCCACTACACACGACCTCTCAAGCATATCCTTCACTATGAGTAGTGATACTAATGATATTACAAATGTATGATCACCGAGTATAGTTCTAAGGGTCTTAGACATGGTTGAGGGGGGGAATTGAGGCCTTATGCCCTAATGAATATTATAGAAATATAGGCTCAATATTGATGCCTCAAACCTAAAAAATGACATCCCAAGGGGATATGGGCACCAATATGAGTTTTCAACCAAAAGGTATGAGTCACAGGGCTCTCAAGAAGGTGATGGGACGAAACATAGGCATTAGTCCCTAAAGGATATTTTTTCACATCCAGAGCCAAAAACAATGTCGTGAACCTACAGACACAACCTCCCAAGAAAAATCTTCACCTCAATTATTAACCACAATAAAAATTATTATGCAACTTCTATAACCCATAGTCATTAACCCTTAACTAATATAAATACCAAAAACTTATAACTCCCAATTCCTTATAAACCTTGTAAATCACAACCCTTAGCCATTATCTCCAAACTCATATACCCCCTAGCCATTTTATACTTAGCAATTATAACTTGTAACCATTATAATCTCAAATCTCTACCACTAAACCCTATGAACCCTACAAACTATAACCCCCTGAAAGTAACAATATTAGTTATAATGCATGCAACTCCTAACCTTTGACCCTTAACACTTGAATATTACAAACTCTAAAGTTGAAACCTTTACCTTTTAAACCAATAAACAAAAATATTTGTGAACCAAAGCTCATAAGCATTATCATCCCTAACCCCTATAACCATTGGCATATAACACTTATCACCAATATACCCTATAACCCCTAATCATTATAATCCATATATAGTAACTCTTATAACCCACAAATCCTATAATATGTATATATTATAACACAAAATCCCTAACTTGCATAACCTATAATCCATATAGTGCATATCCCTTTGTACATATAAATATCCATCCTTATAACCATAAATCAATGACCTCTATATCTCAATCCCCAAACCCTTAATCATTAGTCCCTATCCATTGAAATCCCTAATCCCTAGTACAACTAACCATTATAACTCTTGGCCCACTATAATCCTAAACTAGTATAGTCCCTATAGCTCTTAAATCCTAACACATAATGATATATCCCCCATTCCCTAACACTTATATACCTTAACCCCTATAATCCTAACCACTTAATCCTAACCTCTAAAGTCTTTGTTCAGATAAAAATTAGCCCCTAAACCTTATAACTTATATAACCCATAACTCTTTGCCCTTCTAATAACTAATTAATGTCAACCTTAACTCCTCACCTAAAACACCTAATCCGTTATAGCATGTATAAATCCTAGCCACTACTATCCATTAATCCCAAGCACCTAAAACACCTAACCCATAGAGTCCCTAACCTATAATCCATATTATCTATACCCCTGACCACTATAATCCCAAAATGATAACATGAATTATACCTAAATATTATAACCCTTAATCCCAAATCCCTAACCATTAACTTGTATAAGCTCTAATACTTGAGAATCCTTAGTCATAAGCCCTTACTAGCCATTGACCCAAACAAGCCACAATCATTAGCCCTTATACGTCGCTAAATCCAAACCCTTGACTCTTATAACGTGTATCCTCATAATTCCTATCCCTTATCAACCTTAACCCTAATAACACTCAATAATTATAATTCCTAACACATTAAAACTATAAATTAATGAAATTATAGGGCATAACCACCAGAACCCTTAATTCAGTCAACTCCTAATCACTAACTCTCAGTAATCCTTATTATTAATGTAGATAGAATATCCATTATAACCATCAAACCTTATGATATATTACCAATAGAATCATTATCCCTTATAATCATTAAACACTATGACCCTTAACCAATAAAAATATTAATCCTTAACTATTATATCCATTAAATAAAAACCCAAATAAACCCCAACCCCTATAACCTCTAACCCTTATAACCTCTAATCCTCATCAACACTAAACTCTATCGTCAAACACCCAACCCTTAAAACCTATAACCCATAGAAAATATAAACCTAATGACTAATTGATATCATTCCTAACCCTTATCCATTGTCCACCCTTAAAACTTATAACCCTTAACCACTATAACATATATCCCCTATAACAACTAGAGAAGAAGTGCTATAATTTCTATTTAATGTCCTATAACCCATTTTGAATCTAATAAAAAAGACATAACTCATAACCATATCACCTCTAACCCTTCATACATGTCCCACTTCCACTATGATGTAATCCCTTTTGATTATAACCCTTAAAACTGAACGTTTGTAGCCCCCTAACTCCTACTAGTAATAATTATAACCCTCAAACCCTAAATTTTGTATCCCCCTAACCCTTACTAGTAATAATTATAACCCTTAAAACCTATCACTCTAAATGCCCTAATCCCTAAACCCTTCCCTTAATCCCTATAAACCCATACATTTTTAAAACCTATCCCATATAATTGTTTATCCCTTAATTTCATCACTACTAACATATATAATCCATAGTCCATAACTATTACAACCCTTAACCCATATAAAACATGACTCGTAACCTCTAACCATCTTAACCCTTAACCAATCATCCATATAACACTTAACATCTAAATTCAAACCCATAACTCTAGTCTAATATCTTGTATAATTCTAATATCCTGTATAATTCCTAACTCTCATGGAAACCCACATCACCCTAATCCTTAACTTCTAACCTTTGTAACTGGTAATGTATATCATTCTTAATTTTTAATCACTATAGCCACTAACAACTATAATACCTATATTTTGAAATCTATAACCCCTAACCATTATATTCCTTCTAAATTTGCTCATAATTTACCATTTAGCATTATACCTAAATTGCTTAACCATTGTCCACCAACACCTAAACTAAATAATCGGTAACCTGTTTAACCACTAACCTCGAATCCCTTATTCATAAATCCTTATCCCATAATTTCCAACCCTTAATCAATGTAATCTCTAACTAGAAACCACTATAATCCATAATCCATAAGACCCCTCGTCCTTAATCCCTATCAACATCTACCAAAAACCATAATCCCTTATGTTTATATCCCATGACCCCCATCAAACCTAACACTTTCCCCTCTCCCTTATTACTTCTATCACTTATATTCCACTACCCTAAAAAACCTTAACTAGTTTTATTCCATAAACATTATAAACTTTAACTAGTAAACTCTCCAATCCATAATATTCATCACCCATACAATCCCCAATATTTATGCATCACAGCCTCTAATATACCTAGCCCCACACCCTTAATTGATATAATCTCTCATACTAGTCACCTCGTAACCATGCCCAGTTATAACAACTCTAGCGTCTTACTTATATAATCCCTCTAGCATAACAAATATAAGCCTAATCCTTATGGTTTGTAAACCCTTTCATCCCCAACCCTTAACCATATAAATATTATCCCATATAACCCCTAACCATACCATTGTAATCCCCAACCCCTAACTAATGTATTACCTAATATGTTATACATATAACCCCTAATTTTATAATGGTAAATCCTTATAGCCAATATCACTAAACCATCATAACCCCTAACAAGTAACCTTTATAAACACATAACCCAAATAATCATTCACCATATCACCCCTAACCTCCCACCGCATACCTCTAACAACATAACCATTGATCCCTATAACCCTTATGTATTAACACCTATAACATTTAACCCCCATTAACTTAAAACCTTACCACGTAACCTCAAACCCTAAATTGTTACTATGTTTAAAACATATAACCCGTTACGTGTTACCCCCACCACCATTAACCCATATTTTGGATAAAATATAATGATTATAAATTCTCATCGTTAGCCGCTAGAAATTCATAATAGAAATTCATAACTAGCAACCAATATTGCATGGAACCATTTAACCCCTAAATCCTATCACCCTAAACCCTAACCCATAATCCCTAACATGTATAACTATTAAATGCCTACTGGTATCACCCTTAAAGTATATCAAATATAAACCAAAAATACTATAACCTTAAAATATTTACCTATAAGCCTTATCCCATAACCATTAAAACCCTAACTCCTACAACCTTAACCCCTATACCCTCTAACCCTTAAAATTGAAAACTCACCATATCACCTTAAATATCTCATCTCATACCCCTAACCAATGACCTCTATAACCTCTAGCCTTCATTTAACGTAAAACCTTGCCATGTAACCCCCACCACTAAATTGTTATCACATCTAACACCTATTAGGTTACACCCACCACCCCTAACCCATATTATGTATAAATTGTAATTAGTATAACCACTCACCCCTATCCACAATAACCCTTAATCAATAACCCATAATTCACATAACCATTTGACCCATAAATATTATCACCCTAAATCCTATCCCATAGCCCCAAATCCTTATAACCCCTAACCTATTAAAATATTAACTCCTTACCCCTACAACCCTTAAAGACTATCAATTTTGAACACTAAAATATATACCCTTAACCCCATAACCTTAACAAATCTTAACCTACAATCCTTATAACCCTAACCCCTACCACCTTTAACCCATATAAACTCTAACCCTTATAACCCCTAAATATTTCTAACTAATAATCCTTATAATTCATAACATATTAACATCAACCAACACAACCCCAAAATAATAACCTAAATAATCCCTAACCCATATACACCATAACCCTATCACCCATAAACATTGAACTATAGTATTCAAACCCTAACCTGTATATCAACTAAATGTTATTATACTTAAATGATAACAAATAATAAAGGGAATCCTTTAAAAAAATCCTAAAAAAAACACTATCACATTTAAACCTTGATCCTCATCATCCTTGACCCATAATCAATAACCAATAAACCCTTAACTCTAAAACAAATAACACCTAACCCTAAATTCTTGACCAATAAAACCCCTCCTAACCATAGAACTTATAATACATATCCCCAATGATCCATGACCCTTATAACCTATCACCCATTATCCCTATGCCATATTACCCCCTAACCATAAAAATGTATAACCCCTAAACCCTTTCACACTTTACCCCCACTACCCTCATCCCCTATTCCACAAATATTAATATTTGTAATTTGTAACCACCCCTATAATCCATGTCACTACTAATCTCTATTACTTATAATCAATATAAACCCATTATCGACCCTAACTACTATAATCCATAACATATAACCATTATAAGCCCTCACTAGTAACTCCTACCACTTAGAAGAACTATAAGCAAGAGCCCTTATGAACCCTACTATCTATAGTAAAATCGTTGTTATAACCTTTACTTGTATGGACTTTATAATAATTTAATAGTGTTAACCCCAAACACCTTAACCCTTAAATCCTAGTTAACCCAAATCACCTTAACCCCCTAATCCACAAGCTCTAAATCCCAAAACCCCTAAGCACATAAACACTTGGGGATTATGGTTTAGTTCAGGGCTTAAAGGCCTTTAGGGGTGAGGGTCTCTACGAATAAATAGACAAATAGGTATTTATTTGGAAATAAATGCACTAAACGTTACCCACTGAAAAATTCAACGTTACATAGAGGTGCGCACGTGCTAGTCCTTCCACCTGCATGTCCCTGCTGAACATGAAAATTTCCAAATGAACAGCACTCTTCGCCTGCATTTTTTCACTCATATCAGATTTTTTTTGCTCCTCTCACACACAGCTCGAAAATCACTTGCATTTTGGATTGAATTCGCACACCTCTTGGATTTTATTTGGAAATTTGGATTGAATACACACCAATTGGACTATATTTGGCTCTTTGGATTGAATACACACCAATTGGACTCTATTTGGCTCTTTGGATTGAATACACACCATTTGGACTCTATTTGGTTCTTTGGATTGAATTATCATGTTACTTGGACACACTTGAACTCTTCTTACATCTAGTCGATACATAAAAAGACCATTTTACATTGCAAGAAAAAACAAATCCTTGAGGTTTGGTGACATTTTTTCCTTATGAATTGTATTTTAGTTTTCATTCACTTTGTTTGAATTGTATGTATTGTATTTTTTCCTCATGAATTGTACGCTAAGTGTATTTTAGTCTTCTTAATCTTCATCGTAGACAATAAAAAATATCTTACCACAAAAAAAACTACAACATGCACCAAACAATGCTTTCAACCTTTCATAAAGATAACCAAAAAAACTTACTTGCATCACCACCGATAACCTTTCATAATCACATAACTCCATCCAATACACAAACATTTGTTGAATTCCTCATTATTTCACTACAACAACTCACACAAACACCAAAAGGATCAAATTCTTAATCTTTAGGGACGATTTTCCCTCATCCAAAACATGAAAATGAAGTGAGCAGGAGATTCTCCTTTTATAGGAAATGTGCTCGAACTAAAACCCCATACCACCATCCAATACCATCTACTAACCCAAACTATTATCAAAAAACCATGTTCGAAGTGCCAAGCTACCGAAATGGGGCTCATTGTACGTTGTTTCACGATTATAAGAAAACATTTCAAACTGAAGTCCTAGAGGTGATGTTGTTGTTATTTCTAGGGCATTCTCAATAGCTTTTAAATATGCTAATATACCCCAAGTTATAGGTATACTCATATCTTCATACAATGATATTTCATCTAGTTTATCTCATTGTTTTCTATTCTTTATAAACTTTTTGTTTTCACTGAGTGTCAACGCGATTTTCTAGGTATACAAGTAACACAAGCTCTATTATGTACATATTAATGGGATGTTTAGTATTCAATTGGAAAGTTATTTTGTGTCCAATAACAGTATTAGAGACCAAAATCATGTAAAGTTGATTGTCTACAAGAACAAGGAAATCACTTAAATAGATTATGGAATTCTTAAATGAAGTAACCAACCATTACACTCATTGTTGGAAGGGTGGTATTTCCAAAAGAGTCAAACAATATATTCTAATCCAACATATCACAAGAATTTGGAGCAAATAGCATGGGTTCTCTAGAAAAACAATCATCTAGGCTATGTGAAGGAGAGAATCACCAAAACCATACATGGTAGGGTTAAATTAAATTCAAATTACAAAACCACAACAAGACCACTCACATTGAAGGAGATTTTGACTACGTGACTAAGAGTGCATGCCCTAATGAATTAGGTAAGTTTTGGTACCCAAGGGAGGATCCTCAACTAACCAATATCCCAATAGCACTTAAGGCTCAACTGGAATCCTAATTAGCAGGAGAGGCACCCAAGTGGGTTTGCCAATGTGCACTACATGGAGCAGGGGGAGGGCACTGACACCCCCCACCTAGGGCCCCCCCTAATCCAACACCCAACACATACGACAAACAACTATATAGTCGAGGATAGTTAGACACTTTCGTCAAATGCAATGCCCACACACAAATGTAAAGAATATAGTACATACACAAGAAAAACATCTACTATAGCTAAACATGTGACCAATGAAGACCAAATGTGAAATGAGGACCCTGCCATGGTAATAGACATAAAATGGAAAACCACAACCACACATTTAGACAAAAGTGAGTTTGCACTCAAAATGAGGGAATTCACCATACTGCAATTCATGTTTCCATCCCTTTAGGAAAACTTCACATGCATAAAAAATATTTGAAAACTAATCGTATACATCATATATATAACAGAAGAGAGCACTCCAAAGAAGATATACAAATGAATGTGTGTTGTGTTGTGATGTGATGTTTGGAAATACTCTTTCCTTCCTCTATCTATATGAGAGGTAAGGGAGGCAAACAATATAAGTAATCCACACACTAGCTCAAGTCAACTAATTTGTATAAATAAAGCTTACTAAACATAAGTAATCCACACACTGGCGAAGTGCTCCACTTGTAGAGTACAAGTGTCAAGATCCAATTATGATGTCCTGCACAATAGGGACCCAAGGTGATGTACATATGTAAGGAAAGACCATCAATCCATCTTCATTCCTCCAAAAAGGAAACCCTGGCACCAGATCCTATCTAGCTATTGTGTCCCTCCTCCGTAAAACACATTTCTCCTCGTATCATGTAGGGTGTTCTCCCACCAAGTGAATACTCCATGTGGCCATCATGAAAGGTGTCTTCCATCGAGGTGTTGATGTATATGTAACTTCGGAATGTATTTCATCTGTGTATTTTATATATATTTATTGTACCCTTATAAGAGAGGTGTTATTTCTCTATAAGGAAGTGTCATCATGTGGATTGACAAGTGTCGCAAGTGTGTGTACTTGCCGATGGGTTATTAGACCACCATGTGGGGTAGGCCCTGAATTATATATAATATAATGTGGATGTACCTAGCTAGACAAGTCGGCCGCATAAGGTCACTGGGAAAAAAGGTTAGTATAAATAGAGATCGGAGATCTCTATTTTACTTACTTGGAAAAGTAACTCACTCTCACTCAAAAAGTGGCGCACTAGCGAGGAGGAGGATCATCCACTTCTAGGAGACTATCTCAGTGTTATTTGGTTGTACTTTGGTTGAGCCATTGCTCTCTCTATCTCTGAGGAAGTTGTGGGGTTTTTGACCTTAGGGTTTTCCCCACGGAAACTCTGTGTCTCTTGTCTCTTATGCTTTTGATTCTTGTGATGCTTGTCATATTGTGATTGTCATGCATTGATATACTGTATATGTTATTCTCTCAACAAATATCCTAGAGTATAATGAATTAATGCTCAAAATTTAACATGGTATCAGAGCTAACTTGAGAAGAAGACATTTTGCAGTGACGGAAGCTTGAGTTCCTTGTTTATTGGGTTTCTCTCCACAAATTTTTGAAAATCAGTATAATAGATTGACTCTACTCATCAAGGCGCATCTATCTGTCCAGTCAGAATTCAATTCCGAGCATTTTCAGATTTGGCCCTAAAAATTAGGGTTTCCATAAAAATAGCAATTTCTGAAATCTGAAGACATAGCTGGAAGCGCCTTGCAAAAATCGAAGGTTAGAACTTTGGATCGATATTTTTGGCTGGGTAGATCTCCGGGAAACTCAAACCCTAATTCAGGGCTCTCCCTAGTGAACCCGGGAGGACAAAAAGGAAATTCTGAAGGGCAAAACTTTGTTGATCTAGAATTCTGAATGCACCAGGCTGATCAGATCATCAAGGCGCATCTTTCTATCCTTTCAGAAATTTGAAATTCATATTTTGAATTTTTAGGGTTTTTTCGACAAACCCTAATCCGGGACCAAATCCAGTTTTCAGCATTTCAAGTGGTAAGATCTAAATCTTTTCTATTTCCATTTGAAGTACTCTTTAAGATGTCTCACCACACCAAGCTTGAGGATAAGCTTGAAGGAGCTGATAACTTCCGAGCTTGGAAGTATAGGATTGGGTTAATCCTGGAAGAAAATGAGTTGGACTCATATGTGAAAGAAGACATCCCTATCCCAGAGGATGAAGAAGCCAAGGTATTGCATAAGAAGAACCTGGTCAAGGCAAAGAGAATCATTGTTGATTCCATTAAAGATCATCTCATACCCCATGTGTCCTCTCTAAAGACATCCAAGGAGATGTTTGACTCTTTGACCAAGCTATTTGAAGGGAACAACATAAATCGGAAGATGACCCTGCAGAACCAATTGAAAGGAGTAAAGTTTCAGAATGGAGAAACCATTCAATCTTATTTTTCAAGGGTCTCCCAGATCAAGGAACAACTAGAAGTAGTGGATGAAATGGTGGAGAATGGTGAAATGGTGATGACCACACTAAATGGCCTACCCAGGTCATGGGATTCCTTCATTCAAGGAATTTGTGCAAGGAAGAAGATGATCTCCTTCAACAGATTGCGGGAAGAATGCTCTCAAGAAGAAGCTAGACTTATAGCTCGTGAGGAAAAGATGGGAGGTGAAGATCAAGCTCTTGCAGCTCACACCAAAAGAAGCAAAACCAAGAAGGAGCACCCTCGCCACAATAGATCCTATCAAAAGAGTAAGAAGGACCTAAGATGATTCACATGCAATGAGAAGGGTCACTTTGCTTCAGATTGTCCCAAGAACAAAAGGGATAATAACAACAATAAGAAGAAGAAGGGCAACAAAAGAAGGTTTCATGCTCATGCTGCCGAAGATGACGAACCCCCAAAGAATAAGGCTAGGGCAGAAAGTGATAGTGATGATGACTCATCAAGTGAAGAAGAGCATGTTCTGATCTCTGCTCTCACAGGTACTATCTCCCATGGTTGTAATGATTGGTTAATTGACAGTGGGGCTTCCAAACACATGACTGGGTTTAAGGAATCTTTTGTGAACCTATCTGAACATGAATCACCCCATAAGGTGAAACTTGGGGATGATTATCAATACCCAATCAAAGGAAGTGGTGAAGCCTCCTACAACCTAGATTCTAGAAAATCCTTGAAGATGAAAGAATTCCTTTATGTACCTGGGCTCAAGAATAACTTACTGTCCATCTCTGCATTGGATGCAAAAGGTATGAGAGTTGAATTTGTAGATGGAAAAGTCCTAATGTGGCCAAAGGGAAAGAACATAGATGATGCAGTAGTGATTGGAGAGCTAGAGGGAGGTTTGTATAAATTGAAGGGACAACCTGAACATGCCATGGTACATGAATCCATGGAGCCAAGTGAACTTTGGCATAGAATACTTGCTCATATGCACTATAGAGCACTTCCAATTGCAAGCAAGGCAGTAGAGGGTCTTCCTGAAATCAAGACCAAACATGAAGGTGTTTGCAAAGGATGTGCAAAAGGTAAGAATATTACGAAGGCTTTCCCAAGTAGTGAAAGCAAGGCAAAAGACATCCTGGAAATCATCCACTCAGATGTATGTGGTCCTATGTCATCCAGTTCCCTGAGTGGGTATGTTTACTATGTCTCAATTATTGATGACTTCTCCAGGAAGACTTGGGTATACTTCTTGAAGAGCAAAGATGAGGTGTTTGATAAATTCAAGGAATTCAAAACCTTGATGGAGAATCAAACTGACAAGAAGATCAAAACATTTAGATCCGACAATGGTGGAGAATTCACCTCAAGTGATTTCAAGAAGCTTTGTAGTGATTCAGGGATTAGGAGGGAGTTGACTGCCCCATATAATCCTCAACAGAATGGAGTTGTAGAAAGGAAGAACAGAACTATCATGGAAGCAGCAAGGGCAATGCTGCATGACCAGGATCTACCTTTGCATCTGTGGGCAGAAGCAGCTAGAACAGCTGTATATGTGCAGAATAGAACACCCCACAAGATATTGGACAACAAGACACCAGAAGAGGTCTTTTCTGGTAAGAAACCTGAAGTCAATGATCTCAGAATATTTGGTTGTCCAGTATACACTCATGTCCCAAAGGAAAAGAGGACTAAACTAGATCCTTCAGTAAAGAAGGGTATCTTTGTGGGTTACAGTGAAAGCTCGAAGGCTTACAGAATATACTTTCCAAGGTTCAAGAAGATTGATGTCAGCAGGGATGTAGCATTTGATGAAAACTCAGCATTCATCAAATCAAGGAAGGCACCTATCGAAGTTTATGAAGAACCTAAGGAAACCAGATTTCAAAACACTACCATGACTGAAGTAGTTCCAGAAGTTTTTCGTGAGTTTGAAGATCCACAAGAACCTGTAGATCCACACCGTGAGGATAAATCTCATAAGAGGAAACCTGCATGGGCTAGAGAGCTCATTCAAGATGCAGAAAGATTTGGCATTCCAGAAGAAGAACACAGAGCAAAGAAGAGAACTAGATCACATACCAGCTATGTTGCTTTACTCTATGACATTATGAACAAAGAACCTTCCAGTTATGAAGAAGCAGCAGAAAGGAAAGAATGGAAGGATGCCATGGTTGAGGAATACCAATCAATAATGAAGAATGATGTTTGGGATGTTGTCCCAAGACCTAAAGAGAAGTCTATTGTGACTTCTAAATGGATCTTCAAAATCAAGCATGCTACAGATGGCAGTGTAGAGAAATACAAGGCAAGATTCGTAGCTCATGGCTTCTCTCAGAAAGAGGGAATAGATTATGAAGAAACTTTTACACCTGTAGCCAGGTATACTTCCATCAGAACAGTACTTGCCCTGGCTACAGCTATGAAATGGAAAATACACCAGATGGATGTCAAGACTGCTTTCTTGAATGGTGTAGTTGAAGAGGAAGTATATGTGGAGCAGCCACTCAGTTTTGAAATACATGACAGGGAGTCATATGTGTGCAGATTGAAGAAAGCCTTGTACAGCTTGAAACAAGCTCCTAGAACCTGGTATGGTAGAATGGATAGTTTCCTATCTAGTTTGGGCTTTACCAAGAGTAAAGCGGATTCCAACCTTTACTACAAGGTTGAGGAACGGAATCCTGTGATCCTACTCCTATATGTAGATGACTTATTTGTAACAAGAGATGACAGACTGATTGCAGATACTAAGAGGAAGCTTGCTGTTGAATTCGATATGAAAGATTTGGGAATGATGCACTATTTCCTAGGTATGGAGGTGTGGCAGAGTGCAGGTGGGATCTTCCTTGGACAGGGGAAATACATAGTAGATATCCTGAAGAGATTTGGGATGATGGATTGCAAGGACATGGCCACACCTATGGCATTGAATCTAAAGCTTCTACGTGATGCTTCATCTGAGTCGGTTGATGTCTTTATGTATCGTCAGATGATTGGGTCCTTGATGTACCTGATGAACACGAGACCAAATATTTGCTTTGCTGTGAACACATTGAGTCAGTTCCTGATGGATCCGAGAAGTGTTCACCTGGTTGCTGTAAAGCATGTTCTGAGGTACCTGAAGGGTACAGTGGATTTTGGGCTCAAGTATGAAGCGAATCAAAAGTTTAACCTGCAGGGTTATGTTGATTCAGATTGGGCTGGCAGTGCTGCAGATAGGAAGAGCACATCTGGGTGTTGCTTCAGTATGGGATCAGGTGTGATCTCATGGTTTAGCAGGAAGCGGTCCTGCGTGGCACTGAGTACAACTGAGGTAGAGTATGTTGCATCCTGTTCAGCTAGTTGTGAGGCAGTATGGCTACAGAAGCTACTGTCCGAGTTATTTGATCTCCCGTTGGATGCTACTGGTATCTTCTGTGATAACCAGAGTTGTGTGAAGCTATCCGAGAATCCAGTGTTTCATGACAGGTCGAATCACATAGAGATCCAATATCACTATATCAGGGATATGTTGCAGAGAGGAGCTGTGAAGCTCCTGTATGTTGCGACGGACGAGCAGATTGCAGATGTGCTGACGAAGCCACTAGCCAGTGTGAAGTTCGAGTACTTCATAGAAAGGCTTGGCGTTCTTCAAATCGATGACACTTCGAGGAAGAAGTGATGGACACATTTGTTGAAGCCATTCCATGCATGTTGGAAGGAGGATCCTTCACATTGCTATGGATGTAAGCACTGGATGATGAGCATCAGGATGATGTTCTGGTTTCTGCTGGATATGATCAGTTGGATCATTTTTATGTATGTATGTATGCATCATGTTGGATGCTGGATATGATCAGTTGGATCATTTATATGTATGTACATATCATGTTGGATGCTGGATATGATCAGTTGGATCATTTATATATATGTACGCATCATGTTGGATGCTGGATATGATCGGTTGGATCATGTGTATGTATTTTGTATATGAATCATGTTGGATTCTTGGACCATGTATCTGTATATGTATCAGGTGGATACATTGTATGAACAGGTAGATCATGTATATTGACATGTATCAGATATGATCAGGTAGATCATGTGTATTGATATGTATCATATATGATCAGGTAGATTATGTATGTTGATGGATACATTGTGTGGATCCTGTATCTATGTATCAGGTGGATACACTATGTATGATGATATGTATCAGGTAGATACGTGGTGTGCATCAGATGGATGCATTGTATGATCAGGATGATCGTGGATGACGAGCTTCTCCAGATGACATGCAGCAGGATGTTGTAGTGATGATGATCAGAGTGATCATGTGTACATCAGGATGATGTATGGTGAGTATCAGATGATACTGTGTGGTTGTGAATCAGGTTGTGCAGGTAAGCATGTAATTTGTGCCCTGGGAGATTTGCAGATGGTATTTCGAGGTTTTGCCTATGGCATGTAATTCGGTGCCCTGGGACATCTGGCAAATGCTCTTTCGAGGTTTTGCTTGGGAGGATATATAATTTGTGCCCTGGGAGATCTACAGATAGTCTTTCGAGGTTTTTCCTATGGCATGTAATTCGGTGCCCTGGGATATCTGGCAGATGCTCTTTCGAGGTTTTGTCCTATGGCATGTAATTTTCTCCTAGGAGATCTGGACAGGATGAAAAAGGCCTCAGATGCTTCAGCCAGGTTTTGCCATGACCACATGTAATTTTCTCCTGGGAGATCTGGACAGGATGAAAAAGGCCTCAGATGCTTCAGCCAGGTTTTGTGGTGGACCACATGTAATGTGCTCTTGAGAGATCCGACAGGTAGAGCTGTGTGCTCGTAACATCCTGGGATGCTTCAGCCAGGTTTTGTGGTGAGATCACATGTAATGTGCCCCTGGGAGATCCGACAGCTAGAGCCGTGTGCTCGTAACAGCCTGGGATGCTCCAGCCAGGTTTTGTGATGGGTCACACATAATTTTCTCTTGGGAGATCCGTCAGGTAGAGCTATGTGCTCGTAATAGCCTGGGATGCTGCAACCAGGTTTTGTGACACACGTAATAAGTCCTGAGGATTCCATAGTATGGCCAGTGATGATGAAGACCTGTAGGTGGTGGGCCTACATCCAGTATGAAAAAGGACTGGCTCTGTAGAACTTCCTATGACGAGTAGAGTCAGATATTGGTTGAGATAGCAGCAGCAGTGATGATGATGATGACGATGATCCCGAGAAGAAGACTTGTCTAGCATATCTGTGTCGAGAAATACCTTCCTAGTTAAGAGGGAGTGTTGATGTATATGTAACTTCGGAATGTATTTCATCTGTGTATTTTATATATATTTATTGTACCCTTATAAGAGAGGTGTTATTCCTCTATAAGGAAGTGTCATCATGTGGATTGACAAGTGTCTCAAGTGTGTGTACGTGTCGATGGGTTATTAGACCACCATGTCGGGTTGGCCCTGAATTATATATAATATAATGTGGATGTACCTAGCTAGACAAGTCGGCCCCATAAGGTCACTCGGAAAAAAGGTTAATATAAATAGAGATCGAAGATCTCTATTTTACTTACTCAGAAAAATAACTCACTCTCACTCAAAAAGTGGCGCACTAGTGAGGAGGAGGATCATCTGCTTCTAGGAGACTATCTCAGTGTTATTTGGTTGTACTTTGGTTGAGCCATTGCTCTCTCTATCTCTAAGGAAGTTGTGGGGTTTTTCACCTTAGGGTTTTCCCCACGGTAACTCTGTGTCTCTTGTCTCTTATGCTTTTGATTCTTGTGATGCTTGTCATATTGTGATTGTCATGCATTGATATACTATATATGTTATTCTCTCAGCAAAGATCCTAGAGTATAATGAATTAATGCTCAAAATTTAACACGAGGCAAGAGATCTTAACTGCTCAAGGGAATAATTCTAATCCAATGACAATCTAAAGTTTGACATCCATTGAGAAAGTTATCGCAAGTGTTCATATCAATCACAGACCATCTCTTGTGATGCAATCCATGTCAAACCATTCAAGGGATAATCCATGGCACTATAATTTGTAATACTCACATTATCTATGACTCTTAAATCACCCTCAACAACGTCCTCCATTAAGGCATCACACCTCTCTAATGAATAACTAGAATGTGCATGGATGAAGTCAATCTCATCATCCCACCCCTCCTCCACTATATAATTGGAAGTCTCATGGATGGAAGAAACAAATGATATAAATATCTTGGTGGTACAATCACCCCTACATGCTCCAAAGCCACAAGATCAATAATGTTGACATTCATTAGAGCAAAGTTGCGGTCTAAAATGGGCCTTATAAGAAAACGAATCACCTCATAAGAAAATGAGACATTGAATTCAAGAACCAATAGAATTTCAAGAATAGAGTCAACCATAATGGTTAAGTTGGCATACTTGACATTAAAAAAACTATTTTTTTTAATTCATATTTTCAGCATATCTCCTTGTAATTTTATTCAAATTTCGAGCAGGAGCACTCGTTATTCCACATCCAATGAGTACCCACACCAGTCGACAGGGGCTCCACTTACTGTCAACACATACCGCAGTCTTCTTGAGCACTGGCCCGCACAGGGTTTATCCCACCCAGCAACACCTGCAGAGCAGATGAGGTCTCACCCGAGGAGTCCAGGAAGAGCAGACGGAACCATGTTTCCGTCGAATGAAGGAGGATGGTTGCGGCTATGATACTTAAACTTATTGCAACACTAGGACAGATATCTTTAAGCATTGAACATAGTATTAAAGCAATATTCAACCAAGACATTCATCATTGCAACAACAGTAATTGTAAAGCAAGTATCGCATTAAAGAAGCATGACATTATTTGTATAGTGCAACATCGCATTACCATAACTGAACAGATTGAACACAAAGATTGTACCAAAATAGCTTCATCATATTATCATTGTCGACCCAGATACAATGTCTCTGCAAAAACTAGATCTCCGCAATGACTCTTAACATCAAAACATACCCGAAAAACATACAACCAACATCAGAGCTTCACATAATATCTCCAGCATTCGATGATGCTCTCAACACTTACAATTCTTATCTATATATAGGCTTTTTCCTTACAACCCTTGTCCACTTTCCAACAACTTGTTAACCACCACTATGGACAAATGACTCAATATCTAACTGACTTAGTCAAAAACGACCAAAAACCCGCATTCTGCGGTATAACTGACTCAACAGTACATAATATGTGGTCCAAATGACCCAAAACCCGCAATCCATGGTACAATTGACCCACAAATGCATAACATAATCTTCTGCTTGTCGCCTTTTGCGCAATCTTCTGCCTTGTTGCAGCATCATAAATGTTGCAATAGCACTTTACCAAACAGCCTGCCAATAGGTCCCCAAAACAATCTTATGGCTCACCCTCGAGCCACTTCAATTGGAGAAGGTGTACTCTATTGTTTTGAATTTGAAGTCCTCATACGGCTGTTCAACTGTCCGTACCACCTCCTTGGCTTCCATAGCTGTTGACTGAGATGGTTGATCTGTAAGCTTTGCCACTACCTGTTGCCCACATTTCTGCACTGCCCGCAAAGCTTCACTAGCTTGCATCATGAATTTTCCGCCGCTATCCTGGAACTTCTCTAACTATGCCGCGCGCGTCTTCTATTGTTCGTCTGCCTTGGCGACACATTGTTACAAATATTTTAGCTCCTGAGACTTTACAACTTGCTCGAGTGGTGGAATTGTACGCATTGCCGCTTTCAATGTGGCAAACTGTCCCTCAACTTCCTGCTGATATTTAGTCAGTTGTTCAACCTGCTCATCATGAACAATGCGGCCCCAGAATTGTACAGTGTCGGCCGTGATCCTGGCTTCCTGCGTCTCTAGCTCCTCCATCTGAGCATCAACTTCCTTAATTGCCCTTCTTCATTCATCAACTTCAGCCTGAGGCGTACCCGGATTCATCTGGGCCCTCAACACCTTGTTCTCGTGCTGCACCCGTTGGAGCACATCGAACTCAGTGGGGAACTCATGCACATGCTAACAGGCCTCAACAATAGCCATCTCGACCCGCACAATTTGGTCCCACATATGGGCCTTCTCTGTAGTAAGGACGTGTTGTTCCTTCTTGAGTCTTTTGATCTCATGAGCTTTCTCAGCCTGTTCCTTCCTAATGCCAGATGCCAAGTCATCCACAGCTTTCCAGGACGAAGCCGCCCTGCCTGTCAAGTCCAGGACATCGCGTTTTGCTTTGGCCTCACTTTCCTGCAGTTACGAGCACATATCACTAATCTCCCTGAGTCTGTCTGTCAGCTCCTAGTTGGTCACCGTCTGCATACTGGTCAACCCTTCTGATGGAAATACGCTAATATTGAGGGTCACCGTCGTCAACTGCTACAGAAACGTGTTTACTACCACATCTTCAGTCACAATCACAGTCGGGGGAATTTCCACATTCCGGACCCATGGCTTAGTGCTGATTGTGCCAAAGTTTTGTACCGCTGCTTCCTCTGGTGCCTTCCTGGAAACCATATCATACAGAGACTCCAACCGAGCAGTGATCGCATGGAACCCTTCATCCGCTTTCCTTGACATCTTTTCCGCTTCCGCAGAGGATGCATTATTGAGCGCTGTGAGCAGGCGGCCCAACTGTGCCTCGGCTGGAAATGACAACCCACTAATCGTTGCATGCTCTTGGTTCCTTTTCGATCGATTTTCTTCAAGGGCCTGGTCATTATCATCTAATATTGTTTTGGTCGATTCTTTCCCTAAGTCATGGTGACTCTGCTGGTCCTGTGCCGACACCCGATCATCTGGGCCCAACGCCGGGCCACCGGATTCTATCTCTGCTAAACTCATGGGTTGTCGCCATGCCTCTAGCCACTCATTCACAATAGCCTCCAAATATTCAAACTTCACCTTATACGAGGTCTGCATCCATTGCCGATCAAGATCACGGCGAGCTTATAGATGTATGGTATGCGGCCGAATTGCAAACACCATGACTGGTCTGAACCATGTTGTAGTTTATTCAAATATTCATGGGACTTGTGTTGCCGTAGCACAAAGCATCTCCCACAATAACGAAAACTGCAATTGGCAATCCTGGAGTCTCTCTGGCTCCCGCACGTACCACAGATTCTGATATCGCGCACCCAGCCATTCTGTTGCAACCATAATGTCCATGCCCTGGTACATGTCGGGATCCTTCCATGCAATGAAGGCAATCAACAGCAACAGCCAACTATAGGTGAAGGCACCCTTTCCAGATTGGACTGCCATAGCATCATCCATTAATTGATTCAAGAGAAACAGAGACCAGTTCATTTGGACCCCTTCCATGCATTGCTCTGCGCATGCAACAATCCCTGAGTTGCACTGGTTAGGTCGACCACCCCTAACCACCTTGCAGGACAGGATCTTAATGCCTGTGAGTACCTCCTAATCATTGCAACTATTGGTGCGATACCCACGCCCATCTGTTTCTAAGCCATATTTCTGTGCCAACTGCAACGCCCGCATTGTGTCGTTTTCCTTCCCTTGGATGAACTACGATGGATCAACTCCATTTTTAGGCAAGCTAGTTATATATGAAATTAAATCGATGGTGACCGGGATTTTTCTGTCCAGCCACAACCAACCACCATGGAAGCACGCAAGGAGCTGCTTCACGCATGCATTTACTTTAGCCAGCCGCCCGAAATGTGGCATGTTAATAAGCCCTAAAAAGATGGCCTGCTTCAATCCTCGTGCCCAGTCTTATACATTTGGTGTCGGGGAAAGGCGTGTCTCAGGAACATATGGGGTAGATGCAATGTTAGGGTAGGACACCATATCATGATCGTCGTAACACAGGTGCATCAACGCTAGTCCAATATCCACAGAGCATTCCAGTCGGGAGCACTGACATCTTCACACCATACTTCTGTTTTGGGTTTATCTTGCGTGGGGTGGCATCCGGCCGAATGGGAGGGATATACCCAAGGATGTCACCAGATGACAATCCCGACCATGGGGCAAACTCGTGAATGTGGTGACTGGACTGCCCCACCTGTTCGTGAGCTTCGCCTACCGTCGCGGCAGATGACCGAAGTATCCTCTTACTCTGCGGGGACTCAGAGTGCTGACCTCCCCGTCGCTTCTTAGCGATAACTGATGCTCCCACCGGCATATTTGCAACCTCTGCTCCAAGATCAATGGCTCCGGATGACACAACTTCTTGCTCAACAACCATCGGGATGAAGTGAGACTCCACTTCACTGCTAATCTCGACTGTCTCTAGTTCTCCTAGCATACCTCGAGCACTTCTTTATATGCTTACCAGCACCTTGCTCCACTCACGACTGTACTCTGCAACAATACTACACAACTGATATCTCGGTGTCTTCCGACCAACTTCTATCTGCTTTTATAGCTTCCAGCTGAATCCTCCGTAATCGTCACGAAATCATAAATTAATTCAACCAAAATCCTGTATTAATTATGCAAATCCACCGTTGATCCTGTCAGTTGATCGGCTGGATCTGCCATTAATGCCCATCATTCGAACAAGTGTCATTAATTAACTATTTTAACTTTTTTCATTTATTGCTGATTTGACCCGGTCGCAATGCTGCCACTTGTCGCCAACCGCTCCAAACTTGCGGCAAAAGCCTCCCTGCTTCCGCATTCCATCCTTGTTGGTGCGCCATCCTGCCACCAATCAATCTACTTCTCTTCTCTTTTTCTTTTTTTCTTTTTTTTTTTGATGTGACTCGAGCATCGCGGTGTTCCAAGCCTGACTAATAGGGATTCAACCTATGACCATTCACCAGTTTTGGGAGCATCGCCCCGTCCAGCTTCTGCAGCTGAACCGCACCCTCTGAAGTAATACTACTGATGCGATACGCACCAAGCCAATACATCTGAAACTTCCCTAGATGTTTCATAAACTTGCTGTCGTACAATAGCACCAAGTCGCCCTGTTGAAACTGTTTGTTTTTTATGTGTCGATCATGCCATGACTTTTAGCGATCCTTCTCTACCCCCTGGTGGAACCCAGCAATGAAACGATCTTCCTCCAACTTCACCAACTTCTCTAGATGTTCATCTAGTGCCACCACATCATCCAGGCCTATTGCGGCCGCGATGGTAGACTCGGGACAATATACTCCATGGGATAATTGCTTCTTATCCATACACCAGCTTAAATGGTGTCTACCCTATTAGCCGTTTACATGTGGTGCGATAGGCCCACAATACTACTAGGATTTTGAGATCCCAGTCATCGTCGTTCATAATACACACCTTTTTCATCGCATGCTCCAATATCTTATTGAAATCCTCCACCATGCCATTCTCCTGTGGATGATAGGGTGTACTCTTCTTATGCTGTATCTGCAACTCCTCCGTCAATGCGCTGAAGTGCGATTAAGAAAGTGGTTTCCCTGGTCACTCAGCAGTATCTTGGGGAAGCCAAAATGAGTGATGATGTTATCAAACAAGAATCGCACCGACGTTGCTGCGGAACAATCATCTACTGGTGCTGCCTTTGTCCAGCGAGTCAAATACTCTGTCGTCGTGATAATGTAGAGCGCACCCATGCGCCTCCCTGGTGGATTGATCGGTCCTACAAAATCCACTTCCCATTTGTCGAACGGATGCAATGTCAACTTAGGCATGAGTGGCATCTCATCACGTCGGGATGGCTTTCCAGTTCGCTGACAGACATCACAGGATTGCGCATAGTCTGTCGCATCATTATGCAGTGTGGGCCACCACAGCCCAGCACACAACACTTTCCTAGCAGTCGCCCTACCGCCATAGTGTCCTCCAGCTACTCCTCCATGTGCGATGTCAGTCGACAGGGGTTCCTCTTACTGTCGACACATACCGCAGTCTTCCTCAGCACCGGCCCGGACAAGGTTTATCATTATCAACCCAGATACAATGTCTCTGCAAAAACTAGATCTCCGCAATGACTCTTGACATCAAAACATACCCGGAAAACATACAACCAACATCAGAGCTTCGCATAATATCTCCAGCATTCAATAATCCTCTACACTTACAATTCTTCTCTATATATAGGCTTCCGCCTTACAATTCTTGTCCACTTTCTAACAACTTGTCAACCGACACTATGGACAAATGACTCAATATCTAACTGACTTATCCAAAAACAACTAAAAACCCGCATTCTGCGGTATAACTGACTCAACAGTACATAATATGTGGTCCAAATGACCCAAAACCCACAATCTGCAGTACATTGACCCACAATGGCATAACATAATCTTCCTCTTGTCACCTTTCGTGCCATCTTCTGCCTTGTCGTAGCATTGGTGATGCTGTGATAGCACTTTACCAAACCGCCTACCAATAGGCCCCCAACACAATCTTGTGGCTCGCCCTCAAGCCACGTCAACTAGAGAAGGTGTACTCTGTTTTTTTGACTTTGAAGTCCTCATACAGATTTTCAACTGTCCATACCACCTCCTTGGCTTCCATAGCCGCTGACTGACTTTCGACCACGTCTTCGGTAGATGGGTGATCTGTAAGCTTTGCCACTACCTGCTGTAGATATTTTTGCACTTCCTGCAGAGCTTCACTAGCTTGCATCATGAATCTGTCGCCGTTGTCTTGGAACTCCTCTAACTGTGCCATGTGCGTCTTTTGTCATTCGTCTGCCTTGGCGACACATTGTTGCAAATATTTTAGCTCTTGATACTTAGCAACTTGCTCCAATGGTGGCATTGTGCGCATTGTCGCTTTCAATGTGGCCAACTGTCCCTTAGTTTCCTTTTGATACTTAGTCAGTTGTTCAACCTTCTCATCATGAACAATGCAGCACCAAAATTGTACAGTGTCGGTCATGAGCCTGGTTGCATGCATCTCCAACTCCTCCATCTAAGCGGTAACTTCCTCAATTGCCCTTCTTTGTTCATCAACTTCAGCCTGAGGCATACCCGGATTCATCTCGGCCTTTAACGCCTGGTTCTCGTATTGCAACTGGATAATCGCAGTCCCCAGGTGCTGCACCCATTGGAGCACATCTAACATAGTGGGAAAATCCTACACACACTGACAGGCCTCAACAATAGTTGCCTCGACCCGCACACTTTGGTCCCACAGACGGGCCTTCTCTGCAGTAAGGACGTCCTGTTCCTTCTTGAGTTCTTCGATCTCACGAGCCTTCTCATCCCATTCCTTCCTAATTTCATCTTCCAGGTCATCAACAGCCTGCCGTGCCGAAGCTGCCTTATCTGTCAAGTCCATGACATCGCGTTTTGCCTTGACCTCGCTTTCCTACAGTTGCGAGCACATATGACTAATCTCCCTGAGTCTGTCTGTCAGCTCCTGGTTGGTCGTCATCTGCATACTTTTCAACCCTTCTGATGGCAATGCATTAATGATGAGGGTCACCGTCGTCAACTACTGCAGCAACATGTTTACTGCCGCATCTTTGGTCACAATAGCACTCGAGGGAATTTCCACATTCCGGAGCCGCGACTTAGTGCTGATTGTGCCAAATTTTGGTACCACTGTTTCCTCTGGTTCCTTCCCGAAAACCATATCATACAGAGACTCCAAACGAGCGGTGATCGCATGGAACCCTTCATCCACTTTCCTTGACATCTTGCCCGTTGCCGCAAAGGATGCATTATTGAGCGCTGTGAGTAGGCGGCCCAACTGTGCCTCAGCTGGCAAGGACAACCCACTAATGATTGTATGCTCCTAGTGCCTTTTTGATCGGTTTTCTTCAAGGTACTGGTCCCTATCATCCAATATTGTTTTGGTCGATTCTTTCCCTAAGTCATGGTGACTTTGCTAGTCCTGTGCCGATACCCGATCATCTAGGCCCAATGCCGAGCCACCGACTTCTATCTCCGCTAAAATCATGGGTTGCCACCATGCCTCTGGCCACTCATTCACAATAGCCTCCAAATCTTCAGACTTCACCTTATACGAGTTCTTCATCCATTTCTAATCAAGATCACGACAGGCTTGTAGATGTATGGTATGCGGCCGAATTGCAAACGCCATGAATGGTCTGAATTGCGCTGCAATTTCTTCATATATTTGCGAGACTTGTGTTACCGTAGCACAAAGCATCTCCCAAAACAGCAAAAACTGCAATTGGAAATCCCAAAGTCTCTCTGGATCCCATACATACCACAGATTCTGATATCGCGCACCCCATTGTTCTGCTGCAGCCGGAATTTCCATGCCCTAGTACGTGTCAGGTTCCTTCCATGCGACGAAGGCGATCAACAGCAACAGACAACTATAGGTGAAGGCACCCTTTCCCTATTGGACCGCCACAGCATCCTCCATTAATTGATTCAAGAGAAACAGAGACCAGTTCATTTGGACCCTTTCCGCGCATTGCTCTGCGCATGCAATAATCCCCGACTTACACTGGTTAGGTCGAACACCCCTAACCACCTTGCAGGATAGGATCTTAATGCCTGTTAGTACCGCCTAATCATTGCAACTGCTGGTGCGATACCCATACCCATCCGTTTCTAAGCCATATTTATGTGTCAACTGCAACGCCCACTTTTTTTCGTTTGCCTTCCCTTGGATGAACTGCACTAGATCAACTCCATTTTTAGGAAAGTCGGTTATATATGAAATTAAATTGATGGTGACTAGGATTTCTCTATCCAGCCACAACGAACCACCATGGAAGCATGCAAGGAGCTGCTTCACACATGCATTTACTTCTGCTAGCCACCCGAAATGTGGCATGTTAATAAGCCCTAACAAGCCGACATGCTTCAATCCTTGTGCCCAGTCTTGTACATTCGATGTCGGGGAAAGGCGTGTCTCAGGAACATATGGGGCGGATGCAATGTCAGGGTAAGCCACCATATCATGATCATCGTAACGTAGGCGCATCAATTTTGGCCCAATATCCACAGAGCACTCCATTCCAGCCGGGAGCGCCGGAATCTTCACACCATACTTCTATTTTGGGTTTATCTTGCATGGGGTGGCATCCGACCGAATGGGAGGGATATACTGAAGGATTTCACCGACTGACAGTCCTTCCCATGGGGCAGACTCGCAAATGTGGTGAATGGACTTCCCCACCTGTTCCTGAGCTTCACCTATCGTCGCGGCAGATGACCGAAGTATCCTCTTACTCTGCGGGGACTCAAAGTGCTAACCTCCCCGTCACTTCTTAGTGGTGACGGATGCTCCCACCGGCATATTTGCAACCTCTGCTCCAAGATCAACGGCTTCGGATGACATAACTTCTTGCTCAACAACCACCGGGATGAAGGGAGACTCCACTTCACTACTAATCTCGCCTGTCTCTAGTTCTCCTAGCATACCTTGAGCACTTCGTTATATGCTTACCAGCACGTTGCTTGACTCACGACTGCACTCTGGAACAACACTGCACAATTGATATCTCGGTGTCTTCCGACCAACTTCTATCCGATTTTATAGATTCCAGCTGAATCCACAGTAATCGTCACGAAATCATGCATTAATTCAACCAAAATCCTATATTAATGACACAAATCCGCTGTTGATCCTGTCAGCCGATCGCTCGAATCTGCCATTAAGGCCCATCATTCGAACAAGCACTGTTAATTAACTATTTTAACTTTTGTCATTTATTGTTGATTTGACCTGGTCGCAATACTGCCACTTGTCGCCGACAGCTCCAAACTTGCAGCAGAAGCCTCCCTGCTTCCGCATTCCGTCCTGTTGGTGCGCCATTCTGCCACCAATCAATCTACTTCTCTTCTCTTTTTTCTTTTTCTTTTTTTCTTTTTTTTTCGATGCGACTCAGGCATCCCGGTGTTCCAATCCTGACTAATAGGGCTTCAACCTATGACCATTCACCAGTTTTGGGAGCATCGCCCTGTCTAGCTGTTGCAGCTGAACCGCGCCCCTGAAGTAATACTACTGATGCGATACGGACCAAGCCAATGCATCTGCAACTTCCCTGGATGTTTCATAAACTTGCTGTCGTACAACAACACCAAGTCGCCCTACTGAAACTATTTTTTTTATGTGTCGATTGTGCCATGACTTCTGGCGATCCTTCTCTACCCCCTAGTGGAACCCAGCGATGAAACAATCTTCCTCCAACTTCACCAACTGCTCTAGACGTTCATCTAGGCCTGTTGCGGCCGCGATGCGTAGAATCGGGACAATATACTCCATGGGCATAATTACTTCTTGTCCATACACCAGCTTAAATGGTGTCTTCCCTGACAGTCGTTTACATGTGGTGCGATAGGGGCACAATACTGCTGGGATTTTGAGATCCCAGTCATCGCAATTCACGTTACACACCTTTGTCAGCGCATGCTCCAATATCTTATTGAAATCCTCCACCGTCCCATTCGCCTGCAGATGATAGGGTGTACTCTTCTTATGTTGTATCTGCAACTCCTTCGTCAATGCAATGATGGTGCGATTAAGAAAGTGGCCGCCCTGGTCACTCAGTAGTATCTTGGGGCAGCCGAAACGAGTGATGATGTTATCAAACAAGAATCCCACCACCATTGCTGTGGAACAATCAACTACTGGTGTCGCCTCTGCCCATCGAGTTAAATACTTTGTCGCCGTGATAATGTAGCGCACACCCATGCGCCTCCCTGGTGGATTGATCGGTCCTACAAAATCCACTGCCCATTTGTCGAATAGCTGCAATGTCAACTAAGGCATGAGTGGAATCTCGTCACGTCGGGATGGTTTTCCAGTTCACTGAAAGACATCACAGGACCGCGTATAGTTTGTCACATCATTATGAAGTGTGGGCCACCACATCCCGACACACAACACTTTCCTAGCAGTTTCCCTACTGCCATAGTGTCATCTAGCTACTCCTCCATGCTCTTCTGCTAATATCTGCAATTGCTCATGCGGCAAGACACATTTGCGCGATAATTCATCGGCACCCATTTTGTATAATTCTCCTGCCATTAGCTGGAATTCTGCAGCCTTGACTACCAACTTCTTCTTCTTACTGGTGGTGAAATCGTCTGGTGCAGTACCCATTGTCATAAACTGAATGATTTCCACAAATTAGCCATCTTCAACCTCAATCCGAAATAGCTGAGCATCCGGTAAACCATCTTCAATGTTGATCGGCTCCTCTCCTGTATCGATCCACGAGAGATGATCAGGACCAGCATTCAACCGTCCTGGCTTCACAATGACTTCAAAATCAAACTCCTGAAAAAGAAGTAGCCATCGACATATCTTCCCCCCCAACACAGGATTATTGACCAGGTATTTTAATGCAGAATGATCTGTGAACATTTTGAAATGGCCTCCCAATAAGTAGTGGCGAAACTTCTGTAATGCGTAAACCATGGCCAGTCCTTCCCTCTCCGTAGTAGTGTAGTTTCTTTCTGCAGATGACAACTTCCGACTTACAAAAGAAATAGGATGATCAAGGTCTCCTTCTCCTAGTTGAGCCAATACGACACCCAACACAATCGATGAGGTATCAACATGGACATGGAATTCCTTATTCCAGTTTGGAAATACCAATATCAGTGCCCACGCCATCTTCGCCTTCTTTGTTTCAAAGCTATCGTGACATTCTGGGGTCGACTGAAATAGCGCATCCTTCTTCATTAATTTCTCCATAGGGGCAGTAATTGCTGCATAGCCTCTGATGAATTTACGATAATACCCAGTATGCCCCAGAGTCGCCTGTAACTGCTTAACAGTGGTCGAAGGTTGTGAGCTCAAAATGAGCACAATCTTGGCCGGATCAACCAACAACCCTTGCTTACACACAATATGGCCAAGCAATATCCCAAACGGTGCACAAAAGATGCATTTTTTCAAATTCAGCGATATCTGGTGCTGTCGGCATCGCTCGAGCATCAACTGCAGATTCACCAAATGATCACGGACCAAACCATAGACTGTCAAATCATCCATGTATACCTGTAAAAATTTCTAAATGAATTCTTTGAATGCAGCAATGACAACCCGCGAAAATATCGCAGGTTCGTTCTTCAAACCAAATCGCATTACAGTGTATTGAAAGCAGTCCCATTCAGTAACGAAAGTTGTCTTATGGCGATATTCTTTGGCAATGTGGATCTGATGATAGCCAGAGAACCCGTCTGTGAAGGAGTACATCTCCTCGCCACCCACACCTTCAAGCACTTCATCAGTAAATGGATTGGGGAATGGATCATGCAAACATGCATCATTTAGCTTCCTCAGGTCAACGCAAATGCGCACTTCACCAGTCTTCTTATCCTGCACCACCATAGGACTAATCCATTCTGAATCCTCGACTGGTTCAATAATACCAGCGTCCAACATGTGATCCAGTTCAGCCTTGACCCACTCCTTATGTTTCGGATTCAATCGATAGGGTTGCTGTCGGATCGACTTAGAATCTGGTTTTAATGGAATCTTCATTTCTCCTAAGTCACCCAGAATCCCCTTCATGTTGGAAAACTTGGTAGGAAATATGTCCTGAAACTCATGGAGCAAATAAGTGACCATGCTTATTAGCTCATCGTCCCAGTAATCTCCGACATTTTCAAACTTCAAAGTGTCCTCTGTCCCAATATTAATCTTGCGAATCTTCAGCGGCTGACTGATCGAGTCACTTGGCGCATCAAGTGGTACCACAGCATGACTTCCTTCTGACTGCGGGATATTCACATTCCGTGGATCATCACCATCTTCTGGCCCACCACTAATATTAAAGCATTCCATGAGATACTGCATATGGTAGTGCGTGTGCGGATCCGCAGGATATGCTACCGGGACAACCTGCAGAATTACATCACGGATGAGCTGCAATGTATTATTAACCTCTGGATCGGCATCTGCAAAATTGAATGTATGGGTGAAACACACTGTGAACTCCATCCAAGTAGAAATTTCCCCTCTCAACTTTGCTGCAGTATACCATGAGCGTGGCACCTCATCCAAAGTATGGATAAAAGCATGGACCCACTCATCTTTTGGTCGCAATACCCATAGCCGCTGACATTCCATTAAGTGACCACCAGGATCGTTTTGACCATCATACTTTCTAGTGTGGTAAACCTCAGTATCACCAAAACGTACCATCATCAATCTTCGGCATTTCGACCATCCATCAATTGATGCCTTGTGTGTCTCCCACCAACGTGCTCGAGCAGCCTTCAATGCTTCGTTCAACGCCAGCAATCACTGTGGTTCAGAAAATCTTTCTTCGAATTCCATCAGAAAGTCGGATATGCCAAGTATTTCTTCATAAACTAGTAGTGTAACCATTTTAGTCGCGACACGACATAATGACTGTGTGACCAACCCGCACTTACGGAGCGACACTTCGTGCAAGCGGTTCTGTCAATATTCCAGCACATCGTCAGAGTCGGAAGACGCGGAGCTATCACTGTGCCATCCCAACTCACCGTTGGCAGTCCGATGTATATAATCTTTAGAAATATTGAATGCATGGTTCCATCTGCTAGGATCGTCATCCTTCACTGGCTATATGTAGCGGCATCCTTTAGCCAGATCCAACGGGGCGATAACTCTGAGATCGCTATTTTCAAAGGTCATCATCCATCGCTTGAAGTTGATTACAACTCCACTATCACTATCCCATCCAATCCCAAGTAGTGTTGGATAAGAGCTTCCTCCCTCGACTACTTCTATTACATCAAAGTCGGCATGTGTTTTCATTCCCTCAATGTCCACCACCATTCGTGGAACTCTCCCAATTGGTGTTACCTTAGCATTATTAGCTAATCGGAGCTGTACAGGAGACCAACTCAATGGGGGGCTCCCCATCTTATGCCAAGCCTGCTTGGTCAATATGTTGACATCTGAACCAAGATCTAGAATAACTGAATCAACATCATAGTCGCCAATTTGAATATTCATCTGCATCTCCTTACCCATCTTCCGTCATTGCAAGGAATTAACCGTGAGCTCTTGTCGATCCCGGGCCAGTCATCGCAACAAGGCTTCAATCGCAGCAAGAGCATCGGGATCTCTTTCCAGCGATAAACAATGTTCCAAAAATGCTCAAAGTGTGCTAGACCTCCACGACGGGATAACCTCCGAAGTAGCATCAAAAGTAGGGGGCATGTCATACATGACAGCTTTACCTCGGTCATTTTCTAATGCCCGTCGTGCCTGAAGAAATGTTTCCCATTCCACATCAATGTCAAATGATACCTTATTTTTTCCAGCTAACCAGATAGTTGAGTTGTCTTCCTCCTCGAGTGACCACAGCAATGGAAGCATCTTGCGGTCTTGGCTCTGCAAAAATTGTCGCGATGTTTACACCGTGGGCCTGGTTCAACGACAAATTCCCGGGTGGGTTCACATTCTGATTCTGATTCTTCCGCATATTCTGGTTCTGCACTGGTTGCTACACTTGGTTTTGGGCAGGCTTCTGTGCCTGGGGCTGTGTCTACAACTGGGGGGTTTTCCCTGCTTGCCATCGCACAATCAACTGTGGACAATTCTCAACTGTGTGATCGTTAACAAAATAGAACGTACATTGGTTCTGCAGTAGTGGGAAATCCTGCTAGTAGTGTCCCCATACCACACAGTGATAGAATTGAACAGGTCCACAACCACCTCATCCTCCTCCGCGACCAAATCCTCCACCACGTCCTCCCCGAAATCCTCCCTACTGTTGGTACTGTGGCTGCCACATTAGTGTTGGTTGCACCCCTTGCCCTTGTTGTGCATACTGCGGTTGCTGTACATATTGTGGTTGTTGTGGAGCCATCTGCATCGGAGCATATTGCGGCATGAACTGCGGCAGTTGCTGCTGTTGCGGTACAAACTGCATCTGCGGTTGAAGTAGCAGCTGCGCTACCTATGGCTACGGTTTCGATTGTTGTATGGCTACCTTTGAGGTAGCAGCTGCGCTACCTATGGCTACCTTGACATAGAATGCATCTTACATTCTTTCTTGTAGCAACCCATATGCACGGCAATCTTTGTCGTCGTGACCCACCGACTTGCAAAATGTACAATAAATATTTCTTGGGGTTGTGACCATTTTCTGCATATATGGGCAATTGACGTGGCTGTGCCCATATACATGGAAGACGCAACACCGTTGCATGCTGCCGCCATTCAATGGGTTTGGCGCCCCTGAAGCCAAATAGTTGTGGAAATCTAGGCTATTGTCCTTCATATGCCCTTCTCCTCGGCATTGCGTACACCATACTTCATCGCGTTGTTCCTTTCCTTTCTTCAAATATTGCAACTGTATAGTCAAGTTAGCGAGCTGTGTCTGTATCTGCGACATCCCGACTGCATTTTCTCCAATCAGCGATGCCTCTAATCGCATTGCAATCTCTAGAGCTTCACTGGGCGTCGAGATGTTTTGTTGCATCAACGATAGCCGAATGTGTGGTAGCAGTGCCACGATGAACCACTCTTTATGTTGGATGGCACTCATATTGAAACTAACCTTTTCCATCATCGTCTTGAATCACTGGTCAAAATCCCACACAGTTTCATTGGGGTACTGCTTAATTTCCTTCAATTCCATATTATACTGAGCCTCCGACTTGGGCTTCCTAAATTTTGCAATCAGTCCATCCCGGATATCGTCTAGTGACTTCTCTGGAGCTCCTGTAGGGACTAGAACAAACTTCATAAACCAATCTAATGCACGACCTTGCAGAGTCATCGCTAACTATCCTTTTTTAACAGCGTCATCGGTGATTTGTTTTATGGTCCAGACCGCTTCACACAAAAACCAATACTGTTTTGGGTTGTCTGTCCCACTCCTGTGGAACAACAGTAACTTAGCATCATCGCCTGCCATTCTAGGCTTCCTGCCTCCTTTCATTGTACTACTACTAATCAACTTTTGTGGTGTTGAATAACTTGGTGGTGTCGAAGTGGTATTTCTTGCTATCTGAGAGATAATGAGCAGAGGTGTGGGTACGTTGGTGCTGGGGTTTGGTCCTGCCTCTATTCTCGGCGTAACCTGGTTGTCCTTGTCAAGACTATGAGGTCGCTTCATCCCATGTGGTCTTCCTTCGCGGTCTTGCGGTTCGATTGCAACAGGACCTTCCCCTGTCCTCTGCCTTTTCTCCTCTCGAAACCTCACTCCTCCTCTCGTAACACCACTCTCTTCCTCGGCTTCACTCATAGTCTCATCATGACCTGCACCCATCTACCCCTTAGCATTCCATGTACTGTCCCCCAACTATCGCGATACCCACGGCCTCCACCCACCAAGCTGTCTACTGGTCAAGATGCATCTTCAATATACCCTTTTTGCAAATAAGCATCTTGATCGACAATTGCAGCGACAATAGAAACCTGCCCCGAGGTTCACAGAAAAAATATCTTTTGGCTTCACTGTAGGACTTATGAGTATCAACCACAAAATCTATGATATAACCCTCTAGGACGCTATCAAACCACACTTCGACAGCCCACAATGCTTTATTATCAACCTCCTATAGCTCCTGAATCAACTCGAGGGTCCAGGTCGTCGGTTCACCACCCTGGAAGTTCCTCTTCTGGAAGGTCAACTTTGCCAACCACTCATACAAAATGATTGGGAATTCACAGAAGAACCATTCATCCAATCCGTCGTGAATATGTCTACCCACCCACTAATCTACTGTCAGTCAAGTGTTCCGGCTTTCCTCTTCAGTGAATTCCTGCAACTTCTAATCAAACCATTCTTGGATCTCCGGTTTCGTCGGGTGCCACAACATGTCCTCCTTTCACTTCGTACACGGTCCCAGGAATGGAACCATTTGTTAGCACGACTCCAGTCGACAGGAGTTCCACTTACTGTCAACACATACTGCAGTCTTCCTGAGCACTGGCCCGGACAGGGTTTATCCCGCCCAACAACATCTGCAGAGCAGGTGAGATCTCACCCAAGGCATCCAAGAAGAGCAGATGGAACCATGTTTCCTCCAATTGAAGGAGGATGGTTGCGGCTATGATACTTAAACTTATTGCAACACTAGGACAGAGATATTTAAGCATTGAACATAGTATTAAAGAAATATTCAACCAAGACATTCATCATTGCAACAACAGTAATTGTAAAGCAATTATCGCATCAAAGAAGCATGACATTAATTGTATAGTGCAACATCACATTACCATAACTGAACTGATTGAACACAGATATTGTACCAAAATAGCTTCATCATATTATCATTGTCAACCCAGATACAATGTCTCTGCAAAAACTAGATCTCCGCAATGACTCTTAACATCAAAACATACCCAGAAAACATACAACCAACATCAGAGCTTCGCATAATATCTCCAGCATTCAATGATGCTCTCAACACTTACAATTCTTATCTATATATAGGCTTCCGCCTTACAACTCTTGTCCACTTTCTAACAACTTGTTATCCGACACTATGGACAAATGACTCAATATCTAACTGACTTAGTCAAAAACAACCAAAAACCCGCATTCTGCGGTATAACTGACTCAACAGTACATAATATGTGGTCCAAATGACCCAAAACCCGCAATCCGTGGTACAATTGACCCACAAATGCATAACATAATCTTCCACTTTTCACCTTTCATGCCATCTTCTGCCTTGTCGCAACATTGGAGATGCTGCGATAGCACTTTACCAAACCGCCTGCCAACATATACTTTTGAGGGACCCCAACCAACGAAAAATGAGAAATACATTAAAAAAAACATGTTAGTTTGAAGTAACACGTTTTTTAATGTATTTCTCATTTTTTGTGGGTTGGGGTCCCTCAAAAGTATGCAATATGGTTACTCATTGGATGCGGAATTCAATTCCGCATCCAACGAATGCTCCTGCTCTAAATTTGAGTAAAATGACAGGGAGATATGTTGAAAATATGAAGAAAAAAAAAGTAGTTTTTTTCTCTTGTCCTCCAAAATTCATAAATATTATTTTATTATTTTAACTATTATTTTATTAGTTTCCTTAGGAGGCCCATTTTAGACCTCAAATTTTCTCTAATTCTCCCTGATGACGAGAGGAGATCCTTACACACTAAAATATCTCACAATCACATTATAAGGATTGGAAGCTAGATCTACATGCAGTTCCTTCTAAGAAATAGAAGGCCCTACCAACTTATCATTGGGAAGTGTGAGTGTTATTAGATCAATAAGTAACTTGTAAAGGCCACCCACGTTGTTATGAAATAGACACTAACATATCCCTAGAGACCTGAGCTAGCCCTGGAGACCTAATATAGCCATATAGAACCTAATCTAGCTTATAGACCCTGATCTAGCCCTAGAAATCAGATAAAAACAAATCTATCCCTAGAAATCCTAATGTGGACCTAGAACCCTGGAGACCTGATCTAGAATACTTATCTAGCCCTAGAGATGTAATCTATCCCTGGATACCTAATCTAGCCATATAGAACCTAATCTAGCTTGTAGACCCTAATCTAGCCCTAGAAACCAGACAAATATAAATCTCGCCCTGCAAAGCCTAATGTGGACCTAAAACTCTAAAGACCTAATCTAGAATACTTATCTAGACCTAGAGATGTAATCTATCCCTAGAACCTAATCTAACCATATAGAACCTGATCTAGCTTATAGAACCTGATCTAGCCCTAGAAACCAAAAAAAACAAATCTAGCCCTAGAAAGCCTAATGTAGACCTAGAACCCTAGAGACTTGATCTAGAATCGTTATCTAGCTGTAGAGACCTAATATTTCCCTGTAGACCTAATCTAGACATATAGAACCTAATATAGCTTATGGACCCTAATCTAGCCCTAGAAACCCAAAAAAACAAATCTAGCTCTGGATAGCCTAATGTGGACCTGGAACTCTAGAGACCTGATCTAGAATACTTATCTATCCCTAGAGACCTAATCTAGCCCTAGAGACCTAATATAGCCTTATAGAACCTAATCTAGCTTATAGACCCTCATATAGCCCTAGAAACCAGACAAAACCAAATCAATCCTTGGAAAGCCTAATGTGGACCTAGAACCCTAGAGACCTAATCTAGAATCCTTATCTATCCTTAGAGACCTAATATAGACATATAGAACCTAATCTAGCTTATAAACCATCATCTAGCCCTAGAAACCAGAGAAAAACAAATCTAGAGACACTTGTAACGTCCCCTCCAATCATACCAGCATGATAGAGAGGACGTGATGCTAAAGCTAGGCATCTAGCCCCATGAACTTACTAAATGTCATTCACATAATATAAAAGAACATGTGGAGTGTATAATTACAAGAAAACACAACGGAATTAATTTCAATAACACATCCATCATACATTCAAGATATTCAACAATTAATAATTTCAAAGTTAACACAAGAGAATACTTATCTTAACAAGTAGTCCCAAGCAACTACTTATGCATCTACAACGTTCCTCCCAACCATAGGCCAGTTGTGCTTATCAACCTCTTGATACAACCGCCACCCCCGAGCTGGGCATGATTACTACAAGGAAGCAGGGAACAGCAAACTCACACATAACCAAGCATACACCAAGATGAGCCAAGCCAATCTACAATTGGATTTATCAGGCTGCTAGGAAATGGAAAGGAAGTATGGCTATGCTAGTGAGCTCAACCATAGAGCTATGGGTACCCCTCCCAGATCTATTCATCTTAGCACTCACAATACCTACACACCCAACACAAGGAAGTATTCTCTTCATTGCCACACAGTACCTCAAACCATACCTTCCTTTCTAGTGCTCTCAGGGTGTGCATAGAAAAGTAGCCAAAGCTCTCTTGATCTTCTTGAGAGGTTACTCCCTTCACTAGGTTTATCAAGCCAATTCTGTCCACTACCATTCCAAGTTTCTTTCTCACAGGTTCATATCAAAATCGGGATGCACATAACAGCAGAACTACACTTATTGGGCATGATAAAACGTTTTTACAGTGAGATGCCCAAAGATGGGGTTTTCATTAGCTTCAGAAAAATGTGGGAAACCCAAAAACGAAACTAGAAGATGGGGAACAATCCTGGGAAGCCAAATCCATTTTCAGAAAAACGTCCATGGACATTCTGGGGCAAAAACAGCCTCCATGACAGTCCCAAATCGTGGCCCTTCTCTCCCAGTTGTTGTCCAATGCAAAAACGAGCTCCCAGGCATGGAAAAATGCAGAAAACGGATGAAAAACGTGTAGGGAATGACCCAGCTAGCTCAAACTGCATGAGATATGAAAGACCATCTGTTCAGAATGGATTTGGGCACCATTTCGTGGGTGTTTTCTTGCCCAAGGAGACAAAATACCATTTCCTAGGTTGATGGCTTGCCCATACATGAAATTGGCTGCCATACCTCTTCATTCCCAAGGCATTAACTACCTCAACCAATTCTTGGAAGAATTAAATGATTGGGTCCATAACCCAAAATGGGTAGTGGAGGGTTTATGGGTTTTCTCATTGACACATGGATTAACACCATTGGCTCAAGGGTTTGAATAATTTCCCTCCCTATTCCTTGTAGGATCATGCCCCCATCTCTTTGTTGCATTGCATAGCTAGTTGTGGGTATTTTTCATTAAAATTCGTATTTACATGATGTCTTATTTACATTGTGCCTATCTAGCACAAGAACCATAGGCATCTATTTTTTTATTGCCGATACATGAAATGCTAAAACAATGGTGGGGCCTTGGCCTTGAGCTCCTCACCATGATTAAATTACAATATTTACATCATTTACGATTTAATACAAAGGGGGTCAAAATGGGGACATTACAACACCTAGCACTCCGTGGTCGTTCAGGGACACTTTCGGAATTTGCTTCAGGGACACGGAACTTGAAATGCTGAGCAGAACAAGGATCCATCAGCTCCCACATGTGCATATGGTCATTGTGGATGAGTTCACAATGGGCACGGTCACCCGAGAGCATTCGGTTCAAAATTGACCCTCCTGTGCAAAATTGGCATGGCCTTCACTGAACAAAACCCTAGTTCCAGAGATGGCACAATAGCACCATTTCAAGAAGATTGATTCATGGTGGGGGGGGGTCCCCCAGCTAGAACCCGGCGTCCTGAATCCATTGGAATCGACAACTTCATGACTAGAGTAACGATTTTGGTTCTATGGCCATTTTTTCCTGGAACCTCATGGTCATTCAAGGACACTTTGGAAATTTGCTCTGGGGTCATGGAACTAGAAACAACGAGTGGAACGGGGTTCCCTCAACTCCCACACATGCATATGGCCAGTGTGGATGTATTCAGGATAGCCACTATCACTCGGGAGCCTTCGGTTCAGAATTAACCCTCTTGTGCAAAATTTTGAAGGCCTTCATTGAGAAAAACCCTAGTTCCGGAGATGGAACAATAGCACAATTTCTGGGCGATTGAGTTATGGTGAGGGGGATCCCCCAACTAGAACCTGGCATCCCAAATCCATCGGAATTGACAGATTCGTGACAGGAGTCATGGTTTTGGTTCTATGGCCATTTTCTCCTAGCACCCCGTGTCCATTCAGAGACACTTTGATAATTTGCTCTAGGGGCATGAAACACAAACTAGCGATTTGAATGGGGTTTCGTCAACTCCCACACATGCATATGTCCATTGTGGATGTTTTCACGATGGCCACGGTCATTTGGGAGCCTTTGGTTAAGAATTGAACCCCTTGTGCAAAATTTGAAAGGCCCTCACTAAGAAAAACCCTAGTTTTGGAGATGACACAATAGCACCGTTTCCGGGAAATTGAGTCACAGTGGGGGGGCTCCCTCAACTGAAAAACCAGTGTCCTAAATCCATCAAAATCGATGGCTTCGTGACTGGAGTCACGACTTTGGTTCTATGGGAATTTTTTCCTGGCACCTCGTGGCCATTCAGGGACACTTTGAGAATTTTCTTCAAGGGCATAGAACCCAAGCCGTCGAGTGGAACGGGGTTTCATCAACTCCCACACGTGCATATGGACATTGTGGACGTTTTCATGATGGTCGCGGTATCCTAGGAGCCTTTGGTTTAGAATTGACCCTCTTGTGCAAAATTCTGAAGGCCTTCACTGAGAAAAACCCTAGTTCTGGAGATGGCACAATAGAACCATTTCCAGGCGATTGAGTCATAGTGGGGGGGTCCCCCAACTACAACTCGGAATCTTGAATCCATCAGAATAGATGGATTCACGACCAAAGTCATGGTTTTGGTTCTATGGCCATTATTTCCTAACACCCCGTGGCCATTCAGAGACACTTTGAGAATTTGCTCTGGGGGCACGAAACACAAACTGACGAGTGGAATGGGGTTCTGTCAACTACCATACATGAATATGGACATTGTGGAAGTGTTCACGATGGCCACGGTCGTTCGGGAACCTTCGGTTCAGAATTGAACCCATTATGCAAAATTCTAAAAGCCTCTACTGAGAAAAACCCTAGTTCTAGATATGGCCCAATAGCACCGTTTACGAGTGATTAAGTCATGGTGGGGGGGGACCCAACTAGAAACTGGAGTCCCGAATCCATCAGAATCGACGGATTCATGTCCGAAGTCACGGTTTTGGCACATGACCACTCAGGGACACTTTGAGAATTTGTTTCGGGGGCACGAAACCCAAAACGAAGAGCGGAATGGGGTTATGTCAACTCCCACAAATGCATATGGCCATTGTGGATGTGTTCGCGATGGCCATGGTCATCTGGGAGCCTTCAGTTCAAAATTGACCCCCTTGCGCAAAATTCTAAAGGCTTTCACTCAGCAAAACCCTAGTTCTTGAGATGGAACAATAACACTGTTTTCGGGTGATTAAGTCATGGTGGGGGGTCCCCCAGCTGAAAATCAGCATCCTGAATCCATCACAGTCAATGGATTCAAAACCAGAGTCATGGTTTTGGTTCTATGGGAATTTTTTCCAAGCACCCCATGGTCATTCAGGGACACTTTTAGAATTTGCTATCGGGGCATGGAACCCAAACCACCGAGAAAAATTGGGTTCTGTTATCTCCCACATATGCATATGGCCATTTTGTATGTGTTCACGATGGCCACGCTCGCCCGGGAACCTTCGGTTCAAAATTGACCCCCTTGTGCAAAATTCTGAAGGCCTTCACTGAGCAAAACCCTAGTTCCGTAGATGGCACAATAGCACCATTTATGGGCGATTGACTCATAGTGGGGGGGGTCCCCCAACTGAAACCCTGTGTCCTAAATCCATCGGAATCAACGGATTCGCGACCAGATTTTCGATTTTGGTTCTATGGGCATTTTTTCCAGGCACCCTGTGGCCATTCAGAGACACTTTGAGAATTTGCTTTGGGGGCATGGAACCCAACCCGGCGAGTGGAATGGAGTTTCATCAATTCCCACACATGCATATGGACATTGTGGATGTGTTCACAATGGCCATGGTCGCTCAGGAGCCTTCAGTTCAAAATTTACCCCATTGTGCAAAATTGGCATGGCCTTCACCGAGCAAAACCCTAGTTCCGTAGATGGTACAATATCATTGTTTCTGGGATATTGATTCATAGTGGGGGGGATCCCCTAGCTAAAATAAGACATCTTGAATCCATTGAAATCGATGGATTTGTGACCGGAGTCACGGTTTTGGTTCTATGGGAATTTTTGCCAGGCACCCCGTGGCCATTCAGGGACAGTTTGAGAATTTGCTATGGGGGCACGAAAACCAAACCGATGACCAGAATGGTCTTCCGTCAGCTCCCACATGTGCATATGGCCATTTTGGATGTCTTCATGATGGACATGGTCGCTCAGGATCTTTCGATTCAAAATTGACCCCCTTGTGCAAAATTGGCATGGCCTTCACTAAGCAAAACCCTAGTTCTAGAGATGGCATAATAGCACTAATTCCGCCAATTGAGTCTTAGTGAAGGTGGTCCCCTAGCTGAAATATAGCATCCCAAATCTATCTAAATAGACGGATTCGTGACTAGAGTCACAATTTTGGTTCTATGGGCATTTTTTCCAGGCACCCCATGGCCATTCAGGGACACTTTAAGAATTTGATTTGGGGGCACGGAACCCAAACCGACGAGCGGAGTGGGATTATATCAGTTCCCACATGTGCATGTGGCTATTGTGGATTTGTTCATGATGGCCATGGTTTCTTGGGATCCTTTGGTTCAAAATTGAACCCCTTGTGCAAAATTAGCATGGCCTTCACTGAGCAAAACCCCTAACCCTGGAGATGGCACAATAGCATTGTTTCCGGGTGATTGAGTCATGGTGGTAGGGGTCCCCTAGTTGAAACCTGATATCCTGAATCCATCATAATCAATGTACTCATGACCAAAGTAACAATTTTGGTTCTATGGGCATTTTTTCCAGGCACCCCGTGGCCATTTAGGGACACTTCTAGAATTTGCTCTGGCGACACAAAACACAAATCGGCGAGCAGAATTGGGTTCCTTCAGCTCCCACACTTACATATGGACATTGTGGATGTCTTCATGATGGCCATGGTCGCTCGGGATCCTTTGTTTGAAAATTGACCCCCTTATGCAAAATTTGCATGGCCTTCACTGAGCAAAACCCCAAGTTTCAGAGATGACACAATAGCATTGTTTTTGCGCGATTGAGTCATGGTGGTAGGGGTACCCTAACTGAAACCCGGTGTACCGAATCTATCGGAATCAAATGATTCACGATCGGAGTCACGGTTTTGGATGTATGGGAATTTTTTCCGAGCACCTGTGGCCATTCAGGGACACTTCGATAATTTTCTCCGAGGGAATGGAACCCAAACCGACAAGCAGAATGGGGTTTAGTAAACTCCCACATAGGCATATGGCCATTGTGGATGTGTTCACAATGGCCATGGTCGCTTGGGAGGCTTCAGTTCAAAATTGACCCCCTTGTGCAAAATTGTCATGGCCTTCACTAAGCACTAGTTCCGAAGATGGCACAATAGCATTGTTTATGGGTTATTGAGTCACGGTGGGGGGAGTCCCCTAACTGAAACCTGACATACCAAATCCATCAGAATCGATAGATTCGCGACTAGAGTCACTGTTTTGGTTTTATGGGCATTTTTTCTAGGAACCCCGTGGTTATTCAGGGACACTTCGAGAATTTTCTCCCGCGGCACGAAACCCAAAATAGCAAACGGAATGGGTTTCCATCGGCTCCCACACATGCATATGGCCATTTTGGATGTGTTCACAATAGCCACGGTCTCTCGAGAGCCTTTGGTTCAAAATTGACCCCCTTGTGCAAAATTGGCATGGCCTTCACTAAGCAAAACCCTAGTTCCATAGATGGAACAATAGCACTGTTTCTGAGTGATTGAGTCATGGTGTGGCGGTCCCCTAGTTGAAATCCAGCATCCCGAAACCATCAAAATCGATGTATTCGCAACTAGAGTCACGGTTTTGGTTCTATGGGAATTTTTGCCAGGCACATCGTGGCCATTCAGGGACACTTTGAGAATTTGCTCTGAGGGCATGGAACCCAAACCGGCGAGCGGAATGGGGTTTCGTCATCTCCCACATTTGCATATGGCCATTGTGGATGTGTTCACTATGGCCACGGTTGCTCGGGAGTCTTCAGTTCAAAATTGACCCCATTTTGCAAAATTGGGATGGCCTTGATTGAGCAAAACCCTATTTCTGGAGATTTCACATTAGCATTGTTTCCAAGCTGAAACCTAATGTCTGGAATCTATCGAAATCGATGAATTCACGATCGGAGTCACTGTTTTGGTTCTATGGGTATTTTTTCTTGGCACCCTGTGGCCATTCAATGACACTTTGAGAAATTTCTCTGGGGGCATGTAACCCTAACCAGTGAGCGGAATGGGGTTCCATCAGCTCCCACACATGCATATGGCCATTGTGGATTTGTTCACGATGGCCATGATCACTCAGGATACTTTAGTTCAAAATTTACCCACTTGTGCAAAATTGGCATGGCCTTCACTAAGCAAAACCCTAGTTCCGGAGATGGCACAATAGCATTGTTTCTGGGCAATTGATCATGGTAGGGGGGGTCTCCAGCTGAAACCTGACATCCTGAATCCATTGGAATCGACGGATTCATGACCACAGTGACGGTTTTGGTTCTATGGGAATTTTTTCCAGGCACCCCGTGGCCATTCAGGAACACTTTGAGAATTTGCTCTGGGGGCATGGAACCCAAACCAGCAAGCGAAATGGGGTTCTGTCAGCTCCCACACATGCATATGGCCATTGTGGATGTGTTCACAATAGCCATGGTCACTCAGGAGCCTTCGGTTCAAAATTGACCCCCTTATGTGAAATTGGCATGGACTTCTACAAGCTAGGGTTTATTTATTGTGTATGTGCATGGTCTTATGTGTGTATGTATGTGTAGATATTTGTTGTTAGGAACCCATGTCTTTACTTTGTTAGTATATTGTTGTTTGACACATATGCTTTGTAAGTCGTCCCATAGTATTTGTTGATCCATAGTTTATATTAGCCCATAGTATTGGACGCATATGCTATGTAAGTCGTCCCATAGTATTATATGTCCCATGGTTTTGACTCATAGTATTGGCACCTAGACTTATCCCATGGTTTGTATTGACACATAGTATTGACACATGGTATTGGTGCCTAGACTTAGTATATAACTGTGTGTTGAGGCCTATGAAGGCACCGTGAAGTTATTTGTATTGAGCTTGCTCAAAGGAGGTTGCCCCCTCGAAGTGGCCTGCGATCAATATAAAAGTGATTCTGAGTTATTTCATTTCTGCTATTTCGCATATTCTTATTAATTAATTATTGCAGGTTCTTCACATCTGGTAAAAGAGCACTTTCTTGGGCTTGTTGGGTGGAATTTCTGCCAAATTTTTTTTTTGCATCTGTTGCAGCTTCGGATTTGGGAATAATCCCTATCCGCTTAACTGTGGGAAGTACTTGGGCATAATCCCTAAAACTCATTGTGGGGAGTACCACAGGAACCCCAAAGTAACTGGCCCCATTGAGAGGACTTACCAGCGAAAAGGGCAACGACTCCTACCTGATTGACTAGTTCCCACCCGTGAGGTAAACCAAGAGCTGTCGTTTGTGGAAAAGCGATTATCAGTTTTACCTGAGCCGTGGAGTGAGGGGTACTGCCCCAATACACAAGCCGTCAGACAACATTGGTGGCCGAGTTAAACACCTGAACTATTAGGATGTCGTACATACCTGGGGTCCATATCTATTTTCAGTTGAACTGTTTCTGATCACTTCCACTACAGATCTAGCCGTTTCATATCTATTCTGAAATTCATTCCAGATCCAGTCGCCATTTCAGATCTAGTCGTTTTTTATCCCTTCCGTGCCGTTGCAGATCCATCTGTTGTGGATCCCTTCCGCGCCGCTATTGTCGATCCATTTCTGATAAAAATAAAAAATAAAAAACTGTTTTTCGGCCATATCTCCCTTGTTTCAACTCTGTTTTCCATGAAACTTCACTGACATACCTACAATCCAATTCTGCATATTTCATTCCTGAAGACCCTATCCCAAATTCCACTTCCCAAGACCAGAAATCCCTTCCGCGCCGCTCAAAAAAAAAAAAATAGTTTTTCGACCATATCTCCCTTGTTTCAACTCTGTTTTCCCTGAAACTTCACTAACATCCCTACAATCCCATTCTGCATATTTCATTCTTGAAGACCCTATCCCAAATTCCACTTCCCAAGACCAGAAATCCCACATTTGTCTATTTTTAGGGTTTGCTATAACTTCTTCAATTTTCACCCGATTGCCTTCAAATTTTACCATAAAGTTCCAGGTTTTGAAATCCCCATTTTTTGCTTCCCTGTCCCACGCAAATCCAAATTTCCCCTTACTAAATAATCTTGTGTTTGTGTTTTTCTATCCATTTCCACCCCCCACAAAAACAAAAAACAAAAATTACTGGTTATGGTTGTCACTCGCACAGGAGAAAACACCATGGAGGAAGCACTCGTAGCCATCCAAACCAAACTCCAAGATCTTGATGAAAATTTCTCAGCCTCCATCTTCAGCATTCAGCCATGAACAATAACCGACAGCCAGAATCTTTTGCAGCCACCGGGTTCTCTTCTTCCAACAATTTTCGTGGGCCGAAGCTTGATTTTCCTCGCTTCAATGGTACTAATCCGATTGGATGGATATATCGAGCAAAACAATATTTCAGTCTGCATAATACTTTTGATGTCCAAAAATTTCCACTTGCATCCTTTCATTTCGAATAGGAAGCCCTTCAATGGTACCGTTGGTACATCAAAGCTCATCCCGAGCCAAACTGGACAGATTTTTGCCAACTCCTTTTGCCACGATTTGATCCTAGTGCTTTTGACAACTTCACAGGAGAACTCACTAAACTTCACCAAACTGGCACAATGAGAGAGTATCAGACGGAATTTGAGAAACTAGCCAATCACACAGAAGGATTGTCTGATGAATTCTACAGGAGTTGTTTTATCAGTGGTCTCAAGGATGAAATCCGCTCAGAGCTCAAAATGTTTTGTCCCAACACAATGATGGAAGTCCTAGGGTTGGCTAAGTTGGCCGAGGACAATATCGCAGCTCAACAACGCTCCAAACGCCCCTTTGTTCCTTTCAAAAATATGGGTTCCCAACGACCTCCCATCACGCCTGCTCCTCAACCAACTCCTATCAAGCAATTGTCTGAAACAGAGATGCAGGCACACCGAAAAAAGGGCTTTGTTATAATTGTGATGAGAAATTCACTTGGGGACATAGATGTGTTAAAAAAAAATCTCTATCTCTTGGATGTGGATTCTCCGCCTGCCTCAGAACTTGATGAAGAAGCTCCAGATACAGTAGACACCCCATCTCAGGACGACCCACCCGAGATCTCTCTCCATGCTATAACTGGTGTCACCACCCCACAAAAAATGCGAGTCAGGGGATACTTCAAGAAGCTCCCTCTTACCATACTCATTGATTGTGGTAGCACTCATAACTTCATTGATCCTCGAATTGCCAAACAAGTTGATTGTTTTGTCCATCCTTGCTCCAACTTTGAAGTCATGGTTTCCAATGGGGGCACCTTACCTTGCAAGGGGAAGTGTCACATTGTGCGTATCTCTGTGGAAGATTATAACCTACGCTCTCACATGTTTACCTTATCCTTAGGCAGATGTGATGTGGTTTTGGGCGTTCAATGGTTACGCACACTTGGCCCCATCTTATGGGATTTTGCTGAACTTTGGATGCAGTTTTCAGTCAATGGGGCACAACACAAATTTATGGGATTCCAACCAAGGTCTCTCTACATCATTAGTTCACATCGCCTGGAAAAAATACTTACGAAGAATTCACATGGTTTCATCGCTCAGCTCCATTCCATTCAGATGCATCCATCAACAATCTCCACTACTTCCTTGGATAGATATGCAGGTGTCTTTGCTGAACCAATGAGCTTGTTGCCTTCAAGAGACCTTTCCGGTAAGAATTTAGCCGCATCTACCTCTCAACAGGAAATGATGACTATTTTGCATACAGTACAGAAGTGGCAGCCATCCCTATTGGGGAATTATTTCTGCATCAAGACTGATCTCCAGAGTCTGGAAACTTTCCTGGAACAACGGGTCTCCTCCCCAACACACCTGAAATGGGTTATCCAACTCATGGGTTATGACTATGCGACCACTTACCAGAAGGGTAAGGACAATATGGTGGAAGATGCTCCTCCTCGCACATTTGATGACCCAGTTTCTCTTAGAAATATTTCTCTGCTTGTTCCATATTATTGCAATCTGTTCAATGGGGCTATCTCTTCTATGAACTCCATGCTTCTTCATCAGTAGGGCACTCTAGGTTCCTCAAAATGTATGACCAGGAACAATGTAACTTATTTTGGCAGGGACTCAAAAGGAAAATTCAACGGATGGTGGTTGACTGTGATACTTTCCAGGTCAACAAGGGTGAAACGACCCTCCTTTCGGGACTGCTCGAACCCTTTCCCATCCCTCCACAGATTTGGACAACTATTTCTATGGATTTCTTAGAAGCGCTCTAGTGGTATAGTACCACATCTCAAAGGACACCATATGAAGCAATCTTTGGACAGGCACCACCAGTTCTTCTTCCATACACCTTCAGCAGCTCCCCAGTTCAGGCAATTGACTCAATTCTTCGAAACCGTGATCATCTTCTTCTCATTCTGCAGGACAATTTTCACATGGCAAGAATTCGACTGAAACAACAAGCCGATCAGCACCGTTGTGAGCGCACTTTTCACATCGCTGATATGGTTCTTCTTCATCTACAGCCTTCCATGCAATCCTCCCTGAAACTCCAAAGGCGCCAGTGGCTTGGAATGCAACCCGAGGATGCTACAGGGGACCCACTCCTTCAGATTATGCATCAATTTCCACATCTAAAGCTTTGAGGACAAATATTTTTCTAAGGGAGAGGGGATGTTAGGAACCCATGTCTTTACTTTGTTAGTATATTGTTGTTTGACGCATATGCTTTGTAAGTCGTCCCGTAGTATTTGTTGATCCATAGTTTATATTAGTCCATAGTATTGACCCATAGTATTGGATTCATATGCTTTCTAAGTCGTCCCATAGTATTATATGTCCCATGGTTTTGACTCATAGTATTGGCGCCTAGACTTAGCCCATGGTTTGTATTGACACATAGTATTGACCCATGGTATTGGTGCCTAGACTTAGTATATAACTGTGTGTTGAGGCCTATGAAGGCACCATGAAGTTATTTGTATTGAGCTTGCTCAAAGGAGGTTGCCCCCTCGAAGTGGCCTGCGATCAATATAAAAGTGATTTTGAGTTCTGTCATTTCTGCTATTTCGCATATTCTTATTAATTAATTATTGCAGGTTCTTCACATTTGTATATGAGCATGTCATTTTTCCATGTATTTGTTTTGTTTGTAATTTTTTGTGGAAATGTGCCTGCATTTTTCTGCATTTTTCTGTTTAGGTGTGTAATTGTGTTTGAAAAGATTATGTTGTTTGTTATTTTATACTGATATTTGTATGGTTTTCTTTGTGCAAGTGTGTGTGTAAAGATTTGTCTATGTGTGTTTTTTCTAACATGTAGATTTTTGTAGATGTGCATAGATATTTGCCTATGTGCATGTATTTTTTGTATGTTTATGTATAAATATCGTTATGTGTGTAGGTTTTTGTAGTGTAAATATATATGTATATGTACATCTTTAATATGTGTGTAAATATAATTATGTGCATATCACTTGTGTGTGTTTGTGTGTAAATGACTAGGGGTGGTAGGTATATAGGGGGGATCCTCATTGATCCAAAGAGAACTCAATAAATCAAAATATTATGGGGTCTATGGAATGATTCAAACAATAAAGTAGAGACTTAAATGCTCCCCGTCAAGAGATCGAGATCATATTCTCATCAAACATAAGGAACCTTTTGGTATTTGGTAACTTCGCCATTATCATTCATCACTTACACAACAATTCCATATCAAATGACAACTCTTTAACAAAAATTGTCAAAATAATAAGGATCAAAAACCACTATTTCAAATAATTTCATGTTGTTCACATCTTACCCTCCTTAAACACTCCTTGAACATTGAAAATGATCAATTGGTCAACCTTTCCACAATGTTAGTTGAAGGAGGCTATAGGAAATGGGGTCGATTCAATACTCCACATCCCTTAAGTCATTAAATTCTTATGAATGTGTTCTCAATTATGAATAGGCCATGTCTCATAAGCATTAAATGACACAATGGAAGGAGGGATGATGCATTAAGGCACACCGCCTCCTTGCACGTGCCCTAGTTCATGCAATCTATACGCTATCTAGGGTTTATATAGAAGATAGGATTTGTGCGAGCTAGGGTTTATATACACATTGATAAGCTACATAAGTTCCCAACCATCACTAGTCATATCTTGGGCCTTGTGTCCCTATGATCTGCCTAAGGACAATTATGGGCATTGTTTTTCATTCAATTACTAGGATGTCGCTAGCTAACTCCACTCACAGTCACAATAGCCAAACCTATTTCCAAATCCTATGTTGGGGCATGTAGTCTCCATTGCTTAAACCTCTAAAGGTCAAGTATCTCCCTAGTCGTCAGGGCCCCATAAAATTTCGCCAATAACTACTCAAGGTGTGAATTTTACCATGAAACTTTCATCCTTGCATTGTGATGTATACAAACTAGTTGGATCTCATTATAATGACATTTTACGATCAAAATACCTTTGATAATATAAAATAATTGAAATAATATTCATTATGTCAATTCTAAATCTAGAGTGAGACTTAAACCTAACAAAACATCCATGCTAAGAAAAACACAACCATAGAGGGATGATGGTCCCTTCATAAGGAAACATTCCAAGTGAAGGGGATGGGGAGATATTTTTCATATATTTGACCATAATGATGATATCATAGGTTTTGCACACCTAGGTACGAACGACAAGTCCTTATTGATTGGTATATCATCAAATATAAAACATTGGTGGAAATAATTATTTTTACAGTTCTGACATTGGTTCCAAATGCTACGAACATAGTCAAGTGAGTATGTTTTGCTAGAGTTCAAACAAAATATTTTTTTCAATCGACCATCCAACAATGACTATATGAGACCATTAGAGATCAAAATCTATCTATTTCATCATAAACAAAGGGAATCATATCAAAATCCATTCAAACTCAACCATTTGTATTAAAAGCATAATGTTGTTTATTAGGCAACTAGACACAACAAGAGACAACAAGAGACGACAAGATGCAAATAGAGACAAAATGCATATAAATCACAGAAACTGAAAATCCATGTACATCCAAGATAAAAAAACCTCGTCCAAACATATAATTTTTTTGGCAAACAGTAGAACATGATTCCCAATGTACAGATGATGGCAACTCATGCCCTATAAAAAGTCTGGTAACTCGTGCCCTAGATCCAAAATACATGGAAACTTGTGCCCTAGATACCAAGTACATGGAAATTGGTGCCCAAAAATGCCACATCATGGCTAATGTGCATAACATGGTTTGTCAAGCATCGTTCCCACCCCATACATTCCCAGGAGCATCTTCGAAATTGACATTCCTCTTCTTGGAGCTAGTGGAATCTTGGGCCTTATTTCATCTAGGAGTAGACCATCCCTCCGGGCTCTTAAACAAATGATATAAGATATAATAATTTTCAAGCATTTGTAACAGTTACCACATTTATAAAATGAATGTAGAATTCAAATATTAAATAACTCACCGGTGATGGGAGTGGGAGACGTGAGGCAGGTGTCCTCCTTGATCTAGTGAGCATCTCAGCAATGCCACCTTGCAACATTTACGACAATCATTTCATTGAAAATAATAGTTGCTTAAAATAATATTCGTTAATGCTTCACAATATTTTCATAAATTAACATAATTATCACCGTGAACACCTCAGGAAATGGAGATGGTTGGGCTTCAGGGCTAGCAGGTGTAGGAGTTGGTTGGACAACGTGCTCCGATGCAATCATTGGGGAGGAGATGTAGTTGCAGCAACTACAGGTGCAACCATTGTAGATGTATGAACGGATGTTGCAAGAGTAGTTTCCAAAATAGTGGTGGGAACTAAAGAAGGTAGGGTGGAAGAGGGCATGATGGTATGGGGTGGATGAGGATGTCGTGGACAATGAACCCCTACCTGATGTACGATAGAGTGGATTGACCTAAAAGGGATAAAGGGGATGTCGAGGGATGGTGGATGGGAGGGAGGTCTTAAATATAGGGAGGATGATGGATCCAAGGGGGGTTGTGGACGAAGGGGGGAGGTTGGATGGAAGGGGGGCATGGACGAATGGGGGAGGATGGATGGAAGGGGGGGTGTGGAAGAATGGGGGAGCCTGGATGGAGGGGGGAGGATGGACAGAGAGGGGATTATGGATGAAGGGGGGAGTGTGGACAGAGGGGGGAGGCTAGATGGAAGGGTGGGAGTGGACAGAGGGAGGGGTATGGATGGAATCAAGGGGGAGCGGGGGGGGAGACTCATGGGAGAGGGTGGAAAAATGGGATTGAAGTGGGGAGGTGGAATAATGGCACTTGCATATACATTTGTAATATCATATCTTAGTAGACAAAAATCAAATTAAATCATAATAAGTCATAACAATTCAAATTAAAAGTGTGCTTTTAACTGCATATCATACCTACGTGTATGGTGACCTACTAATCCCTGGCGTAGATGGATGGTCATCATAGTATGTACATACATGTGGACACAAAATTGCGTGCACAATGTGAACATATTAAACAAGTAATTATTTAGACAATCAAAATATTAAAAAATATTGTAGGAACTATCATCGTGTATGTCAAAAATATAAATAAATAAATAATAGAAATGACATGAGCAAGTAATAACAATATTGTGTAAGGTATTGAAAATACCTCTGTGTGAGGTACTTCAATTTCAGTTGCGGCTGTCATTGCTGCGTCCAGGTTGGGAGATCCTAAGTTCTCCCAAGTGGGCATCTCGACTCTAAATAACTGTACATTGAAATAATTGTTTAATTCATACACAATTACTTTAAAATTACTTTTAAAATTCTCAAGTGATGATTGAAAACTCATTAAAAAAGTGCTAACCTACTCCATATAGCAGCCTTCGATCAGGCTGGCAAGTGTGCCCACAATGGGGACAAAGAGGTGGCACTATCCCAGTCAAAATAAAAGGCCCAACATGGCTACCACCAATCACAAGTCTATTGTAACTTTGTCGTGAAGTCCCTGCACCTAAGTCTCTCTCAGGTTCAACTTGTCTCTGCACTGTAGTCGCTGCTAAAAACATGGTGTGTCTAAGGAGTCCACGTGCAACACTCCTCATTGCCCCCTCGATCTGATCAAGTCTATGGGGTAACTGAGGTGGATGGGGAAGGGGGTTAGGCTCACGCCTAAGAGTTGTCGTCCCTCACAGTCGGTTCCTCCTAGAAGAAGGTCGATCTTGGGAAGAGCCAATCCCAACACCCTGGAATTCGGTTATGTCAAAATAGTTGACATGTAAACTGAGCACAAAATCAACCCAGAGTTGTTAAAGGAAGTCTTGTGGAACCTCCCTATTATTGCAAGGAGGTTTATAGTAAACCATAAACCACCTCTGCATCTAGTTGTCCCTCCATGGTTGGAAATGACACCAATCCATGCAGACACGTGGCTTTCTAATGTTTGGTGGTTGTTGTGTTCTTGGATCAGTGAACATACTGTATAATTGGGCCTTTGTAATGTTTAATGCTTTTATTTCTTCCTTGGAAATGCCAGTGGAATAATACTCCTGCATCCTAGCTCTATATTCAGTCATGTCTGTCAATTGGCGATGTGCATAAATAAGGGAGTCAATTGAGCTCTCAATTGAGGTGGCAAGGGACAATCGAGATGGTTCCCCTATGTTTCTTAATTCTCGGGTGTGCACTCTCATTTCATTTAGGTGATGGTTCAAGTCATCATGGTCCAAATTTTGTTGGGAGTTTTGATTTTGTTGAGGGTTTTGATTGGTTCCAAGATTTGTGTTTTCTTGTGTTCCACCAAAATCCATGTTAACATTTTTTCATTCATTGTATAGGTTTATACTCTTCAATTGAAAAAATTTCCATTTTTTTACTAATTTGGGAATTATTAAAAATTTAATAAACAATAAAAAAATCAATAAAATCACAAAAAAATGACCCTACCTATCCAATGCAATGGATGATCATTGAATGGATGGCTTGATGGAATTCTTGAGTGCAATGGCTGAGTGGGTTGGTCCCTTGGTCTGTGTACGCGCCTAGATGAGCTCTCGGTCGTTTCCAAATGAAATAGGCCGCGATTGTGTTGCCTTTTTTTATTGGGTTTAACAAGAGTGTGTGTGCACCCTAAGAGCGTGTACGCGCCAGCAACACGCACATGCCCCAGTTTGGTACCGAACCTAGTAGTGCGTGCACGTTTCTTTAGGTGCATGCGTGTGTCTGATTTTTTCTACTAGCGTGGCCCCGTTACAATGATTTTGGGGAACATCTTTGTGTGCCCACCCAAGTCTTTTTAGATATGGTAAATAAAATTACACAAGACAAAGCCTTTTAAAAATATAAAAATATATCTTAATTTTATATATATTATTAATATAATATAAAATTAAACTTTTTGCAATGGGTATAAATCAATGCAAATCCATGAGTAAAGTTTAGTCCATTTTGTAATTTTATTAATTTTCTTAAATATTAATTCATCTTATAATATTAAGTAAATAATTACATTCTTATATGTTTATAAGCTTATAAACACATGCAATATTCATAAACATTAACACCTATTTTGCTAGACTTATAAAATTAATAACATTTTAAACATAGTATTAGCATAGACTTTGACTAAAAAAACAATGTGAATAGTATTGAGATAGACTTTGACTAAAAAACGATGTCAGAGTATTAGTAAATTTAATCAATTAGGTGTCTTTTTAAGTATGATAGATGAAACTTTATATACATATTGTAAATAAAAATACACAAGACAATGATATATATAGAGAGAACCATTTTTGCAATGTAATTGGTGTAAATCAATACAGGTCCATTAGTAAAGCTTAACCCATCTTATAATTTTATTAAAGGTTAGCTTATCTTATAATATTAACAAATAAATAATTATACTTTTATATATTACAAGTTTATAAACACATGTAATATTCATAAACATAAACATTTTTTTCAAGATTTGTAAAATTAATAATATTTTTAAATATTAAAATAAACATATTTTTTAATTAGTATTTTTCATTTTGACTTTTTTTATATTTTATGAAAAACAATATACTCTAATCTTTAGAAAAATACCAACACTTATTATTTTAGAAAATTCGAATTACATAATTTATTTAATAATCATTACACATTTAATAAATAGGAACTCAATGAGAACATTATGTCATTTATAATTATAAAATAACTTTTATTAAATTAATTAATAAAAATTTTAATAATAAAATTAATTAAAAAATCGTAGCCAAAATTTTAAACATAAAATTCCTTATTAAAAATTCATATAAATTTGATAGCTTATAGATCTAATTGGGATCCAAATGGAGCCGGGACGTGATGTTGAATTAATGTTTTAAGTGATGAAGATAGGTTTCTTGGGTATCTAAACCAGCTCTTATGTTCTTTTCTGACACTTTGGGATTCGTTTTCTTTATACTACTTAGGTTTTAAGCTTTTTAGCTCTCTATAATTTTAGATTGAGTTTTTAGGTTTAGCCTTACGTGATTGTGGACTTGAGGAAGTCCAAATTACTAGCGAGAACGCCAACTAAAGTTGACGGGGTTGCTAGTTTAACTAGGGAAGGACATGTGGGTGTACCGATTGATTTGACGATTACCAAGAAACTTTTTTTGGGGGAACATCGAGGTTAGAGGTAAAGGTAAAGCTATTCAGGATGATATTTAAGGTTTTGTTTTCACCCTTGCGACGACTTGGATTCCAGCTGATCCGTTGGGATAATTGAATCAATATCATATTGTCGAATGGAGGTTTTTCTAGGGTTTATGTGCCTTTCTGCAGGATTTTTCGATAATGGATGGTTGATCTGAAGATTGTGTGGCTCTGCGATGACTTGGAGTCCAGCTAATCCGCTGGATCAGCCTAGTACCAGCCAAGTATAAAAAAAGTGGGAACCGTTGCCTACATCGCAGTCTACCTCTCTTCCTTTTAACCTGATATTTCGAATTTTTTGTGGGGTACTAGATTCTATTTCTTGCATTGGTTGTCTTGTTGTTAGCAGACCTTCTATTTTAAGCACTTTTCCATTTTCTTGGTCTTTTGTGGGGGCTTTTTTGTCTTTTGTGTTCGGACAAGACATCTGGACACCTGGCGGTTCTCTCTAGTGATCCGGTTGTCTTTTGATATGGAGGGGTCTATACCCTTGCGTACTATTGCCGATCCCGCATTATCTCCTGTTGTTGGTCCTCTTCTCGGGGACTCTATCACTATTGCTTCTAAATCTCATAACCTTCAGGGGGTGAGGACTCGAGCCCGTCGGAGATTAAAAATAGTGAAAGCTCAAGCCTTTGTTTCTCGTTTCGACATTGATGCAGACTTTAACCTAGATAAGATTGGGAAGCTTTCAGAGAGGGCTCTCGTCGATCGTTTTGAATATACATCTAGAAATAAATTTGAAATTATTGATTAGGTCAACAAACACTGGGTCGCGATTACTGGAATGGCACTGCGCATCAATCTCGTTATGAACAGATGGATTTTATTCACTTTTTCAAAGGCTACACATCTGGATAAAATCCTCTCAGTCTTTTGGGAGATTAAGAAGGGTTCGCTCTATTGGAAGCGGTGGCATCTCAATTTCGACCCCCTTAAGGAATGGCAGGCCGTCCGACATCTATGGATGATTATTCTGGCCCTACCCATTGAACTCTGGGCAGAAGAAATTCTTATTGGCTTGGCGAATGCAGTTGGAAAATTCGTCAGACTAGACAAACAAAAAAATTTCGGCATGGACCGTCGGTATGCTAAAGTTATGGTTGAGATTGATACGAGGATTGGCTTGCCTACTAATGTTGAAATTGTATGGGGCAATAGGGTTTGGAGACAAACCCTAGATTTCTTCAAAATCCCTTTCAGATGTTTTTGCTGTCATAAAGTGGGTCATGTTCGTGCAGAATGCCCTCTCAGTCAGAAGCAAGGTGAGGGATCTTCGTCGTCTGGACGCTTCTCCCCCACTTTTGGTCCTCTCAAGGTTTCTTCTCCTGATTCGGGTAAGTCTGGTCATCGTTCTCCTGACCCTTTCCCTTCTTTAACAGCAGATGAATTAGCATTTTTAGAAAATTCCAAAAAAGTCTTGGCACATCGTATTTCTATTGGTGATATTCGATTGCGTCATGATTTAGTTTCAGGGAAATTGCTCGTTTCTCAGGATTCCACCCCTATCCCTCCCCCGGTTGGTCGTGCTTTGTTTCGTGAGGAGAAGCCCCCAATCTCTGTTTCATCTCCTTCTTCCACTCATTTTCTCCGGTCATCTGTTGGTGATGGTCCTTCAAAACCCCATTCATATTTCTTCACCAAACCCTAGTGCTGTGCAGAAAGCTGGTCCAACAATCCCTATTGATCTTCCTTCTGACCCTTCGCTAGTAGTGGGTTCGTCTTCCCTGTTGTCATCTGATGTTCCTGTACCCTCTTATCCCGCGGTTTCATCATCTCTTACTATTGACAGTCCTCCTTTGACAGATAACCCTACCTTTTTTTGCCCTTCTTCTCTTTTCCCTAGACGAGAAGGGGGTGATTCTTGTTTTGGGGCTGAGATGGGTGTGGGCTTTTCTCACCCTGGGCTCATCTCCTCTTCTTCATCGCTTGTTAAGGATCATATTATTGCTGCTCATAATCCTGATGATAGAACTCTGTTAGCTGAGAGCGGATACCTTCTGTCAAAGACAGGGGAGGAATTTCCACCTTTACCTACCTTTTCTAAAAATCCTGGTAGTGATTCTTTGGCCAAACCTCTGAATTCCCTCAACTTCCAAAATGTTACCATCAGAAGGGAAAAGAAAAAAAAGAAGAATATTGATCATGCTGTGTCAGTTGTCGCAGATATATACACTCATATTTCAAAGAGATTGGCAGATGTGGAAGGGGAGGAAAATGACTGTGTTTCGGGGCTTAGAGCTATGTCCCCCTCTATGGGTGTCTCATAATGTCCATTCTCTCTCTCTCAATACGCGAGGATTGGGTAAGGTTTCCCGGGCTTAGGCCCTATCCAATTTGTTCAAAGCTACTAGCCCAGCCATTGTTCTGCTCCAAGAAACCATGTGTGATGATTCGGTTGCCATCTCAAAACTCTACAAGATCCTGCCTAAATGGGAAGTTGCTGTTGTAAGCTCTAGTGGTATGTCAGGGGGCCTCCTTGTTGCTTGGAATCCTGATTTTTTTGCTTTTAAGGTCTTCATTACTCCTTGGGGCATTCTTCTTAAGGGTACTTCCTGCGGTTTCCAGCAAACTCTCTCCATCTTGAATTGTTATGCCCCCTATCGGGAGAGACAACACTTTTGGGAATCTCTTCGTGATTCTGGGCTTCTGCATTTGCCTGATTTGATCATTGCGGGGGATTTAAACTTTACCTGCAATGCGTCAGAAATTTGGGGTTCTTCTTCCCGGCTAGATGATTTAGCTACTTTCTTTAATAAGTTTTTCGCAGATGCATATATAATTGATGTGGTGCCTCATAAACTGCTGCCAAACTAGACCAATGGTAGGTTTGGCACTAATGGTGTCCACAAAAGATTGGATAGATTTATTGTCAAGGCTAATCTGCTTGGCCACTTTCAGAAGCATCGATAGTGGGTGGTTGATAACAAATTTTCCGATCATTGGCCTATTGTTCTAGAATTGGAGGAATTTGGCCACAATGTTTCCTATCTGTTCAAGTTCAATCACTCTTGGCTCAGTGATGATAATTTTTGCAATATGGTTCGCACCTTTTGGTTGAATTGTGAAGTATATGATACAAATCCAGTCCTTAATTTTTGCTACAAACTGAAGGATCTGAAAGAAGCAGTTACGGTTTGGATCAAGAATAAGAAAAAAGAGGATAGGTTGGATCTTGCTCATTTAGAAAAACAAATTCAGGAATCTACAGTTGCCAACTTCCATAATTCTCTGAATTTTGTATCCTTCGAAGCTTTGAAAAGATTTGAGCAAAAAAAGGAAGAAATCTTGTTGCGAGATGAAAGGAATGGTGGCTCAAAAGCCGTGCCATTTGGATCTCTCATGGTGATAAAAACATGAAGTTCTTTTACTCTTTCGCTTCGGCCCGGAGGAATATGAAATACATTTGGGATATTATTGATGATCAGGGCCAACAAATTTCTGGACTTGAGGCACTAAAATCTGAAGCTGCTTCATTTTTTGGAAACATTTACAGTGATTCTGGTGACTGTCATGTGATGGATCAGATTAATGTAGCAAGGCTTTTCCCCAGATTCATAAATGATCAACATGCTGATTATATGCAGAAAGAGGTCACTTTAGAAGAGATTGAAGCCGCTTTGAAAAAATTTGCCAAAGATAAGGCTCCCGGACCAGATGGCTGGCCGGTGGAGTTTTTATGGCTGATAGATTGAAGAGTGCCCTGTCTGATCACATATCGGCTGAACAATTTGGTTTTTTATCTGGTAGGCAGATTCATGACGCGATTGGCATATCTCAGGAGCTCATGCATAGCATCAAGATTCAAAAGAAAAAGGCCCTTCTGCTGAAAATGGATTTAGAAAAAGCTTATGACAGAGTAAATTGGTCGTTCCTTCGATTAATTCTTATCAGAATTGGTGTCCCCCCGCTAGTTATTAAGTGGATAATGGCTTGCATCACTTCCATGAATATTGTTGTTTTGGTTAATGGTTCACCATCCGACTTCTTCAGTTGCTCCCGGGGGATTAGACAGGGGTGTCCTCTCTCACCCCTTCTATTCATTTTAGTCATGGATGGATTCAACTGATTAATAAAGCAAGTTGTGGATCGTGGTCTGATTAAAAGTATCAAGTTGACAAAGGATTGTGTGATCTCACACATCTTATTTGTTGATGATGTTTTAGTGGCTGGCTTAGATATTGTGGAGGAATGGCGTATGTATAGTGAAATAATTCAGACCTTGTGCAACGCATCTGGAATGAAGGTCAGTTATGCAAAGTCGAATTTTTATCATTTATCTATGCATGACGAGCATCTCAGGGATATTTTTGTTGTGCTTCCTTTCAAATGTTGTTCGCTTGATCAAGGATTTAAATATCTCGGTTTAACCTAAAGCCCAACAACTATCTCATCAAGGATTGGTTTTGGCTGTTAAGGAAAATTGAATCTCGAGTCTTTCATTGGACCTTCAAAACATTATCTATTGGTGGCAAACTTACTCTTGTTAAATTTGTTCTCACGAGCATCCTCGTCTACTGGTTTTCCTTGCTCGAAGTGCCTGCTTTCATTATCAAAGCCATTAAGAAATGTTTTTTTAACTTTCTCTGGTCGGTATCAACAGTAAATGCAAAGATTCCTATGGTTGCTACTGAGACTCTTACTAGACCTTATAGGTTTGGTGGTTGGGATATAAAAGATCTTGAAGCTTTTAATTCAGTGCTCAGACTTAAAAGTATGTGGAGGGGTATATTTGGCAATACTCTCTGGTCTCGTCTCATTCAAAGCAAATATTTAAATTTGGATGTGCATATTTGGATAAGAAATCCAAAATTATCCAATTGGAATTTTTCTCCAATCTGGAGGGGCTTTATGAAAATTATCAATTGGATAAAAAATGATCTCTGCTGGCAGGTTGGCTCCGGTGTGAAAATTCGTGTTGGTATTGATCCCATTCTTGGGATGGATGACTCGTTCCTCCTTCCTCCTATCATCCCACAGTACTTACAGGTTATCGGTTTGTCTTCTCTGAATAAGCTGCAGCTGAACAAAACTGGTGATGTCAGGACTTCTGTTTGGATGTCTGATAGTGACCTTGGTCTTTCAGGTTACTTAGCTTGGGTTTGGGAAAATTATATCTTAAAACTCAAGGCTGCTGGTGTAAAATTAAACAATGATTCTGATAGTTTAGTTTGGGGTGGGAATCCTATTACAGGTATTGTAACAGCCAAGACTGCATATTGGAGAATCATTCAAGATAAATATATCTATCCCCCAGATTGGTGGTATAAAGGTTTATGGACTTGGTCTATTCCTTTAAAATTAAAATGTTTTATATGGCTTTCTCTTCAGGACAAATTGAAGACTTGGGAAAAGTTAACCAAGCGTGGATGGATTGGCCCTAGTTGTTGTCCTCTTTGCCTCAAAGAAGCATTTATTTGTTTTCTGCAGCTTCACGCAAAAAATTTGGAGTTTTGTTTCCAAAAATCTGAATATTTCAGTTCAATGGGATGTTGGTGCCTTCAATGTTTGCCTTCTGAATTGGTTCAGGCATTGCAAACAGTTTTTTAACATTGCCATTTGCATTTCCTGGGCAATTTGGCACACTAGAAATTGTGCACTATTCCAGAATACTCCCCCAGATATCATGAGATGCAATCTGATAGCTCAGAAGATGTTTTCTGTATATGAGTCCAATGCTCCCAAACAGAATATTGTCAAAGATCATAATTTCTCTCTTATAGTGGATCAACCTGTACTCTTCTTTGATGGTGCTACACAAAATGGGATATGCGCAGTCGGGGGTGTGATTCATCTAAATGATTCCCATCACTTCTCAGTCAGTATCAATTGTGGGGTTGGCAGTAATATGAAAGCGGAGCTTATGGCTCTCTGGTGCGTTTTGAAGGTGGCCAATATCTTTGGTTTGGTCAATATTAAAGTTTATGGCAACTCCAGGGTTACAATCAAGTGGGCAGCTGGTGAATTCAAGTTAAATGTGACAAATCTGATACATTGGATTTCTCGTGATCAAAATGAAATATCAAAGCATCATAATATTATGTTTGAGCATATTTATAGATAGCATAACTCTCTTGCAGATGATTTATCTAAACAAGCTCTATCTGACCCGAAAGGTATTCTTGCTTGGGAAGAATGGTGCGATAAATGCTTGTTGGACAGTGGTTCCATTTTCTTTTTTGATTAAGAACTCAGGATGCTTTGTATTTGCCGGATGGCCTCTTCTTTCGGCCTGTTATTTTTCTGCATATCTTTTTTGGTGGGTATTTCTGTTTGAGGGATATTTGAAAATCAGAATGGGTCTTGAAAATTTAGAATCCTCTGAAAGTTTTGTAAAGCTATGTATCCGATTCGGGTATTGAATCAGGAATTTCTTTGTACTATTTGATTCAATGGAATATCAATAGTAGTTTTTTTTCGCTTGAAAAGCTATTCAGGATGATACCATTTTAGTGTTGCAGAGCGATGTGGGTGGTTTACATGATAGGAATTGTTTGCTTCAAGGATCCATAGAGACTTTCGTTTTAGAAAATATTTTTGAACCTGCTCTCGTTGAAGCTATGAAGACAAACCTTGGCCGTAGGAAAAAGAAGTTAAAGGTGATTTCTAAGAAGTTTAAACCAATTAACCGGGTGGGAGAATATATATCTCTGAATGAGATATTACTGACTAATGAAATGACCCTCTTTTGATCCACGAACTGAATGGTATGATACCATCCCTATTTGGGTTAATCTTCCCACGATACCATTCCAGTTTTAGTTGAGAGATTTCTTTAAGGTGGTGGGGAATTCCTTAGGTTCTTTTGTGGAAACCAACCTTTCTTATGAAGTTTCTTGTATTTTTGTGTGGGGAAAATCTTGTTGGCATTTGCATCCAGCACTCCTCGTGAGTTTCGTGACATGGGTTAACCCCCTCTCGTGGATCCTAACTTTGGAGATTATAGCGGAGATTAACACCTGCAGGTTTTGGTCAAACGGCAATCGTGCTCCAACAAATGGTATCAGAGTGACAGGGATCGAGTTCGAAACTCACCTAGGTAACGATGGGGGGGAGATTGTTGGCATTTGCGTCCAATGCTCCCCATGAGTTTCGTGACATGGGTTAACCCCCCCTCGTGGATCCTAAATTTGGTGATTGTAGCGGAGATTAATACCTGCAGGTTTTGGTCTAACGACAATCGTGCTCCAACAAATCTGGTTAACCTGTATTTACGAGAGAGTCTTGTTGATTCTATTACTATTACTAGAGGAGATTTATCCTTTTCCCAGGTGTCGGATTATCAAGAAATACTGTTTAAATGGAATGGGTGTCATACCTATGGTCATGTGGTTAGGGACTGCGCTTTTTTATTTTACGAGGAAGGTTTGGGAAAGAAAGAAACCAGAATTTGGGGAGAATATTGTTCCTGGCTCACTCTGTCCTAGCCCCGTGCTTTCATCCTGTTCGAAAGAGGGTGTTCTGTCTGATTTAGGCCTTGATGTTTTGGGGGTTTCTTTAGATAATAAAAAAATCTTTGGATCCCCTGGAACTACGCTGGAAGTTTCCCATCAGTCTCTTGAAAACCTTGTTCCTATACTTGAGGATCTATCTAGTCAGAATTTTGAAGTGTTGAGTTTTGATATAGGTTATGATGATTTAATGGTTTCTTTGGATACCTGTCCAAGGGTTTTGAGGGTTTACAGGACTCAAGTTCTGTAAAGTATTATGGAATTGCTGATGTTTCCAGGTCCTTTGATACATGCATTCTTTTTTAACCACTTTCCAATACTTTACCTCAATCACCTAATACAAACCATCTTTTTTTTTCTGATCCTGTAAGTCCTACGATGGAATTGAATGTTACTTTGTTGGAGTATTTTTGTATTACTTCTAAGAATATGACATACAATTCACATGTTTTAAATAATACTCATTCTATTGGTATTAAGGAGTTAAATCATGGATATAATATGAGATCTAAACAGGGTGACAATTTGGTTAATAAGGGATTTTTAATTGAAAATGTCCAGACCTTTGACTATGATAGGAGGTATAACAGAGGAAAGATTGAAGGGTATTAGGATGTAAAGGGTGTTTGGAGCTTATTATGTATTGAGACCAGACAAAGAAACCTAAATCGGGCACTTAGAGCAGCGGGTTCCCTAGACAAGGTTCCTTTATGTTGATTACGACCTTAAACTGCAGGGGTCTAGCTAGTCTACCCAAAAAACTAGTTGTAAAGAGATTAATTGAAGCTTATAGAATAGATGTTGTTTTTCTTCAAGAACTAATGAATTAATGTTTAGGTATAGCGGTAGAGTTTCAAAAACAATTGTTGGCTGGTTGTGATGAACCTGCAATAATTAATTAATACAAATACACGAGATATCAGAAATAATAGAACTTAGAATCACTTTTATATTAATCACAGGCCACTTCAAGGGGGAAACCTCCTTTGAGCAAGCTCAATACAATTAACTTCACGGTGCCTTCATAGGCCTCAACACACAGTTATATACTAATTCTAGGCGCCAATACCATGGGTCAATACTATGTGTCAATACAAACCATGGGCTAAGTCTAGGCGCCAATACTATGAGTCAAAACCATGGGACATAAAATACTATGGGACGACTTACAAAGCATATGCATCCAATACTATGGGTCAATACTATGGCCTAATATAAACTATGGATCAACAAATACTACGGGACAACTTACAAAGCATATGCATCCAACAACAATACACTAACAAAGTAAAGACATGGGTTCCTAACATCCCCTCTCCCTTAGAAAAAGATTTGACCTCAAAGCTTTAGATGTGGAAATTGATGCAGAATCTGAAGGAGTGGGTCTCTTGTAGCATCCTCGGGTTGCATTCCAAGCCACTGGCGCCTTTGGAGTTTCAGGGAGGATTGCATGGAAGGATGTAGATGAAGAAGAACCATATCAGCGATGTGAAAAGTGCGCTCTGAACGGTGCTGATCGGCTTGTTGTTTCAGTCGAATTCTTGCCATGTGAAAATTGTCCTGTAGAATGAGAAGAAGCTGATCACGGTTTCGAAGAATTGAGTCAATTGCTTGAACTGGGGAGCTGATGAAGGTGTATGGAAGAAGAACTAGTGGTGCCTGTCCATAGACTGCTTCATATGGTATCCTTTGAGATGTGGTACTATACCACTGGAGTGCTTCTAGGAAATCCATAGAAATAGTTGTCCAAATCTGTGGAGGGATGGGCAAGGGTTCGAGCAGTCCCGAAAGGAGGGTCGTTTCACCCTTGTTGACCTGGAAAGTATCACAGTCAACCACCATCCGTTGAATTTTCCTTTTGAGTCCCTGCCAAAAGAAGTTACATTGTTCCTGGTCATACGTTTTGAGGAACCCAGAGTACCCTACTGATGAAGAAGCATTGAGTTCATAGAAGAGATAGCTCCGTTGAACAGATTGCAACCAATTTGGAACAAGCAGAGAAATAGCTGTAAGAGAAAATGGGTCATCAAATGTGTGAGGACGAGCATCTTCCACCATATTGTCCTTACCCTTCTGGTAAGTGTTCGCATAGTCATAACCCATGAGTTGGATAACCCAGTTCAGGTGTGTTGGGAGGAGACCCGTTGTTCTAGGAAAGTTTCCAGACTCTGGAGATCAGTCTTGATGCAGAAATAATTCCCCAATAGGGATGGTTGCCACTTCTGTACTGTATGAAAAATAGTCATCATTTCCTGCTGAGAGGTAGATGCGGCTAAATTCTTACTGGAAAGGTTTCTTGAAGGCAACAAGCTCATTGGTTCAACAAAGACACCTGCATATCTATCCAAGGAAGTAGTGGATACTGTTGATGGGTGCATCTGAATGGAATGGAGCTGAGCGATGACACCATGTGAATTCTTCTTAAGTATTTTTTCTAGGCGATGTGAACTGATGATGCAGAGAGACCCTGGTTGTAAGCCCATAAATTTGTGTTGTGCCCCATTGACTGAAAACTACATCCAAAGTTTAGCAAAATCCCATAAGATGGAGCCAAGTGTGCGTAACCATTGAACGCCCAAAACCACATCACATCTGCCTAAGGACAAGGCAAACATGTGAGAGTGCAGGTTATACTCTTCCATAGAGATATGCACATTGTGACACTTCCCCTTGCAAGGTAAGGTGCCCCCATTGGCAACCATGACTTCAAAGTTGGAGCAAGGATGGACAAAACAATCAACCTGTTTGGCAATCCGAGGATCAATGAAGTTATGAGTGCTACCAGAATCAATGAGTATGGTAAGAGGGAGCTTCTTGAAGTATCCCCTGACTCACATTGTTTGTGAGGTGGTGACGTCGGTTACAGCATGGAGAGAGATATTGGGTGGGTCGTCCTGAGATGGGGTGTCAACAGGCGGGTGTTGAATGTCGACCTGATCATCTACTGTATCTGGAGCTTCTTCATCAAGTTGTGAGGCAGGCGGAGAATCCACATCCAAGAGATAGAGCTTTTGTTGAACACATCTGTGTCCCCGAGTGAATTTATCATCACAATTATAACAAAGCCCTTTTTCTCGGCGTGCCTGCATCTCTGTTTTAGACAATTGCTTGATAGGAGTTGGTTGAGGAGCAAGCGTGATGGGAGGTCATTGGGAACCCATATTTCTGAAGGGAACAAAGGTGGGTTTGGAGCGTTGTTGAGCTGCGACCTTGTCCTCGACCAGCTTAGCCAACCCTAGGACTTCCATCATTGTGTTGGGACAAAACATTTTGACCTCTGAGCAGATTTCATCCTTGAGACCACTGATAAAACAACTCCTGTAGAATTCATCAGACAATCCTTCTGTGTGATTGGCTAGTTTCTCAAATTCCATCTGACACTCTCTCATTATGCCAGTTTGGTGAAGTTTAGTGAGTGCTCCTGTGAAGTCATCAAAAGCACTAGGACCAAATCATGGCAAAAGGAGTTGGCAAAAATCTGTCCAGTTTGGCTCGGGATGAGCTTTGATGTACCAATAGTACCATTGAAGGGCTTCCTGTTCCGAATGAAAGGATGCAAGTGGAACCTTCTAAACATCAAAAGTATTATGCAGACTGAAATATTGTTCTGCTCGGTATATCCATCCAGTTGGATCAGTACCATTGAAGTGAGGAACATCAAGCTTCGGCCCACGAAAATTGCTGGAAGAAGAGAACCCGGTGGCTGCAAAAGATTCTGGCTGTCGGTTATTGTTCATGGCTGAATGCTGAAGATGGAGGCTGAGAAATTTTTCATCTAGATCTTGGAGTTTGGTTTGGATGGCTGCAAGTGCTTCCTCCATGGTGTTTGCTCCTGTGCGAGTGACAACCATAACCAGTAATTTTTTATTTTTATTTTTTTGTGGGATGGGGGAATGGATAGAAAAACACAAACACAAGCTTATTTAGTAAGGGGAAATTTGAATTTGGGAAAAACTCGGAGGGGTAGTTGGGGTTTGACTAGGTTTTCGACACTTTCTAAGGGACAAGGAAGCAAAAAATGGGGATTTCAGAAGCGGGAACTCTATGGTAAAATTTGAAGGCAATCGGGTGAAAATTGAAGAAGTTATGGCAAACCCTAAAAATAGACAAATGTGGAATTTCTGGTCTTGGGAAGTGGAATTTGGGATAGGGTCTTCAGGAATGAAATATGCAGAATGGGATTGCAGGGATGTCAGTGAAGTTTCAGGGAAAACAGAGTTGAAACAAGGGAGATATGGCCGAAAAACAGTTTTTTTTTCTTCCTTCCAGAAATGGATCGGCAACAGCGGCGCGGAAGGGATCCGCAACAGATGGATCTGCAACGGCATGGAAGGGATCGAAAACGGTTGGATATGAAACGATGACTAGATCTGGAACGACTTTCAAAATAGATCTAAAACGGCTGGATCTGGAACGGAAGTGATCGGCAACAGTTCAACTGAAAATAGATATGGAACCCAGGTATGTACGGCTTCCTAACAGTTCAAGTGTTTCACTTGGCCACCAATACTGTCTGACGGCTTGCGTATTGGGGCAGTGCCCCTCACTCCACGGCTCAGGTAAAACTGATAACTGCTTTGCCACAAACAACAACTCTTGGTTTACCTCACGGGTGGGAACTAGTCAATCAAGTAGGGGTCGTTGCCCTTTTCGCTGGCAGGTCCTCTCAATGGTCCAGCTACTTTGGGGTTCCTGTGGTACTCCTCACAATGAGTTTTAGGGTTTATGCCCAAGTACTTCCCAAATTTAAGCGGATAGGGATTATTCCCAAATTCGAAGCTGCAACAGATGCGAAAAAAAATATTTGGCAGAAATTCCACCCAACGAGCCCAAGAAAGTGCTCTGATACCAGATGTGATGAACCTGCAATAATTAATTAATGCAAATACATGAGATATCATAAATAATAGAACTTAGAATCACTTTTATATTGATCATAGGCCACTTCGAGGGGGAAACCTCCTTTGAGAAAGCTCAATACAATTAACTTCACAGTGCCTTCATAGGCCTCAACACACACGTATATACCAAGTCTAGGTGCCAATACCATGGGTCAATACTATGTGTCAATACAAACCATGGGCTAAGTCTAGGCACCAATACTATGAGTCAAAACCATGGGACATATAATACTATGGGATGACTTACAAAGCATATGCGTCCAATACTATGGGCTAATATAAACTATGGATCAACAAATACTACGGGACGACTTACAAAGCATATGCGTCCAACAAAAATATACTAACAAAGTAAAGACATGGGTTCCTAACACTGGTGTTTTGAATATATTGACTCAAAAGGTAAATTTAGAGGTGTAATGACTAGTTAGCATAGGAGGAGTTTGAATTTAACAAATTCTTGGGCGTTGGAATCTGGGCTTGGGATTTCTCTTTATTCCCTAGAAATGGGATGAGAATTCCTTTTTGTAAACCTCTATGGTATGTACAATGATAGAGTGAATTTATAAGATAGCATTTTCTCCAATTCTTGCTTAGATCCTTAGAACATTATATTGGGAGGGGACCTAAACTTCACTGTGGGTCTTTCTAAAGTCTGGGGTCTATCAACTCAATCAGATTATTTATCTGATTATTTCTTAAAGTGTTTGGAAGAGAAAATACTTATTGATATTGGGTTGGTCAAGATAAACACTACCTGGACAACTAAAATATTTGGTGCTACCAGAATGGAAAAACGTCTTGATAGGTTTTTAATCTCAGAAGATTAACTGGAGCAATTGATCCGAGTTAAGCAATGGGTTGGTAGTGGTGGAAATTCTAATCATCTACCTGTAGTTCTTGAATTGGATGGAGGAAGTAGCAAACCAGCTTATCCTTTCAAATTCAATCCAAATTGGTTATTTGATGAAGAATTTGTAAAGATTCTAGTTGATGGATGGTTAGTTCAAGAAGAGAACTCTGAGGAATCAACCTCCTCTCATTTTGCCAAAAACTTAAAATTGGCTAAATATTCTGCAGTATCATGGTCGATAAGGAAAAATAAATTGAAGATCAACAGTTGATATTGATTGAAAAAGGACTAGTGGAGAAATTTAAAGTTTTTTTGTTTTGGCTTTATGACTGAAGATTCGAAACAAGAAATAGCAGATTTGGAAATGAGAAGAAGGAAAATCTTACTTTCTAAGGAATCTGACTTAAGAATGAAAAGCAGGGCTGTTTGGTTAGCAGATGGTGATGATAATTCAATTTTTTTTAATCATTTTTATAATCATAGGAAAAATATCAATTCAATATGGAATATAACTTCTAACACAAGTAAAGAGGTTGAAGGTTTTGATGATATATCGTAGGCAGGTATCAAGCATTTTCATAATATTTTCTGAGATGATGGTCAGGTCCATTTATCTAATATTATGAAGATTGTTCAATCTTTTCCTACTTCTGTATCAGAGGAGGATAATAGTATGTTAATGGAACATGTTTCTTTGGATGAATTAAAATAAATCTCGACTTTGTTTAAAAAGGATAGAATTTAGGGGCCTGATGGGTTTCCAGTTGAGTTCTATATTGGCTTATTTGATACTTTGGATAGTGATCTTCTAAAGGTGATTGCAGAATCTAAACTTAATGGGAAAGTCTCAGCAATATTTAATTCAACATTTCTTGCCCTAATACCAAAAACGGATGCTCATGTTTGTTTTGAGGGATATAGGCCTATTTCCCTCTATAACTGCATCTATAAGATTATCTCGAAAGTTATATTGACCAGAATAAAGAAAGCTTTAAGTGAATATATTCATGGTGAGCAATTCGGTTTTATTCTAGGTAGACATATACATGAGGCAATAGGTGTTTCCCAGGAGGGTTTACATACAATCAAATGTAAAAATTATAAGGTTGCAATCTTAAATCTTTATCTATCAAAATCCTATGACAAATTCAATTTGATGTATCTTAGAGTGGTGATCTCTCAGATGGGGTTTGATGTTCCCTTTATATACTGGGTAGTGGGATGCTTATCCTCTGTTTCCTTTTCTATATTAATTAATGTATCTGCTTCAGAATTTTTCAGACCGACAAGAGGAATCAGGCAAGGTTGTCCTCTAGCACCACTTTTGTTTCTTATCATAGCTGAAGATTTGAGTAGGGCAGTGCATGAAGCTAAGAGTAATGGAGAGTTGAAAGAAATTTCTTTTGGTGGTAGTACTTCTATAACCCACATATTATTTGTTGATGATATACTCTTATTTGTTGATGGTTCTTTACGGTATCTTGGGAAAATCAATGAGATCATATAGATGTTATGCTCAACTACTTGGATGTTGGTAAATATTGGAAAATACTCCTTGTTGTTACACGGTATGGACAACCAAGAGACTCTTTCTATACGTAGCATTTTTCCTTATCAAATTTCTCAGTTGGAAGCATGTCTAAAATATCTGGGGTTTAGATTGAAGCCTATGGCCTATACCTTAAAGGATTGGGACTGGATTATAGCAAAATGTGAGTCTAGAATACTGAACTGTAGTCATCGATGGCTTTCTAAAGGAGGGGAACTTATTCTGATCAAGTCTATTTTGGAATCTATACCGATGTATTGGATGTATTTTTGGATCTCGGTTGGCGTTTTAGAAAAGATGAGAAAACTCTACTATACGTTTCTTTGGTCTACAAAATCTGAAAATCAAGGTATGATATGGATCAAATGGTAGTCATTGGCTCTTCCAAAGAAATATGGGGGATGAGGTTTCAATATTCCAGGACTATTCTCAAATGCATTGGCAGCAAAAAATGTCTGGAAACTTATAATAGGTACAGATCCGTGGAACTAGGTGGTTATACATAAGTACATTTTTCCTTCTACACTTGTTGATTGGATTCATAGACCTATAAAATCCTCAAGGAAAGTATATTTATCGCTAGAAAGCAATACTAAAGGCTTTCAATATTATTGGCCCAGGTCTCTCCTTGAAGGTTGGGGACGGGACCTCAGTGAGATTGGGAGCAGATTCTTGGGTTGGTTGTAGCCATAGATTCATTCTTCCAAGTAATATAGTCAATACACTCAAGTCAAATGGTTTTTATTTTCTAAATAATATTGTAGATCATGCATTAACTACTTTCATAGGTCAAGGTTGGCTGAAAGCAGAGGAAGTGGGTCTGACTGGAAATGATATTGAAATATGGAATGGGTACATATATAACCTAAGAAAATGCAATGTAAGGCTAACAAACTGCACTAATAGTTTGGTTTGGATGTATTCGGATACAAGTTTATATAATCCAAAATCAAGATATAACTATTTGATACATGATAAAGTAACTAAGCCTGTTTGGTGGTGGAGATCTGTATGGAAGTATAAGTGTCCCTTAAAATCTAGAATTTTCACATGGTTTCTCTTGTCTAATAAAGCACTAACTTGGTATATACTACAAAGGAAACATAGAGAAGGTCTAGGAAGATGTTATCTATGAAATATGGAGGAGGAGACAAATTTTCATATAGTAGTGGCTTGCTCTTATACTCGGGAAGTTTGGAAAGAGATTGAAACTCGTATCAAATCACCAAAAATATGGCATGATGAGACTATTGAAACATGTCTTTTGAACTGGAATAAAAATGATAAGGTTTTGGAGCATAAATCGCTGCCTTTGATTGTAGCATGGAGAATTTGGCTAGCAAGAAATGCTAGCTGTTTTGAAGACAGAACAATTATGCCCATACAATGTGCTCATCAAAGCTTGGGGATACTCAGTATCTTTCCACAGGAAAAAGTGGAGTTAAAGATAAGGCATGTAGTAGAGGAGGAAATAGATGAAAACCTTCCATGGGCTTATTTTGATGGTGTAGCATTGGGTGAGCATCATACTTGTGGAGCGGGATGAATACTCTTCCTATCTAAGCAGCATTGGTTTAGATTAAAAGCTGGACTTGGACCAGGGACAAATAACTTTGCAAAATTAAGTGCCATCAAACCTTTGTTGTGGCTAGAAAATGAACAACAGGTAAAGGACATGAAAAAAATTAGAGACTCTCAACTCACAGTAAATTGGATAAATGGGGTCTACAGACTTCAATCTCTTCATTTGGTTTTTATTCTGGATTAGGTATTAAGACTAAAAGACATCCTTGGACTAGTAAGGATCAAGCACATCTTCTGTGAAAGAAATGGAGAAACTGATATACTTGCAAAAGATGGTTCTCTTATGGCTGAAGGAATTTGGCATTATCTGAATTTAAAAATTTGACTATAACTGATTATTATCCTGATCCAATTGCAAATGACCCTATGAGTTTGTGAATATTGTAAAATGATATATACTCTAATATGATCTTTTTAAGAAATAAATGTTTCTTTTTTGAAGCATAATGACTTAGTGGAGTTTTTTCTCAAAATGACTTATTTAGTCAAATCTTCTATAAATGAGTGAATGATCCTGAAAAACTTAACATGTTTTCTAGAGTTTTTAGAATATCAAAAGTAAGAGTTTTAGTTCTTCTTTTGATGAAGTTTACCTTTTAAAGTATGAAGGCTATGTCTTGTAAAAGACGGATTCTTCTATCAAGATATGTTTATAGACTGTACATGTTTTGGCATATGAAAATTGTAACTTTATTTTAATTAATAAAACTATGAATTTTTTTTCTGTGGAAAAAAGCTTATAGATATAATTCTGATGGAAATCGTTGAAAATACATATCCTTCTAATTATTACATAGATTATATTTTTAATATTTTAATATTAAGTTTTCACTTCAGCTACATTAATCTTAGTATTAAATACAATAGATAGATGATATGACTGGCTAGATAAAAAAATAAATTTAATTTGACAATATATTATAAATATTATATTTTTTATTAATATATATCAAGTAAATTAATAAACTTTTACTATCATCTATGTAATGATGTGTAAATAAAAGAGAATGGATATATTAAAAGATAAAAAAAACTTATTAATGGAATGTATGAATCATTGTTTTTTATAATAATTTTAATAGGCAATTTAATTTCAAAATTAAAGCCTAGCTTAAATAAAACGGCACTTTGTATGAGAGGGCATTATAATTGGAGGTTTGACTTCCGATAAACATGTAAAACAAGTTTAATAATAATAATAAATTTAACTTTTTTAATTCATTTATATCATAAGGTTTCAGAATTCAGTTGTATGGTGCAAGTTGAGTAATTGAGGCGAGGATATACGCAAATAAAAATATTTATGTTTATTTTTTTATATATTAGCTTATTAAATGTTAAAGGATGAATAATTAAGTGGTGGATGATAGATGTCAATGATATTCGATTTATTTTTTGTTTTTTGGGTCAAAATCGTATCAATGGTGGGAAAAGGATAATTAAACATCATGAAAGATGGTAAATAAGCATAATAATTTTGAGTAATTAATTATTAGGACATATGACAACAAGAAGTTTTTTTTTAAGTTTTATTTTAAAATATTATTTTTATTTAACCATTCTCTCCAAAACCAAATAAAAATGGTAAAGTCGCACACTTAAACAAATCATAAAATGGAAATTTAGTTTTCAAAAATTTTAAAAATAACGTTTATTTTTCAGAAGATTTAATTTAATATATTATTTTTGAAAAAAAAATTGTAAAACATTATGAAAATTTTGGAAATTAATCAAAAGTCAAATTTATTTGAATGAAATTCAGTTACTATATTATTTGGAGGAGGCATGTATAATAACAATCAATGGATTTAATCAGTATAGATCCATCTTAAACCTATATCTATCAAGCAAACACCGAGAGGGATCCAATTTCCTAAGATGTATTTTTTTAATCTTAAACTAAATTTGATCACTCTTTTGCTTGAGAGATTCAGGTTTAAGTTTTAATTTTTATTTTATAGGCTAATTTTTTATTTTATGAGCCGACATGTAATTTTTTTTTTTTCAATTACATTACAACATCTCCCCCATACTGGGCTATAGAGCACCTCCTTCTCTCGGTGCAATAATTAAATTTATAAAAGATTTTTTAATATTAAAATAATATATATATATTATCTTTTCTTGGTATACTTCTCGGTTTGTTTTGTTGGGATTCATGTTGGAAATCTTAAAAAAATCTTTAGAATCACATATATTAGTTATAGAAATTGCATAATCGGAGTGCCATGAGGGGTATTTGAGGGTATTGAATCATTTATGCATTCAAAAGCACAATTTAAACGCTTCCAAATTTGGATTTTACCAAAACAAATTACCAAATTCGGACCAAAAGCCACCGGAAAATCCAAAACTTAGAATAAATACACTACTCCAAATAATAATATTAAGTAAAATACACATTAATTATTAAGTTAATTTAATTTATACTAAATTCATCTATAAATAACTTATATATGTGTGTGTGTGTGTGTGTGTGTGTGTGTGTGATAGTTAACGTCCACGTAGATCAATGTTGGTCTATCATACCTTAAGAAAGAAAAGTAAGGAACTACTTGGTTTGCTTCACAGTTTTATTTTTGTGCTCAAAATACTTGGAGAGGAGCATTCCTAAATTACTATATAATTTTGATGAGATAGAAGGTTCGACATGTTCGTATTGTAACAAATTTTTTGAAACTAAGATCTTGTGAGGGTGTATGCAGGGAAATCTAAGAGGAAGTGCGTTTTATCCTCAACACTCAAAGGTCTTGTTAAAAATCTATCTAAAACACCAAAAAGTTCATCTACATATTTCCCCAAACACTTACCAATACTTAGATTTCAACTTCCTATAGTCATCACCATTAATGCATGTCAACCATATGCATTCTAATGGAGCTAGTTAGAAAAAATACACATGCCAAGTAACTTGCAACAGAAAATGAACGAATAGTAGACAACATTCACACATTGATTTGACACAAGATTTTCAGGCCAACCCCTTGGAAAAACCCTAAAGGGAAAACTAATCACAAGACAGATTTTATTATTAATCTCACAGAAATTTCTGAGTACAATAGCAATCTTTTTCAGCAAACAAATACACAGTACTTATCTCCACCATCAAGCAACTTCACCCTAGAAAATTGTGCTCACGATCTTCCTTGAAATCCATGCACATATTTTTCGTACAACTATACGGTATGTATGATCAACACAACAATAGTAATCTTCCTTGGTTTATGTACCTGAATGAACCTCTGTTTTATGTTGTTGTACAGATAAGGACAGCAAATTCATGCACCCAAAATCTGTGAAATTCCACAGGATGGATCACTAAGCTTGAACAAACCTCACTAATTTCACAATGTTTTAATTGAGAAGAATTAGGAAGAAACACTGATCAAATCACTCATAAAACTGAAACACAGATGAAAAACTATTGTTGGTACATTCTTCAGCAATAAGATGGTAATCAAAAGATGTTACAATAGAATGAATTTGATAGCCCCTGATAGGATTCGAATTCACCTCAAGTGGTAGGCTTAGTTAGCATTGGAACCATCTCCCAATAAGGTCTAGTGGCCACCAATGATGTATGGCTAGTCAAATGAGGTGGATTGGTGCTTGACTAAGTCATTGGGGATATAAATTAGGGAAGGAGACTCCAAGGAGGCGCATAACTGACTGGCAGTGGTAAAAAAGGGCGCTCCTACACTCAGTAGCAGTGAAACTACGTGTAATGGTCAGTCAACTAGGTAATCAAGGGGACAAGACGCCCTAAATCATAGAACTGACTATACTGACTCCTAAAATCATGCATGAGGGCTCCTTTGGAATTCAGTGATGTAACCAAGGCACTCTGAGTGGATAAGAGGGCTAATGATGACCAAAGTTAAGCTCTAGGGGGTCTAAAATAAGGACTAGGTGCTAGGAGACTCACCTACCACTACATGGAATGCATGCAAGATTCATGCATTACATGCATGCAAAGCATGCAAAACCAAGATGAGATGGTTAGAATATTCCAACACCCCGCCTTAAGCCTGACTATGAGGAAAAATATAAGTAAATAAATGGAAAAAATAGGGCCTTGGTTACTGAGACCAATGGTCACCCCGTACAACAATCATAAAATAACTGAGGAAAGAGGGAAAACCCAGTGGGAACAAACCCCCCCAAAAAAATAGATTGTAAAAAATCTAATCAACCAAGGTATCACTCACCCCAAGAAGGGATCCAAGATGAGTGAACTTTTTCACTGAAAAATTATTGGTGAAAATATCTACAATTTTCTCTTATGAAGGGTAGTCGAACAATGTTATGGTACGATCATGCACCAATCCTCAGATATAGTGCATGTGTATCTCAATATGTTTTTTTCTCTGTCTCTAAACTAGATCTGTGGAAATCCTGATAGCACTCTGATTATCACAGAAGATTACTGGTAGAATACTGTAGCGAATACCAAACTCTGACAAGATGCCCTTCAACCATATGCACTATGTGGCTACATTTACTGCAACTCTGTACTCAACCTCAGTTGATGAAAGATCGAGAGTTGTATGCTTTTTGCTCAACCAATAGATAGGACTAGATCCAATCATGAAAACAAAACCTGATGTAGACTTCCGATCTGAGCTGTCTCTAGCCCAATCTGAATCTGTGTACCCAACTAGGTTCAATGGACACCCAGCTGCATAGTGAATACCATAGGTCTTCATCCCTTGCACATAATGCAAGATCCTTTTGGCTTCCTTCCAGTGAAGCTCATGAGGTTCTTGCATGTATCTGTAGATAGCACTCACTACATAAGATAGATCAAGGTGAGTATGTGTAAGAAACAAAAGACTCGCGATTAGTTGCCAATACAAGGTACTATCCACCAATAGTGAAGAAGAACCATCTCGAGACTAACACCTGAAAGAAATGGAAATTATGTTGGTTTTCATTCTATCATGTGAAACCTGTCAAGTAGATTTTATACATACTTGGATTGTGCAATCTTGATTCCTGAATCACTCTGAGAGACTTCAAGACCAAGAAACTGCTTTAGCAGTCCCAAATCTGACATTGAGAAGGAATTGTGCAAGGTTTTTTTGATAGATCTAATGCATGAAGGGAGACTCCATGTAATCAATAAATCATCAACATATAGGACAATAAGGAGAAGAGAGTTACCATCATGCCTGATGTAGACATTCGAATTAGACTTGCATCTCTAAAAATATTGTGACAGTAGAAAGGAGTCCATATTTGCATACCATGCTTGGGGAACCTGCTTGAACCCATATAAAGAATTCCTTAATTTGCGCACTAATGAAGTTTCATCAATGTATCCTTCAGGTTTCTTCATGTAGATCTCCGCCTCTAGATATCCATGAAGAAATGCACTCTTCACATCCATGCGATGCACCTCCTAGTGCTTGGATGTAGCTAGAGCCAAAACAAGACGGATGGAGTCCATCTTTGCAACTGGAGTGAAGGTATCTATATAGTCAATCCCTTGAAACTGGGATAATCCTTTAGAAACCAAGCGAGCCTTGTACTTGCATGTTACTCCATCTAAGCGCATCTTTGTTTTGTATACCCACTTACACTGAACAAGCTTCCTTCCAGGAGGGACATAAACAAGCTCCCAAGTCTCATTTTTCTAAAGAGATTGGTACTCTTCATCCATAGTTGTTATCCATATTGGATCTTGGGAGGCCTCAAAGAAGGTTTTTGGATAAGATACAACCATCAAAAATCATTTATATGGAAGAAAGGGATCTGTATGAGAGAGTGAAAAACTTGCACTTTGATAATGAGATCTGGTTCTTCTTAGATCTTGTTGATCCCTAGCAAGATCACCAGCAGATTCTATGGTATTTGCAACCCATATTGGAAGTGGTGTTGGATCTTGTGGTGTTGGATATACATGTTCTTGTGGATCTGGATCAAGAATGTGTTCATCTTCACTTTCTGAATCAGATTCTGAACTTTAATGAGCAGATGATTCTCTATCTTGTACAACATATTGTGGTGGAGTAGTTGGTAATATTTCTGCTTCAACATGGTGGGCATCATGCAATGGCCATTCTTCAAATTGGACACTTATTTCAAGGAAAGTGTGCATGGTAGATAGATCTAGTAGTTTACAGGTTTTTTTATTCTGTGCATAACCAACCAATTTGCACTCTTTTCTTTGAGGCTCTAAGGCTCTCCTCTTATCTAAAGGAATCATTGCCCAAGCTTTGGAACCAAAGACTCTAATATGAGACACATCTGGCTTGTATCCCATCCAAGCTTCGAATGGAGTTTTTCCTTTTAGGCCTTTGTGACTAACTCTATTCTGGAGGTATGCAGCACAGTTACAGCTTCTGCCCAAAGTCTAGGAGCCAATTCTTTAGACTCAATCATGCATGTAGCCATCTCTTTTAGAGTTTTTTTCTTTCTCTCAACCACACCATTCTATTGTTGTTTGTATGGAACAATGTGTTGCATTTCAATACCTTCATCTACACAAAATAGATTAAACGCATTCTTCACATACTCTCCTCCATTTTCATTATGAAGGACCTTGATCTTCTTGTCAGTGAAATTATCTACAAAAGCTTTAAACAATTTGAAATATTCAAATACTTCTGATTTCAACTTTAGAAAATATACCCAATTGAATCTCGAATAGTCATCTATGAATGTTAAGATGCATCTAGCATTATTCATAGATAGGTGAGGAAGAGGTCCTGATGTGTCACTGTGAATCAACTCGAGAGGAGATGAGGCTCTCTTTTCCTTTCCTTTTTCAAACTTGTGCTCCAGATGCTTACCAATCAAGCAACCTTGATAGGTGCCCTTAGAAAATCTCATGTTTGGGAGGCCTTCAAGCATGTTCTGATTGTGTAGTTCTTGCAAATAATTGTAGTTGAGGTTCCCAAACCTCTCATGCCAAAGTCTGCTCACTTCATTTGCATGAGTAAGAAGTGCACTTTGTGTTGAGTAAGGCAAGAAATGAGAGAACTGATAGAGTTTGGAATGGTGATCTGCAATTCCTTGTGCAATGATTTTCCCAGAAGAGAGCTCTTGTATCTCAACTGCATTAGGAGTAAAAATTACTTTCTTTGGAACTTCTATATGTGTCATTTTATAGACTGAAAGGAGGTTGGTTTCTAAGGTAGGAACATAGAGTACATCATTGAAGTATCCATGATGAATATTGATCCTTCCAATTCCTTTTGAAGGAACTTTTGAATCATCTCCCATTAGGATGGAAGTCCCAACAGTAGGTTTGAATTCTTAGAAGATATCTCTAGATGCAGACATGTGTCAGGAGGATCCAAAATCTATGATGAAGGAAGATGCATTCGAAGTGCCAATCATGAGTGCATGACATCTCTCTTTATCTTCTGATTTAGAATCAACTTCTTTTCTCCTAGCACCTATAGGTATTGGAAGGCTATTTTTCTCCAAAATTTGAGCCATGAGATCAATTGTCTTCTTAATGCAAGCACTTTCAAGATGAAAACCTCTGTTGTAGTAGGGACATTTAGTCTTATCCTTTTGATTTGTCTTTCCTCTCTTAGAATTCGAAGTTTCCTCTCACTGTTTTGGAGACTCCTTGTACTTCTACTCATACTGTTTCTTCTCCTTTCGTTTCTTCTTTCCATGAAAATTTGCATTCTTTCCTTCTCCACCAGTAATAGCTTGATCCCTTGATGGTTTTATGACTCCCATCTGCACCAATTTGTCCTTCTCCTTTGTGAGAGACAGGATTAATTCATCTAGAGTGGGCATATTCCAATTTGGGATGGATAATTTTGTTTTTTGGAAGGTGGATACGAATATAGAATAGTCTGGTCCCAGTTTTTATAGAATAGAAAGAGTAAGTTTCTCATCCTTCTTCTCAATATTACACATCTTCAACTGCATAACCAATTTCTTGAATTTAGTGAAGAATTCTGCGATGGATTCGAAACTGTTGGGGCTTAGAGAGATCATCTCATTCTCCAATTGATGTCCTCTCAAATCATCTTGCTTCCCAAATAAGGATTCGAGCTTTGTCCAAACGTCCTTGGGAGTTTTCAGACTGAATAGATGAAATATTAGATCCTTGTATATGCTAAGACACGGCAAACCATACGCTTCATCGAGCATGTTCAGGTACTTGGATTTATCTGATGCACCATTTGGTTCAAATTAAACACCCTTGATCACCCTGTAGAGACCTCTGTTGTGCATGAAGATCTCCATTTGATCCTTCCATTCAAATAAATTGAAGGGAGTGAGCTTTGGAATTGAAGATAGATCCATTGTAGGTGATTGAATGCGCTTATGGTGATGGAATAACCTGGAAACAAATTGGAAAAATATCTTGGAGGATTGTTACCGAACCTATTGAGCCTTGCTTAAGACAATAGGCACATTATATGGGTCCTTCACACCTAGCTAGACTCCAAAGAATTTCTCCAATGGATTCAATGCAATGGCACCAGGATTTGTTGTGGAAACCTCAGTGGCTTCTGGTGCACCAATGAAAGTAGTCGCTCAACCTAAGCTCTCACAAGCTCTGATACCATGTGAAATTCCATAGGATGGATCACTAAGCTTGAGCAAACCTCACTAATTTCACAATGTTTTAACTGAGAAGAATTAGGAAGAAACACTGATTAAATCACTCATAAAACTAAAACACAGATGAAAAATTGTTGTTGATACATTCTTCAACAATAAGATGGTAATCAAAAGATGTTACAACATAATGAATTTGATAGCCTCTGATAGGATTTGAATTCACCTAAAGTGGCAGGCTTATTTACCATTGGAACCATCTCCCGATAAGGTCTAGTGGCCATTGATGATGAATGGATAGTCAATTGAGGTGGACTGGTGCATGACTGATTCATTGGGGATAGAAATTAGGAAAGTAGACTCTAAGGAGGCGCATAACTGACTGATCATGGTAAAAAAGGGTGCACCTACACTCAGTAGTAGTGAAACTAGGTGTAACAGTCAATTAACTAGGTAATCAAGGGGACAAGGCATCTTAAATCATGGAACTGAATGTACCGACTCCTAAAATTATGCATGAGGGCACCTTTGGAATTCAGTGACGTAACCAAGGTGCTCTGAGTGGATAAGAAGGATAATGATGACCAAATTTAAGCTCTAGGGGGCCTACAATAAGGACTAGGTTCTAAGAGACTCACCTACCACTGAATGGAATGCATGCAAAGCATGCAAAACCAAGATGAGATGGTTAGAATATTCCAAAAAAATATGCCTCAATTTATGTGTTGTTTTCCTGTTGTGCAGCTAGATTCTAAATCTGTATCATACGGCACTCACGTTGTATGGTATGGTACTATTATGTATTAAATGTTGTAAATATCCTTGGGATGCGTGCCACCCACTCCTTGGTATTTGTGCCAAGATTTGTTTCTCTCTCTCACACTTTACTCTAGCTCTTCACTCTCATTCTTTCTTGGAATATGTGCCTCTTTGTCTCTCTTAAGCTCTTTTATTGACTCATTTAGGGTGATTTCCCTAACCCTAGATCTCAATGGCTGAGATTCGCTTGTAGCACATAGGATCAATAGACGTGACTTATACCCTCATTGAGATGGCTTAAATCACTTAAGTCACTCATATATTATAAAGTGACTTTCATTTTACCCATAAAATAATAGAATACCCCAACTTGACTTTATAACATCACTTTATAAAGTCACTTTATAAATACACTTAAGTGAGACATGTCACATCCCCGCCCATCAATCTAACCGATGACAGGAACATGAATGACTTATGGGCATTCTAAATTTCGTCCCCATGGCCATATTACAAAATTCATAAGAATTTAAATGCGTGTGTGGATGCATGATAAAATACACAGCATAAATAATCATGCCACACACACACACAACATGTATATACCAGCATACTTATCACAGGCATAACAATAATTCATGCACATTCAACAAAACAATAAATTAACAATAAACACTTATCTTTTAATTGAATTTTTCCAAGCAAATGGCTATGGAAGAACAACATTCCACCCAGCCATAGGCACTCTGTCCAACACTTTATTTCTCTGCTAAGAGGCCACCCTCGAGCCGGGCTATGTATCCACTAAGGAGGAACTACACAGGCTCACTCACAGCCATAGGAACACATTCTCATACCAAGCCAGCACACAACTGGGTTTATCAAGTATACAGAGAGACAAAGGAGGTGAATGCTAAGACATTGAGCTCAACCATAGAGATACAGGAATCGCAATTGGTCTTAGCCAGCCTTGGCACCCACAATACCTACCACACCCAACAAAAGGAAGGTCCCATTCTATGCTACACAGTCCCTTAGGCTCCCCTTCCCTCCAGTGCTATTTAGGGTCGGCATAGAAAGGTCCAAGATACTAAATATTCATATATCTTTGCCTACAATGGGTTTATCAATCCATTCCAACCTCTCATCTCTCTCAGAATTCAATGGTCTCTTGGATTTTCTAATTCCTGGCAACACTAATTTGCATCCATGAAATTCAATTTTTGGGATTTCGAATCTGGGTTTTCCCGTGGATTTTCGGGCTTTTCACTCTCTTAAATTTGTCCCAGTGTTTGGGCCTATGGATCCCCCATTGGATTTCATGACAAACACGAGTTTCTAGGCATTTTTGACAGTCTGAAATAGGGCTCTTTATCATGTTGTGATTTATGTTATTTCTCTTGTCGGGAATGCATATCTTGCTCAGAATTGGTGTCTAGTTTCCCCACAATGGAATGGGAATGAAAGGAAACAAGTTACCATGAAGAAGATTGACTTATGGGTACCCAAACTGATCCCATACTCAGCCATATGAATTTTTGGGTTATGCCCATGCTCCATTAAATTCATGAATTTATTTCTCAACTGCCTTCTTACAACAGAAATAAATATCAGCATGGAAGTCCACTTAGGTAGTTGCTTGTCATGTATGGCTCATGTGTTCTCAAGATGGCACTTGGAAACAAAGGATTTGATCCCATACACCCCTTACATCTCCCTAGTAGATAAACACAACCCCCTCATTTTAGTTGCTTCCATAGCCAGCTCCCGGACTTTTTATTTGCATTACAAATATACATTGCCTTTACAATTTCCTATGGATTACTAGCACATGGTTCATAAAATATAAGATACATGTATTTGTAATTTTTGGCATTCACTAGTAGGGCCTTGTCCTTGAGATCCATGTGAGGAATCATACATTACATTTTTACAACATTTACATTATCAATCCAATACGATATAGTTGTCAAAATGAGGGTATTACAAGACATTTGCTCGGACTTCTGCATCCTAGGCACAATAAATGCAGTAGTACCTACAAGATACAAAAAAATCTAACACTCCCTCTTGGAGAGGGGAGGCACTTCTGGGAACTCCACCCATATCTGTCTCCAACCCCATCACTCTATCCGCTACTGTAGCTCCTCCCTCTAAATTTGAAGGCCTCTCTGCCATCTACATTGGAACCTGTGTTGAAGACTGGTTCCAGTCACCTGTTCCCTGAGAATTCACCTCACCCTCTCGAGTATCCTCAAGTGTCATCTCATACCAACTTGGTTTCCTAACTGAACTAGATTAAGTCTCACACCCAACCATCTTAGTCACTACCATTGAATCTGAGATCCACCCAGACTCAATATCTATAGGTTATCCCAAAAACCTGTAGATCCTGCCATATCAAATGCCAAGCACTCATGTTGCATCCAGGATTTCTCCCTTTGGATAGATAACTACCTATCCATTACAAAATAGGACCGCATACCCATCATCCTCCAAGAGTTGACACTAAGAGTAATTTTTTCCTCCCCTCTAGTAATAGGAACACTCTGGCCACCTCCAGGTATCCTCCTGAATCCAACTGGAATCTAACCCATCCAACCCCCTTCACTGCATGTGTGTATGAGTCAATACCTATAATACTCGAGAATTTCTCTTGTCCCTGTCATGTTACATGATGCCACACTGTCCACTAACCATGAACCTATGTCCCCACACTCTACAAAACTGCTACTACCTGAAAGACAAGAGACCGAAGAAAATTCATTCTCAAACTTCTTTGCCTAGTCCTCAATCTCAGTTGATGCTACAACTGCCCCCTCTACTTCTTTCTTCTTGCCTTTCTTCTTGTCCATACACTGGCCTACATAATGGACAAATTTATGACATGCAAAGCATTTAAAATTTGCTCATGTCTTTCTCAAAAGTTGATCCCCCACTCCCCTTCTTCCTTCTTTTTCTATTCCGAACAAGAGTTAGATTCTCCTCGTCAGCACCACCCTCTTCCTTCTCCTGATATCTGCTATGATAACTCTCTCATATCTCCTCCTATTTAAAATCATCCCACAATCTCTCCCAAGATGGAAATCTCTCTTTGACCACCACACACTTCACAAACACATCCTCTTAAGTGAAGCCCTTCAGGGCTATGTGCACCAAATACAAGTCTAGAACAATCTCACCAACAACACTCAACTCATCCTTGACCTACCTAAGCTGAGTGAGATAAGAGGCCACATTCCTTGGCCATCCTAGTGTTGCGGAGTTTGTCCTTCAAGGCCATATTCATGTTCTCATTCTTGTTCCTGTACAATATTTTTAGAGTATGCCACATTTACTTGGATGTCTTCTTCTCATCCAAATATGGAATCAGGTGGTCCTTCACTCCATCCAGGAGTATCCTCTGTGTCCTTGCTTCATTCACCTCATGGAGGTATAAATAAATGGGATTTGCCAAAGGTGGTACTACTATGGTACTAAGAAACTACCACAACTTGTTCTCCCTACGAACAGTTGCAATCATGGCCGTCCATTGTAGGTAGTTGGATATCCCCTTCAACCTATCCTCATACCTATTACTGGAAGTCATCCTTGTCGATTGAAAACATCCCTTTTCTCTTCTTCTTTCAAGTAAAATCCCTGGCAAATCACTTGCAACCCAAGTGCCAAAATATGTACCAAGCTACACCAACCAACAAAGCACTTGCTCAACAATTGTACCACCACTGTCCACTGAGCCTTAGATCCCAAGCTCTGATACCATGTTAAAAATTTGTCTAAAACACCCAAAAATTCAGGTACATATTTCGTCAAACACTTAGCAATACTATGATTTCGACCTCCTAGAGTCATCACCATTAATGCATGTAAACCATATGCATTCTAATGGAGCTAGTGAGCAGAAATACACATGCCAAGTAACTTGCAGCGGAAAATAAACGAACGGTAGACAACATTCACACATTCATTTGATGCAAGATTTCCAGGCCAAGCCCCTAGAAAAACCCCAAAGGGAAAACCAGTCACAAGAGAGATTTTATTATTTAGATCACATAAATCTATGAGTACAACACCAATCTTTTTTAGCAAACAAATACACAGTACTTATCTCCACCATCAAGCAACTTCACACTCGAAAATTGTTCTCACGACCTTCCTTGAAATCCATGCCTAGATTTTCTTACAACTATACGGTCTGTATGGTCAACATAACAATAGTAATCTACCTTGGTTTATGTTCCTAAAATCAACCTCTGTTGTATGGTGCTATACGGATAAGGAAAACAAATTAATGCACCCAAAATTTGCCTTGATTTATGTTCCTTTTTCTTGTTGTATGGATGGCTTCTAAATTCGTAGTGTACAACCCTCCTACTATACGGTACATTTTTGTATTAAATGCAGAAAATATCGTCGAGATGCATGCCACCCACTCCTTGGGATTTGTGCCAAGATTTGTTTCTCTCTCTTAGCCTCCGCACATGGAGGTAAAAAGGGCGCCCCGCGGGGCGCCCTTAGCTGACATCAGCTGGGCTAAAAACGCCCCTTCGCGCACATGCAATTGGAAAGCGGAGGCGGAGGCGGGGGCGGGTAAATTTAAAACATAAGCTAAGAACGCTGCTAGTTCAAAACGTAAGTTAAAAACGCTGTCCGAACTGGTTCAAAACGTAACCTGTAAGCTAAGAACGTTGTCCGAAATGGTTCAAAACGTAACCTCAGCTGTCAGTTTTGTACTGTAGCTGTCAAATTTCGTCAGAAAGCATCGGTGCCTGAAGACAAGCCCAGGCTGTAAGTGGGTCTGCTAGAAATGCGCGAAAATTGAGCTTAGGGGCACCCTCGAGCGCGCTCAAGGGTGTTTTTTCCCTCCATGTGCGGAGGCTATCTATCACTTTCCTGTAGCTCTTCACTCTCATTCTCTCTTGGGATACATATTTATTTGTCTCCCTAAAGCTCTTTATTGTTGCAGCACCAATAAATAACGAAGCTTCTACTCTCATATGTTACGTAAAGAAAAGACGTGCCCACCAAACACGTTCACATTAAGGATTTGAAATTCAAATATTCGAATGGATATCAATCAATAAATCCCACCCCATACGTCATACGTCATTGAATATTCTGCAACTTTCTTTGATCTTGATGTACCACCCCATACGTCATTGACTCTTTTTCCGTTTCCTTTTAGAACTTCTTGGTCTCTTTTCACATGCATTATATGAGGTCCCAACTTAACTCGATTACGCGTCGGCTAGAAATATAAATTATCCTACCCTTGCTAAGTTCCCGTAATTGGGATAACATATTCATCTCTAAAGACTTATCTTTAATTTTTATTTCAAAATACCAACGAGTTATTTGAGATTTGATGATGGGCATAGTGTGAAATTAGAAAAGAAAACCATAGTCCATGGTATGTGAAAACTAAGTAAACACTTTTGTGACTGGAAAGCCATTAGTTTTATATTTCAATATAATAGAATTGTAGAGATGTTGTTTAGGAGAAAGATATATGTTTTGTGAAAATATATAATATTTATAATAATTAATAATATTAATATTAATTAAATATAATTATAAAGTGAAATAAAATTATTTTTAAATATTTATGAAAGAGAGAGATTATATATATATATATATATTGATTGTTGTATTAAGAAATGAGAATATAAATATTGAATTATATCAACAAAAAATAGTGTATAGATGATGTATACAAATATTGTGACAATATGTATATGATGACTTTCTTTTAAACTTCCTGCATTTGTCTTAGTCAACTAGTTATTTGCAACTTGTGTTACAACAGTAGCTTGCATCTAGTCATTCTTTTTTGTTATCTTTTACTTCTATGTATTTATTTTTTCAATTTGAGGGCATTGTTCAACATGTTAAAGATTTTCATATTTCTTAAATCTTTATGTTGAAATTGTTACTGGAACTCATTTTAGCTATATATCTAAGCAAGATTGATTTAAAGGAAGGAGCAATAACTGGAACAAGTGCTACCATTTCTTCTGCGAGTTCTTCAAAGTGGTAAGTTACATTACCTTTGTTTCTCGAGTCATCTTGGAATATTATTGAGGCATGAATATAAATTTAAATAAGTCGTTTGCAAAATTTATGAATTTAAAGAATTCAAACTCAGGAGGGCGTATGAGTTGCGCCAAACTAGATTTTCTAATTATTAACAATAATGCATCTAGAATACTTTCATATGAAGTCTATTTTGCAACCCTTTTTCAATGGTGCAGAAATTGTTACTTGTATTTTTGTCATTTTTCTATGTTAAATCTTCGGATCCTATCTTTGATGTAATTATAGGTTGTTTTGTATCAACATTTTTATTTGGTGTTAAATGCTTTCATTAAGTTTTTACCCTATTCTTTAAATGTTTCATGGATCTCTAGGGTATTCCTTAAATGCTTCCTTAAACTTATTTTTTTACTGTCAACTTTGATTCATTGTGAACTTTGATTCTTCTATTTAAGGGTGCTAGCTCAATGGAAGAGAACCTACCTTATAGGAAGGAGGTTGCTGGTTCAATTCCTTGTGCCCTATTTACAGAAATCAACGACTAATTAAATGACCACTTAACATCAATCAATGACTAAATAAATTATCAGTTAACAATAATCAATGACTAAATAAATGACTAGTTAACAACAATCAATGGCTAAACAAACGACTAGTTAACAATAATCGATGACTAAATAAATAACCAGTTAACAACACTGAATGACTAAAACAAGGATTAAATATACGACCAAACTGACCAATCAAAACAACCAATAAATGACTAAATTTTTTTAGTCGCGTATTTAATTGCATTATAAGTGACTTGCAATAAATGATTATTAGTCATGTGACTAAACTAAGTCATTTATATGAAAATTTTAGTCTTTTATATAAAAAAACACCATTATTATCTATAGTTGTGATTATATCCATTATAAATTATATGTAGAAACCTTGAATAAGGGCCTTAATGAAACACTATGTATTTGGAATTATTTTCTATCTTATTTTCTACAAGTCCATGCTAGCCTTAGAGCTGTATAAATCTAAGTGACGGGTTTGAGAATTCTCACCTGGTTTTTCATTAGAGTCAACATTGTATAAATGGTGTTGCATTATCAACAATATAATCATAATTAACAACATGATAGAGTATTGATACATTTAGGAATTTGATGGACAAAATGCTCTTTAAGCAATATTTATAATGCCCTTTAAAATAAAATAAAAAATAAAAAAATTAAAACCGTAAATTTTACTCAATAAAATGTTTTTGAAAATTAAACATTAAATAACGCAAAGATTGCACTAACCATTTTTCATATTTACAAAGAAAAGGAAAATCATATAGCATAAAAAAGGTATTTCTTACTATCGTTGAAGATGCAACCCTCGTGGAAGAGATAATTATTTGGTGCTTGTTTGGTTAAAGTTTAGTTGTGATCAACCAAGAAGAATTGTCGATTGACAACTTCCATCACAAGTACAAAATCAAGCCAAGCCATGGTTAATCCATAGGCCTATAAACCAAATTTTAAACCCATTAATGACCAAATATGCATTAACCTAAATACTATTTTATCAAGTCAAGATTAACCAAACATTGCTCCCTTTAAACTTGACTTGGGGTAAAAACCTACCCCACTCAAAGTTTATAACCAGGTATCTATGAATACAACATGCCCCCATTAATTATCATCTAGGTCTACATTTAGAATTTACAATAGTGATTCAATAAACCATGGGCACGCGTGCCTAAATAAGTCTTACAGTCGTATGCCTATTTACATATGTGATTGAATCCAAATCCATAAAAATGCTTATAACTTTATTATTAGCATGTGATATTATGAAGCATCAACATGTTTCATTACCAACATCCCCCATGTTCCAAATACAATGAGGCAAATCAAGTACTCCTTAACCGAGTACTTCTTCACTTACATTATACTGTGTATATCATGAAAGATCATGAACATATGCAAGAACATATAACCACAATAGTTAACCTATTTAAACTTATATGGAAGACATTGAAACCAAACAGTAAGATCTAAAAAACAAGAGAGACAAGAGAGAGGAGATGCGATTTACATTGTAAAACACCAAGGTGGGCAACCATCCACAGAATCAAGCCTTCTATTATTTAGGTAAACTCTCCGACTTATAACACTTGAGTTCTCCACAGATGCATACACCAAACATTAGAATTGAACCTCCTTCACCTCTATTATATAGGCTATAAGAGGGATAGGAAAATGAGATATGTGGGACAAATTCACTTCATAAATTAGAGAGTTATTGAAGAATACCATGCCCAATGGTCAAATAATGAATCATTCTGTTTACAAAATTCCTTATCATAATGATAGGTTGTACAACTATACATGAAACTACACAATCATTATACACATTCTTACAATTTGATAATTGGAAGATACTCATTCAAAACCAAATTTGGTCTCTATGAGTACTTGGTTATGCCCTTTGGGCTCACCAATGCTCCAATAACTTTTATGGGACTAATCAATGATTTGTTCTACCCTCAACTTGGAAGCTTTGTAATTGTATACATTGATCCCATTTTGATCTTTAGTTGTAGATGGGAGGATTACATACATCATATCCGCCAAGTGTTGGTAATCTCACACAATAGTTCACCCTATGGCATATCATTCATAGAGTTTAACAGATGAACTCAAGTATGTCACTTACAATAAAGAGTTTTATGCCTTGGTATAAATTCTAAAGCATTGACACCACTATTTTCTTAGTATAGTAACATTTCTACACAGAGTATCATTCTTTGATTTTTATAAACTCTCAATCCAATATTCAAGAGGAACACCATGATTCAGTTTATGAATACTGGAAACAACAATATGCATTTGTCCTATATTTTGGTCCTATACTTAAAACTATAAAACAACTTACTACCATCAATTAAACACCATTCTTCAACTACACTGGGTGGCTATATAAATTACAACATCTTGATATTCAAACTCAATTACAAACCCATCCTTTTGTATAAAAACCCATCTTTTATGTATAGGATGTAAATACAAATCACAAACTTATATAAAACATATTAATAATATATTAATATAAATAAATACAATATTAATATAAATAAATAAAATATTAATATAAATAATACTAATACACCAATAAACTTGTTTATTAGTTAAACTTATTGAATAGAGGGCCTACTAATTTGGCCTATGAATACACCAATAACAAATTTCACTAAATTAGGAGGGAAGCATCCTCTTTCCTAATAAGAAATAAATGGCAATTGTAACATGAATAAATAACGAAGCATCCTGTCTTGTGTATTTTAATTAGTTAACCTACCAACCAATATAAACGTTATCCTTTTTATCATAATCAAATTTAAAATAAAACTAAAAAATCAATGATAATTGGTGTTTAACGTCTTGCAAACTACATCCATTCTATCCCAATCAAATTTAAAAGAAAAAAAATAAATCAATCACAAATCTAACTAACACCAATAAATAAGGAAGTTTCCCATCTATCTCGTATGCAACTTTCTCAATTTTTTCCGAAGAAATGTCAACAGCATAATCAAAATCGATGACAGTTCCAGCCTCCTTAACTAACGAAGCGGAAAAAACGCGCTTCTATCAAACACGTTGTGGACATTTCTTCGGAAAAAAATGAGAAATTCCAAATAAAATGGTGCCCACTTTCAAATAGTTGTGGACAGGAGAATAGTTATTGAGGTCCAAATCTTTTAATCTTTCAAGGTTTAGACTATGAGTACCCTTTTGAGGTCCAAATCTTTTAATCTTTCAAGGTTTAGACTATGAGTACCCTTATTCACAGTATGAGTATTCCTTACTCCATCCAGGATATCTTGAAACACAAGTAAGAACAAAAATGAAATTATACAAGTTTGAACAAAATGAAATTATACATTATAACAGAATTGAATAGTTAACCATAAAAATCAAAATAAATTGAGTGTAAGTAAAATCCAAATAAATTAATTATAAGTAAAATCCAAATAAATTAATTATATTAAAAATCCAAATAAATTGATTATAAGTAAAATCCAAATAAATTGATTATATTATATGTAATATATAATATCTATAATAAATAATAATATTAATATTAATTAAATATAATTATAAAGTAAAATAAAATTGTTTTATATATTTATAAAAGATAAAAATTTAACCTCTGTATCTCATATAAAAATTTGTTGCATTGAAAAATGAAAACATAAATATCAAATTTGTACATAAAAGGATTATATTTATATAATAATATTGTTATAATGTTAATATAAATACATGGATATACTTGGTTTTCTCTGCAAGTTATTTCATTTGTTTTAGTAAATTAGATATTTTTAATTTAGTTATTCTTTTTTTACAAATATAATATTACATAGAGTTGTTTAGTTTTCTCATGCAACTTGAATACAAATAGGAGCTCTTCTTACTATCATAACAGAAACACACCACCCACAATTTCCATATTGATGATCTCCTTGGAAACTCTTCATTTAGTTAATTTTCTTTTGGTATGTATTAAAAGAACTTGATTCCACTTCAACACAAATACCATACCCTTATGTAATGTTGGAATTTGATGGGTAAGCAAGTTATACCAACTAAACTATTTTTGTGACATATTAATCAAAATGTCATTTATATTTAAATTTTTTGAAACTCTAAAGCTTATAATAGAAGAATGACTTTCGAATGGTTATAAGTTTTAATATATGAATTTCCTTACTGAAGCGTTAATGCAAATGCCAAGACTTTGAATTACCAAATTAATTTTAACTCTAAAATGTGATTGCAACAACCATCTTGCAATGTTTGATAGGCAAGTAAAATTATAAATTTGATGGCATTACCGAATTTGGGAAACCAAACAACTTCACTTCCATGATTCACTGTCCATCTTCAACATTGATTGTAGAGTCGTTTACATGAAAAATTGTCTTGCAATGGAATTAACAAATGAATATAGAGTTTTAACAATCCTCCTCCTACTTTCATTGTTAAAAAGAATTCCTTCACCAAGAGTAAATGTAACTCTGATTGGATATGTAGAAATCTAAGGTCTAACTAGTATCATAGATGAACCTCAACATGGATAAAACAAAACAATAAACAATAAATATGTATATTAATATCTTGGTGTTTGTGTTTATTATAAGAGGAAGCTAGGTTTCTTAATAACAAACCTTGAATGTTCCAACTAATAATTTGGTAGTATGCCAATCAAGAAACAAGGTGTACCAAGCTCGTAGATAAGCATGCCAACTTGGTGGATAAGTTAGCCTATATATGTAAGCTTAACCAATTGTATGTACACTAATGCGCCCCCTTAAGTGAAACATAGGGAGTAAACAAAAAATTGGGTCATGGAAATGAAGCTTGCTTTGGTACCCATGTACAAAAATATAATAAGCGGAGAAAAGGGGAAAAAAAACCCCTACCCAAAAAAGAGTCAACCACCAATGTTGAAAAGGCCCTAGATTTGAATATGAAGAAGATGCCACAAAGAAATCCAAGCAACAAATTTCAAAACCCTAAGGCAATGAGAATAGAATGCACACCATCACCCCAAAAGAGATCGATCCTCTAAAATGATTCCTAGCACAAAGGACTAATTATTTACTCATGTACAATCAAGAAAAAATGCCACAAAGTGAGTTTCCCTATGGACACCAATCCATCTCACCATAGTTCATGGGTCTTCAACCACTATAATCGACTAGTCAAAATAGGTATCGATGCTCTATGTGTAAGGCTCACATTGAAGAAAGTTGATCTAGATCAACATGGTGAATCATAAACAATCACCTGAGGAAGAATTGCACACCACCCCCCCACAATGTTGAATTGGGTGGACAAAGATGATGGTAATGCATCATACAGATCATGTCAAAAGTGTGGATGTACAAGATAAAGGTGGAAATGATGCCAAACAACCTAAGCAAGAAACGTGCAAGAAACACTCCAAAGTGGCTACGCCAAGTGACTGCTAAAAAAGATTGGTCACATTATGAAGACATATGCTTGGTGACACTCTAAAATTATATACACGAGTGGTCCACAATCCACTACACAAAGGTGCAAAATAAGTGATACAGTAAATAAAACCATCATGGATAAAAATACTTGATATGGACCTTGATAAATAATTCCATGATAGGTACCCATATACAAATGAGCAATAAACACATATTCATTCATCCCATGAGAAAAAAAAACGATCTTAAAAAAAAGACAAATTAGGAAGGCGTACAACCACTCATTTAAGATAGAGAATAATGTTCTTTGTAGAACCTTAGATGGAACAAAAGTTGGGGATTCTATCCAAGAGGCATGACATAAACAATTTTAGTAACCTATTACATACACTAAATTGGCAAAGTACAAATATACCAATTACCTCCAATAAATTAAATAAAGTCTTCACCATATGTTAATGGATGGTTGGTTGTTAAAAATCAATAACCAAAAGTATCGACGTTAGGTTTCTCCCAACAAAATAGCCACTTGGAAATGGCCCAACAAAAATGGAACCATAAAAATATTAAAGTGAAGAGCATGAGAGCCACCTTGTCAATTGCCAATTTACCCATTAGAGCAAATTTGGGGTCTAAAATAAGCCTCATAAGAATATGAGCCACCTCGTAAGAAAACGAGCCGCCTCATAAGAAAAAGAGCTATTGAATTCAAGAACCAATATAATTTCAAGATAAGAGTCGACCATAATGGTTGACATGGCATATTTGATATTAAAAAAACTAATTTTTCTGTATTTTCAATATACCTACCTATTGTTTTACTCAAATTTCGAGCGGGAGCACTTGTTGGATGTGGAATTTAATTCCATATCCAGCGAGTGCTAGGAACATATTTTTTTATGTATTTTTTTTCGTGGGGTGGGATACCTCAATAGTATGCAATGTCGGTACTCGTTGGATGCAGAATTTAATTATGCATCCAATGAGTGCTCTGACTCGAAATTTGAGTAAAACGACAGGGATATATGTTGAAAATGCAAAGAAAAAATGTAGTTTTTTTTTCTCTTTTCCTTCAAAATTCATAAATATTATTTGAATGTTTTAGCTATTATTTTATCATTTTCCTTAGGAGGCCCATTTAGTCCTCATATTTTCCCTAATGAAAGGTCAATATGAATTTACCCAAAAAGCTATAGGCTACCAACTGACTTCACGATGCTCATCAACATGCAATAAAAATGCATGTACTGGAATTCACAAGAAAGAACCATCACATAAATCTCTCAAAGAGTTTATTTAATTGGCCAAAGACAATAGCCAATGGATTTTAACGTGGGTTTCCTCCTTCAAATAAGAATAAAATTGTTTCAAGAATTCCACACATGTAAGAAAAAGCGGCACACTCACATATGGTCATGTAAGAAATTGAATAGCCACTTTTTGGATTGGCTACATGTCGAAGATCACCTTGGTAGTTAACAACGAATTGCCACAAAAACCCAAATAAATCACAACACTTCCAACTAACATAGACCATGTACCAACTCCATTACAAGGCACATGTGAGAGAAATTGAAACAAACTCTTTTCAAGAATGTCAAAGATATAGGGCCACTAAAGATGGTGACGATGTCAAGGATTGAAGGTCAACAAATGAACTACTTTATACAATGCAACACAATGTTTTACATCCACGCTTAGCATTTTGAACTTATGGAATGTTCTACTGAAAAATATTAAATAGTCTCCCTGCGAAACTGCTAAGAAATTAAACAAGCAAGTACATACACAAAATGTCGGAAACGGATTTACTTGAATTCTTCAACATTGGCCTTTGTACCAATGATGGTATTATATAGTACAACAACCAGACACCTCTAGATCTAGATCTCATTGAAAACTCATTGTTGTTCAGGATTTCTACCTTATAGTGAGAAGATGGACACTACCAAATGGGCGGGGTTGACAGGTAAATACATTAATTGCATTACAATTAGTTCTTACAAATGACAGAGATTGGGATATCGAAAGACATACCTTTAATCGACGACTGTTCCTAGCTTTCACTTGATCTCCCACTTGATGAACCTGCAATACAAAGGATACCTTCCTCAACGTATCATGACTATATAACATATGATGAAATTATAAAGCAATTTAACATCAAATATAATCAAGCATTAAGCCAAATAGACATACAATCCAATAGATATCTGATTTGGGAGAGGAAGGGTATTTCAACCTTTTTATTGTCAAAGAAACATGAAATCAGTACAATATACCTGACGTGTCGAGATGTTTCTACAACCGAGTCCTGGCCTCCTGCTCTTCACTCTAACTTGGAACTTTCCTCCAGCGTAACAGTGCTTGAAGCCTTTCTTCTAGGTTTTCTGAGTAACCCCTCTCATGGATCCTCCTTGTATTTATGGGACAAGGTAGGAAGTTGGATTCGAGAGGTGGTTGGATTGGGAGGTTGGGGAAGTTGTAGAACCAACTTCAACTAATCCCAATTCGTCAAATTAATATATTTTTGATTTTATCTTAAGATGTACGTGGGTTTCGTACAACAAGAGTAGCGTATAGAAAGCAACTTTTGGGATTTACAACAAGCATTTACAACTTTTTGGGAGATGTACGCTGGTTGTCCTTGAGCAAAGTAGGGTATTTTCTCAAGGTCTACGTTGGTCTTCTATGCAAAGAGGGGCATACATGTGGAAAAATCGGGATAAATTCCAATATTTACAGCTGAGAAGTGTACTTCTGGCAGCGAGTCATCCAAGGCAATCTAGCTCTTCAATCCTTTGTGTCCTTTTGTGTGATCTACAAGGCAAGGTGATCATGGGACGAAGAAGTGCATATTTGAACTATAACAGATGCCCCCTAATGTGTGAGGTCAGAGGGAAACGATGGCCGAAATACATTATAATTCCAAGTTAGAGGAGGAGCAAGAAACCGGAGAACCAAGTCACAAAAACACCTGAAACAACAATCATGGTCAGCGAGCAATTACAATCTTGACATCATATAGATGTGTAGCACGATACAACATGATCTCCGATACATAACTAGGATATGTATATATAGAGCATGGCCACTGAAATACAAGCGTGGATCCATGTAAAAAGAGAGATCATAGCCATAACAACAAGCTGGATCTATGTCTCATAAGGAGCCAAAATGAGTGAGGCTCAGTCTTGCGCAGCTTGGGGGATAACATAAATATGGTGATGCTATCATGGTCCCAAGGTATTCATCCAAAGAAACCCAAGGTACAAACCCTAACCATGCGAATAAATGAGCTGAAGTCGAACATGGGGGGTATCGTTTGATTACTGGTCATTGATGTATACCATTAACAAACACAAGGAATTCCATCGATAATGATAATGGGGTCCAAGGTACCTAGTACGATCCAACAAGTATGAATAAGAGGACTTGAAGTCGAACACTTGAGGAACTTGTCGAATAAGAGATATTGATGTATTCCCATTTATTCAACAACGAGGGAAAATGCCACTGATGACTACAATCCCCAAGGTACTAACCGAAACTCTAAACTTCGTTCCCAGAGCATAATGAGCTGAATTCGATGGGAAGAAGTCCATTGGAAGGGAGGCCTTAATGCATCCTCCATCATCCAACACAAGGAACACTCACAGGTATGAGCTGATGTGGAGTAGGACAAGTAACAAGATGAAACAAACTGACACCAGGATGGCCGACACATGAAGTCAAGGTAAATTGCAGAATGGCCGACACAGGTTGTATCCTTGAATAGTGAGCACGACACAAAGTGACTTAGACAGTTTTCAACATGAGGGGAAATGATAGAAGTCTGCAATGTAGGAGACATAATAGACCCTCCATACGGTTGGAAGAATAACCAACCAGGGGAGTAAAAACTCAAAGATCAGGTTCACCCTATGGTCAAAAACTAAAACCCAACTGACGTGAAAGACTCAAGTAGGTGCTGTGTTCAAGGATATGACTGACATAACTGCCTTTGAAACTGAAAGAGGTGTGATATACCCTTCTTATCCCTTATTCTTTTTGATAAAAGAATATCCGTCTTGTTGTTTTAATGAGTCCAAGAAGAAAATAAAAATCAATATGTCCAACCATGTAAAGAGTTTAACAAGCCCATGGGAGGAAGACTCGGGACCTTCTTCATTGTTTACAGAGTTTGAAGAAGAGATAGAAGAATACTCTATAGTACGGATCTCTGGATATTAATATCAAGCCGAGATCTGTTCTTGCTCGCCGGTGTTTTCAATTTTAAGGAGTCTGAAAAACTTAAACAATAACTCCATACACCTACTAGTGGATTTTAATATCGAGCCCAAGTAAGTGAGTGCTCGCTTGGTGTTTTCATGTTTAGAGAGCCTGAAAACCCTAAAGAGAGGCTCCAAAAGTCCCTTTTCCGTATAATTAGTCCCCTCCCCTAAAAAAGTATAAAACAATGAGAGGAGAACTCTTCTAGCCACGAATGACTAGAGTATTCCTTTTTCATAATTAATCCGCAAAGGTCCGGAAAAGGGTTAAACTTATACCTAAGCAGATGGACCTTCAATTCCTTTAACGAGCTTGAAGAGGCTAAGTTTGCTCGACAATATTGTCATATTTAAAGAGTCAAACAAGAGCGTGAAAGAAATCTATAATGATCTTTTTCGTAAAGTTTTAACGAGCTCGAAAAAGTAAACTCGTGACCTCCTTACTGTTTTTAACGAGCTCAAAGGAGAAAGAAAAATGCTCATAACTTCCTTACTGCTTTTAAAGAGCTCGAAGTGAAGATGAAAGAAATGATCGTAGCTTCCTTACTGTTTTTAACAAGCTCGAAGTGAAGGTGGAAGAATGTTCGTAGCTTCCTTACTTTTTTTAACGAGCTCGAAGTGAAGATGGAAGAAATGCTCGTAACCTCACTGTTTTTAATGAGCTCGAAGTGAAGGTGGAAGAATGCTCGTTTGTGGATAAATGTCCAAATGAATGGAAGATTGCATTATAGACTCTAGGAAAACTTCATCAGAGGGAAGTATATTATCCCAGATGGAACACATATCTAAACATTCAGATGGAGTCATCACCTGGTCAATTGCCGGGACCCAATCTCGAGAAGATAAGCATGAATTCAGAGGCTTCTTCTTAGTAGCAATTGGACTCAAGGAACAATATGCCACAATATTTGATTGTGACATGGTAGTGCCTACTAGCGAGGGATACACTTGGTCTTTAGTTGGGTAATAGGAGGGATCAACAAATGTAAGTTGATCGATAGTGACAATGCTTTCGTTGTGAGGAAAATGCATCACACGAAAGAGCGTAGACACCACAGCCTGCATAGCATATACCTAATCACGCCCGAGGATCATATCAAAATCCATAGGGTCCTTTAAAACCATAAAATCAACTAAGACTGTTTTTTTTCCCAAAGTAACGGGTACTTGAGGGAGGAATCCCAACGGTTGACTAAGTATTTTATCGAAAGTCAACAGCCAATTAATAGCTGGAACAAGGTTAGGAAAACCTAAATCTCTCCAAGCATAAGGGGATAAGATACTAACAGAGGCTCCTTCATCTACAATACATCGATGAACCACATGGTTACCGATATCAACCTTTATATGAAAAGGTGTAGCAGAAGGAAGGCGAGGCCTAATTAGATTATTCCAATCAAAGGAAATGATCCCAGAGCTTGGTAGGGGTTCACTCGGCATAGATGAAGTGCCCCCATTTTTAGAAACATCCGAACTGGTAATGCAGAAGACTTCAGGGATAGATGCATCAGTGTCCAAAAGACTGATGGGATTAGTCGAAGATTGCATCGATTCGATCACTTCACTCTTCAAAGGAAGAGTGGGATTGACCAAAGATTGCATTCATTCAACCACTTCATCAACCAAAGTTTGATCAGGCTGTTGGGAATCTATAGACAATTCAGGAGCAGAGGATCCTTTAGACATGGGCCACACTCTCCGCACCTCTGGAATAGCAGGGCACAGTTGAGTAAGGTGATCTCCCTTACAAAGTTTACAAGGGATCTTTGGCTTGCGTCCTATTAGCTTAGACTCCTTTACAACAACAATACTCTCAGCATGACTAGCATTAGGTGATAGCATGCCCCCAGCGTGACTTGCAGTGGTTGGTTGCTTAGAAGTAAAAGACTTTTGAACTACGGACCACACTCTTTGCACTTTTGGAAGTTCAGGGCACAAATAGGTTAGGTGGTATCAATCGCAAAACTTACAAGGGAACTTAAGCTTCTGTTTATTAGGTTTGTCAATAATGTCAACTTTCTCAGCATGACTTGCAGTGGTTGATTCAGTGTCTCCAGTATGACTCACAGGAACTGGTGACTTGTCATTAATATGACCAGCAGTGATCAATGACATGTCCTCAACATGAGCAACAATGGTTGAATACATGCTTTCAGTATGATTTGCAGTGACTGAAATTTTTCCCCCAACATGACCTCCAGAGGTTGGGTGGGTGGGTTCAGTATGATTTATAGTGATTGATCGAGTTCTCCCAACATGACCACCAGAGGTTGGGTAGGTGCCCCCAATATGACCTTCAGAGGATGGGTGGCGAGGTTCAGTATGATTTCCAATGACTGAAAGTTTTCCCCTAACATGACCTCCAGAGGTTGGGTGGGTTACCCCAGCATGACTTCCAGAGGCTGGGTGGCTGCCCCCTTGCTTTGGCATCTTCTTCCTATTCTTCCTCCGTCTATTCCTTTTAGACTGCTGGTTACTAGTATTACGACTTTCACCACATGAGGTAGAAGGAGGAGGAGAAGATGTTACTAGCGAAGCAGGCATAGGGTTCTACTGCTCTTGATGTGAAGTGCTTACTTGAGAAGCATCAGGAGCATGCAAGGCATTCGGAGTGGAAAACAACCAAACTGGTAGCCCTATAGTGAATCCAGGAAGATTCAAAGTAGCCATTAAGGGAGTACCAATGTTCCCAATGAATGAAAAATCACAAGGAGCCCCTTCAATAGGGGTCCTTCGATCGGTGCTCACCGGGATGCTATCCATAGTTTTTGACTCAAGAAGCCAGAAAACTCTAAGGCCAACTAAAAACAAGCAGCACAAAGAGAACACGACAAATAGCACACGCACTGTACTCAGGTTGTTGAAAATCAACAGGTACCAGTAATGGATCATGGGGTCCAGTAAGAGGAGGGTTGAAAGGAGTAGTGAACTCTCTAGAAGTTCGGTCCTCAACCTCGACAGTATCAAAGACTTGTCGATCCGAGGTTCTGGGTTGTGGTTCTCCAAAAACCTCTGTTTCACCCGTAAGTTCAAAAGAACCACGGGAATTTGTCCTCTGGCGTCGCGGTGGCGGTGGAGGCTCCACAATGGGAGGAGGAAGGTTTTGCAACCTTCGAGGCCGACGAAGATGTTGGTCCTCCACAACTATAAACAAGTAAACTAAGTAAAAACCTAGTGGCCACTACAACTAAGGAGCAAACAACATACCACTACAAAATTTCCTAAGTAATCAAACCAATCAAATAGATGGAAAATACTCTCAAAAGCAAGTTTGGGATGATTAGGGCCCATAACAGACTAACCAAGTATCGATGGTCAGTTACGTGGCATCCTCCAGAGGTCCACTGGGTGCAGGCGCTTGAATTACCAAACTGCCTTCTCGGGATTACTGCCAAAGGGTTACCTTCCATGTCTGTCCGAGGTGAAGTGGGAATAATAACCCACTCTACCTGTGTAGAATCCTAAAGGTCTGATACTAAGGATACCATCAATACGAAATAACCTGGGGGAACAGTCGTCAGCCTAGTCGAAACGCATGGGCAGGGTAGCAAAGCCCGAAGCCCGAAATGACCCCCATACGCGAGTCAACTCTGGTTTATGGTTGAGAGGAAAGTGAGGGGATATCCTCAACAGTTCCAACTGCCCACGACCTCGTGCTTAGCTCTGGTTTAAGTAGAGTTTCCTGGGATTATTTGATATAGATGGGTTTACCTAATACAAAGTCGTACTACGATTGTTGAGTAATGAACCAAGTTTCGAATCGTTTAAGGTGATTTAAGTCTAAAACTCTAGCCTAAGATAGTTGATGTTGTGTATACCTAAAAAGAAAAATGTTGCTAGTAAATTTTATTAATAGATTCTTTTTAAGGGCTACTTGTTACTCAAAGGTTGTAGTGCGGTGTATGGAATGGTTTGTATAGAAAGTACAGTACTTGTAAAATAATGCTTTCAAATTCACAAAATTTTTTCTCTTTGTTTATGATTCTTTAAAAACTTGAAATCTAGGAAATCCTAAATCAAAATCCTTTTGTATTTTCTTCTAATATTTCGAAGCAACCTATGCTACTTCAAAACAATGCTAGACCTTACTACTAAGCTACTTAAAACAATTTTTGGCTTTTTTTGATAATTGTAAAAGAAAAAGAACTTGTAAAAGCGCAAGTAAGACCTAAATGCAAAAGTGTGGGTAAGACTAACAACTAGATGGCTCAAAACAAACGAATCAAAGGACTCGAGGAAGACTTAACCTACCAAGTTTTTTCAAAAAAGAAAAACTTTGGGCTTGGAAACAAAGTGCAAAAGAAACAAGGAAAAGAGAGCTCTTAAGCGGAAAGGCAGACCTAAAAAGGATGCTCCAAAGCATCAAAACCCTAAGAAACCACTAAGCCAAGCAAGGGAGTAGGCAAGTGAACCAAACAGTGACCTTACCAAACACATGGACTCCGAAAGAAAGCAAACTAGAAGGCTTTGACTCACTTGGACTCAACTGAAAACAATCAGGAAGTATCCAAACCAAGAAACTCTCCAAAGCAACCCTAAGGAATTCAAACTAGGTCAAACCCTAATAAAAGGATAAGGAACTGTAGAAGTTTGCTATTGTTTCCAAAAACAACTAAAATTTAAGAACGCAGGTTTGTATGACTGCAACAAGCAACTAGGGTCAAAGTGTGCAACTAAACCAAAAAGAGAGGAGTGCACAAACTTCAAAAAGGCTAAAAGGCAATGAAGACCCTTCAAAAAGCAGTCAAGCGAGCAAAAAGAGATTGGAGAGGAAAACAAGACTCAAAAGAGACATGGAAGGTCTCAAGGGTCAGTAAAGGAAGCAAATCAACAGGATGGAAAAGAAACCAAAAGCTTGGAAACAAACCCTAACAACAAACTGGACACTACAGGAAAATACACTACTGTGCAATGTATAAACCAGCGTATACTAGGAAATATACGCTACTGTGTAGTAGACAAAGCAGGGTACATCAGGAGAGGTACGCTACTGTGCAGTGCAAAGAGGAGTGTTTATCAGGAAACAAACGCTGCTGTATGTAGGGAGGACCAGCATACATGCCTCAAAAGGGTACAAACAGGCTTTGCAAACAGTCAACTGAAATGAATCAAGCACCAAGGATAGGTAACAAAGACCTACAAGGCTTCTCATACAATAAAAAAGACTGAAAAATGGGCTGGAAGAAAACCAAAACTAAGTTTCCTAGAGCAGAAAAGAAAACTAACGGTTACTCCCCAGCGGAGTCGCCAGTTTGTTGTTCATGATTTCTACCTTATAGTGAGGAGATGGACACTACCAACTGGGCGGGGCTGACAGGTAAATACATTAATTGCATTACAATTAGTTCTTACAAATGACAGAGATCGGGATATCGAAATACATACCTTTAACTGACGGCTGGTCCTAGCTTTCACTTGATCTCTCGCTTGATGAACCTGCAATACAAAGGATACCTTCCTCAGGGTATCATGACTATATAACATATGATGAAATTATAAAGCAATTTAACATCACATATAATCAAGCATTAAGCCAAATAGACATAAAATCCAATAGATATCTGATTTGGGACAGGAAGGGTATTTCGACTTTTTTATTGTTAAAGAAACATGAAATCAATATAATATACCTGAGGTGTCAATATGTTTCTGCAACTGAGTCCTAGGATCCTGCTCTTCACTCTGACTTGGGACTTTCCTCCAGCGTAACAGTGCTTGAAGCCTTTCTTCTAGGTTTTCTGAGTAACCCCTCTCATGGATCCTCCTTGTATTTATGGGACAAGTTAGGAAGTTGGATTCGAGAGGTGGTTGGATTGGGAGGTTGGGGAAGTTGTAGAACCAACTTCAACTAATCCCAATTCGTCAAATTAATATATTTTTGATTTCATCTTAAGATGTACGCGGTTTCATACAACAAGAGTAGCGTATAGAAAGCAACTTTTGGGCTTTACAACAAGCGTTTACAACTTTTTAGGAGTTGTACGCTGGTTGTCCTTGAGCAAAGTAGGGTATTTTCTCAAGGTGTACGATGGTCTTCTATGCAGAGAGGGGTGTACATGTGGCAAAATCAGGATAAATTCCAATATTTACAGCTGAGAAGTGTACTTCTGGCAGCAAGTCATCCAAGGCAATCTAGCTCTTCAATCCTTTGTGTCCTTTTGTGTGATCTACAAGGCAAGGTGATCACGGGACGGAGAAGTGCAGATTGGAACTATACCACTCATAATTGGATAAGTATGACAACTTGTAAAGTGATATGAATAACAACTCATATGAGTGTTGATCTAGGACTTTGTGATTGTATAGGGACTTATGGTCTAACATTGCCCTCGTCAATCACAAGGATGAATATTTATACCAATAAAATAACAAGAACTGGTATCATCTTCAATCTGAAAATTTTGAACTATGTTTTGATGACGATATGCAAGAAAAAATACCAATTTAGGTGTTAATTGTAGTACCTAGTTAGTTAAAGAAATTTGAACCCAAAAATCTAGAACATTAATAGAAGAATTTTATTAGGTCTGGAATTTATATTTGTATTGTAAGGTAACTTCATTCTACAATAGAAAACATACCTTCACATTTTTTTATTTAAATACTAAATATTACCAAATAAGAAAAAAAGCTTACTTGGACTCAAACAAGATTTTGGACTTGCCGTAGCCTCAAGTGATCCCAATTGTCTATGCTAGCACCTAGCAACAAAAACTCTTGCAATAATTCCATAGCAAGGAAACAATGAAGTGGGGGATGTCTCTCCACCCAACCTACCCCTCAGCTAGAAGCTCAGAACCCACGAGCCCTCAACCACTAAATCTATGCTAGAGCTTAAATTCCTCTCACACTCTCTTCCTTCCTTTTCCCATGGAAAAAATTCCCCCAAGGTCCAAGTGCCTCACTAGTTATATTTCCCCCTTAAAAATTTTCCCTTCCCCCATTTGCATGGATGACTTCGTTTATCATCCATACAAGGGTTCTTACATGCATTAATCAAATTAGTCTTTAATTAATTAGATCTTCAATAATTTCTTTCTAAGTATTTTATAATACATACGCTAGGAGTTTTCTAAAATATGTAATACCACACACACACACACACACACACACAAGATAAGCATTACATATTCGCCCCCTACAGGAAACTTCATCCTAAAGTTGCACCATATTACTTATATGCATGAAATGAACTATATGATATGTGTAGCCATCACACAGCATGCACTTAGATAACTAGTACTATTGTGCAGGTGGGAGTTTTACTCGTATGGACATCACGGTTAAATATCACACCTACATTAATACAAAGTATAATGCCCTAATATAATTGCATGTTCTTGTTTCACTTCCTAAATGATTGTATTCAATAGCACATACATATTAAGGTGGAGCATTAACTTCACCTAGAGGTTAATTTTAACTCAAAAAAAAGAAAATCTCGATGCATATCCTCTGCATCTTCCCTAGGAAAGAGAATTTATTTATATATATAAATATGCATGAATCCTAGGGTTTATATATTTCCTCACACACGCTCACCCCAAAATCACACCATTCGATCAACCTCTGAACACCCTAACACTCCGAATAGTCCTACTCACCATGGCACAGACCATCATTTATAAGGGTCTCCCATCATGTTGTGATTGGAGTAGGAATCAGAAGTCTCATCCTAGCTCTGAGGAGGTGCGAGTATAACCCTCACAATATCCTCAACTTCTGGGCATTGAGCTTAAGGCTTAAGTACTTTTAACCTTAGTTGGGCTCTATGGCCCCCAAAGCCTCATTAAGAGGGTACCACTCATCTGGTGTAGTATGCTAAACCATGCACACCATACATCTTCAAAGGATGGCCCACAACTCCCACAACAACTCAAACCAGGTAATCAACCCCAGGCATCGAAAGTCCTACATCACAACTCCATAGCAAGTATAGCCCCTTCCTTCTTCATGGACTTTTCATATCTTGGTAGGAAAGAACTACTAGCATAGGTTCACTAGTTGAATTTGTTCCCAACCCATAAGGTGCTACATGCATAAATTTCCTTCATGGTTATGGGATTCCATGAGATTTAAGTAAATGAACCGTACCTCCAGCCCAAGAGTAAATTTTATGTTAAGCTCCACCTCACATCATATCATTATGAGAATATAACATTATCACCATGAACATCATGGAACTGCATACAACATCATACCATCGTGCAAACATAATATATATTATCATACCTCATCATATTCATAATATCATCATAAATAGTAAATAGTTGCATGCTACTACGTGCCCAAATAGAATTGCATAGATAACACTTCCATAGACATTGGAAATCCTATGCTCAAATATTCAATAAGTGAGTTCTTTGACACCTTTGGTCTCAATAAATCCTTGCAGTTTTCTTTTTTTTTAAATGGTGGTTCACCATTTGTTAGAGGGATAGTCCACCGAGAGAAATGCCAACACCTGCTATTCTATGTAGAGAATCAAGATATGGCCATAAATACAATCATTACAATAAGGGCTCAACAAAGGCATCATGCCACTTACAAGACTTGAACTTGGGTGGGGAGGGCAACAATCATTCCTCCTAACCACCCAAGCTACAACCAATGGACAAATCCTTGTAGTTTTCTAAAGACACAATTATATTTCCATTCAATTTGTTTCTTAACATAATTAACTACTCTAGTACCACACATGTAGGCAATTTTCATATAGATCTAATTTTTGAAGTGACACCAAATCACCAATACGAGCAAATGATATGTGAATTTTTCATCCAACAAGTCCAACATCACTTCATATGGATCCATAATGCAAACACTTTGAATCTCTTTTTGCACCTCAATTTAGCCAGAAAATGGATGGATCATTACATTAGGTAGCATGAAGAATCTCTATAGTGATCGTATAATACTAAATATAGCAAGTGCATATTTCCCTGCTGAATCGAAACACTTGAATGATCAATTTCTTGTTGTTAGCTTATTTCACTTCTCCCTTTCAATTGAAGATAACTTCTTGATAGTAGCTAACTCAAGCTTTGATCGACAATGATACAAATCTAAGCCCATAGTTGAAATGAACCACATCAGATCTAGTGGTTTGTGCAAGGAAGAGGCTCATGCTTGGATGGATTGAATCCCCAGTTTGCACTTGTCAACAGATTTATGGAAGCCATGGTCACTTATGATTGCATCTGATATATTTCACATTACACCTCATTTGTCCACATGGAGAGATACATTTAAATTGAATTCATAAGAGGTTTATAATTGAATTATAAACCCACATTGCTGACGTTTTTCCACTGTCACACGCCCACACCAGAACTAAAGATAGAGTCAACAACATGGAGTTAATTAGAAACTCAATGAACGATTTTATACAAGATGGGATGCGTTGGCATGCTCGTAGCCCGAGTAGTTGTCATCCTCCTACTTTATGTTGACGATATTGTTCTTATGGCAATGTGTCCCTTTGATCTTGGTAAGAAATTAAGAATTCTCAAAGATTTATGCTATAATATGGGTATGCCAAGACAAAAGTTATGATTATAAAATCCAAGAAAGACACCTACGTCAGTTTGATCTATGACAATAGCAATTTGGAGGAAGTGACTTCTTACAAATATCTTGGAATTGATATTCATCACAAGCTCAACTAGAATGATAGCATCGAGAAAAGGATCAATGGAGGGTGGAAAGCTTATTTTGTTCGTGAAAACAATTGTAAATCAGGCAACCTAGTCATATGGGATAAACCAAATTTCCTCTTTGAAACTCTTGTCATTCTCGTTGTCTTATATGGTTGCAAAGTATGGGGTTGTAACATTTCTAGAGAACCTTGGAGAAAGATTGAGCAAATCTAAAGTGTTTTTTAACTTATAACCTTAAAATTAAAAGCAATACACCTTATCCTATTCTCCTCATAGAGTTGACGATGAAAACCATTTTCTCTTAGAGTGCCTTGCTTACACCCACATTAGATCGGAGTTTCATAGTATTTATTACAATACAAATCTTTCTAACCTCCTAACTTGCGAAAACTATATTGAGCTAGGAAAGCTTCATGCCAAGCTTTTTTTGTATAGAAACACAATGTTAAAGCAATCCAATTAATTTCTTTCTAAAAGTCCAATAAACCTTTAGTAGTCTAAGAAGACACTAACCATCATCATGTTCATCACAAAATTCATTTTAATAATAAATTTTCAAAATAATAAAAAATATTAAAATTTAAAAAAAATTATGAGGTGCACCGATAAACTAATATGAAAACCCTACAACTTTCTCATTTTTCATTAGTTAAAATGAGTAGCAATGTCAACAACAAATATCCTATCACATCGTAATCAAAATCAATGACAGTTCCAGCACCAATAAATAACGAAGCATCCACTCTCATCTGTTACGTTTGTCGTTAGTTAAAATGCCCAGAAAGTTGCATAGGTAAGAAAAACAGACTAGGATATTTATGTACGTGAAAACAGAACTAGAAAATGCCCAACTTGATATTTTCTTAGCCTGTTTTCTGGGATATGTCCATTAAGTTTGTCATTAGTTAAAATGCCCAACTTAACCCGATTACGCGTCGGCTAGAAAATTCAAAATAATCGAGAAGATTGAATCATTGACTTTGACTAATAAAGATAAAGATAAGTGGACCGGCCATCATTGAATTTTCAATAACTGTTTATGTATATTTATATTAACAGGGCTCATATGCAAGGCAGGGAATCGAGGACGTTGGATAAAGTTGTTATGTCGATGATGAAGGCTCTTTTGTGCTATCTTATGGTGGTATTGGTAACCACTATAGCACCATTCACTGTAAGTGTGGCAGCCGTTAGTTCTGCGAGGAAGCCATATCACGGGGATTATGGCTTTTACGAAGATCGTCAGTATGATGTCATGCCGGGTGGAGGCGGTTCTGCTGAAGCCGATGATTTTGTTTTGAAGGAACGCAAACTGGAGGATTCAGCTTCTCAATTCTCAGCATCAGTTGACATGGAGGGTCTTTTGTCATTGAGAAAGGCAATCACATCCGATCCATATGGAGTGATGTCGGACTGGCTGGCTGAGAATTCACATGCCGTTTGCTCCTGGTATGGGATTGTGTGCATAAATAACAGAGTGTCTGTGATATATCTTCCTTGGGCAGGATTGGAAGGCACTATCCCCGAGAGCATTGGCAATTTGAGCAAGCTTGAAAAGCTTTACCTGGCTAACAACAAATTGACAGGTGCTATGCCTCAATCCATTTGCAGGTTGAGCCAGTTAACCCATGTTTATCTAGGTGGAAACAGGCTCGCCGGTGGCATACCTCATGCTATTGCCAATTTGACTCAGTTGGCTTACTTGTATCTTGGTGACAACAGTTTAATTGGTAAAATACCTAAGGGCATTGCCAATTTGAAGACGTTGAAAAAACTGGCCATAGAAAACAACTATCTCACTGGTGGCATACCTGAAGCGATTGGCAACTTGAGTCAATTGACCTACCTACATCTAGGTGGGAACAAGTTCAGTGGTGACATAACTGAAGCCATTGGCAATTTGAATCAGTTGGCATATCTAAATCTGGGAGTAAATAGCTTCAGCGGTGGGGTACCTCAAACCATTTCCAATTTGAGTAAGTTGACCTTCCTCAATCTTGGTTCAAACATGCTAAGTGGAAGAATACCTAATGGCGTTGCTAATTTGCAGAAACTTGAACAACTTTATCTAGATACAAATAATTTCACAGGAACAATTCCCCAAGCTATAGAAGGGCTTTGTTCTTTGAAAATTCTGTTCTTGTTTTCTAACAATTTTAATGGACATATCCCAGATGGCATAGGTCAGATAAAGACTCTCAGTCAACTCGCCATAGCTAATACCAATATTTCAGGGACTATCCCTGAAAGTATTAGTGATTTGGTGTCACTTCAAAAATTAGATCTATCTGAAAACCATCTACATGGACCCATTCCTGAGGGTATTGGTAAATGCGTGGCATTAGAGCAGTTAATTTTGTCAAGGAACAGATTGAATGGAAAGTTACCTGCGTCTTTAGAAAATTGCAAGGCTTTACTGAGACTAAAGGTGTCAGGGAACTTAGTTAGTGGAGATTTAAACATAAAATTTCCAGTGTCTATGGAAGTGCTCTCTATGTATTCTAATAATTTTACTGGTACTTTTCCGACATCTTTGGCCAACTGTACCATGCTCAGAATATTGGATTTAAGGAAAAATGCATTGACGGGAGAGCTTCCTAATTTCCTTTCATTATTTTCTCAGCTAAGAGTTTTAAGCATTGGTTATAATAAGATTCATGGTAGTATTCCTCAATGGATTACAAATCTTACCAAATTGCAGTTGTTAGATTTATCTAACAATAAATTCAGTGGAAAAATACCATCGGATCTCGAGAAACTCCAGGGATTCAAAATCTCTGAACATTCTCAAATCAATTATCAACCACCATCCAAAGGTTTCTCAACAGATCAAGTCAGTGGTGATGCACTCACCAAAATATTAAAAAATCAGGTAAGTGGTAATACACTATATGAGGATGTAAGGGTTGTCATAAAAGCACATGAGTATGCTCTCACATATGTGCTGTTGATAAACACAATATTTGACTTGTCTGGTAATAATCTTATTGGAGAAATACCTGCAAGCATAGGAAGCTTGGGTAGCTTATGGTTGTTGAATTTATCTGGAAATGGATTGGAAGGGAACATACCTACATCTCTAAGTAAGATATCTAATTTGGAACAATTAGATTTGTCCAGAAATAATTTGAGTGGAAAAATTCCTCCAGAACTCTCTACATTATCCAAATTGGCAGTTTTAAATGTTTCATCCAACAAACTCTGTGGACAAATCCCAAAAGGAACACAGTTTGACACTTTTAGCGTGACTTCATTTCAAAAGAATAAGTGTCTATGTTGTGATCAGTTACGACCTTGCAAGAATGATAATCAGTTACAACCATGCAATCAAACTTGCAATTCACTGCAACCATGCAAGGATGGAGGAAATAAAAATAGCATTAACAAAGGAAATTGGTTGAGCCGTGTGGAAGAAAAGGTTTCATTAATTGCATTAGGATTGGGAGCAGGAATTGGATTTGGCAGTGTTGTAGCTGTGATGATCTTGTGGAAAAAAGCCAGGCTTTGGGTGGCACCTCCGAGTGTACAACCATTCTATGGAGTATATAGATTTCCTAAATAATTGGAAATTCATTAAGTATTCACAAGAAGTACTACCATATTATAATAGTATTTTGTAGAAGAAAGTTCAAAAATTATGAAAAACATAATTAACAGATTACAGTTCTGATTTTTTGTTTTTTTAAAGTTACACTTTTGAAATTACAGTTACCTGATACGCTTGCTTGCTCTGTTTTACTCTGTACAGTGCTTTTTAGTGTGCACATGTTCCCAATTGTACTTCTTATCAATAAGAAATAATACAAAGTTTCAAGAGAACTTTCGTTGACAAATTTGGAAGTTGATGTACTCTTATTCCCCATACTTGAATATTTTTAGTGTGAACATGTTACCAATTGTACTTGTTATGAATAAGAAATAATATAAAATTAAGCATCCGATTTAAATTTTTGTCATACTTAAACGCGAACGTATCAATATCAATATCAATATTTAACGCGATTGACGTTTAACAGAAATTTCGTTGACAAATTTGGAGTGTTGATGTACTCTTATCTCCATAGCACACTTTTCAACAGAAATATCATACTGCGAGAATTGTGTTTTTCAAATTTTTAATGTGCGCAAAGTAAGATAAATTTTAAGTTATTTGTCAATCCTCGTGTTAATTTTGCATCGTCCTGCCTACCTATTCAACAGTGTTTTGTGAAGCTATGATCGTCTCGAACATCTTTCCTGGTTTGCTTCGACCGACATCAGAAGAACACAAAATCTATCAATATTACAAAAAATATAAGTATCCTATCATTGCTAAGTTCCCATAATTGGGATAACATATTCATCTCTGAGATTCGCTGATGGTCATTCAGCGCGAGATTAAAAAACAATTAGTTCATGGTCAAATCATAGTTTATGGTTTGTACAAACTCAGCGAATACTTTTAAGAGTTAAAAAATATTAGCTTTATATCTCAGTAAGAGATGTTAAATATAAAATAGAAAGATACATGTTTTGTGAAAATATATAACTACAGAAAAATGGAATAAAATATTTTTTATATATTTATAAAAAAGAGAGATTATATATATATATATATTTTGAGAAATGGAAGCAAAAATATAAAATATTGTTATAGTGTTAATATAAATTATCTTAACATTAAGTATGGTGGTTTCCTTTAAAAGTTTATTTCATTTGCTTTAGTTAAATACACATTTCAATGTGCTTCCTAGTCATTTTTAATTTTTTTTTACAATAATATTATATATAGTTGCTTAGTTTTCTCATGTAAATTGTGTTAAATAAAAACCAGAGATCTTCTAAAGGTCATAAATGAAACATCCCACCCATAATTTCCCTACCATTGATCTCCTTGGAAACTCTTCATTTGGTCAATTTTCATTTAGTATATATTAGAAGAGGTTGCTTCCACAAAATGCCCCTATTCAATGTTGGAATTTGATGGGAAAGTAAGTTATACCAACAAAATGTTTTCATGAGTCGTAATATATTAATCAAAATGTCATTTGTATTTCAAAATTTTGAAACTCTAAAGCTTATAATGTTAACATATTTTCTAACCCTCGTTGTGGAAGAATGATTTTTGAATGGTTATACATTTTAATATATGAATTTCCTTGTAGAAGCATTAATACAAATGCTAAGACTTTGAATTGCCAAATTAATTTAACTTTGAAATCTGATTGCAATGCCTAGCTTGCAATGTTTGGTTGACATGCAAAATTATAGATTTTATGGCATTGGTCAATTTGGGAAACCAAACAATTTTACTTCCATGATTCAATATCCATCTTCATAACATTTATTGCATAGTCATTTACCTATAAAAATTGTCTAATGATGGAATTAACAAATAAATCTAGAGCTTTAATATTCCTCCTTTTGCTTTCATTGTTAAAAATAATTCCTTCACCAAGAGTAAATGTAACTCTAACTCCGTATGTAGAAATATAGGATTCAACCCAGACCATAGATGAGTCTCAACATGGATAGAACAAAACAATAAATAATAAATATGTATAAGGCCCTCGCACAAAGTTGAGGGACCCTTTAGGTGCAATCGTGCATTCGCAAAATTCAATAGAATTTTGTAAATTAAAAATGCACACGCGTTGTTTAGAACTAGGCATGGGCGGACTCCGAACCTGCCATGTCAATTAATATGTAGGATAGGATTCCAAAACGCGCACGCATTATAGTGATACATAACGCGTGCGCGTTATGTATCACTATAACGTGCACGCGTTTTGGTTAATATAACCAAAAACAAAAACAGTCCGCGGACCGCGGTCATTGTTTATCCACTCAAAACCGGAACACTCGAGCGATTTTGGCTTGGAAAAACACATTGGAGAAGTGAAGGGAGGCCAAATTCGAAGCTCAACAAGGGAGATTTCATCTTGCAAGGAGGATTGGAAAGGTAAGCATCCAAATCCTTGCCTCATTTCATCATTAAAAATATAAATTTTTATGTTGCCCTAAATTAAAAATCTTTGTAAATGAAATTCCAAAACTAAAAATTTTAAAATTTGTTATTTAACATATGTTAATTCCTCCCTACTATCAATCCCTTTAATGAATTTGACATCCACCCAAGATTTGGAAAAAAACTAAAATGGAAATTGGAAATTGAATCCCAACACCAATGTTTTTTCCACATCTATTGCAAATTGGAAAAAAAAACCATCCACCATTTGGCTAGGAGGAGGAACTATGGACTATAACCTAGGCTTGGTTTCTAGACTTGACTCAACCAAACCCTATGTTTTTTTCCCACACATTCTTTTACCCTAAAAATTTCTAACCAATGCTTGTGAATCCAACCCAATGGCATGATGCATTTTACATCATCCCCCAAACCCCAAGGGACTAGGTTCCCCTCCTTTGTAGACACACTGCTTACTTTGTTGCTAAGATGAACTACCACATCTTTTTTGACCTCCTTCACCACCAAGATGTTAGACAAAATGGCTCACTGAGAGGGGGGGGGTGAATCTGTGAGCTTGCACTTATTAACAATTTCAACTTCTTCTCTCAAATCTTATATCATTAATTACAAATTCATTTCAATATCATATTCATCAATAAACTATATCACATGTCATTCGTTAAGAAAGACACATTATCATCAACACATTACAAGAGACAAGATATAAGCTTTGTAAATTTTTTATAATTGGATACTTTAATCTACAGAATGGGCTACAACCCAAAGTGGCACCAACCACAAGATAATTCTGTCAGTTGCAACTGACTGGGATGCACCAACACCCCAACAACCATATATTTACAAATGATATTTCAGACTCTTCTTAAGTTTGCATATTACATACATCATCAACCAGAAGCCCTTGTTTGTTTCCAAAGCACTTCATCATTCTCATCAAGCACTTATTACTCAATATAACTTCATTATGTCCATCAACAAATATCACCAATCAGATCACATCTTCATTCTGTCATGATTATTCATGTCATATCAATCTGCTGCTATATCTCCATTCATACACTTTACACTGTCCATATGCACATCACAACATTCTTCCCATATCATCAGTCATCTCTTCATCATTCTACCAGCATCTCTTCATTCTGTCCATCAATAGGCTGCCTCAGTTTAACCCATAATAACAGATACAAAGAGAGATTGTTTTACTGCTCCACCTGCTGCTGCTCCTTCACCAAAAACTGTCCTCATCTTCCTGACCCCTGAGATCAGAGCTCTCCTCTATCTCCCGAATTCTCCACACTCACCACACAAAAAACACAACCATCTTGTTCTTCATGTATACTTCTCCTTTCCATTTATTTAGGAGGCTGGCTTGTCTGTTTGTTTTTATTAATTCAAATAAGTCAAATGATATTTTATTTCCATGTTATCCTTAACCAATAAAAATACATATATTTGCCACATCATCATGGTCTTTATGCCCACAAGGACCCATAATGTATGCCTGCAATGGTCATATGAAATTATATTTATGTTTGTAATGTATGACTGAGATGTATTCGTTCTTGCACAAAGTTTGTACATTTTTCATATTTGAGAGATGTCATTATAGCACATGTATACGTTTCGAATGATTTGTTTTTTTATTTTTTGATTGCAATGATGACCATGGATGCACATTCAGACATCCAAAGTGAAATTCAGAGGCTCAGAGAAATTTGAGCCTCAATAACTATTGTTGATGATAGGCATCTTATGCTTGCATCCAATTTGGATGCAATGATAGAGACCTTTAGTAGGTATAATGGTGCACTGCAAGATATTGCCACATTCAGAGAAAGAAAGAGGCAACAATATGAGGATGGAATTAGCTACAAAGAAGTTAAGAAGTTGAAAATAACAAAACAACATATGTTTTCCCTCTTTAGAGATCCACGAACGGGTGAAATCCCGAATGCAAACAAAAGGCATATTTCTATCGAGTGGTGTACATATCAACCATTCATAGACAATTGGATTGACAGATGGTACATGGTGTTTGATGTACCACCACATAACAACAGGGAAATGCCTCTATATTTTTTGAGAAAGATGTACGCAGAATTTGTTTTGGGGAAGCATGTTAACTATTTTGATATCTTGGAGTACCAGGGCGTTGGGATGGGGATGCCTCAGTAACGTCCCAATGCGAGGCACATAGATCCCAATCTCCCAGTAGATCCACCTCCTAGGAAGCTACCCAGGACAGATGTGCCGCCTGCACATCAGTTGGTCCCAGAGACACAAGAGTCATTCCTACTATTGGCACATGCGGTTGTTCTCCATAGCACGTATCTTCAAGATACGTACCAGGAAGGGCCATCAGAGCCACCATCTATGGGTGGAGTAGAGCCACCACTTGTCGGTGGGGTAGATCCACCACCTCCCGGTGGGGTAGAGCCACCACCTGTCGGTGGGGTAGATCCACCATCTCTCGGTGGGGTAGAGCCACCACCTTCCAGTGGTCGAGGAGCATCTAGTAGTGGCACTAGACCTTCACATCATGAGCACATCCGAGATCCCCACCCATGCACAGTATGCAGTCATCCTTGCTTTGGTCCTGTCCAAACAGATGATACCTTTACTGGGTATTTTACACAGGTAAGTAAGTGGTTAACAATTTAGTGTCATTTGTAAATTATTTTTCCTTACTATACACATATATATATTGCTAATAATTTTACAGATTTTAAAACTTGTAGTTGCTACAAGAAGGGCACGAGTTTGTCGACCTTTCCACTGATGATGAAGAGCATAGTCCAGAGGCTCATGCACCAGCACCATCTGATGTAGAAGATGTTGTCATACTTTTAGTGACAATAACTAACGCTGAGGTAATTATTTCAACATGACATTATTTTAATACATGAGTAAATCTAGTTAACAATTTAGTGTCATTTGTAAATTATTTTTCCTTACTATACACATGTATAGATTGCTAATATTTTTAATGATTTTAAAACTTGTAGTTGCTACAAGAAGGGCATGAGAGGCAAGAGGCTCATGCAGCAGAACCTTCTGAGTTACAATATGTTGTCATACCTTCAGCGACAACATCTCATGTTGAGGTAACTATTTCAACATGACATTATTTTAATACATGAAGAAATGGTTAACAATTTAGTGTCATTTGTAAATTATTTTTCCTTACTATACACATATATAGATTGTTATTATTTTTAAAGATTTTAAAACTTGTAGTTGCTACAAGAAGGGCATGAGAGGCAAGAGGCTCATGCAGTAGAACCTTCTGAGTTACAAGATGTTGTCATACCTTCAGTGACAACATCTCACGCTGAGGTAACTATTTCAACATGACATTATTTTAATACATTTTAGTTTGTTATCACATGTTACTTAATTAATGTTACACGATCTAATATTTACAATTTTCTAAATTGTAGGTTGTAGATCCCAATCAGAGGGAAATGATTTCATCTAGTGAGCTCCCCCCTGGTGGGAATACAACTGATAGCATGCCCACAGAGACACAATGGATGGCAGATGATTTCTTAGATTTGCTTGAAGTATACAGTACATCGGTATGTATTTCATCATTTTCAGTTTTTTAATACATGCTATTTCATTAACCAATGCATTTATAACTACGTCAGTATTGGTGATTGTAGCCACCAGCCTCTATACATATGAGACAGTTAGCAGTTGGATCTCCTCGTAGTCCAAATGTGCAAAAGGGACAAGTGTATAAGAGAGGCTCCACTCCTAGAAAGGATGTGGATGTACTCTATAGCAGACAAACAAGAGATCCATCTACCCCTCACCTAAGAAGGGTCATTGATGCTGCAGTTAGTGTCGTATCTACAATAGCCACAAGTCATACAAAGGTAAATATTTCAACAATCAGAATGCATAGTACTTAACCATGTTAAATATATTGCTTATTCATGCATGTCTAACTATTTCCCCATTTGGTGATTGTAGCCATTAGCGACAGAAGTGCCCGACCTCTTTGCTCAATTCATGGTTCTGACCGGGTCTCCTCTTGTGGTGAGATGTTCATTAATGACCAAGTTGTTTTATTCAATATACCCAAACATGTTGATAAATGTTGAATTGTTGAATTAATTGAGATATGATCTTTTATTTGCAGAGCAAAACTATAGATAGGCCTTCCATGAGCACACCACTCACATCTATACCCCATGAGGATTTGGTGAGTGTTTGTCATAAATAATTTGGCCATAAGTTAATTTTTTAAGCTTGTTAATGGTAGGGTATTAGTGTAGTTATTTGATAAAAATAATGATCTTTTTTTTGCAGACTCCTGAGATGCAGAGCGATCCCATGGAGATGGTCGATAGAGGAAAGTCGGGGAAAAACAAGCGAAATATTGATTTTTGATGTTGCATAGTCTTGTATGTAATGTCCCTTGTTAGGAATTTTATTAACATTGCAATTTTCCACTTTTTTCCTTGGTTCGACCTTGGACTAATTTCGATCTCTAGGTCCCAAATTTGCCCCAAATGATCCCAAATCTTCTGAGAAGGTATATGGATGATATTAGAACATAAATATGTGTTTCAGGGATGCCTTTGTACCTTTAAAACACTTCTGCAAATACTCTTTCAATTCTGGTCAATGTAGGTAACTTTACTAGTGATTTCCATTTGACTAGTATTGGTCTCTAGGTCTCAAATTGACTCCAAATGCCTTCAAATATTCAAGGAAGGTTTATGAATGATATTAGGAATTGAATATGATGTTCAGGGATAACATATGGCCACCAAAAGACCTCTGCAAACTCTCTTAAGATTCTGGACCAAGTATGCAATTTTACTAGTAATTTGGGGTTCAAATCCCCCTGAGGTAAGTACTGAAAATGGCTTCCCAAATGCCTCCAAACCCACTCAAATTTATGAACAGAGGTATGTAATGTGTTAAGTATGTTATTAAGGTCTCATATGCACCATTAATGGTTTATTACAACTGTTCTCACCCTCTCCCATTCAACTGCAAAAATCCCCAATTCGACCCTTGGGGAAATGGCACTATTTCACCTCCCAATACAACTAAACTGACTAAAAATGCTTCAAATGCTCAAGTACAGTACATGAAACTTGTAGAATACATCCATGGCAGTATATTGATCACAAATATATCATAGAATCATCCATTCATTCGAAATCATTATCAATACATTGGTTCACAACAAGGTAGTGGGGAAATGGCATTGTTCTTCCATTAAAAATGAGATTTATACATTTCTACTTGGAATTTCGACCTGAAACTTTCTGGAGATGAAGAACAGAGTATTTAATTCATATTACAAAAGAAATGGGGCATTAGAAGCTCCCCCAAAGAGTACAATAGCTCACCAAAAACGCCCTCCCTCAAGGATCAAGAATATGCCATCAAAACTGGAAATGGTTGAAGGAGCGAGCTGCAATAGAAGAAACCATGAGCTGCCCTGTAGCTTACACCTGCAAATAAACACTCCATTAAAGCTCCAAATGAAAGGTCTGAATGGCCTTTCCAATTGCCAACTTGGATGGGAATCTTTCACCCTCGAAATTGGCTAAGGCAAGAAACTAGTCATCCACTAGCTCTCCCTCTTCACAAATGCAATTGCAAATTCTACAAATGATCAAAAAGCCATTCTCATACTTCATTTCTACATTTTATAACCAACATTAGCCTTCTAAGGGTCGAAATCCTCTCAATAGATTCAATAGATTTCCATTTAGGAAATATTCCACATTTGCCACTTGTCTCCTAGTTCCAACCTTCCATCTTCTCCCAAATTCGATTTTGGGTCTCTTTGGCTTCTCCAAATCCCAAATTCGACTTCCTTGAGCCTATTTTTGGGGCTGACATGTCATAGTGGTCAGATGTCAGAGGTCAGGTCTGCAATTTGTCATAGTTGTCATAGATGCTCCATCATTGGTGTCATGGGGCTAGGGAATCTAGCCCAAGTGTCCACAAACTTCCACTTTGACTCTTTATCTTCCATGGAGGTTACCAATACTTCCCAATTCGACCTAAGATGCTCAATGACATGTGTTATGACTTACCAACTCACCCAAGAGTGTTCACATTCCCATTAATTCGAATTTGCAAAAGAGATATACCATGTATTATGAAAAATCAAGCTAGTGTGGGTCCCACATCCTCCATATGTCTCCAAAACCATTTGTCACCTAGGATTTCTCTTGAATTTCTTATTCACTCTATTTATTAAATACTTGAACCCTTCCAATGTCTAAACATCATTTATTATCCCCCTTATTCCAAATCCCAAAGCTTCCACCCCAAACCTAGGAAACTAGTAATTTTCCTCCTTGGCAATTATTTGACCCTTAACATCAATTTTACAAACTCTAATGAATATGGCTAATGTGATTAGGCCATTGTGACCCAATTACAAATTTGGGACATGACAAATCCTCCCTTCCCAATATTGCTTGTCCTCAAGCAATTTCAAACATGGGTGTTGAAGAACCTGCTTTCTGTATAATTCTTTGAAGTTGCCCTTGAATTGCCAAACCTTGAGTCTTTGAGTTTCCATGAATATTTTAGAGAGGAACCACCATGCTTGCTGCTGCACTACTCTGATTAAAATCACTTTATTAAGTGGGGAATCCATCTCCCATACTGCTTGCTTCCCCCCAAAAAATGAAACCAATGAGACAAAAATTATTCCAGGGTCCCATTGCTTGTATTGCACCCCAACAATTAAGAGTGCTCTCCAACCTACACCATTAGATAAGATGATTCCTGGATCCCATTTTCTTGTATGCATTCTTCCAAACATCATGAGTACCAAATATATATCATCAAAGTACATAACAACATAATGAAAATGTACATCTAGGATATGCTTCATCAAAGAGTCATGAAAGTGCTTATACCTCCAAGCAAGTAGACCACCATTTTCCAAGTGCATACAAGCTTCAAGTGACCAATCAAATCTGCTCCAATGACATAGGTGAGGATCCCATGTCCTATAATGCTGCTCCAAAAGGATGTGATATGCATCAAAATATTCAGCCATGTATTCTTTCATCCAAGAAGTGAATGAAGAATCTCCACTAGAATCTGAACCAAATAATGAGCAAAAAAAACAAGGAGACTTCAAATGACTCGAAGAAGTCTCACCCATACATCCATGAATGTGAGAATCATAAAGATGTAACAAAGTATGTGGCTGCCAACAAAAATGTTCTCCCATCATAAATCTATTCATCCAAGTGTTGGATGAAGTTCCTCTAACATCAAATGAACCCAGTGTTGAGCAAGAAAAACCATGAGTATTCAAGTGACTCAAATCCATATCATAGGTGCATCCATGTAGATGTGAATCATCATAAAGTGACAAATTATGCTGCTGCAAATGTGAATAAGAATGTGCTCCAACCATGTCATCATAAAGGTTAAATCTAGGAGTTCCATACTCCTCATGTGGCACCATCAAAAAGAACCCTTTCACCCATACTTCATTGAGACTAATACTGCAAAACATGGAATTGTAGGATGTAGGAGAATGTACTAACTCACCCAAATGATCAAAAAGTTCAGGAGTTTCATCATGGGAAGGATCCATGTGGGTAGTATCATGCAGCTCCTTCAAAAGTGTGAACTCTTTGTAATAGTTTGGTTCCAATGTAGAGGAATCATGCTCTTCTTTAAAAATTGCATAACCTTCATCAAGAGGCAATTCAAATTCCTCTTCCACCACATCAAGTGTTTGGATCTCTTCAAGTTCATCTTCAAACACATCAAGAACATTCAAATTTTCACATTTCTCATGATCCACCATGTCATGAGAATCCTCCAAACAATCTACCATTTGACAATCTGAAACATAGGAGGAAAAACAAGTATCTTGCAACTTTTCAAGAAGTTGCTCATTTTGAATTGTGAGCTTATGAATATCCTCATTATTCTTCAAGTATGCATCATGTAACAATTCATTAAGCTCAAACAAATGGTTTCTATCAAAAAGCAAAGACATGAAATTACCTTTGATGTGGCACATTGCTCTTTGAATCTTCTCCATGTCTTCAAGGAAGGATGTTTCCTCCAATGAAGTAGCTCTCCAACAAGAATTTGACACCAATTCTTGAGTGTCATGGAGAATGCTGAGGGACTCTTGGATATTATTTTCATTCATCTTTAAGGACCCTTCAAGAAAATGAGGCTCTTGCAAATGAACCTCCTCATCTTCTTCAATTTTGCTTGGACCAACTTCATGAAGCTCAAGTGGTGATGGGGAAGTTGATCTTGGTTCTTCTTCAACCGCTACAAGGTCTTCATTATCATGCTTAATGAAACTTGTACTTGTAGAAACACTTTCAAACGTGATCTCTATGTCACCAACATAGAGGTGTGAGCACCCATCAGTAGGTACTCCTTCATAGTTTAAGCATCCATCAGTAGATGCTCTTTGGTTCATGTCTAAGCTAGAAGGTGTCTCGAAATGATCTTCCATATTTTCAATAGAATCTTCTTCATGATCTTGTGATGTCTCTTCCTTTTGCTCCTTCAAGCAAGCTGATGCATTTTGCCCCTTGGTTTCCTTAAAATCAATAATTTTTTCCACAAGTTCGATAGAAAACAATTCGAATCCTTCCTTAATTTGCTTGGTCATATCTTCGAATATTGTTTTCATAATTTTTATATGCTCCTCACCATCATATGAGGCTCCCTTTTCATCCCTAGTCATAGTTTCCTCAAAAAATTTGCTCTTCTTCTCCTACTTTTTTTTTTCTTCAACAAAAGCACTTTTGGTTTCAATATCTAATGGTGGTACCTGAATTATTGTCCTCATGAATATTATATCACATCAAGTGCCAAGATCATGCTCTGATACCACTGTAATGTCCCTTGTTAGGAATTTTATTAACATTGCAATTTTCCACTTTTTTCCTTGGTTCGACCTTGGACTAATTTCGATCTCTAGGTCCCAAATTTGCCCCAAATGATCCCAAATCTTCTGAGAAGGTATATGGATGATATTAGAACATAAATATGTGTTTCAGGGATGCCTTTGTACCTTTAAAACACTTCTGCAAATACTCTTTCAATTCTGGTCAATGTAGGTAACTTTACTAGTGATTTCCATTTGACTAGTATTGGTCTCTAGGTCTCAAATTGACTCCAAATGCCTTCAAATATTCAAGGAAGGTTTATGAATGATATTAGGAATTGAATATGATGTTCAGGGATAACATATGGCCACCAAAAGACCTCTGCAAACTCTCTTAAGATTCTGGACCAAGTATGCAATTTTACTAGTAATTTGGGGTTCAAATCCCCCTGAGGTAAGTACTGAAAATGGCTTCCCAAATGCCTCCAAACCCACTCAAATTTATGAACAGAGGTATGTAATGTGTTAAGTATGTTATTAAGGTCTCATATGCACCATTAATGGTTTATTACAACTGTTCTCACCCTCTCCCATTCAACTGCAAAAATCCCCAATTCGACCCTTGGGGAAATGGCACTATTTCACCTCCCAATACAACTAAACTGACTAAAAATGCTTCAAATGCTCAAGTACAGTACATGAAACTTGTAGAATACATCCATGGCAGTATATTGATCACAAATATATCATAGAATCATCCATTCATTCGAAATCATTATCAATACATTGGTTCACAACAAGGTAGTGGGGAAATGGCATTGTTCTTCCATTAAAAATGAGATTTATACATTTCTACTTGGAATTTCGACCTGAAACTTTCTGGAGATGAAGAACAGAGTATTTAATTCATATTACAAAAGAAATGGGGCATTAGAAGCTCCCCCAAAGAGTACAATAGCTCACCAAAAACGCCCTCCCTCAAGGATCAAGAATATGCCATCAAAACTGGAAATGGTTGAAGGAGCGAGCTGCAATAGAAGAAACCATGAGCTGCCCTGTAGCTTACACCTGCAAATAAACACTCCATTAAAGCTCCAAATGAAAGGTCTGAATGGCCTTTCCAATTGCCAACTTGGATGGGAATCTTTCACCCTCGAAATTGGCTAAGGCAAGAAACTAGTCATCCACTAGCTCTCCCTCTTCACAAATGCAATTGCAAATTCTACAAATGATCAAAAAGCCATTCTCATACTTCATTTCTACATTTTATAACCAACATTAGCCTTCTAAGGGTCGAAATCCTCTCAATAGATTCAATAGATTTCCATTTAGGAAATATTCCACATTTGCCACTTGTCTCCTAGTTCCAACCTTCCATCTTCTCCCAAATTCGATTTTGGGTCTCTTTGGCTTCTCCAAATCCCAAATTCGACTTCCTTGAGCCTATTTTTGGGGCTGACATGTCATAGTGGTCAGATGTCAGAGGTCAGGTCTGCAATTTGTCATAGTTGTCATAGATGCTCCATCATTGGTGTCATGGGGCTAGGGAATCTAGCCCAAGTGTCCACAAACTTCCACTTTGACTCTTTATCTTCCATGGAGGTTACCAATACTTCCCAATTCGACCTAAGATGCTCAATGACATGTGTTATGACTTACCAACTCACCCAAGAGTGTTCACATTCCCATTAATTCGAATTTGCAAAAGAGATATACCATGTATTATGAAAAATCAAGCTAGTGTGGGTCCCACATCCTCCATATGTCTCCAAAACCATTTGTCACCTAGGATTTCTCTTGAATTTCTTATTCACTCTATTTATTAAATACTTGAACCCTTCCAATGTCTAAACATCATTTATTATCCCCCTTATTCCAAATCCCAAAGCTTCCACCCCAAACCTAGGAAACTAGTAATTTTCCTCCTTGGCAATTATTTGACCCTTAACATCAATTTTACAAACTCTAATGAATATGGCTAATGTGATTAGGCCATTGTGACCCAATTACAAATTTGGGACATGACATTGTATATATGTATTTTGACATACATGTACACATTGTTGTACTTAGGGATACATGTACATTGACAGGCCATTTGAGGGTCGACTACTTTGCCATATTTTGTATTACAAACATTCGACTATCAATGCATGATACAATATATTCAATATTTTCTCTTGAGTTTCCACTTGTTCTTGTGATGATTTATCTCTTCCACAAATTGATAAATTATTCTATTGAAATTTATATAATTACATTTTACGCAATACTTATTCTTTTACATTTATTGCATTGATCAAGAACATCTCACCATTGTGTTATGGAAACATTATCTTAATGGAAAAAAACTAATAATATATTTCAATAGTTCAATGAACTTAGCACATGCATGCTAATTTGATATCTAATTTAAAAATGTGTTTTTTGTTAACTCCAAGGGTTCATACCCATTGATCAGGATTATGGTTGCAAGGAAAAAACAAAAGTTAACAAAATAAGTCAAAATATGTTTGAATAACCTCTGTCATAATAGTAACATGCTACACATATCATCAATGTAATCCTATGACATTTTCAAAAACTAAGAGGAAGTCTAATAGATGCTACAGATTTCATCAATGCTACAGTATTTCATCAAATGATACGTACATGAGCATCTATGCAGTTCGGTTGAAGTGTGCCTACTCTAGCATGCTAAAAACAATGGCAAAGTATCAAGTACAATGGCAAGGAATGCATAACTAAAGTGTAATAAAATTAATTGGGATTTCATGTACATATGGTCAAATATATGTAACAAATATACCCTAGTTTGTAAGACCCTAGTTTGTTCCAATATGGTAACCAATAGCTGGTCATGAATTCACTCTCATAAAATCGTTGAAGATATAAACCCTATCTTTACTAAACCCTAGTATGTAAGACCCTGTTTGTGTTTTACCTCTTTCATATGTCCATTTTCCACTTGTCATAATGCAAAAGTAATCATACAGAATCCATGAAAAATGAAATACCTAACGAGTTTAATGATATTCCTTGATAATGTTGTTTTGATGAAGGAAAATAAGATGTTCATGGTCCTATGTTTGTAAAAATGATGGATTATCCTCATATGAAAATGTATTTAAAATTGAATGTTCTTGATTGATAGAAACGATGATGTAATGGTTCTTCATTGTGATTTGGCAAGTATTCCCCCATAACTTGATGGAAAATTTTCATGGTGACTTTGATCTAACAAAGCTAGCAAGGATCAGAGGGATATCATCAATGAAACATTGCCTCCATTTTTTATTTGGAACTTTGAATTCTTAAAAATGGCATTTATTACTCAAAATCCAAATATAGTGGAACACTAAGGAGTTGTTAAATGATGTGGCACACTAAGGAAATAGAAATATACCAAGGGTGCAGTGTGGTAGGTTTGATTTCCACACTTTGAATGTCTAGTTCCAGAATCAAAATAAAAAAATTTCAAAGTTGATCCCCATGTGCAAAACTGCACACTCCCTTACTAAGACAAACCCTAGTGTCCAAAATTGACCTAAAAGTTGACACCTGTGCCATGAGACTAGAGGGGAGGGGCACCCCTAGCACTATCCCGATATCCTGAATCTAACGCAATCGATGGTTTGTTGATCTGAGCCATGGTCATCATTCTATGGCTTGTTCCATCTCGCATCCAAAAGGCCTTCGGGGACACCAGTTGGATACCTACTGGGGCCATAGAATTCCAACCGTGCAACAAAATCAGATTCCTGGGAGTCCTGCAAGTGTGTCTAGGAAGGTTTTAGTAGGGAAGGCTAGCCATAAGTCCCCGGTCGATGATTTTGCAAGGTTGACCCCCATGTGCAAGAATTGCACACTCCCTTACTGAGAAAAACCCTAGTTTCCAAAATTGACCTGAAAGTTGACACCTGGGCCATGGGACCCGAGGAGAGGGGCACCCCTAGGACTATCCCAATGTCATGAATCCAACAGAGTCGACGGTTTGTTGATCCAAGCCACGGTCGTCATTCTATGGTCCATTCCATCTTGCATCCAAAAGGCCTTCAGGGACACCAGTTGGACACCTACCGAGGCCATAGAATTCCAACCGTGCAACAAAACTGGGTTCCAGGGAGTCCTGCAAGTGTGTCTAGGAAGGTTCCAGCTGGGAATGTTAGCCATAAGTCCCTGGTCTATGATTTTGAAAAGTTGACCCCCATGTGCAAAAATTGCACACTCCCTTACTGAGAAAAACCCTAGTTTCCAAAATTTACCTAAAATTTGACACCTGGGCCATGGGACCAGAGGAGAGGGGAATCCCTAGCACTATACTGATGTCTTGAATCCAACAAATTTGAGGGTTTGTTTATCTGAGCCATGGTCTCCATTCTATGGCTCGTTCCATTTCACATCCAAAAGGCCTTCACAGACACTAGTTGGATACCTACCGAGGCCATAGAATTCCAACCGTGCAACAAAATCGGGTTCCGGGGAGTCTTGCAAGTGTGTGTGGGAAGGTTCCAGTTGGGAATACTAGCCATAAGTCCCCGGTCGATGATTTTGCAAAGTTGACCCCCATGTGCAAAAATTTCACACTCCCTTACTGAGCAAAACCCTACTTTCCAAAATTGACCTGAAAGTTGACACCTGGGCCATGGTACCCTAGGAGAGGGGCAACCCTAGCACTATCCCGATGTCTTGAATTTAATGGAGTTGAATTTTTGTCGATCCGAGCCACGATCGTCATTCTATGGCTTGTTCCATATCGCATACAAAAGGCCTTCAGGGACACCAGTTGGATACCTACCGGGGCCATAGAATTCCAACCGTAAAACAAAATCGGGTTTCGGGGAGTCCTGCAAGTGTGTCTAGGAAGGTTACAGCTGGGAACGCTAGACATAAGTCCTCGATCGATGATTTTTCAAAGTTTACCCCCATGTGCAAAACTGCACACTCCCTTACTGAGCAAAACCCTAGTTTCCAAAATTGACCTAAAAGTTGACAATTGGGCCATGGGACTAGAGGAAAGGGGCATCCCTAGCACTATCCCGATGTCCTGAATCCAATGGAGTCGACGTTTTGTAGATCTGAGCTACGGTTTTCATTCTATGGCTCGTTCCATCTCGCATCCAAAAGGCCTTCAAGGACACCAGTTGGATACCTACCGGGGCCATAGAATTCCAACTGTGCAACAAAACCAGGTTCTAGTGAGTCCTGCAAGTGTGTATCGAAAGGTTCTAGATGAGAATGCTAGTCATAAGTCCCCAATCGATTATTTTGCAAAGCTGACCCCCATGTGCAAAACTGCACACTCCCTTACTGAACAAAACCCTAGTTTCCAAAATTGACCTGAAAGTTGACACCCGGGCCATGGGACCAGAGGAGAGGGGAAGGGCCTAGCACTATCTCGATGTCCTGAATCCAATGGAGTTGACAGTTTTTCGATCCGAGCCATAGTCGTCATTCGATGGTTTGTTCCATATCGCATACAAAAGGCCTTCAGGGACACCAGTTGGATACCTACCTGGGGCATAGAATTCCAACCGTGCAACAAAACTGGGTTCCGGGAAGTCATGCAAGTGTGTCTAGGAAGGTTCCAGCTGGGAACGCTAGCCATAATTCCCCGGTCGATGATTTTTCAAATTTGACCCCCATGTGCAAAAATTGCACACTCCCTTATTGAGCAAAACCCTAGTTTCCAAAATGGACCTAGAAGATGACACCTGGGCTATGGGATTGGAGGAGAGGGGCACCCCTAGCACTATGTCGATCTCCTAAATCCAATGGAGTCAATGGTTTGTCGATCCGAGCCATGGTCGTTATTCTATGGCTCATTCCATCTCACATCCAAAAGGCCTTCAGGGACACCAGTTGGATACCTACCGGGGACATAGAATTCCAACCGTGCAACAAAATTGGGTTCCGGTGAGTCCTGCAATTGTGTCTAGGAAGGTTCCAGATGGGAACACTAGCCATAAGTCCCCGGTCAATTATTTTGAAAATTTGACCCCATGTGCAAAACTGCACACTCCCTTACTGAGTAAAACCCTAGTTTCCAAAATTGACTTGAAAGTTGACACTTGGGCCATGGGACCGGAGGAAAGGGGAACCCCTAGCACTATATCGATGTCCTGAATCCAATGGAGTTGACGGTTTTTTGATCCGAGCCATGGTCATCATTCTATGGCTCGTTCCATATCGTATTTAAAAGGCCTTCAGGGACACCAGTTGGATACCTACCAGGGCCATAGAATTCCAACTATCCTGCAGTTTTAAAAAGATATATATTTTCTTTTGAAAGGACATCTAGTATGAAATTTCATAAGACAAAAGATGACGATGGTGGTACTTAAATTTGTTCAAAGATAAAAAAATACGTTCATTAAGTTTAAGGGCACAATCATGTTACCGTGACCATATGACACCCCTATATATGACTATTTTGCAGTTTATAAAGGATGCATATTCTCTTTTGAAAGGATAGAGAGTATGCAATTTCATAAGAGCAAAGATAATAATGATGGTGCTTAAATTTGTTTGTAAAACCAAATTTTACACTGCGGCTAATTCATATATACGTGCATAACAAACTTGCAGAATTAATGCCTAGCTCTGCTGACGTTTAGTAAGATTTTGTTGCTTTAACAAGAGTGTTGGCATAGCTTTAGAAGGGAAACTACTTTCTTGTCTAAAATACAATTTTAGAACTATCAAAGACTGCAAAATTTAAAACTACGACAGACATTAATAGACTTCTTTCTAAATATCAAGAGGATAAAAGTAAAGATTGACAGGCAGAGAAACTTACATGTTCTTCGTTCCAATTCTACCCATTCCATTGATACAGATCTGTACAACATAATTTTCTAACATCTTCGCCTCGACCAACTGTACAGATGATAAATGTTTTAGAAATTAAAAAAAAAAGAAAAAGAAAAGAGAAGTCAAGACAATGATAGTTTCTTCTATCATTAAAACTTTATGCATTTTACCTGGAAACCAGAAGTCCTTGCTACAAACCGCCATGCAGCCATGGATTTCAGAAATGAATTACTGAAAAATTTCAAATGTTCATTATACTACTACTTCATACTATAAAATAGGAGTCGAATGAAGAGGCAATGGTAGATAGAGAGGATTGGGGATCAGATTTAGGGTTTATGGATTGGAGATCAGATACTAAAAATATGATGCTTCATATATATACAACAGTGTAATGGAGACCCAATGGTACAACATAACGGGGATTAGGTTTAGGGTTTCATCGCCACGCACGTCGAGGAGCCTTCCAGCGAGAAATGCCCCACTTGAGCAATATTGGCATGGCCTTCACTACGCAAAACCCTAGCTCCGGAGATGGCACAAAAAAATCATTTCCGGGGGTTGGAGGCACATTATGGGGGGGCCCCTAGCTGAAACCCAAAGTCCTAGATCCACCGAAATCAACAGATTCATGATCAGTGCCACGATTTGGGTGCTGCGGGCATCTTGGTTCGGCACCCCAGGGCCATTCAAGGACACTTTGAGGAATTGCTCCGGGGGCACGAAACCCAAAATGGTGAGCAGAGCTGGGTTCCATCATCTCCCACAAGTGAGTATGGCCATTGCGGACGTGTCCATGGTGTGCATGCACGCTTGGGATACTTCGGACTAGAAATGCCCCCCTTGAGCAATATTGGCATGGCCTTCACTGTGCAAAACCCTAGCTTCGGAGATGGCACAACAACACCATTTCCGGGGGTTGTAGGCACACTATGGGGGGTCCCTTAGCTGAAATATGGCATCCCGGATCCACTAGAATCGACAGATTCACGATCGGAGCCACGATTTGGGTGCTGCGGGCATCTTGGTCTGACACCTCGGGGCCATTTAGGGACACTTTGAGGAATTGCTCCGGGGGCACAGAACGCAAACCAGCGAGCGGACCTAGGTTCTGTCATACCCCACACGTGCATATGTACATTGCGGACGTGTCCATAGTGGCCACACACGCTCGAGAGCCTTCAGACGAGAAATGCCCCCCTTGAGCAAGATTGGCATGGCCTTCACTGTGCAAAACCCTAGCTCCAGAGATGGCACAATAACATTGTTTCTGGGGGTTGGAGGCACACTATGGGGGGTCCCCTAGCTGAAACATGACGTCTTGGATTGATCGGAATCAACGTATTCACGATCGGAGCCACGGTTTGGGTGCTGCGAGAATCTTGGTCCGGAACCTCGAGGCCATTTAGGGACACTTTGAGGAATTGCTCCGGGGGCACGAAACCCAAACCGACGAGCGGACCTGGGTTCCTTCATCTCCCACACGTGCGTATCCCCGTTATGCTATACCAGCGGGTCTCCATTACACTGTTGTATATATATGAAGCATCGTATTTTTAGTATCTGATCTCCAATCCACAAACCCTAAATCTGATCCCCAATCCTCTCTATCTAACATTGCCTCTTCGTTCGACTCCTATTTTATAGTATGAAGTAGTAGTATAATGAACATTTGAAAGTTTCCACTAATTCATTTTTGAAATCCATGGCTCCATGGTGGTTTGTAGTAGGGACTTCTGGTTTCCAGGTGAAATGCATTGTCCATAAAATCTCATTCAAACTTTTTATGAATTTGACCTTTTAGGTTTTGTGCACTATAAATAAGTGTTGAGGAATAAACATAGTTGGGGGGACAATGGATTTAATTCCAAAGTTAACATTCTTGAGCTCAAACACCATGACAGAATCCCTCTCATAGGAGTATTTGGAATTCAAGTTGAATATGGACACTATGATCAAGTCTTGGGCGTCTAGGTTTCTAAATTAGGTATCTAACGGTTATATTTGTGTGGATTATGGATGAGACTCTTATGGTGAAAAATGGGATGGTAATGGTGACAACATGGGAAGGAAGAGCAAGGTGGTGATGTTCATGGTGGCATGGTGATGGCGACAATGAGCATGGGGATAGTGATAATGAGCATGGAGATGGTGATGGTGCTAGTGAGCATGAAAATGGGCATGATGATGCAGATATTATGGTTTAATTAGATGGGAGAAAAAAACAAAGAAAAAAATCCATGACGAACTTGTGCAATTTATCAAGTTGTACTAAGTCTATGCAATTTATCAATCTATAAAGTTATCAATGTCTGGATGCAATATTTAAAATATTAATGTCAATACTCAATGCGACCACGAAACAAAATCATAGCATACATGTACACCACATACCCATAACATAGTACACAATAAAACATGAAAACCACATACCATATTACCTACCTATGGTCATTCGACTAGACCATCAGGATCACCTCGAATACCAATGGTTTCCTTTCACCTCTCGTGCTCGGAATAAGGAAATAAGTATCGTGCCTTTTATGAGTTCTTCCTTGGCATTGTTTGCAGCTGGAGGTTTGTGCCAATAACTAAGTTTGTATAATGGTATACAATCTCACCTGGTATATAATATTCATATGTATACCCTTTTCTATTTGCTTTGTGGGAAACCTGGTTCAAATATTCTCCCTTTATAACCATCGACCCAATCTGAAAATCATTGGCCTTAGAGTCTCATAATGGGACACTTAGGGTTTTATTCCCCTCTAAGCAACGTGCCAGCCAATAGTCAGTGCACCATGCATTGCGTCTCGGGGAAACCACTGTGTATATGTGCCCTGGAGAAAATATAGTTCCAATGTTTCAATCAACTAATTAGACACTAGTTGTCAAAAATATAAAAAATATACACAGCTAATTAGACACAACTAGTTGTCAAAAATATAAAAATATTAATTGAACCTGGTTGTACGAGATCTGATATGTGGTCATAGTTTGGTGAAATACTTGATTGGTCCTCCTCCAACTAGGATAATTCTGTAGCTATCCGTCGACCAATGGGGAGTGATACACGGTCCCAACTATCAACCCAATCCATGGATTCACATTCGTCCCATTCACCACTACTGCATGGAGAACAAAAACATGAGTGTTTCCTTGTCCACATTTCAAGTATAGCATTGCCTGACATTCTAACTGAATGAAATGCACGAGTTCCTTGGATGGTCTTGCACTCATATAAATGTGATCGATCTACATCCACCACCTCCCAAAAATATCTATGTACATGTGCTTTCCTGGTTGAGTGATCTTCCTTCCTTCTTGCTCCCTCCCCCATGATTGAAGCACACCATTCAACGATGGTTTTTGCATCTCGGATGATAGGTCCATTTGTGAACTTCATTTCTTACTTGCGTAATGCAGTCTTTATGCACGCACCTGCTCCATCATGTTCACCTTTTCCATGTACGGTCTCAAAATAGTTCCAAATATGTGGCACCTTGTGCCTTTTGTGCAGCATACACAACCATTGGAAGACACAAGAATTTTTGAATTGCCCTATACAACAGTCAGACCAAATCCAATGTTGTTCCATCCGTATACTGTTATCCTTCAAGTGATTTTAGAACATTTGAAAGTTGTGTTGTACAAAATCCAAGTTGTGACACCTGTCATCACTTATGTAGAAGTGATACTCCTTCAATATAACCCTGTTGTCTTTAGTACTATCTTCCCTATGTCTATAGGTGATATGGTCCATTAGGATGACCTGGTCTGAGTGATAGTATTGAATCTGAATCTCATTTTGCGGTTGAAGAGTGTAGTTTTTTGCAAAATCGACCATTGACAGGATAGTCCCAATAGGAAATGTATCCTTGCACATTCTAAACTGCTCATCTTGCCAACGAGCAACATGCACATGCTTTACATACTATTGTGTCTTTTAAAATAATTCCTCCATGAAGTCGCAAACCCGTACCTGGTAGATAAACAATCTAGACATATATCAATGGATTGTTACATATGAAATTGCAATCTGAAGAAAAAATAGTATCCAATAGCTCATTACCAACCTAAGAAGTGACCAATTGTATTTTTTTTCTTTCGTTCCCTCCATCAATATCATACGGTGATCATACGTGACATATTTGAATGACTACAAGTTCACCTTCTACCTCCCAAGTTCATTCTCATCGGTCACATGTATGCATTTTTCCAATAATATGAATCCACCACACCCTGGGCATGTCCCATCTATGCAAGTTTTTTGATAAAAATGTGCAATCATTTGGCATGCTACACAAAATGTTATGAATAAAGTCTCTAGATGGCATCGGTGGTAATGTAGCTGAGCATTCCTTCACAAGAGTTTTATGCAATACATAGAAGAGTGTTATGCAATACATGAAAAATATATGTATATGTGTCATAATAGTAACCATACTCAATGTGGTATCGACAACAACATGTGTTACAAATTGTGTTTATTTTAACATACCATGGTTTGCATTTTTCAAAGGATATTTGGCCCAAGTCAAGTTCATTATGTTCATTCCTAAATCTCTCCTATAATTATGTTTGTGTCATATCAAGAAAATGTTTAATGTGTGTTTCACGATCCTTTGAACCCCTTCTCAATTTTAATACATATTTTTGGTTGGAAGAAGGTCTAGTGTTGTCATGCCAAAAATCTTGCACTAATCCCTTTACCGCATCAATGAGCTTCATATCAGAGCGTGGCAACTTGCCAATGAAGGCCCAAACATCTGTTTGACTAGTTTCAAGTTGTTCTCTTCTAACACAATACCTACGAAGTGTCTTCACATTCATATTAATAATTTTGGATGTAGGTTTAAGAAAATGAAGTGCGCTAGTGTTTTTGTTCACGATTGATTGTGACAACACACGGCGAGCCGCATTACGATCCTTTGAGTGAGATTTCTTTCCAATTGTACTAAATGCATCTACTAAACTTTTAACAATATGAGAACTTGGTTCTAACTTTTTGGTCATCTATATCCTTAACGTTCTTCTAACAACAACCATAGACCTAGATTTTAACAATGATAAAAATAATTTGCACTTGTCCCCATCACATTTAGAATAAAAAACGTTATCAAGTATTTGTCGAGTTTGATAAGCAAGAGCACGTTTAGACAACGTACCTTCAAGTGAACTAATGAGAGTTTCATCAACCTGTATACGTTTCAGAGTTCTTCGGCGTGCAGTTGCTAATGGAGGTAAGGGTGTTGGAACTGGAGCATGTACAACATCACCAGGACACTTCGACATTTCAATAGGAGCCTCTTGTCTTTCATTCTCTTGTTGGTAGTTGGATGTGGGAAATTGGAGTTTCTATTGGATGGTCTCCATAACATTTGTTTCTTCCATTGTAAATCCTTCATTCAATGCCTCTCTAACTTCGTCGCTTATATAATCACTACCCAACAAGTCATTCACTACCATATTCTGAGGTTGACTTGATGTGGGAATTGAAACATCCCCCAATGAGAACCTATGTCTTACTTCTTGACTAGTTCCATGGGGTTCTTGTTCATCAAATGTTGTTGAAATTGAGGGCCCCTCTAGGGAATTTCTCCATTTTTCTCGAGGTGGATGGGTAGGAATGACCATGGCATCATCTATGGTTGGAATTGGATGAATGTCCATGGAATGCCTTTGATTCCACATGTCTAATCTTTTATTTTCTCTAACTTCTTCCATGGTTTCTTGAGGCTTCTCTTTCCTTGCCGATTTCCTTTTTTGATTGCGTGAATTCCCCATGACCACAATGAGCAATACTAAGAAAATAGATTCTAGAGGTGTGCTAAACTATTCAAATATCTAAATTCTTTCTCAATTGTGAATGTAGGTTCTTCAAGCTTGCTCAATTGTCAATATATATACTTCCTCAATCTTGCTCAAATGTGAAAGAAAAGTTTCTACCTCACTTGTGAATATAGAAAATTCTTCATTTGTGAATATAGATTCTTCATGCTTGCTCAGTAGTGAATGCAAATTCTTTTTCAATTGTGTTCATATAGATTCATCAAGCTTGCTTGACATTGTGAATGTAGAATCCCCTTGAAGCTTGAAACTGTGAATGTAGAATCCTCTTGAAGTTTGAAATTGTGAATGTAGAATCCCCTTGAAGCTTAAAATTGTGAATGTAGAATCCTCTTGAAGCTTGAAATTGTGAATGTAGAATCCTCTTGAAGCTTTCTAATTGTGAATGTGGAATCCTCAATTCCAAATGCTAACTGTAGAATCCTCTTCAAGCTTGTTGATTGTGAACATAGAGTGTCTTGAGCTTCCTCAATTGCCTTGAATGCTTGTTGTGAACATAGAGTTTGAAGTTTTTTTTGCATCTTTGTATGGGAGATGGGGAGACAAAACGAGAATTTTGGGTATGAAATAGGCAGGGTATTCTGCTGAATTTTTGCATAGACAAAATGCGCTAGCGTTATGGACATGCATAACGCTCTAGGGTTATGGACACACAAAACGCGCGCGCATTTCTGGAATGTTAAAATAATCCTAGGCATTTAATATGTTTGGTGCACGACTAAATAACGCCTACTTGCACAAAACGCGTGAGCGTTTCTTCATGCAAAAACGCGCTAGCGTTATTGTAATCATCAAAACCTTATTCAATAGTTTATTTAATAGTTTCTATGGGTTATGAGGTTAAATATGGATTTGGTGTTAGGGGCTTAGGGATTAGAGATGGGGGGTGATTAGTGGTAGGGGAAGGGGGATTAAAAGAGAGTGAGAGGGGGGAGAGAGAGAGGTGTAGAAGCAAGGAAGTGAGAGTGAGAGAGGGGGGGTTTAATTAGGGGTAAGGGGCTAGGAGGGGGGTTAGCGAGGGGGAGAGAGAGAGAGAGACTGAGAGAGGGGGTTAGTAATTGTTGGGGGGGGGGAGGAGGGAGAGAGAGAGAGAGAGAGAGAGAGGAGAGGGTGTTATTTGTAGGTAGTGAGAAAAAGAGATGGGAGGTATGGTTAGAGGTAGGTGGAGGTGTAGGGAAGAGAGAGAGATTGAGAGAGCCCGAGTTAGTAAGGGCTAGGGAGAGGAGGGGAGATAGATAAAGAGGAGGGGGTTTTGGGCTAGGGGGAGTAGCAGAGATATATAAATAGTAGGATGGTTAGGGATGGGGGAGAGGTTAGGGAGAGGGAGAGGGGGTTTAGAGAGAGAGAGAGAGAGAGAGAGAGGTGTAGAACCAGGGAAGAGATAGTGATGATGATGATGATGATGCTGATGCTGATGATAATGATGATGATGAAGATCATGATGAAGATGATGATGATGATGATGAAGATAGTGATGATGATGATGATGATGATGATGATGATGATGATGACGAAGATGATGATGATGATGATGATGAAGATGATGAAGATGATGGTTATGACGACCACAATGATGACGATGAAGATGATGTTTATGACGACCACAACGATGATGATGCAGAAGATGGAGATGACAATGATGATGATGAAGATGGTGATGAGGATGATGATGATGATGAAGATGATGATGAAGATGGCGATGATGATGATGATGATGAAGATGATGGTGATGAATATGAGGATGATGATGATGGTGGTGGTGATGATAAAGAAGAGGATGATGATGATGATGATGATGATGATGATCATCATTACCATCATCATCATCATCACCATCATCTTCATCATCATCATCGTCATCATCGTCATCTTCATCATCATCATCATCCTCATCATGGTTAGGGATGGGGGAGAGGTTAAGGAGAGGGAGAGGGGGTTTAGAGAGAGAGAGAGAGGTGTAGAACCAGGGAAGAGAGAGTGAGAGAGGGCCGGGGGGGGGGGGGGGTTTAGTTAGGGTTAAGGGGATAGGAGGGGGGTTAGTGAGGGGGAGGGAGAGAGAGAGAGACTGAGAGAGGGGGTTAGTAATGGTTGGGGGGGAGGAGAGAGAGAGAGAGAGAGAGAGAGAGAGAGAGAGAGAGAGGGTGTTAGTTGTAGGGAGTGAGAAAGAGAGATGGGAGGTGTGGTTAGAGATGATTAAGATGATGATGAAGATGACGATGATGGTGATGAAGATGAGGATGATGATGATGATGATGATGATGATGATGATGATGATGGTGATGATAAAGAAGAGGATGATGATGGTGATGATGATGATGATGATGACGATCATCATCATCATCATCATCCTCATCATCATCACTATCACTATCATCATCATCATCATCATCATCTTCATCACCATCATCTTCATCTTCATCATCATCATCATCATCCTCATCATGGTTAGGGATGGGGGAGAGGTTAGGGAGAGGGAGAGGAGGTTTAGAGAGAGAGAGAGAGAGAGAGAGAGAGAGAGAGAGAGAGGTGTAGAACTAGGGAAGAGAGAGTGTGAGAGGGGGGTTAGTTAGGGGTAAGGGGATAGGAGGGGGATTAGCGAGGGGGAGAGAGAGAGAGATCGAGAGAGGGGGTTAGTAATGGTTAGGGGGGGAGAGGAGGGAGAGAAAGAGATAGAGGAGAGGGTTTTAGTTGTAGGGAGTGAGAAAGAGACATGGGAGGTGTGGTTAGAGGTAGGTGGAGGTGTAGGGAAGAGAGAGAGATTGAGAGATCCCGGGTTAGTAAGGTAGTAAGGGCTAGGAAGAGGAGGGGAGAGAGATAGAGAGGAGGGGGTTTTGGGATAGGGGGAGTAGTAGAGAGATGGAAAGAGTAGGATGGTTAGGGATGGAGGAGAGGTTAGGGAGAGGGAGAGGGGGTTTAGAGAGAGAGAGGTGTAGAAGCATGGAAGAGAGAGTGATAGAGGTCCCAGGGGGGGTTAGTTAGGGGTAAGGGCCTAGGATGGGGGTTAGTGAGGGAGAGAGAGAGAGAGAGACCAAGAGAGGGGGTTAGTAATGGTTTGGGGGGGGAGGGAGAGAGAGACAGAGAGAGGAGAGGGTGTTAGTTGTAGGGAGTGAGAAAGAGAGATGGGAGGTGTGGTTAGAGGTAGGTGGAGGTGTAGGGAAGAGATAGAGACTGAGAGAGCTCGGGTTAGTAAGGGCTAGGGAGAGGAGGGGATAGAGATAAAGAGGAGGGGGTTTTGGGCTAGGGGGAGTAGTAGAGAGATATAGAGAGAAGGATGGTTAGGGATGGAGGAGAGGTTGAGGAGAGGGAGAGGGAGTTTAGAGAGAGAGAGAGAGAGAGAGGTGTAGAACCAGGGAAGAGAGAGTGAGATAAGGGGGGTTAGTTAGGGGTAAGGGTCTAGGAGGGGGGTTAGCGAAGGGGAGAGAGAGAGAGACTAAGAGAGGGGTTTAGTAATGGTTAGGGGGGGAGAGGAGGGAGAGAGAGATATATAGGAGAGGGTGTTAGTTGTAGGGAGTGAGAAAGAGAGATGGGAGGTGTGGTTAGAGGTAGGTGGAGGTGTAGGGAAGAGAGAGAGAGATTGAGAGAGACCGGGTTAGTAAGGGCTAGGGAGAGGAGGGGGTTTTTGGCTTGGGGGAGTAGTAGAGAGATAGAAAGAGTAGGATGGTTAGGGATTGGGGAGAGGTTAGGGAGAGGGAGAGGGGGTTAGAGAGAGAGAGAGGTGTATAAGTAGGGAAGAGAAGTGAGAGAGGGGGTTTTTAAGGGTTACAAGGAGGAGGGTATAGAGAGAAGGGAGTTAGGTCTATGGGGAGTAAGAGAGACAATAAGAGAGGGGAGGTGGCCAGGTGTGGTTTGGGTGGGGTGGGTTAAGGGGTTATAGAGAGATATAGAGGGAGGAGGGTGTTAGGGGGTTAGAAGAGAGAAAGGGAGGAGGGTATCAGGGGGTTAGAAGAGAGAGAGGGGTGGGGGATAGGGGTTGGTGGAGGAGTACAGAAGAGATAGAGAGAGAGAGGGTTAGTAAGGGTTAGGTGTAGGAGGGGAGAGAGTGAGAAAGGGTTAGCAGTGACAGGATTATGAGAGAGATAGAGGGAGGGGGTTTAAGAGTCGTGGGGATTAGGGAGAGGGAGAGGAGTGGTTAGGGAGTGGTGGGTATATAAATTTATTCAACATTTAAAAACATAAATTTGTGAAGTTAAGAACGCGGGTGCGTTCTGTGCATACAAAACGCGCATGCGTTGTGAATGTGCAGAACGCCCGGGCATTTTGTATGTGCATAAAAAAACATGTGCCAATCTAAATATTTGAATTTAAATATAACGTGCACGCATTTTGGAGTACCTAATCAACCCCTCCTCCCGCGCCCGCGTGTCAACCACAGTCCTATGTTGTTGGTTCAGACTTACCAAATCTGTGCAATGGAATTTACTAAACCATAGCTAATTAGGCATTCCTACCATTTTTCTCAATATGCATGTTTTTCACCGTTCTCTACAACATGACATACATGACCATTATTGAAGAATTTTTAGGCATAGATAGCATTTTTTATGCAGATTCCAAATATGTAATTTTTTATAAAAAATATTGATATTTTCTATTTGTTTCCTAATTTTCTTTTGTCATCACTCCTTAAGTCAAAAAACATGTTGTTAGTGTTTATTCCGTAACTTTTTTATTTCACAACCATTTTTAAAACAAATTGTATGATGCACTAGTAGACATCGACCTCTACATACTATAAAAAATACAAGTTGAAATAGTTGCATTAAGACCTTCAAAGGTTGCACCCACATTTTATATACCGTTCTCCAGGTTTGATCATATACAAAATTAAAAATTACACATTTAATTTTGGAAAAATAGTTCTGCACTAGTGCTACGGGTTCTATACATGTCTACCAATTTTTGTAGCCTGAAACCATCATTTAGGCACTAAAAGGCTGCACCCACAAAAACATATACCTTATCATTTGCCAAAAAAATAAAAAGTGACTATTAGAAGAAATGAAATTTCACATAGTTATGTAAATTTTCAATACGTAAAACTTATATATTTGGAAACATGACTCAATTTCCTACGTTTCATATTTTTTACTCGATGCAAGATATCTTGTGTAAGTATCTCAAAACAACCAAGTAAGTTGAGCGATGCCTGATTTTTCAGTTTTCTATTGCATCTAATACGCCAAAAGTGACCCTCATTAGCTTGCACATGCCCTATGTTGTTATCATGTTTTTTGTGTTTATTACAAGATAAATATAGGTTTACCTATAAAAAACCTTTAAAGTTCCAACTTGGAATTTGATAGTATGCCAATCGAGTAACAAGTGTACCAAGCTAGTAGATAAGCATACTAGCTTGGTGGATAAGTTAGCCTATGTAAGCTTAACTAATTGTATGAACACTAACGACCCCCATTAAGAAAATTGTATGGAGTAAACAAAAATTGGGTCATGGGAACGAAGATTTATTAGGTACTCAATTAAAAATAATCTAATAAGTGGAGAAAATAAGAAAAAAACATAGGAAAAAACCCATCCCCAAAAGAGAGTCAATCACCTATGTTGAAAAGGGCTTGGAGTTGAATTTAAAGAAGATACCACAAAGAACTCTTGGAAACAAATTTCAAACCCATAAGTCAATGAGAATAGAATGCACACCATCCCCCCAAAAAAGATTGAACCTCTAAAATGAGTCCTTGCACAAAAGGATTGATTAGTTACTCATGTACAATTGAGAGAGAACACCAAAAAATGAGTGTCCCTATAGGAACAATGCTCTATGTACAAGGCTCACATTAAATAAGGTTGATATAGATCAATATGGTGAATCATAAACAATCACCCAAGGAAGCATTGCACACTACCCCCCCCACAATGTTGAATTTAGTGGACATAGATGATGGTAATGGATCTTACAAACGATAGCATAAATGTGGAGGTACAAGCTAAAGGTGGAAATGATACCAAACAATGTAAACAATAAATATTCCAAAGTGGTTGATTCCAAGTGACTGAAAAAAATGTTGGTAACATTATGGTGACAATGCTTAGTGACACTCTAAGATTATATGCATGAGTGGTCCACAATTCATTGCTCAAAGGTGAAAAATGAGTGATACCGTAAATAAATACCGTCTGTTAGAATATTAAAAACCCCCTTTAGACTTAGGATATAAAGTATTAATCATTTTAATATTTTCCTAGTTGTTTTGACTAGGTAATTGGCCACAACTTGCCTCTTTGTCTCATCACTTGCCATCATTATCCACAAGAGCGCACTTAGAAAGGTTCTGGATAATATTATGTTGCTTTTATGACTATCCTGAATTAATAAGACTGCTTTCCCACCTTACACAGTTTTGTCTTGTTTTTTCTACTTTTCAGTGGATAAGGATAAAGATAGGTGCCCTCTTTGACTTGGAAAGTTGTCTTCTTTTTGGCCAACTCATCCTCCATATTTTTCTCTCAAAAGCCATCATATTTTTCGTTTTTCATAACTCATTAGCTTCCATACCCGATTTAGCTAATTTGTGAGGTCCTTGACTAATTTGGAAAGTGATTTTGCTACTATGTTTTTTTTTTTTTGCTTTTAGTAAGCCTTCCTTTGTGAGATTTTCAAACTTTCCTCCAACGAATTCGAACTCTGTCTTGAGGATGTATTTTATATTGTAATATTATTGATGAATAATATACATTGAGTTTTTCTCAAATTGCCTTATATATTCTTCTTCTCATATTCTTCTTCTCATATTCTAAGTGAAGTTGTCTTATTGAATCTAGATCTAGACAATCTAAATTCTCATACCATCATGCTTAACAATACTTGATATGGTGTCCAACAAATAAGGCCATGATAGGTACCCATGTACAAATGAAGAATCAATACAGATTTATTCAACCTATGAGAAAAACAACAATCTTAGAAAAACAAATCAGGGTGGCGTGCAACCACTCATTGGAGAGAGAGAATAATGTTCTTTCTAGCACTTTAGATGGGCCAAAAGTTGAAAATTCTACTCAATATTTATGGAACAAACAATTCCAATAACCTCCTACATACACTAAATTGGCAAAACACAAATATACCAATGAGATCCAATAAATTAAATTAACCCTTCACCATATGCTAATGAAATGTTGATTGTTTAAAAATCCATAACCATAAGTATCAGGATGGGGTTTCTCCCAACATAATAGCCACTTGGAAATGGCCCAACAAAATTGGAACCATAAAAGTATTAAATTGAAGAGCATGAGAGGCACTTTGTCAATTGCCAATTTACCAAAGGTTGATAGGAATTTTCCCACAAAGATGTAAGCTACCAACTAACTTCATGATGCTCATCAACATGCAATAAAAATGCATGTACTGGATTTCACAAGAAAGAACCATCACATAAATCTCTCAAAGAGTGTGTTGATTTACCGAAGACAAGAACCGATGAATTTTAACTTGGATCTCTCCTTCAAACAAGAAGAAAATTGTTTCTAGAATGCCACACATATAAGAAAATGAGTTGCACTCACATATGATCCTTTTAGAAATTGAATAACCACTTTTTGAATTGGCTACATGTTGAAGACCACCTTGGTAGATAACTACAAATTATGACAAAACCCCAAAGAAACCACAACACTTTCATCTAACATAGACCATGTAGCAACTCCAATACAAGACACGTGTGAGAGAAATTGAAACAAACACTTTTCAAGAATGTCAAAGAGATATAACCACAAAAGATGGTGATGAAGTCAAGGATTGAGGGTTAGAAACTGAACTATTTTAGACAATGCAATAGAAGTTTTTCTTCCATGATTAGCCTTCTGAAATCAAACTATTTTAGACAATGAAATAAAAGGTTTTTCTTCCATGATCAACCTTCTGACTATATGTGGAATGCTCCATGAAAAATCTGAAACCCTCTCAACGAAACTAGTAATAAGTTCAATCGTTGCATGTCGTGCATGGATATGTAGGATATTATGTGGATCTTTCGTAGATTTGTGGCTCATAGATCATTTGCATATGAGAATCATTTTCTTAATTATTGTTGTTTATGGCATATTCTATACTAATAATTTCCCTACAATGGTATTGAGGAAACATTATCGAGAACAAAAACAAAGGACTTAGGCGATCGTCAATTGCTCTAAAACTGTATCATTATACTTTAATTTCAATTTACGGTAAAAATAAAATAAAAATTCAAGGTTTATGCATAATTTCAATTCATGATAAAACATTATTGATTTTCCTCTCATATTATTGTAATTTTTATATTTTAATTTCAATTTGTGATAAAATAAAAATAAAAATGAGGTTTTGCATACTTGAGTGGATGATGAAATCAAATTAATTAATGAAAAAATTAAATCCAATAAAAATGACTAAAGAAATCATGCACAAATACCAGCCATAAATTGATTCAAGAGAGAACATTGTTTCGAATCTACGAAAAAATACAATTCATTAGAACCCCAAGATTTGGAAAATATTAGTTTGACTCTCTCTTCGTTCAATAAAGAATCCAAGATGCCTCTTTATAGGCTTATAACGTATCCATGTAAAAAAACCTAGTCTATGTATTCACTCACTCAACACTAGAAATTAATTTTATATGAGAATGCAACTAACTTAATGCTAGATCTCTCAAAAGTTGGTATTGTGGGAAACATTTTCCTACTTGCTAGGGATAAATACCAACTTACTAAAAGGAGGAAATCAAACCTAATTCTCTTTAAATTGGAAGTCTAGATACACTTGAGATGTTACATCAACCAATCAAGCAAGCAAACAAACATTGGAGAGATATGGAAGAAGAAGGAGAACCTGTTTTTGAAGCTTGAACTTTGTTTCTCCCAACCTTTCAACTTGATGTGCTTGAGTAGTTTCATACCTACAAAAGAAACAAGCAACCTTCCTTAGAAGCTTTATTGCTTCAACAAGGATACAAATCAAATCAAAAGCATTGATATAATCAAAACTCATATTGATTAAGCTATTGAAAGGACTAGTGTTGTTCAATGATAAAGACTAAGGGATGGTGCAAGGTAATGATACCCACTTATGATGTGTTAATTCCAATGGAGTTTTGAAAAAACATAAACCTGATCATTAAAATGAATTATTAGAGGTACCTACACAACCGTTTAGAATATGGTGTAAAAATATGAAACCTAGACAATCAAATTACCTTCCAGAATATATAACTTTTATTTATGGAAAATAGGTATAAATCCCCAAAAATGGCATTTTTATAAGATTGGTATGTTATTTTTTCTCTAAAACATAATGCATATGTTCGCGTTAGGCCCCGGGTTTGGTATGTAAATTGTCAAATTTTGTGAAAGAAATTATGTAGAGCTGTAGATAACAGGTAGTTATTATGCAGTGTTATTTTCCAAAATTTTCAATGTTAATTTTATATTTTTTGTAAATTAAGGAAGTCAATGAATCCCTAAAATGACAAGGTTGAGCGTTAGGCCCAATATCAAGGTCTTAACATAATCAATCAACTTTTTTTTAGTGTGTAGGTCTTCCTGTATACTTATCTGGGTTATGTTTTGTTTTCGAAATAGGTGAGCCAATCAAAAGTTATAGCCAAAATACATGACCTGTGTTTTAGATAAATTTAACATTAGTGCAAATAAAAATGAATAAAAAATAGAAAACAATAACATATTTATTCAAAAATATATATATTTGGAATCTGTACACATATTTCTATAAGTGTGTGCAGCTTTATTAGTAGTGGACAAGTGGAGCATATACAGAATCAAGGTCGAAAAACATGAAGTTATAGAACATGATGTGTTTTTCTATAATGTAGTCCAAGCCAGAAGGTTGGGAAATTTGAACCTAGAACCAAACCTTCCAACTCATCCACCAGAGAGGTGGAAAAAGGCAAGCACACCAAAAAAATTTAAATTTAGGAGCGCATGCGCATACCTAGCACATGTACATAGACAACACATGTGCATTAAAAGTGTGTACATGTTCCTTACAAAATAGCATGCACACATTATTTTTGCAAAAATAATGCGTGCGCATGCGCGCGCACACACACACAATATGTATATATATATATATATATATATATATATATATATATATATATATAGTTTCATAGTTGTTTTTCATTTCTCCCTCCCCCCTCTCGCTATCTATCCCCTTCTCTGTATAACCCCCACTCCTCCTCTCTCTCCCTCTCTCATCCCCCATCTCTCTCCCTCTCTCTTACCCTAATCCTTAACCCTTATCTCTCTCCCCACCCCTACATCTCATCTATTTGTCTCTCTAACCCCCACCTCTCTTCCTCTCCACCCAACTCCCCCTCTTCCCCTCGCCCCTCTCTCCCTAACCCCCCTCCCTCATTTTAACCACACCCCCCATGTCCCACCTCTCTCTATGGCTCCCCTCTCTCTTCCTCTTTACCCAATCCATTTCTCTCCCTCTCTCACTAACGCTCCTCTCTCTCTCTCTCTCCCCCACCTTTCCCTAACCCCCTAACTCTCTCTAACCTAACCCCCCCTCTATTTATCTCTCTTCCAACCCTCACTCTCTCTAACCCAACCCCCCCTCTCTCTCCTCATTTCCCTAACCCCCCTCCCTCTCTATAACCCCACCCCCCTCTCTCAAATCCCCATCTCTCTATATAAAATAAAGCCTAACACCCCATATCTATCTTCCTCTCTCCCTAATCCCCTCTTTTCTCTATATCTATAATCCCCCCTCTCTCCCTCCCTCTCTCCTCATCCACTTCTCTCTCTCTCTCTCTCTCTCTCTCTCTCTCCAGTTGATCCCTAATCCTACATTCCCTTTATATCTATAAGCCCCCTTCTCTCTATACTCATTTCCATAACTTTCTCTTGATATATTCCTTTCTCCCTAACCCCCCTTCTATCAACCCACTCATATCTCTCTCTATCCCTAACCCCACCCTCTCTCTATCTCTCTATCCTTAACACCCCCCCTCTCTCAATCCCCCCTCTCATCTCATCTCTCTGTCTCTTTAAACTGCTTCTCTCTTCTTCTCGACCTAACCCCCCTCTCTCCCCAACCCTCCTCCCATTTACCCCCTCTATCTCTTTGTATCCTTAACCCCCCTCTCTCTCAAGCCCCTTGCATACCATCTCTCTCTCTCCAACCCACCTTTATCTTCCTCTCCACCCAAACCCCCCTCTCTCCATAATCATCCTCCCTTATCTCCCTCCACCCCTCCTCTTCTCTCTCTCTCTCTCTCTCTCTCTCTCTCTCTCTCTTTCTCTATCTCTCTCTCTCTCTCTATTTGTCCCCCTGATCACTAACCCTACCCTGCCTCTATCTCTATAACCTTCCCTCTCTCTATACTCCTTTCCATAACCCCCTCATATCTCTATATACACTCTCTCTTACCCTAAATGCTAACCAACTCAACTCTCTTTTCCTCTCTCCCTAACACACCTCCTTTATCTTTCTCTCTATGTTACGGAGAAAACTTCCTATGGCTTGGGGTAGACCAAAACAGACAACTGACTACCAGAAATTAACTCAATTCTCAATGCTATACTATATAAATGACAATGCTAAGATAATGGAGAATATAACCAACCTCGATCTAGACATTCGATGTAGATCCTTGTTGAAGCTTTCAATTCGTGCACTTGAACCTGCAAATTAGTCTTGACAACCAATATACAAAAAGCGCATATAATGTATGAAAGATATTAACATCATCAATAGCAATGGTCCATGATATTATAAGTAAATGCAACCCAATGTAATATAAACAACATTCACAACATTAATGGACGAGAATATGAGTATTTATATTAATAAATAACAAGAAGTACAATGTGATATGACCTCTTGCCGACAACCAATCTGAACCAAGAACTGGGTCTCTTCATTTATGCCTCCACCACTTCAATCCTCCATGGAATAGAAAACTCCAACTATGATAGGAGTTTGGAAGGTGAACATAAAGGGTTCACAACAACAAGGATCAATGAGTGTAGACTCAAGATGCGGCAAAAATCCACTAGAGTTATCTTGCTCTCTCTTTTTCCTCCCTTCCAAATGCCATATGTGCTCAATATATAGTCCTTCCAAAGGTAAGTGAAAGGACACATCGAGACGTTTTGGGGAAAATGGAGGGCCAAAGGTCACCCTAAGACCGCTTTTTGGGAGTAAAAAGTAATTTACTAGTGACTTTTACTATTTTACGTGTCACCCGCGGGCTATAGTGGTGCAACTCGCAGCTATACTGGCTAAAGTGGAACAGCTAACGGGTACTCAACTGAACTCTAAGTCTCAAATTATGGAATAAATGGGTTGAAGTGGACGGAACAAAACTCATTGGAAGGAGGGCATTAAGGCATCCCCCATCAACCAGCACAAGGTACCAGCTACACTGAAAGATTTGGAAGAACTCAGGTGAAACAGACTGACTCAATAAGGATGGCCGACATGCAATAGTCAAGAGATCTGAGGAGTGGCCGACTTTGGTTTCAGAACTTCCTTTGAACAAGAGCATGAGCAGATGGATAGACTCAGGCAACATAGAATCAATATAGACTGTGCGATGCAGGAGGCATCACAAAGGGCTCCATAGTGACTGGAAGCTTAACCAATTGGTGGAGTAAATTGAGAAATGTTAAGATTTAATATGCTAAGACAGAAAATAGGAGCATTACATTCCATTTCACAATAATAGCATATACAGGATCACTGAAGAAACAACAAGCATAGCATAAACACAAGAGACACAGATTTATCCTGGGAAACCCTCATGGGGTAGAAAACCCAGTAAAGCTTCCTCAATATAGATGACCAGCAATATAAAAAGATGCAAACCAAGGACATGATCTCCTTCTCCACCATAGCAGACCTCTCCTCCACAAGTGCACCTCTCTCAAGTGTGTGTGTGTGTCAAATGAGGAACACACCTCCTCTATTTATACACTACTCTGACATATCTTTTACACAAGTACACATAGGCTCGTATTTAACCAATGGGTTAAATACCCCACTACAAATGACTGGGCCGACCCCTCTAGGGTGGTCTAATAACCCTTTGACCCACATAACACATACAGGGGCCGACCCCCACTGGGGAAGTCTAATGACCCGAGTTACCACATTCCGACGGAGGAATAAACATCTCCGGATATACAATAAGATCTTCACGGAGGAATGAAACATCTCCGGAATAATAAAGTACAAATATAATATTCTTTGAAGTTACAATATCTCAACACTCCCCCTTAACAAGAAGGATATTATAACAGCATCTGCACGAGCAAGGAGTCATCAACATCATACATGATACATCTATAAATCATTGGAAGCTTTCTCAACATCATCAGTAACTCAAGCAGTTACTGGAACATCAACATCTTCAGTACTGAGTCTTTATCTTCTGCAGCACTCGAACAACTACAGCAACATCAACATCTGGATCCTCATGATCATCAGCATCATCATCTCACGATCATCAGCATCGTCATCACACGATCATCAGCATCGTCATCAGCATCACGATCATTAGCATCATCATCACACGATCATCAGCATCGTCATCACACGATCATCAGCATCGTCATCACACGATCAGTAGCATCGTCATCTAGATCATCACGATCAGCAGCATCGTCATCTAGATCATCACGATCAGCAGCATCGTCATCTAGATCATCACGATCAACAACATCGTCATCTAGATCATCACGATCAACAACCTCATCAATACAAGTATACACATCATCAATACAAGTATCCTCATCAATACAAGTATACACATCATCAATACAAGTATCCTCATCAATACAAGTATACACATCATCAATACAAGTATCCTCATCAATACAAGTACACATATCATCAATACAAGTATCCTCATCAATACAAGTATACATATCATCAATACAAGTATCCTCATCAATACAAGTATACACAATAGCAGCATACCCTGCAACACACAAGATCCAATTACGGGATGATCAATCCCTCTCACTTTAGGACATGGGTCCAAGGATGATACAATCCCGATCCGCTTACGGGATGATCAGTCCCTCTCGGTTTAAGACAACTCTCATGTCTATGGATGATGCAATCTAGATCAACTTACAGGATGATCAATCCTTATCACTTTAAGACACCTCACCATGTCTAGGGACGAGGCAATCCCAATCTATTTACAGGATGATTAGTCCTTATCACTTTAAGACATCTCACCATGTCTAGGGATGAGGCAATCCCAATCTATTTACAGGATGATTAGTCCTTATCACTTTAAGACATCTCACCATGTCTAGGGACGAGGCAATCCCAATCTATTTACAGGATGATTAGTCCACTCAATCTCATTTAGGACTATCCTTCCTTTCGGAATTACTGGATTTACTGTCCAAGGATGATTTAATCCATTCAATTCATTTAGGACTATCCTTCCTTTCAAAATTACTGGATTTAGTGTCCAAGGATGATTTAATCCACTCAATTCATTTAGGACTATCCTTCCTTTCGGAATTACTGGATTTACTGTCCAAGGATGATTTAATCCACAACCGTACATTTAGGACCACGTCCAAGGATGACTCAATCCTCAACCATACATTTAGGACCTACATCAAAGGATGACTTAATCCTCAACCGTGCATTTAGGACCTACGTCCAAGGATGACTTAATCCTCAACTGTGCATTTAGGACCTAGTCCAAGGATGACTTAATCCTCAACCGTGCATTTAGGACCTAGTCCAAGGATGACTTAATCCTCAACCGTGCATTTAGGACCTATGTCCAAGGATGACTTAATCCTCAACCGTGCATTTAGGACCTAGTCCAAGGATGACTTAATCCTCAACCGTGCATTTAGGACCTACGTCCAAGGATGACTTAATCCTCAACCGTGCATTTAGGACCTACATCCAAGGATGACTTAATCCTCAACCGTGCATTTAGGACCTACGTCCAAGGATGAATTAATCCTCAACCGTACATTTAGGACCTATGTCCAAGGATGACTTAATCCCTCACCGTCCACCAAGGACTTCATTCTCGAAGACTTATATCTACGGCTCTTCTTTAGGACTGAAGTCCAGGAATGATCCAATCCCTTCACATGTTCACCAAGAACTTCATTTTCGAAGACATACGTCTACGGCTCTTCTTTAGGACTGAAGTCCAGGAATGATCCAATCCCTTCACATGTTCATCAAGAACTTCATTTTCGAAGACATACGTCTACGGCTCTTCTTTAGGACTGAAGTCCAGGGATGATCCAATCCCCTCAAGTCCACCAAGGACTTCATTCTCGAAGACATACGTCTACGGCTCTTCTTTAGGACTGAAGTCCAGGAATGATCCAATCCCTTCACATGTTCATCAAGAACTTCATTTTCGAAGACATACGTCTACGGCTCTTCTTTAGGACTAAAGTCCACGGATGATCCAATCCCCTCAAGTCCACCAAGGACTTCATTCTCGAAGACATACATCTACGGCTCTCTTTAGGACTGAAGTCCAGGGATGATCCAATCCCCTCAAGTCCACCAAGGACTTCATTCTCGAAGATGTATGTCTACGGCTCTCTTGAGGATGATGCAATCCTATCATGTCCACCAAGGACTTCATTTTCGGAGACATACGTCTACGACTCTCTTTAGGATGATGCAATCCTATATGTCCACCAAGGACTTCATTTTCGGAGACATCATGTCTACGGCCTCTTTTAGAATATATGTTCAAGGATGATGCAATCCTCTTGTCACCTTAGACCCTGTCTAAGGACCATCCACCAACCTCTCTGTCGACATCACTAATATAGGTATCCTCATCATCGACCTCACTGTCGATGCAGGCAATCTCATCATGAGTTATCACATCACTCCCCCTTTCGAGGAGGGTCCTTCTGAACTATATTAAGTTTGTCTCAGAAAACTTTACTTGAGGTAGAGGTTTGGTTAGTACATCGGATCGGTAGAGGTTTGGTTAGTACATTGTTACAAATTCGAACTTTTGGTTCCTTTTTGCACCATATCGTCTGTGTATAGAAACAATATTCAACCTTGTATCAAAGGTTGAGATCCTCATCACCCATGGTGATCATTAAGCTCATCAATTGATTATCGATCCTGGGTACCCATACAGAACCTGATTCACACTTCTTCTTTAATTACACCATTAAGAGAATGGTCTTATCTATCCACTTGGAGCAAACATCTTGTTATGATTCTCTTCTTCTTTCTAAGAGAATCTTCTAGCCATGAGCCTTCTATATTTTGTTTGATTTGTAAATCTTCTTGTTGAACATCCATCACTTGTTCGGTGTTCATTATTCTTCATGATCTTTCCTACAAAACAAAATTAAGTACATGATTAGTAATACTTCATAATCATGAAATCATGTTGACATGATAACCTATTATGCATACAGATATCATTTACATAGTTATGCAACTATCTTGACCAATACTTTGGCACAACACTTTCCCATATCCTGTATGCATACAGTGGCTATCTAGATGCCTTCCATCTCTACCAGAACATACTATCGAGAGTGTGCACAGCTCTCAGCATGTCAGCAAAGAGGTTTCATTCTAGACAAGCAACAATGGAATGTTTGTCCAACTTACCAATCATATGCGTATTAGTAGTATACTGTTCAATGCTCTATGAATGTTTGCACTCAGCATGATATGTTCTAGGAATACAAATATGCATACAAGAAATATCATTTATTATTTCAAATAACAACTCAAATACTTATCTTTTATGTTTGTGTGGTTGCCTCCCGCTTGATCTTCTATATGTCTTTTGAACTTCTATTCACTCTATACCACTGTGCATGCTCAAGTGTGCACTAGTGTCATCCTCATGATCTCATACACAAACATTCATTCATTAGTATATTCTCAAAACATTCTAATTCTAAATAATCTTGAATATGTATAGTCATGATCATTAGTATTTAGGGTTTCAAGGAAGTCTTGTTTTACTCATGCATATTCTTGTTTGATCGTAGTACTCTTCTGGTTAGTTAATCAAGATAAGAGATATAATGCGCATAAACCCTTGATTAACTTTATTAATAAGCATAACCAATCATACCAAGTATACTTATATAGGGGATCCTAACACAAGGTAAGATTCTAACTTGACATAGGAAAACATACCTGGATTAGTATACCTTCTTAGTTATGTACAACATACCTAAACAATCTCTTCAATGATTTATAGATCCTGAGCTAGAACCTGCATGTCTCATAGGTTAAGCATAATATATCAAAGTCATACATACCTCGTAAGTAGAACAAAGATTATGGATGAGTCTTTGTCTTCATGTGGAACTTGATTTGTCTTTCGTGATGTACCTGAATCTTGTTAGCAGACAACATTAACCTCACACAACACCATAATGCATTAGTACAATCATATAGCCCTAATCAATGAATGTCTTCGATCATTCACATGCATTCATACTGTTACTAGGGTGATAAGATAATTCTAACATTAATCAAGATTATACTAACAAATAATATGAAGACAAACAAATTATGAATTTAATCAGGAATCAGATTTCAAGACATACCTGAACCTCCTTAAGTCATACCTGTCGAGACTTCTTGTAGTCTTCTTATGTAAGGCCTTAGCCTCAACTCCCCCTGAAACTTGATTTGGAGCTTGATTAGGGCTTTCTAGAGAAACCCTAAAAATTCAATCTTTGACTTTCATGCTTCTGAATGGATGGAAGAATGTGTCTTGCTGAGCTGATCAAACTAGCATTCTTCAATTTTGAAATCTCCAAAATTTGACCCCTCAAAATTGCCTTCGAAACTTCTGGATCTTCTAGACAGGAACCTGATCTAGAGTTTGATGAAGCCCACCCTTCTGTCCAATCAAAAGGTTCGATCCAAGGCTCTAAAATCTTATTTTTCTAAGGAGCTTCCAGCCATGGTTACAGACTTCAAAAATTCCAACTTTTGCTGAAGCCCTAATTTTCCATCTTTCTTATCAAAATCCCGAACTAGGGTTTGATCAAGCCCGGTCTTCTACCCAACCAAAAAATTCGATCTTGGTCTCTAAATTTTGATTTTCCTGAGTAGTACTCAGCCGTGGACTCCGATTCCAAAAATTCCAACTTTCTCCAAAACCCTAAATTCCGGAAGCCATGAATGAATGTGCTAAAAAAATAATTTTGTTTTGATAGAAATATGTACCTGATTGTTTCTACTATAAATCTGAAATTTTTGCTCCATAGGGTCTGAAAACTTTTTTTGTAGTAGCCTGACCTGTCATCTTTCCATCCTAACAGGTCTGACCTCAATTGGATTTTCTGAGAGAGAGTTATGCCAAATGTCGCAACATGACATGTTTTGGGATAATACAGGAGAGCGAACTTGTATGGCTTGCCACGTGTCACTGTTTGAACTTCGGCCTCTGAAATTTTTTCCTGAGATAGCTCACCCTATTATCTTTCCATCCTGACAGGTATGACCTCAAGTGGACTCTCTGAGAGAGAGTTATACCAAGTGTCACAACGTGACCTGTTTATGGGATAAAACAGGAGAGAGAACTTGTACGGCGTTCCACGTGTCACTGGTTCACCTTCGGCCTCTGAAAACGTTTCCTAAGATAGTACAGTCTGTGTACTACCTGTCACTTTTTATGAAATTTCATTTGGAGCTTCCTAGCCCAAGTTATGACCTTTTTTCCAAGGTGACCTGATTTTGACTGAGATCTGGAAGAGGCAGAAACCCTAACTTGTACTGATCATAAATCATAAAGTACAACGAATATGAGGGTTCCCTTTGGACACAAGGTACCTGGGGATGTTATCTTCGATCTATAAACTTTTCAGACCCTGAACCTTCGCAGAAATGGATTTATAGTGAAAGTTCCACGATGACTGATTTTTGCTATGTAAAACCCTAACCTTCAAATTGTCGTAAGTAAAGCAAGTGTCGTAAGTGCCATACCTTGTCTTCCTTCAGGTTAGCTTTGATACCATGTTAATATTTAATATGATAAGACAGAAAATAGCAGCATTACATTCCATTTCACAATAATAGCATATACAGGATCACTAAAGAAACAACAAGCATAGCATAAACACAAGAGACACAGATTTATCCTGGGAAACCCTCATGGGGTAGAAAACCCAGTAAAGCTTCCTCAATATAGATGACCAGCAATATACAAAGATGCAAACCAAAGACATGATCTCCTTCTCCACCATAGCAGACCTCTTCTCCAAAAGTGCGCCTCTCTCAAGTGTGTGTGTGTGTCAAATGAGGAACACACCTCCTCTATTTATACACTACTCTGACATATCTTTTACACAAGTACATGTAGGCTCGTATTTAACCAATGGGTTAAATACCCCACTACAAATGACTGGGCCGACCCCTCTAGGGTGGTCTAATAACCCTTTGACCCACATAACACATACAGGGGCCGACCCCCACTGGGGAAGTCTAATAACCCGAGTTACCACATTCCGATGGAGGAATAAACATCTCCGGATATACAATAAGATCTTCACGGAGGAATGAAACATCTCCGGAATAATAAAGTACAAATATAATATTCTTTGAAGTTACAATATCTCAACAAGAAACAAGTACATCTCCTAAGGTCCAACTATAGTCCTAACTCATAATGTACGGAGTGGAATGAATGCTTTGTTCAAAGGCGACACAACAACTTCCAACTAGAAGTAGTAACCATAATCCAGTCCGACTTTTTGGAATATTTGATTTTTTTGGTCTTTTTCATATTTAGAAAAGCTTGAAAAAGAATAAAATTGCTTATAGTACAACAACTGAGGGAACGAGTGTCAAATAGTGAGCAGACTAGTCCCAAGCAGTGGAACATACTTATGATCAATGCAAGGAAGCCTGTGCAGGATGTGGACACTCGGGGGGGGGGGGGTGTTCCCTCAGGGTCATAAGGTCATCAAATTGTGAAGGGAAAATGGAAGCTCTGCAGGGCTGTTAGGGAAAGTGCTCAGGCACCAGGCTAACAATTGAGTAAGAGGGAGCCGACATAAGGCTCAAGCGGTAAGCAGGATGATGCAATGCAATCACAACTTGATATAAATGGGAGAGTCCTTATGGGAGATGGCCAGCATAAGACAAAGTAGAGTATGAGTCTTTATTGCAAAGTCATGGCGTAACTATGAAGGACTCCCGATCTAAGGACAAACAATGACATGGGCACCATAATGAAAAAGGGGTTCTAACTAGGGTACCCATGTTCAGAAAGGCCCTACCGGCACATAACGACACTTCTATAACAGTGTGAAGGCTCCGTGTCAGTTAAGAAGCGGGGTCGTACCTAGGGTTTATGAAAATGGTCAAAAGGTCAAATGCATAATGCATGTGAAAATGACATCTAGCCTATATGCCAGGTGTGAAATATACCTTCCATAGGCGCGAAATAATAAAAAACAACTCTCGTCGAAGAAATATGGTAAAAAATGCTACTCCAAGACATTATATTAATCCAAAACAGCTTAAAATGGCGAAAACTATAGACAAGTGGGTTTTCAAATTTATAAATCGTAATGAAAAATTACAATTTACAAATCATTTTTAGTATTCACCCAAATTAAAGTTTTTGGTTAGTTTTCACCTTGAAGTTCAATCGCTAATTCTGGGAGCTATGGACATTCGTTCATCGAGCCGTCTGGAGCAGGTTGGTTGTCTCATCCATAGCTTTCATTTGATTGTTTTTATTTGAATTTTCATTGCTTAAAAATTTTAAATGGCCAAGCCCTAAATAGTCATGGCAGTACCTGCGGGCCTGTAATGTCCCTTGTTAGGAATTTTATTAAAATTGCAATTTTCCACTTTTTTCCTTGGTTCGACCTTGGACTAATTTCGATCTCTAGGTCCCAAATTTGCCCCAAATGATCCCAAATCTTCTGAGAAGGTATATGGATGATATTAGAACATAAATATGTGTTTCAGGGATGCCTTTGTACCTTTAAAACACTTCTGCAAATACTCTTTCAATTCTGGTCAATGTAGGTAACTTTACTAGTGATTTCCCTTTGACTAGTATTGGTCTCTAGGTCTCAAATTGACTCCAAATGCCTTCAAATCTTCAAGGAAGGTTTATGAATGATATTATGAATTGAATATGATGTTCAAGGATAACATATGGCCACCAAAAGACCTCTGCAACTCTCTTAAGATTCTGGACCAAGTATGCAATTTTACTAGTAATTTGGGGTTCAAATCCCCCTGAGGTAAGTACTGAAAATGGCTTCCCAAATGCCTCCAAACCCACTCAAATTTATGAAAAGAGGTATGTAATGTGTTAAGTATGTTATTAAGGTCTCATATGCACCATTAATGGTTTATTGCAACTGTTCTCACCCTCTCCCATTCAACTGCAAAAATCCCCAATTCGACCCTTGGGGAAATGGCACTATTTCACCTCCCAATACAACTAAACTGAGTAAAAATGCTTCAAATGCTCAAGTACAGTACATGAAACTTGTAGAAGACATCCATGGCAGTATATTTATCACAAATATATCATATAATTATCCATTCATTCGAAATCATCATCAATACATTGGTTCACAACAAGGTAGTGGGGAAATGGCATCGTTCTTCCATTAAAAATGAGATTTATACATTTCTACTTGGAATTTCGACCTGAAACTTTCTGGAGATGAAGAACAGAGTATTTACTTCATATTACAAAATAAATGGGGCATTAGAAGCTCCCCCAAAGAGTACAATAGCTCACCAAAAATGCCCTCCCTCAAGGATCAAGAATATGCCATCAAAACTGGAAATGGTTGAAGGAGCGAGCTGCAATAGAAGAAACCATGAGCTGCCCTGTAGCTTACACCTGAAAATAAAGACTCCATTAAAGCTCCAAATGAAAGGTCTGAATGGCCTTTCCAATTGCCAACTTGGATGGGAATCTTTCACCCTCGAAATTGGCTAAGGCAAGAAACTAGTCATCCACTAGCTCTCCCTCTTCACAAATGCAATTGCAAATTCTACAAATGATCAAAAGCTATTCTCATACTTCATTTCTACATTTTATAACCAACATTATCCTTCTAAGGGTCGAAATACTCTCAATAGATTCAATAGATTTTCATTTAGGAAATATTCCACATTTGCCACTTGTCTCCTAGTTCCAACCTTCCATCTTCTCCCAAATTCGATTTTGAGTCTCTTTGGCTTCTCCAACTCCCAAATTCGCCTTCTTTGAGCCTATTTTTGGGGCTAACATGTCATAATGGTCAGATGTCAGAGTTCAGGTCTGCAATTTGTCATAGTTGTCATAGATGCTCCATCATTGGTGTCATAGGGGCTAGGGAATCTAGCCCAAGTGTCCACAAACTTCCACTTTGACTCTTTATCTTCCATGGAGGTTACCAATCCTTCCAAATTCGACCTAAGATGCTCAATGACATGTGTTATGGATTACCAACTCACCCAAGAGTGTTCACATTCCCATTAATTCGAATTTGCAAAAGAGAGATACCATGTATTATGAAAAATCAAGCTAGTGTGGGTCCCACATCCTCCATATGTCTCCAAAACCATTTGTCACTTAGGATTTCTCTTGAATTTCTTTATTAACTCTATTTATTAAATACTTGAACCCTTCTAATGTCTAAACATCATTTATTATCCCCCTTATTCCAAATCCCAAAGCTTCCACCCCAAACCTAGGAAACTAGTAATTTTCCTCCTTGGCAATTATTTAACCCTTAACATCAATTTTACAAACTCTAATGAATATGGCTAATGTGATTAAGCCATTGTGACCCAATTCCAAATTTGGGACATGATAGGGCTACTAGAATACGGGTAGCGGGTAGGGCTAGGTACGCACGGTCAACACATGCGTTGACCACGAGTACCCACCTCTATGAGCTAATTAGCTTGCAGGTATGGCTGTGGAGTTTGTTTTTTAAATGGAATTGACTAAAATATTTTCCTTCTCTTCCTCAAGGATGGTTCTAGAGTGGAGAGAGAGGGAACATGACCTTGTGGATGAGGCCGTCCGCAATGATTTGCGTGCACAACAAGCTTTACAAGCGTGTGGGATTTACAAATTTTGGAACATAGGGGGTTTGAGGGCCCACAACCTATTTCTCCACTATTTGATATATTACTGGGACATCGATACACAAAACTTCAACCTGGACGGGCAAATAATTTCCTTGGAGGTTGATGATATCTACTTCATTACTGGTTTGTCTCGTCGAGGTGAAGTGGAAAGCCTTCGATCTCGTTCTGTGGGTGGTGGGATCATCATTCCCGACTACATCGAGCGGTATTGTGTTCCCAATACTCGGATAGTGGGGAGTCAAGTGCCCATCAGAGCCATAGTCGATCTGAGTGTGAAGGTTATAGTGGCTACCTTAGTGCGGATTACAGGTTCGACAGCGCTTCACCAGGCTTCGAGGCCGTTGATGTTCTATGCGTCACAGTGCATGCAGCCCATGGTATATGACTGGTGCACAATGTTACTGGGGACCATGAAGACCCAATTAACAAAGTGTTGATGTATATGTAACTTTGGAATGTATTTCATATATGTATATTGTACTCCTATAGAGATGGTATTATTCCTCTATACGGAAGTGTTTGTATTCCTATAGAGATGTTATTATTCCTTTATATGGAAGTGTCGTAACTTATACTTGATGGGTTATTAGACCACCTTGTTGGGGTCGGCCCTGTATAAGTCATATGGGTTGAAGGGTTATTAGACCACCCTATTGGGGGTCGGCCATTTGGGTCAAAGGGTTATTAGACCACCCTATTGGGTGTCGGCCCAGTCAACATTATGTTATGTGGTTAAGTTAAGGCCGACCTAGTAAAGGTTATTAGGCAAGTTAAGTCAAGTATAAATAGAGTGCGGGAGGCACTCTATTTCATCATTCTATTCTCTCTCACACTCTCGGGAAAGTGGCGCACTTGTGAGGAGGAGGTTCTGCTGCTAGGAGAAGACTATCTCTTGTACTCATGTTGTATCATTTCTCTATCTATCTCTGAGGAAGTTATTGGGGGTTTTCACCTTTATGGTTTTCCCCAAGTAAACTCTGTGTCTCTTGTGTGCTTGCATTACTATGTCCATCATTGATATGCTGTACATGTTATTCTCTCAGTTAATATCCTAGATCAGATTGAAGTAAATTTTGAAAAATTAACATGGTATCAGAGCTAGCCTGAAAGAAGGCATGGTATGGCATGTATGACACTTGTTGCAATTGTGAATCTAGGGCTTGATATAGAAAAAACCAGTCATCGTAACACTTTCACTATAAATGAATTTCGGCAAGGTTTCAGGATCTGATAATCATACAGGGAGAAGCTAATATCCCCATGTACCTTGCATCCAAAGGAAAACCTCTAATTCATTGTACTTTGTGATTTATGATCTGTACAATATAGGGTTTCTGCCTCTTCCGGATCTCATTCATAAATAGGTGACCTTGGAAAAAAGGTCATAACTTGGACTAGGAAGCTCCAAATGAAATTTGGTAAAACGTGATAGGTAGTGCACATACTGTACTTTCTTAGGTAACGTTTTCAAAGGCCGAAACTGAACCAATGACATGTGGCACTCCATACAAGTTCGCTCTCCTGTTTTATCCCATAAACAGGTCACGTTGCGACACTTGGAATAACTCTCTCTCAGAGAATCCATACCTGTTGGGTTGGAAATATGATAGGTAGGGATATCACAAGAAATGTTTTCATATCCTGTGGATCGAAAAGTTCGGAGTTACACCAGAAACAATTAGGTACATATTTTTGTCAAAACAAAATTATTTTTGAGCACCTTCATTCATGGCTTGCGGAATTTAGGGTTTTGGAGAAAGTTGGAATTTTTGTAATCGGAGACTACGGATGAATGCTACTCATCAAAATCGAAATTTAGAGACCAAGATCATAATTTTTCATTGGGTAGAAGGCCGGGCTTGATCAGACCCTAGTTCGAGACTTTGATCGGAAAAGTGGAAAATTAGGGCTTTTGCAAAAATGGAATTTTTTGAAATCTGTGACCATGGCTGGAAGATCCTCAGAAAACTAGAAGCTTAGAGCTTTGGATCAAACCTTTTTATTAGGCAGAAGGGTGGGATTTATCAAACCCTAGTGCGGGGTCATGTCCAGTGAATCTGGAAGTTTCAAAGGAAAATTTGAGGGGTGAAACTTTGCAGTTTTCAAATTATGAGTATACCAGCTTGATCAGCTCATCAAGGCGCATATTTCTATCCTTTCAGAAGTTTTAATTTTTAGGGTTTCTCTGACAAACCCTAATCTAGATCCAGATCCAGTTCCTACAAATCAATTGGATTGGGTTAATCCTAGAAGAGAATGGATTGGTCACCTGTATAACTGAAGAAGTTCCTGTTTCAGAGGGAGATGAGGCTAAGGCCTTGCATAAGAAGATTACAAGCAATCTCGACAGGTATGACTCATCCAGGTACATTTCGAGATTTGTTCATGATTAAGTTTATGGTATGTTTGTCTTCATGTTATTACAGTTAGTACAATCTTGATTAAATTTAGACTTGTCATATCACCTTAATAAAATTATGAATGCATGATAGAAGATATTCATTGATTAGGGTGTTGACACTTATGATTGTACTAATGCATTATGGTGTTGTATGAGGTTTATGTTGTCCGCTAACATGAAAGGTACACCAAGAAAGACAAATCATTTTCTAGTTCAAGAACATATGATCATGATGACATGAGGACAAATATTCATCCATTGTCATGAATCACTTAGAAGATCTATTTGCGAGGTATGTATAACTTGGTTCTATAATGGTTAACCTATGAGATATGCAGGTTACTAGCACAAGTCATTGAAAAGAACAAGAAGACATCATGTGGGTATGTTAGATAGAACTATCTAACATACCAATCCAGGTATGTTTTTCCTATATCAAGTTAGAATACTACCTTGTGTTAGGATCCCTTATATAAGTATACTTGGTATGATTGGTTATGTTTATTCATAAAGTTAGAAATGTAAGTAATCAAGGGTTTATTCATTTTATGTCTCTTATCTTGATTGATGATTTAACTAACCAGAAGAGTCCTATGATCAAATAAGAATATGCATGAGTAAAAGAAGACTTCCCTAAAACCTTGAATACTAATGTTTATTATCAGTGTTTGAAATGATCATGACTATACATGTTTAAGATTATTGTGTTTTGATAGTATTAAGATTATACTAATGAATGTGTGATTATGTATGAGACCTCGAGGATAACACAATGATGATACTAATAAGCATGCATAGTGATGGATATAAGTTCAAGGACAGGTAATCCAGGAAGCAAAGATCAAGAGGGAGCACACTCCAGTTGTTCCTGCAAGGAAGCAAAGCTCAAGAGGGAGCACACTCCAATTGTTCCTGCAAGGAAGCAAAAATCAAGAAGGATCACACTTCAGTAGTTTCTGCAATGATGCAGATATTCAAAGGGAGTTAACCACTTCTCACAATCTACATCAGAATGGAGTTGCAGAAAAGAAGCAAAGACTGAGAGGGAGTCAACCCAACAAACAAACAAAGATAAGTATTTGAATTATCATTCCTTGCATATTTTATTGTTTAAATAATACTGTTCAATAATGTATATACTCATGTTCCTAGAATTAGGTTGTGTATTATGCATATTAGAATAGATGCATTGATGAACAATATACTACTAATATACATGGGTAAGTGGCCTATGGCACTGTACAACATTCCATTGCTACTTATCTAGAATGAAACCTCTTTGCTGACATGTTGGGAGTTGTGCACACTCTTAACAATGTTCTGGTAGAGATTGGAAGGCATCTAGAAAGTTACAGGATATGGATAAATGTTGTATTGAAGCATTGGCTAAGATAATTGCATGACTGTATGACATATTTCTTTATGTGTAAGAATTTGTTCTGAAAACTATGAGATGTTTTCTAATCATGCAATTTAACTTGTTGTGTAGGAAAGATCGTATGCCATCACCTACAAAAGAAGGACTACAACATTTGTCCAGCAACAAAGTTATCTATTGAAAATATTGAAGATATTGAAGTTCCCAGGATATGGGAAGAATTCCATGATCTAGGAGTACCAGCCAATCATGAAGATGTTTGGGATGCAGTCCCAAGACCTGAAGGGGAGTCTGTAGTGACTTCCAAGAGGATCTACAAGATCAATCATGCTGCAGGTGGTAGCATAGAGACTTTTGCTCCTGTAGTCAGGTACACTTCCATTAGATCCGTAATTGCTCTGGCTGCAGTGATGAAACGGAAGATACACCAGATGGATTTCAAGACAGCTTTCTTGAATGGTGTAGTTGAAGAAGAAGTGTATGTGGAGAAGCCACTTGGTTCTAAGACACATGACAGGGAGTCATGTATGTGCAGAACTTGGTATGGTAGGATAGACAGCTTTCTATCCAGTTTGGGATTTACCAAGAGTAAAGCGGATTCCAACCTTTACTACAAGGTTGAGGAAGGCAATCTAGTGATACTACTTCCGTATGTGGATGATGCACTATTTTCTAGGTATGGAGGTGTGGCAGAGTGTAGATGGAATCTTCCTTGGACACGGAAAGTATGCAATAGAGATCCTGAAGAGGTTCGGGATGATGGACTGCAAGGCCATGGCCACACCTATGGCATCAAACCTGAAGCTTCTGTGTGATGCTTCATCTAAGCCGGTTGATATCACTATGTATCGTCAGATGATTGGTTCCTTGATGTACCTGATGAACACGAGACCAGATATTTGCTTTGCGGTGAACACATTGAGCCAGTTCTTGACGGATCCGAGGAGTATTCACCTGGTTGCTGTAAAGCATATTCTGAGGTACCTGAAGGGTACAGTTGACTATGGGCTCAAGTATGATGGGCATAAAACATGGTATCTTCTGTGACAACCAGAGTTGTGTGAATCTGTCTGAGAACCTGGTGTTCCACGATAGGTCAAAACACATAGAGATCAAATATCACTATATCAGGGATATGGTGCAGAGGGGAGCAGTGAAGCTCCTGTATGTTGCGACAGATGAGCAGATTGCATATGTGTTGACGAAGCCACTAGCCAGAGTGAATTTCGAGTACTTCAGAGAGAGGCTTGGTGTTCTTCGTATCGACGACACTTCGAGGAAGAAGTGATGGAGACATTTGCTGTAGCCATTCCTAGCATGGTGGAAGGGGGATTCTTCACATGGCTGTGGATGTAATCGCTGGATGATGAGCATTAGGATGATGTTCTAGTTTCTGCTCTATATGATCAGTTGTATCATTTATGTATGTACGCATCATGTTGGATGCTGGATATGATCAGTTGGATCATTTATGTATGTATGCATCATGTTGGATGCTTAGATCATGTATGTTGATATGTATCAGGTAGATACATTATGTGGATCATGTATCTATGTATGTATCAGGTGGATACACTATGTATGGTGATATGTATCAGGTAGATACTTGGTACGCATCAGGTAGATGCATTGTATGACCAGGATGATCATGGATGACGAGCTTCTCCAGATGACATGCATTAGGACGATGTAGAGATGATGATCAGGATGATCATGTGTACATCAAGATGATGTATGGTGAGTATTAGGATGATACTCTATGGCCGTGGAATAGGTTGTGTAGATGAGCATGTCTGGGAGATCCTATAGGTCGGAGTTGTGTACCCGTAACGGCCTGGGAATATCTTTCAAGACATTGCTCTGGGAGGACATATAATAGCGCCCTAGGAGATCGTTCAGGTCAGAGTTGTGTACCCGTAACATCCTGGGATGCTCTTTCGAGGTTTTGTCCTATGGCATGTAATTTGCTCTTGGGATATCTGGACAGGATGAAAAAAGCCTCAGATGCTTCAGCCAGGTTTTGCCATGACCAAATGTAATTTTCTCTTGGGAGATCTGGATAGGATGAAAAAGGCCTCAGATGCTTCAGCCAGGTTTTGTGGTGGACCACATGTAATTTTCTCCTGGGAGATCTGGATAGGATGAAAAAGGCCTTAGATGCTTCAGCCAGGTTTTGTGGTGAGATCACATGTAATGTGCTCCTGGGAGATCCGATAGGTAGAGCTGTGTGCTTGTAACAGCCTGGGATGCTTCAGCCAGTTTTTGTGATGGGTCACATGTAATGTGCTCCTGGGAGATCCGAAAGGTAGAGCTGTGTGCTCGTAACAACCTGGGATGCTACCACCAGGTTTTGTGACGCACGTAATAAGTCTTGAGGATTCCACAGTATGGCCAGTGATGATGAAGACCTGCAGGTGGTGGGCCTACATCCAGTATGAAAAAGGACTGGCTCTGTAGAACTTCATATGGTGAGTAGATTTAGAGATTGATTGAGATAGCAGCAGTAGTGACGATGACGATTATCTAGTGACGATGATCCAGAGAAGAAGACTTGTGCTAGAAGACCTGTGTCGAGAAATACCTTCCTAGTTAAGAGGGAGTGTTGATGTATATGTAACTTCGGAATGTATTTCATATATGTATATTGTACTCCTATAGAGATGGTATTATTCCTCTATACGGAAGTGTTTGTATTCCTATAGAGATGTTATTATTCCTCTATACGGAAGTGTCGTCATTTATATTGTAAGTGTCGTAACTTATACTTGATGGGTTATTAGACCACCTTGTTGGGGTCGGCCCTGTATAAGTCATGTGGGTCGAAGGGTTATTAGACCACCCTATTGGGGGTCGGCCATGTGGGTCAAAGTGTTATTAGACCACTCTATTGGGTGTTGGCCAAATCAACATTATGTTATGTGGTTAAGTTAAGGCCGACCTAGTAAAGGTTATTAGGCAAGTCAAGTCAAGTATAAATAGAGTGCAAGAGGCACTCTATTTCATCATTCTATTCTCTCTCACACTCTTAGGAAAGTGGCGCACTTGTGAGGAGGAGGTTCTGCTGCTAGGAGAAGACTATCTCTTGTACTCAGGTTGTATCATTTCTCTATCTATCTCTGAGGAAGTTATTGGGGTTTTTCACCTTTATGGTTTTCCCCAAGTAAACTCTGTGTCTCTTGTGTGCTTGCATTATTGTGTCCATGAATAATATGCTGTAGATATGCTGTACATGTTATTCTCTCAGTTAAGATCCTAGATCAGATTGAAGTAAATTCTGAAAAATTAACACAGAGTGCAAGCAAGGGGAGGCAAAAAAATTTGGATACGGTAGTATCTTATGTAGTTTATTCTTTGAGCAAGTTCTGGGGCTCAGTTCGAGGGTTGAATTCCCTCCTCTAGTCTCCGCGACCTAGCCCTGACCCGGTGGGAAGAGGTCTTGACGCAACAGGGTGGTGGCCGTCAGGCATCACCATACACAACGAATTTCTTTCACTGGTGGGACCAACATGTCATAGCTATAGATGACTACTCCTATGCAGGGATAGACTTCCATTAGGATCGTGACATGCCGCTTCCACTAGGAGCAAATTTTGGAGATATCGGTGAGTTACTCTTTTTAGGTTTTTTGTGTATTAAATTTTTGGGATTTTTTATTATAAATGTGAATGCAAAAATATTTTTTGGGGGTAGTATCACATATTAATAATTCACTGTTTGCTCGCAGACAAGGGTACAGTAAGACCCCAGGGCTTCTTGAGACATCGTCGATGGGGCAGGGGTGATGAGGTGGTGGGTGCTGCAGCAGAGCATACACTACAGACTTTGCAGGTCAACCTATCACGGATGGCCAATAGAGTACCAAGTATAGAGATAGTGCAACTACCAGAGGATATGCAGCACCATGTGGTGGGGGTACCGATCAGCTGGGTACGACTACTACAGCGTATAGAGAACGCGGTATAGTATTACTATCAGATGCATCCTACTGAGGCGATGACTAGGCCTCCTCGTAGGGATTAGATATCTTAGAGTCCCATTTTTGTATCGATATGTATATTTTTGAGGGCTACGGGCTCCAATTTTGTATCATGACACTACCATTTTGGACATATTATTTATGAAAAACTATGGTTCTCCGGTTCTACTATATGTGTGTATGTACAAATGTATGAATGTATCTTTTATTTGTGTGCTTCATTATGAATGTGACAAATACCAATCTAGGACATAGTTAGCATATGCATTAGATATATGATTAAAACTTCTCGGAACATGAATGTATGTAATGTAAACAAAATGTCGTTCCAAGAGTCTTACCCTTGAGAATTTTCGTAGAAACATAGGATCCCTTACACGGTACTGACCATTCAATTGAGACACAACTAGTTGTGAGTCCAGGCGGACTTCTAAAAACTGGATACCAGGCGAAATAGCATCCTGAAGTAGCTCAATCACGACACTATACTCAGCCACATTGTTAGATGTAGGACCGAGGCAAGCACCTCTTGAAGACACAACTAGGTGGTCAGGCTAATAAATAACCCAGGAAGTAGAAGCAAGCTGCTGCGTATGACGCCTAACACCATCCACAAATCCTAAGAACATAGGAGATTCTGCTAACATTTTTCAATCAAACGGAAGAGAATCAGCAGACCCGAAAAACCAAAAGAAAGCTAAACTATGTACATAAGTAACTATACAATAGTATACAAAAGTATTAGCTCGAACTAGAAGTTCAAGCATAATACTGCTTGAGGTAGAGCCCATTTCTAGGCTCCTTCAAGACATTCCCCTCATAATCCTCTAATTCATAGGCTCCTTTTTCCAGGACACGCCTCACGATGTAAGGTCCGTGCCACATGGGATTAAACTTGCTTACCCCCAGGGGTTCTTTAGCTTGGTCATATAAGAGGACCAAGTCACCTTCAACATATTGCTAGGGACGGACAGACCTATTGTACTAAAACTTGACACGATGTTTATTGGCATCTATAGCCACGATGGCGTCTCGACGCTGCTCGTCAAGCTGCTCAAGGTGGATTAAACGTTGCTCAATACCTGACGTGTCAGGGAGGAGCTCTATGGCCAGTTTTAGCGAAGGTATTTCACATTCAATTGGTAAAATAGAATCGACACCGTGTACAAGTTGAAACAGTGAGAACCCGGTGGCAGTCTTGACTGCGGTTCGATACGCTCACAAAGCAGGATATAACATAATATGCCAGTTGTTCTTGCTTTGTTGGAGGGGATGTTAGAGAATGGTATTTAAATACTTATTGACTGCTTCAACCTAACCATTCACTTGGGGGTAGTAAGAAGATGAGTGTTCTTGACAAAACCCAAGCTTGAGTGACAAATCCTCCATCATTTTGTTCTGAAAGTGACTGCCATGGTCAGTGACAATCTCTTTTGGAATACCGAACCGAGTAATAATCTGATTGAATACGAAATGGGCTGTTGTAGCACCATCGAGTTTTACGGTAGGCATGGCCTCAGCCCATTTGAAAAAGTATTCCACGGGCACTATGATATGGTGATTCCCCCCAGTAGAAGCTAGTTTGCAATCCATGAAATCGACCCCCCACTTGGTGAAGGGACCGATGGTGATGACCGGATGAATGGGCGCTGGATGCGAGTGTATATTCCAAGAAAACACTTTGCAAGGGTGACATCTCTTCACAGTGTTCACACAATCTTTAAAGATGGAAGGCCAAAAGTAACTAGCTCGCATAATACGTTGGGTTGTAGCAAGCCCGAATAAGTGACCGCCACATGCCCTTGCATGGAAATCATTAAGCACCTGCTCCGCTTCTTCATGATTCAAGCAACGACGAAGAATAGAATCCTTTCCTTGATGAGACGAAGTGTCATCGATGTTAGTAAAATATTTAGCATGATGTTTCACATGCCGTCGCTCGTCCTGTGAATAATGCGAAGGAAACTTCAAAGTTTGGAGATATACAAGGACATCCCCATACCAAGGGTCCTCTGACGAGATAAGAAAAAAGTGTTCATCCACAAAGGAATCTTCATGGACAACATCCTCATCAAGTCGCGGAAGGTCTGACATAAGCTCAGCAAAAACCAAGGATTTCACCAAAGCAAAATCGAGATCAAAATCCTGAAGGATCACAATCCCTTTATTGTACTTCCCCCTGCTAAGACGTCATGATAGCACGAACTGAAATGGATTGATATGCGCTATAACTGTGGTGGTTCTAAGCATGATGTAGTGTCGTAACCATTGGACTGAATGGACAGTCGCAAGTGCCAACTTTTCCACGTGGGTATATCTCAGTTTAGCGTCTACTAGATTTTGACTAAGATAATAGATCACATGCTCCACGAGCACATCATCAACCTGAACTAAGACCATGCCAATTGTCTCTTGAGACGCAGCCACATAAAGTATAAAATGTCGTGTAAAGTCGGGTGGACTCATCATAGGGGATGATACCAAATCTTTCTTAAGGGCATCGAAAGACTGCTGGGCTTCCTCATCCCAGATAAACGGTGTGTCTTTCTTCAACAAGTGTGCGAAACCTTTGGTAAGATTAGCATAATTGACTACAAAATGAGGTAGAAAAGTAGCTCTCCCTTGAAGGATCTGAAGTTGAAACAAGTTGCGCGGAGGAGGCAACCGAAGTATTTCCTCAACTTTGAGAGGATCGACTCTAATACTCTCTTTCGAAACTATGAATCCTAGAAGGCGACTTGACCTCACCGCAAAGATGCATTTATTGGGATTCAACCGAATCTTGTAGCATATACATCGTTCGAGAATCCAACGGAGGTGCTTGGGGTGGTCCACTCTCTTGCGAGAATGGCCAACAAGATCATCCAAGAAAATCTCCATTATAATTTTAAGGTCGTGAAAGGCATAGGTCATAGCATGCTGAAACGTAGCTCCGGCGTTTTTAAGGCCAAAGGGAATTTTCCAATATGAAAAGTACCCCAAGGAAAAATGAAAGCAGTCTTATGTTGGTCCTCGGGTTTGATTTGAATATGGTTATACCCCGAAAAGTCGTCCATGAATGAAAAAATATCACTTCCCGCACAAGCATCCAAGATCTGATCAATGAATGGAGTGGGGAAATTGTCTTTCGGACACGCACGGGTTAGGTCTCTAAAATCAGTGCATACACTGATCGCTCCTTGCTTCTTATCCACAGGAACAGGGTTTAACACCCATTTGGTAAGGGGAATGGGGTAGATAAAACCAGCTTTGAGCAGTTTCTCCGCCTCTTCCTTGATAGCGGCTGCCTTCCTAGGGTTAACAGCATGAAAACATTGTTGAATCGATTTAGCATGAGGATACGTTCTAATCTCGTGTTCGACAATACTGGGGTCTATTCCTAGCATCTCCTCATATGACCAGGCGAAAGCGTCCTAAAGTTCTATAAACAATTCAGTGTAAATGGAAACCTCCTCAGAAGAGCAATCATCACCGATGTAAACATTCTCAATCTTTCTGGGAGTGCGAGAGATGTTGATCGGTATAGTCAGAGAAATGTTAGTCGGAGAAGGACATGCCTGTAAAACTTCAAGAACTGACATGGCACACGGAATTGGGCCCAAATCTTATACAATGGAGTAGTTCTCGGGGGCTCGAGCATTAGGATTATGCATAAAGCGCTTGAGAACACCTTTCTGTATCCGCAACATAGTAGAGGGCTTCTCGATATGCAAGGAATTATCAGGAGGAGGGGGAATCTCATTCCCCATATTCGGTTGTGGTGCACCATAATCGCATTGACGAGTAGCAACACTAACCTCCGATTGGACCATATTCACGCATCCATAGCCACTTGTATTGGAAGAAGATGTTGTAGTCTCATTAGGTCCATAACCAGTAGCGGGAGCATGTGAAGCCATGTTTTGATGATGAGGAAGGGGATCCTTCAACACCATTGGGATTTGTGCAAGATGCTTCGATGCTTCTTCGATTCGAGGACACAAGTGAGTAAGATGATCTTTCCCACAAAGCTTGCAAGGAAATTTCACTTTACGCCTAGGTTTACGGTCCTCACCAGCATTTCCGCCTTCCCGAGGAGGGTTGGAATTCTCCTTACGAGGGGTATTGTGATTACTATTATTAATCCCATTGTTTCCACCCTTACGGTTGTTTCTCCCCTTCTTCTTAGCACCAGGCTGTTGATTACCCAATGGGTTCATCGATTGCACAGTGTGTACATCGGACGATGGGGTGGAAGTGGACAAGGTGTGAACCTGTCTAGGAGTAGAGTTGTTAAGCGAAATTTTTTTCATTTGATTAGCCACCAAATCTACAGGGCGAGTACTTGCGGATCCCACAATGCCATCGGCATGTGGTCCATGAACTGACTTGGGCTCATGTCGTGTTCGCGGTGCGTCAGGAATAATGTCATACAAAATGCCAGACTGAGAGTATAATAAATCTAACTGCTGGAATTTTAAGATCGGTTGTTCCTCAGTCATAATACCGGACATTGAAACATCCTTAGCAATATATGGAAGTAAATACTTGAGGAACCATTCCAACAGAAACTCTAGAGGAATGTTGGCTTTCACTAACCTCTTCCGTCGACGCCACTCTTGAACGTGGTCAGAAATATGTGTGGCCTTATTCTGACGAAAGGTAGACAAAAGTTCAGTACCAGTATCATAATGAACCGACAACTGGAAATGGTCCAATAAAACCAAAGCGATCTCTATGAAACCCCTACAAGTGCCCCCAGACAACTCAACATACCACTTCATAGCTGCCCCCGTGAGGGTGCATTGAAATAGTCGCAATCGAATGGAATCGCGATTCAACGAGTTGGAAGAGCACCAAATGTGGAAAGTTGTGACATGATCACCTAGATCCTCACCACTTTTCCCCTCAAAATTAGGAATGTCCGAAGGGAGCTTGGTAGGGACAGGAGGCCAATTAGGATCGTGACACACCGGATCATTCGTGAGCTTTGAAAGATTTGGAAGGTTTAGTCAAGCAAGGAACGGGAGATGTGGCTGGAAAGCTTGATTATAAGGTCCTGAAGGATAAGAAGGACCATAAGCTTGACCATGACCATTAAAATGCTGATTATACAGACCTGACTGACCATAAGCTTGACCATGGCCATTAGGTTGATAACCTCCTCCGACTTGACCCATGTGGGAGTAAGCAGGTATATATGCATTTTGAGCATCATATTGAGGTGGGTTGTATTGATGGCCAACACCAACTGTATTGTAGTAAGGGTTTCCACCATAATTATGGGGCATATACGTGTTATTCGTAGCGGGAACTGTGTTGTAATGACCCTGATTATAAGGTATGTTCCCACCACCTATGTAAGCATTATTAGTAGCGTGAGAAATCATGTGGTGACCATAACTATGAGATGTATTCCCAACCCCAACATTAGTGTTACTAGTAGCAGGAATGGTGGCGTTGTGACCATGAGTATGAGGTATATTCCCACCTCCTACATTAGCATTACTAGTAGCGGTAGCGGACGTAAAAGTATATGGTATATGTCCACCCCCGTGATTGGGAGGAATGTTAACATTCACAAAAGTGGTCCTCGGTTGACGGGTAGAGGCATGTGCAATGTGGATAACACCATGACTAGTGCCAGCATGAATACCAAATGCAGTAGAAGGATCAACTATGTTGTAATCAGGCATACCAAAAGAGAACGGGGTAGGGTTGGTCGTAGGACCTGTGTCATCATGTAACTATGGCATCCCATAATGGAAATCATATGGATCTAAAGGATCGAACGGGCTGTCCTCGAGTGGATCTGGATCAAACAAACTAGGATGGGTCTCGGGTGGATCTGGACCAAACAAACTAGGTTGGCTCTCGGGTGGATCACCCCCCCATGCCTCTCGAGGAGTAGGGGTGTCTGAAGTGTGCTCGACTCTTTTTGATGGAGTCATAGGGATTTCTCCCATGCCAGAATGTGCATTCATGACGTTGATGATGTATTTTTCGTAAGAATCTGAAGACTCGGAGGGAGCCCGCCAGCGTCCCCTCTCAACATAGTGTGAAAGCTCGGCAGTTGGTAAACCAGCCAACCGATGAGATCGGTGGAGAGCAGGAATCCGTGCCACAATATCTTTGGAGAGACTATAAAATCAAAACGTCTCCTAACGGCCAAACTATCGATCAAAAACACAAAATCAAGGGCACACACCTAGAGAAACTACAACCAAGAGCAGACAAACAGAGTGGCTAAATGAGCTCCCGACACTAGAGCCAGTATGTCTCGCCTAGGAGAGGCTTGAAACTCCCAAACTATAGCCGGAGGTAACAGAAACAGTTTTAGAGGTTCCCAGGCTTCACTGCATGCAAAGGGCCGGAACCCTTAGCAGCAAACAACTGTGTTGTCCAACCCCTATCTGACTCAGGATACGAACAGTATAACCACTGCAAGCACCCTGTGCGATACCTAGGTAAGGAAACTATGGTCACCGCAGTATAACCAATGCTTAGGGGGATAGTTGTAGGTGGGATCTGTCATATGGGCAGGGTGGCTAACCCTGAAACTCAAGAGGGTCAAATTTCCCAAGAGTCCCCAGATATGAACAAATCCTGGAAATATCTCCCACGTTTGGCCAGTATTGGAGGGCTATCTACGCAACCAACCTCCCGTGACCTCATGCTTAACTCTGGTCTAAGTAGAGCTTCTTGAGAACACCGATGTATACCATGGATTTCTCCACTCCCTGGTCAGACACATATTGTTCCGTCTAGTAGTCTTGGATTGTTTACTCACAATGATCTATTCCAAGACCCTAAACCTATGCTAGTTGGTGTACCCTATAAATAAAATCGTTCTAATCAATTTTAATATTAAGCATTAATTTTAATGGTTGTGGTTACTCAAAGGATATGATCGTGAAACTAGTGATGTATATGACTCAATAGTATGCAAAATAGTCAAACTCTAGACTCATCTATCCAATAAAAACAATGCCACTAGAATGAAAATCAATCCAACGGTTTCGAAATAAAAATGCAACTCTTTTATATTTTCAATGCACAAGCATAACCTAAATGAAAGCACAAGCACTCAGATGCAAAATGCAGTACAGAAAAGTAATTTTTTTTTTGTATTTTCACTTATAAGCAAAAGGAAAATGCAAAACTATGTTTTTGTATTTTTCAATATTATGAAATGAAAAATGCAAGCAAAATCTCACTATTTAGTTACAGAAATGCAAAGGAGATCACTTAGACAACCTAGGAGATCCCAAACAGTAAGACTCAGCCAATGTAATGAGGTAAAAAATTAAAAAATGGGTAAAAACCAACAAGGCTCAAAACCAAGAAAAAGAGGAGTTCTGGTCACGAACAAGGCATGGAACAGTTAGGAATCAAGGCCAAATAAGACTCAGGAACACTCAAAACCAACCCAGCAACAACCAAATGCCATAAACCAATCACCCCCAGAGTTGTACGCTACTGTCGAAGAAATAACTGCAAGTACCCGCGGGCTATAGTGCAGATAGGAGTGGGTAGACACGGGCAGAACTAGGCTCACCCGCATACAGGGAAAATCAAATGAGCAAAAAAAGAGTCCAATGGCTCAGAAAAAGGCTATTTTATATAGTGTATCCTAATGGCCAATGAATGACATAGAGACTCGACACACAACAACTCTAAACAAGGACTAATGCCTACAAATCCTCAAAAATGGATGTTCTCCCCAGTGGAGTCGCCATTTCTGTTACAGAGAAAACTTCCTATGGCTTGGGGTAGACCACAACAGACAGCTGACTACTAGAAATTAACTCAATTCTCAATGCTATGCTATATAAATGACAATGCTAAGATAATGGAGAATATAACCAACCTCGATCCGGACGTTATGTAGATCCCCGTTGAAGCTTTCAATTCGTGCACTTGAACCTGCAAGTTAGTCTTGACAACCAATATACAACAAGTGCATAGAATGTATGAAAGATATTAACATCATCAATAGCAATGGTCCATGATATTATAAGTAAATGCAACCCAATGTAATATAAACAACATTCACAACATTAATGGACGAGAATATGAGTATTTCTATTAATAAATAACAAGAAGTACAATGTGATACGACCTCTTGCCGACAACCAATCTTAACCAAGAACTGGGTCTCTCCACTTGTGCCTCCACCACTTCAATCCTCCATGGAATGGAAAACTAAAACTATGATAAGAGTTTGGAAGGTGAACATAAAGGGTTCACAACAACAAGGATCAATGAGTGTAGACTCAAGATGCGGAAAAAATCCACTAGAGTTATCTTGCGAAGTGGGATGAGAATTTTTTTCGTGTCCCTCCTCCAAAGTGGGATGAGAATTTTTTTCAACAGTACCGATTGTCATATGATCCGGAAGAGCAGAAGAAAGGTCGAGAAGAACCTATCCCGGGAGCCCTCACGGCTGGTCCTAGAGAAATAAGAGTTATTCATGTTCTGATAGACACTTTTGCTAATTTCTTGGAAAGGTCGAAAATGGTAGGGTTTATATTGTTCTGGGAGACTAAGATTAAAAGATATATTCAGATGGAGCTATCATTTAGTGGGTTTTTCCTCGCTACAGGAGGACTAGAATGGAGAATTCAGTCAACGAGTCATTTGCTTGATTGGCTTCATTGGAGGTGTGAAATTACTTGAGTTACCCTTTGTGCCAAACATGTAGGGTAGGAATACTTGCATATAAATAAGCTTGTAGGTCAAGTAGTTGCATTTATTTCAGTTAGTATTTTTAGGTGTTCAGCTCCGGATGTTCGGTTGCGGCATTGGGATGAAAGGTCGGCTGCAGGATGTTGCTTATGATAGTCAGGGTTTGGAAAATTGACCCAATGTATCAGGCACTTAATCTATGGAGTTCTTCACTACCTCGCAGGGAGGATAACATCCCCTTTGGAGCCAGTTGTTAACACCCATATATTTCCCGATAATATGCAGTTGAATGGAAGTAACGGAGAGTCAAAATGTACCTCGTAAGTGAAACCGAGATATCCTCCATGCCCCAGTGCTAGATGGTAGTAGGAAATACTAAGAGATCTAAGGAGAAACAAATGTGCAAAGGATGAGGAAATGTTGAAGTATAGGTATAAATAAATGAGAAGACACACTTTATAACCTATAGTCCACCTGTCAAGTAATGGGAAGCTAAGCATTACACCAATCTACGCTGTAGATTGGGCGGGGATCAGATCCACGGCCCTAGGTGAAATACCGCACAGCCAAGTTGCGAGGAAGATAAGAAAAGGGTGGATGCGATGAGCCTTCTCTGCCAGCCAGGTGTCAGCAGCAGACGTTGTCACAAGAAGAAAGATCAAAGGGAGATATATAAGATTGGGCGTATGCGATGGCACGAGCTGGCGGAAAGATCCACGATTCGGAATACGGAAGGGATGTACATCAACGGCTCTCGTAGTAGATCGCACAAAGAAGTAGCACACCGGATAAGAAAGGGGTGGATACGATGATGTTTTCTCGCCTTCCAGATGTCAGCTCTAGAGCCCGTCGCACAAAGAGGAGGAATCATAGTAGGGACCACCTAGGTACATGCGAGGCCATCTTATGGGAAAATGTGGAGAAGAAGGGGAGGCATAGATGGAAAGATTAAAACAGATCCAACGGTAAGGAAGAATCAAAGGTCAAATCAAGAGATAAAGAGGCGACAGATCTGATGAAGGGAAACTAGCACGTGGGAGATCAACGGTTGAAATTAAAGGTCAACCTACCAAGAGTGCTGGCGTTATGGAGATGTGGCTATATAGATGAAAACACCTTTGAAAGTTTGCATTTTTACCCTTTCCGAAACCCATCTGAGTGGAAGGGGTTTTTTTCCAGAGAATGATGTTCTAGCCTCGGTACAAGAGTTTGATGGTTGGTCACCAGGCAGTTGGGTTGAAGTGCGAAAGTCTTGCAGTCATGCCCTAACAGAGAGGTCCCCGGAGACCTTGTATCAGTTTCGGTCCAGGCCAGAATGGCTTGCAAAGAAGCTATCTTTCAAGACTTCGGAATTGTGGGCTTGGAAGTCACCTCAGGAATAATAGTGGTTGCCTTGTTTCATCAAATTCCGTCCAAAGGTCGTTGGACCTTTGTAACTCCCCGCCTCGGGCTAGACCTGGGCATTAGGGATAATTTGCACGACTTCTCGAATGTCCAAAGTAACGGTTGGTCTGTCTGAAAGCATAGGTGGGTCAAGCTTAAACCCCGATATGGGAGAATTTCTGACCAAAGGTATCCTTCCACAGGTAACATTTTCCCTTGGTATTAATAGCTTTCGGCCCATTTTCCGGATAAAGGGGAAGGGTTGGAACAAGCTGGTGAAGAAGACATGTCGCCTGGCCTTACTAAGATAAATACACAAGTTTTCAGAGGGTTATAAGCATCCTAAAGGTGTTGGATGCTTATGACTGAGAAGTTGGAAAACGTGCGGAGGCTAGAAAAAGTCTGTAAAGGAGGTGTAAAAAAGGAAAAGTCCCTTGCGTGGATTAGAGGTTGGCTCAAAAGGTGATATAGGTAATGTGACCCACGTCTTTCGGAGCGTGCGGGAAAGCATGAGATTAAGTATTGTCACACGAGAGACGTTAGAAGAACGGACCTGCAAAGCGGATCTCTAAATGTTATCCTAGAGGATTATCGGTATGATAGAAGGCACTTTTTGCATCATCATTGGCTATGCCATCTATTTGGGACGACGTCGCTGAGCATGCTGAAGGTCACCTTAAACCTTGAGCATCACGGTTACCTGATTGAAGAGTCCGATAGAGCATCACGGTTACCTGATGGCAATTATGACCACTTGTAGCTGCTGTCATCATCACAGCAGTTATGGATAAGGTTCTCACGTCCCTTATCTGAAGTCGGTGTAAGGGAAAGATGGTGCACCTGGCGGTTCAACCATTTTTTCTGTTACGATTGGCTCATGGAGAAAGGACGGAAGTGCGAGGTGGTGTTCATACTAGAACAAGTGTGGGTTGAGATGGATGAAAAGCCTACCACTCCCTCTCTTATGGCATTCGACCTCATAGAATCCGGCTCTGCCAATGAAGACGAGATAACTAATAGACGACAAGTGTCCAAAGGAAACAGACAAAGAAAGAAGAAGGGGACCTTCGGAATCAAGCAAAGCGGCCAACCGGGTGCAGAAATAGTTCACAATTTTGTAATCTCCACTGAAGAAGCGACACCTATCCTACCAGATGGCGCATCACAGGCTGACAGCTCATTGAAAGTGGAAGATTTCTTTGACTCGCAAGGTCACTTGCGAACCCAGGGTTAAGACAATCCTCTGTCTATAATATTATGTTCCTTATCTTAATCAATCTGTTTGAGGCATGACACGTATGTAATATTTTTGAATTTTTGGGTGAAATGAGGCGTCCTTCTAATATTTCCATTAGGGTGAGAGGTTAGTCAAGCAAGAAGGCTCTGGGAATATATATATGCGACGTAATAGAAGGAACAAGGGTTGAAAATCTTATGTTGAAAAGCCTTTGGTAATTTGAGGATTAGTCTGTAAGACATTTTTGAGTCGTTTTAAGAAAGTTTGCAGAGCTGAAGCCTACGTTTTGACAGGGATTCCTGTGTAATTGGTATGGTAGTCTATATTTTCTCTCTTCCCATGTGAAATTGTATTTTCTCTCTTCGTAACCCCATTTTGTGTTATTTCTTTCATGCTTGGATCAGGGTAATGATTAAGTGGAATTCATAGAAATTATGCTCCGCTTAGTTTTTTCCAAGTATTTCACCAACATATTCTACTAAATTTGATGTAGGATTCATCTTGGTATGCCTTGCATTGATGGACTATTTCTTTTCTCTTCTATTCCACAAAATTAAAATCTCTTTGACTACTAGCTGCTTGCTACCTTTCCCTTGTGAATGCGTTTGTAGAATCTTTGTGAATGATGTTTCGTAGTTTGTTAAAGGTGACTCCATTGCCCAAACTAAATTTCATACGTTTTCAACCAAACAACGCGTGAATCAGTTTATTTCCAAACAGAAAACTAATCTTCTGTATAATTGTTGTAATTGAATATCTTGGCCGTGAATGCTGGTGTTTCTTTTTCATTATTGACAATCTTGATTATTCCAGTCTTTTCATGAGATTTTAGAGAGAGCCCTCTTTGTCTGTGTTGGGTCAGTAGCACAGGCCAAAGATTGGTTAGTGGTTACCCAGAATTACCCTCTTTCAACCTTGGGGGTCAATTTCGGTGTTAACACCTCCTATATCACCCTAAATACTGACCCCCTCGTATCTCCCTCTCTCTATGTATTCTTAACTCCCCCTTGATACAAATATTGAGTGTTGAGATCCATAGGGCTTGAATGCTGAGAGAAGAGGAGAGAAAACATATAGGTCTACTAGTAAATTCATATCAGGAATATAAACAAGAAACAAATAAATTAAATACACCATGAAAATACAAGAGAGAGTTGGAGAAGAAGGATTCCATTAAGATGAACCATTACATTGAATGAGGCCAATTTTGGGATCCGTCCTTCTCAATTCTAACTCTAGCCCTACTACTTTTTTTATAAGGTGTCTTGTTGACAATGTCAACTTTGAATAACTAACTCCATTACTTACATGTCCATCATGTTCCCTTTTACACTTAACAAAATATGGTTTTATGACTTTTACATCCGAACTTAGACTATATGTGTTGAATATGGTTGTCATTGATGTCATAGGAGTTCAATAATGACAAAGGAATAATCAAGGACATGATGGCAGGGAAAACTCAGTGAAAGACAAAGGAAGTGATGACATGGCATGGATGATGGTATGGTAGAGTTGATGACATGGCATGACATGTATGATGATGTGGCATGAGGTCGAAAATACATCTGATGGTGTTCTGGTGCTATCATGAAGTCATTGTTGCATTCTGACATCATTTTGGAAGTTATGGCAATTTGGTGAAAATTATGAAATTAGCTAAGTGTTGGAAAATTGGTCCAAGTACCCTTGGGGAAATGCCCGCCATTACTCATAGGTGTATGATAAAAATTATCTGGAACTATCATCCTATAGATTTTTGAAAAGGATATCCTACCATGGTCTCAGTTTTCAAAAAGAGTGTTTGGTGACAAAATTAACAACCTGCCAAAACAGGGTTTCAAGTTGCTTGTACACCAAAGTGGCAAATTTGCCTGAGTGACCTCAGGAAAATGCCCACCATAATTTGTGGGTTGAAGAGAATGCCTGAACCATATGGTCATATTGTAGATGGGTGTTTTGTATACCTGACCATGTCTTTACATTGACTTGAAGGTCATTGAGGAGAAATATATGGACCTGCCAAAACAATGTTTTAGGAAGATTTAACTAGTCTAAGAAATTTGCCTAAGTATAGATTTAATGGTAAAAACTGATTGAGTGACCTCAGTAAAATGCCCGCCACCTATTTTGGTTTATGTCTTAAATCAGTTTGAGAGCATGGACCTCTAGTATGTTTTTTAGTGCAACCATGGTCTTGGATTGTCCAAATAATCTCTGAGGAAGATATGAATCTGCCAAAAGTGCCTCCCAGCCATATTTGCACTACTCCAATAAAATGCCCGCCTAGGGAAAATGAAGAAGAGTCTGAAGGTGAAACAAGTTGTGTTGAGCTCAGTGGGGTGTCCTACATCCTTTGGTATCATTGTTTCATGGTTTTGGTGAAATGAAAAATCCACCTTAGGTTTTGGACAAATTGTCTAGTATAAAAACTCCTTGCAAATCTACCTAAGGAGCCTTTGTAAAATGCCTGCCACCTCCTGTATATGATGGATAAAATTATTCTAAAGGTACAAGGACTTAGAGTTTTTATTTGTGCATCTAACCATATTATTATCTTATCCAAAAGGGGTTTGAGGAAGAAGATATAAGTCTGCCAAAAGTGTTATTTGGCATAGTTTGCACTGTCACAGTGAAATGCTCGCCAAGGATTGATGATGAGGTTGCAGAAGGGAAGTTTGGCATGGTTAGAGTCAATATGATATTACTCACATTGTGGACATCTCACTTTCCAAGTTTGATGAAAAAGTAAAATCACCTTGGTGACCTAGGGTTTGAAGAAATTTGTCTAAATGTCAAATCAGTATTTTTGAGAGACCACTTTCAAATGCCTACCAGAGGTTGTGTGTGTGTCAATAGATTTATCTTGTGATATGGTCTTGCTCATTGTTGAAATGGATATCTATCCATGCTCTTGGTTTTCCTTATGGTGATCAGATAAGGAAAATATCAATCTGCCAAAATAGAGAAAAAATGTTTTACATATTCAAAAGTATGAAAAATTGACTAACTGTTAAAAACAAGAACTTGAGAAGCCATTTTGAAATGCCCTCCAGAGGCTCTATTTGTGTTAGTAAAATCTAAAGGTGACATGGTCTTCTTTTTTGGTAAAATGGCTATCCAGCCATGCATTTCGAGTGATAATTTGAGCTCTCACGTGCGAGTTATTGGTCTCCCAAAGAGCAGAGAAAAACATGGTTACTTATAAAGGGGATTAAGGGTTAAAAAGATCCTAGGAGCTTTATTATGCCCGCATGGGATAAAGTTAAGCCTACAAAGGTTTGTGTCATTCCCACAGGGGCTTGTGAAAATACGGCAAGGGCTTATATGCTTGCAGGGGCCTCAATATGCCCTCAGCTACTTAGTTAAGCCCGCAGGAACATTAAGGATGCCCGCAAAAGGTACGGGTAAGCCCACAGGGGCTTAAAGATGCCTGCTGGGGTTAAAGGAAAGCCCACAGGAGATTAATATACCCGCGAAGAGGGCTATGAATCCACAGAAGGGGCTAAAGGTGCTCGTAGAAAGGGCTATGAATGCCCAGAAGGGGATAAAGATTCCCGTAGAAGGAAAGATCACGTGAGGAAGCCTACAGAGAGCCCGCAGAGGAAGAAGAGTAGCCTGCAGGTGTGAAAGAAAGGGAAGCCTGAAGGCGTGAAGATGGAGGATTCTAGTAAAAATGGAGGGTTCACAATGAAGATGGAAGAAGGCCGCAGGCCTGAGAAGTACACAGAGTTTTTAATTAATTAATTAATTAAAAATTTGTAATGAAAAAAGATATAAAATAAAGATTAATAACAAAGATTTGAAGAGGCACCATAATGAAATATCATGAGTAATTTTGTAAAGGTGCGATTGTTAATAAAAAAGAAGAATATATAAACAAAAATATGAAATGGAAATAAGGTGTCTCAGTAGTCCATATCAAGCAGTAGCATAAGAAGACAGAGATCAATAAGAAGAAGAAGAATGTATGACAGAGTTAAAAGAGGAAGATTTGGAATATTGACAGAAACATATTAGGGAGGTAGGGTGGTGCTTGGGCAGGCAGAAATCCTACAGGGGGTTGTAACCTCCTTCCAATAGAAGCTGGAAAACAGGGTGTCGTTGCATCTTTGTCTGTAGCAGCAGGCAGAAGATCCAGGGTGTCATTGCATCCTTGCCTGTAGCAATAAGTAGAATATCTGAGGTGTAGTAGCATCCTTATCTGTAGCAGTAGGAAAAATATGGGGTGTAGTTGCGTCCCTTATGTAGAAGCAGATAAACAATTTTGTAAAATTCATCTTATTAATGAGTATGAGTTTGTCGTTTTCTCTTTGAGGTTTCCACGATAAAATATTGAGTCCTAACTTGTTTTATTATTTGTGTGTCTTGTACTAATTGTTTTAATAAAAGAAAAAAGAAGGCAATACTGATTCAGCCCCCCCTCTCAGTATTGCTGGAGATTCCAACAATATGACCCCCTAAGATTCATATCAATACCCCCCCTTAGAAAATTATGGTCCCTATCATTTCACCAAACAAAAAAATAAGAGCTCGTTATGTATCGTACCAACATGTTTATAGTTGTGAATTTCCAATGAAAATAGGGGTCTTGTGTGGTTTAACCGGAACCATGGGTTTGTGGATGACCCATAACCGAAATGAAAATGACAATATTTATATTGGTGCTGAAATAACGTTTAGGAACTTTACATGACCGACAAATTACTTGGAGTAAAAAGATAAAGTTACTATAGGATTTAATAAATCCTAAAATTAAAAACTCATGAAAAATTCGTGACTTTTGCTGCAGTTGATGTCTGGTTGCAAATTTGTTCATAACTTTGGCTACGAGCAACGGAATCAAATTTGTTCATAACTTTGGTACAACTATGAATAGGTTGAGAAAGGGATGGAATGAGGTTGCCCAAGATTCAATATGCATGCAAAATTAAATTTAACCTGTGCCATAATTGTATAAAAATGAAATAATGCTCGATGAGAGAGTGAAAAGGGCCACAAAGGATGCCAAGGGTTTGCAAAGCGACATGGGTTGTTGTAGAGATCATGGAATTTCTGATGGAAGCATAGAAACCCTTCAAGATTCATTAGAGAAAATTTGGGTAAAAAATGGGTCTCCTACGGAAAATAATAAAATAATAGTAGAGAGAGAGTAAAAAACTACTTTTTTGGGTCGTATTTTCAACTTATCTCCTTGTAGGTTTACTCAAATTTCAAGCGGGAGAACTCGTTGGATGCATAATTAAATAACGAGTTCTCCCGCTTGAAATTTGAGTAAACCTACAAGGAGATAAGTTGAAAATACGACCCAAAAAAGTAGTTTTTATTTTTTCCCTCCAATTATTTTACATGCACCTTGTTTGAATTTTAAAGCATTTTGATTGGCTAATATGTGATGGCAAGAAAATGTAATTTAGGGCTAAAAGGCCCATTTTTCATCCAAATTTCCTCTAATGTCTAAAAAATGTTGTGTATCAATGGATGTAGTGAAATCCATGTATGATTCTCTTGCAATGGTGAACGAAGATCTGAGGGTAGAAAAACCATGTAGTGTCTAAGGACCAACTGTGATTCTTATAGTGTATAACCCATCAACTAGATTTTGAGAGTGACAAAAGGAGGATGGATATCCATGCAAATATTTGAGCCCGAACTATGCTTCAAACCCTCATTCCCACGGATGTTGATGTATATGTAACTTCAGAATGTATTTCACATATATGTATATTGTATTCCTATAGAGGCGTTATTATTCCTCTATATGGAAGTGTTGTCATTTATATTGTAAGTGTCATAACTTATACTTGATGGGTTATTAGACCACCTTGTTGGGGTCGGCCCTGTATAAGTCATGTGGGTTGAAGGGTTATTAGACCACCCTATTGGGGGTCGGCCATGTGGGTCAAAGGGTTATTAGACCACCCTATTGGGTGTCAGCCCAGTCAGCATTATGTTAAGTGGTTAAGTTGAGGTCGACCTAGTTGAGTAAAGGTCAAGTCAAGTTAGTATATAAATAGAGAGTGTGTCTCTCTCATTTTACACATTCTATTCTCTCACTCACACTGTGGAGAGTGGCACACTTGTGGAGGAGGAGGCTCTGCTGCTAGGAGAAGAATATCTCTTGTATTCTGGTTGTATCATTGCTCTATCTATCTCTGTGGAAGTTATTGGGGTTTTTTCACCATTATGGTTTTCCCCAAGTAAACTCTGTGTCTCTTGTGTGCTTGCATTATTGTGTCCATGATTGATATGCCGTAGATTTGTTGTACATGTTGTTCTCTCAGTTAAGATCCTAGATCAGATTGAAGTAAATTCTGAAAATTTAACATGGTATCATAGCTATCTTAAAAGAAGGCATGATATGGCATGTATGACACTTGTTGCACTTATGATGCTAGGGCTTCGTATAGCAAAAACCAGTCATCGTAGAACTTCCGCTATAAATCCATTATGGAAAAGGTTTCGGGTCTGAAACGTTTATAGGTTGAAGCTTAGATCCCCATGTACCTTGTGTCCAAAGGAAAACCTCTAATTCGTTGTGCTTTGTGATTTATGATCTGTACAATATAGGTTTTCTGCCTCTTCCAGATCTGAGTCAAACACAGGTGACCTTGGAAAAAAGGTCATAACTTGGGCTAGGAAGATCCAAATGAAGTTTCGTTAAAAAGAGACAGGTAGTGCACAGACGGTATTATCTTAGAAAATGTTTTTGGAGGCCGAAATTGAATCAATGACACATGGAACGCCGTACAAGTTCGCTCTCCTGTTTTATCCCATAAACAGGTCACGTTGTGACACTTGGAATAACTCACTCTCAGAAAATCCAATTGAGGTTAGACTTGTCAAGATGGAAAGATGACAAGTCAGGCTATCTCAAGAAACATTTTCAGACCCTTTGGATCGAAAAGTGCGGAGTTACACCAGAAACCATCAGGTACATATTTCTATCAAAATAGAATTATTTTTGAACACCTTCATTCATGGCTTCCGGAATTTAGGGTTTTGGAGAAAGTTGGAATTCTTGTAATCAAAGACTGCGGCTGGATGCTACTCATCAAAATCAAAATTTAGAGACCAAGATCAGAAGTTTTGGTTGGGCAGAAGGCCGGGCTTGATCAGACCCTAGTTCGGGACTTTGATAAAAAAAGTGGAAAAGTAGGGCTTATGTAAAAATGGGAATTTTTGAAATCTGTGACCATGACTGGAAGCTCCTCAGAAAAATAGAAGCTTAGAGCTTTTGATCAAACCTTTTGATTGGGTAGAAGAGTGGGCTTCATCAAACCCCAGTTTGGGGTCACGTCCAGTGAATCCGGAAGTTTCAAAGGCAAAATTGAGGAGTGAAACTTTGTAGTTTTCAAATTCTGAATATACTAGCTTGATAAGCTCATCAAGGTGCATATTTCTATCCTTTTGGAAGCTTGAAATTCAAAGTTTGAACTTTTGGGGTTTCTCTGACAAACCCTAATCCAGCTCCAGGTCCAATTCTTGCAAATCAACTGGATTGGGTTAATCCTAGAAGAAGATGGATTGGTCACCTTCATAACTGAAGAAGTTCCTTTTTCAGAGGGAGGTGAGGCTAAGGCCTTACATAAGAAGATTACAAGCGATCTCGACAGGTATGACTCATTGAGGTATGTTTCGAGATTTGTTAATGATTAAGTTTATGGTATGTTTGTCTTCATGTTATTACGGTTAGTACAACCTTGATTTTAGACTTGTCGTATCACCTTAACAAAATTATGAATGCATGATAGAAGATATTCATTGATTAGGGTGTTGACACTTATGATTGTACTAATGCATTATGGTGTTGTATGAGGTTTATGTTGTCTTCTAACATGAAAGGTACACCAAGAAAGACAAATCATGTTCTGGTTCAAGAACATATGATCATGATGACATGAGGACAAAGATTCATCCATTGTCATGCATCTCTTAGAATATCTACTTACGAGGTATGTATAACTTGGTCCTACAATGGATAACTTATGAGACATGCAGTTTACTAGCACAAGTCATTGAAGAGAACCAGAAGACATTATGCGGGTATGTTAGACATAACTAGCTAGCATGCTAATCCAGGTATGTTTTTCTTATATCAAGCTAGAATCCTACCTTGTGTTAGGATCTTATACTGTTGTGTTGTTGATAATGATTATTCATGAAGTCATAGGTTTGAATAGTCATGGTTGTATGCATATTATGTTTCTTACCATAATTGATGATATGACTAACCAGAAGAATCATGAAGGTATAGGTTTGAGTAATCACGGGTTTTATGCATATTATATCTCTTATCTTGATTGATGATTTAACTAACCAGAAGAGTCCTATGATCAAATAAGAATATGCATGAGTAAAAGAAGACTTCCCTGAAACCTTGAATACTAATGCTTATTATTTATGTTTGAAATGATTATGACTATACATGCTTAAGATTATTGTGTTTTGATAGTATTAAGAATATACTAATGAATGCATGAGATTACAAGGATAACACAATCATGATACTAATAAGCATGCATAGGGACCTAGGATGAATAGAGGTTCAAGGACAGGTAATCCAGGAAGCAAAGATCAAGAGGGAGCTCACTCCAGTAGTTTCTGCAAGGATGCAGATATCCAGAGGGAGTTGACCATCCTTCTGCATTCCACAACAGAAAGGTGTAGAAGAAGCTACTTCAGTAGCTCCTGCAAGGAAGCAAAGACTCAGAGGGAGTCCACCCAACAAACAAACAAAGATAAGTATTTTAATTACCATTTCTTACATATTTGTTTATTTAAATAAAATTGTTCAATGATGTATAGGCTTATGTTCCTAGACTTGGGATATGTATTGTGCATATTAGAATGATTGCATTAATGAACAGTATACTACTAATATGCATTTGATGGGTAAGTGGCCTATGGCACTGTACAACATTCCATTGCTACTTATCTAGAATGAAACCTCTTTGTTGACATGTTAGGAGTTGTGCACACTCTTAACAATGTTCTGGTAGAGATTGGAAGGCATCTAGAAAGTTATGGAATATGGATAAATGTTGTATTGAAGCATTGGCTAAGATAATTGCATGACTGCATGACATATTTATTTATGTGTAAGAATTTGTTCTGAAAACTATGAGATGTTTTCTAATCATGCAATTTAACTTGTTGTGTAGGAAAGATTGTATACCATCACCTACAAAAGAAGGACTACAACATTTGTTCAGCGACAAAGTTATCTATTGAAAATATTGAAGATATTGAAGTTCCCAGGATCTGGGAAGAATGCCATGATAGAGGAGTACCACTCGATCATGAAGATGTTTGGGATGCAATCCCAAGACTTGAAGGGGAATCTATAGTGACTTCCAAGAGGATCTCCAAGATCAAGCATGCTGCAATGATGAAGAGGAAGATACACTTTCTTGAATGGTGTAGTTGAAGAAGAAGTGTATGTGGAGCAGCCACTTGGTTCTGAGACACATGATAGGGAGTCATATATGTGCAGAACTTGGTATGGTAGGATAGACAGCTTTCTATCCAGTTTGGGATTTACCAAGAGTAAAGAGGATTCCAACCTTCACTACAAGGTTGAGGAAGGCAATCCAGTGATACTACTATGTGGATGACCTGTTTGTAACAGGTGATGATAGATTGATTGCCGACACGCAGAGGAAGCTTGCTTCCGAATTCGATATGAAGAACTTGGAGATGATGCGCTATTTATTTCCTAGGTATGGAGGTGTGACAGAGTGCAGATGGAATCTCCCTTGGACAAGGGAAGTATGCAGTAGAAATCCTGAAGAGGTTCAGGATGATGGAATGTAAGGATATGGCCACACCTATGGCATCGAACCTGAAGCTTCTGTGTGATGCTTCATCTGATCCGGTTGATTTCACGATGTATCGTTAGATGATTGGGTCCTCTATGTACCTGACGAACACGAGACCAGATATTTGCTTTGCGGTGAACACATTGAGCCAGTTCTTGACGGATCCGAGAGATGTTCACCTGGTTGTTGTAAAGCATATTCTGAGGTACCTGAAGGGTACAGTTGATTATGGGCTCAAGTATGATGCGAATCAAAAGTTTAACCTATAGGGTTATGTTGATTCAGATTGGGCAGGTAGTGCTGCAGATAGGGATCAGGTGTGATCTCTTGGTTTAGCAGGAAGCAGTCCTGCGTAGCACTGAGTACAGCCGAAGCAGAGTATGTTGTGATGGATGAGCAGGTTGCAGATGTATTGACCAAGCCATTGGCTAGAGTGTAGTTTGAGTACTTCAAAGAGAGGCTTGGTGCACTTCAGATCGAGGTTCCTTCCAAAGGGAAGTGATGAGTCCGGAAGATGTAGATGCACATGAGCTTTTCTGACATGGTTGATGTGTTCTCCCTTGGTCGTGATGTAATTGCTGAGCCATTTTTCACATGGTGGTAGATGTGTTCTCCCATGGTGAAAAAGTAAGGGCTGGATCCTTCCCCGAATGGTGGTAGATGTGTTCTCCCATGTCGGTTGTGTAAGTGCTGGATGATGTGCATCTGGGCTGTGCTTCGTGGATGATGAGATGATCTAAAGAGGACGATGCTTGTTATGATCAATTGGATAATTTATGTATATATGCATCATGTTGAATGTTGGATATGATCAGTTGAATCATTTATGTATGTATGCATCATGTTGGATTTTTGGATATGATCAGTTGGATCATTTGTATGTATTTTGTATATGCATCATGTTGGATGCTTGGACCATGTATCTGTATATGCATTAGGTGGATACTGAGATCATGTATGTTGATATGTATCAGGTGGATACATTGTGTGGATCATGTATCTGTATATGTATCAGGTGGATACATTGTATCATCAGGTAGATACTTGGTATGCATCAGGTGGATGCAGTGTATGATCAGGATGATCATAGATGATGAGCTTCAGGATGTTGCTCTAGATGACATGCAACAGGATGTTGCAGTGATGATGATTAGGATGATCATGTGTACATTAGGATGATGTATGATGAGTATCAGGATGATACTTTGTGGCTGTGGACCAGGTTGTGCAGATGAGCATGTCTAGGAGATCCTATAGGTCGGAGTTGTGTACCCGTAACAACCTGGGATGCTCTTTCGAGACATTGCTCTGGGAGGACATGTAATTTGTGCCCTGGGAGATCTTCAGGTCGGAGTTGTGTACCCGTAACATACTGAGATGCTCTTGCGAGGTTTTTTCCTATGGCATGTAATTTGCTCCTGGGAGATCTGGACAGGATAAAAAAGGCCTCAGATGCTTCAGCTAGGTTTTTCCATGACCACATGTAATTTTCTCCTAGGAGATCTGGACAGGATGAAAAAGGCCTCAGATGCTTCAGCCAGGTTTTGCCATGACCACATGTAATTTGCTCCTGGGAGATCTGGACAGGATGAAAAAGGCCTCAGATGCTTCAGCCAGGTTTTGTGGTGGACCACATGCAATGTGCTCTTGGGAGATCCGATAGGTAGAGCTGTGTGCTCGTAACAGCCTCGGATGCTTCAGCCAGGTTTTGTGGTGAGATCACATGTAATGTGCTCCTCGGAGATCCAATGGGTAGAGCTGTGTGCTCGTAACAACCTGGGATGCTTCAGCCAGGTTTTTTGATGGGTCACATGTAATGTGCTCCTGGGAGATCCGACAGGTAGAGCTGTGTGCTCGTAATAGCCTGGGATGTTGCAGCTAGGTTTTGTGACGCACGTAATAAGTCCTGAGGATTCCACAATATGGCCAGTGATGATGAAGACCTATAGGTGGTGGGCCTACATCCAGTATGAAAAAGGACTAGCTCTGTAGAACTTCCTATGATGAGTAGATTCAGAGATTGATTGAGATAGTAGCAGTAGTGACGATGATGATGACTCAATGACGATTATCCAGTGACGATGATCCAGAGAAGAAGACTTGTGCTAGAAGACCTGTGTCGATAAATTCCTTCCTAGTTAAGAGGGAGTGTTGATGTATATGTAACTTCAGAATGTATTTCACATATATGTATATTGTATTCCTATAGAGACATTATTATTCCTCTATATGGAATTGTTGTCATTTATATTGTAAGTGTCGTAACTTATACTTGATTGGTTATTAGATCACCTTGTTGGGGTCGGCCATGTATAAGTCATGTGGGTCGAAGGGTTATTAGACCACCCTATTGGGGGTCGGCCATGTGGGTCAAAGGGTTATTAGACCACCCTATTGGGTGTTGGCCCAGTCAGCATTATGTTAAGTGGTTAAGTTGAGGCCGACCTAGTTGAGTAAAGGTCAAGTCAAGTTAGTGTATAAATAGAGAGTGTGTCTCTCTCATTATACACATTCTATTCTCTCACTCACACTATGGAGAGTGGCACACTTGTGGAGGAGGAGGCTCTGCTGCTAGGAGAAGACTATCTCTTGTATTCTGGTTGTATCATTGCTCTATCTATCTCTGAGGAAGTTATTGGAGTTTTTTACCTTTATGGTTTTCCCCAAGTAAACTCTATGTCTCTTGTGTGCTTGCATTATTGTGTCCATGATTGATATGTTGTAGATTTGTTGTACATGTTGTTCTCTCAGTTAAGATCCTAGATCAGATTGAAGTAAATTCTGAAAATTTAACATGGTATCAGAGCTATCCTGAAAGAAGGCATGATATGGCATGAAGGTTGATATCCAAAAGGCTTGAATGACAAGAGAGGAGGAGAGAAAACATATATATCTACTATGAAATTCATATAAGGAACATAAATATGAAACAAATAAATGAAATATTCCATGAAAATACAAGAGAGAGTTGGATAAGAAGGATTCCATTAAGATGAACCGTTACATGCAATGAAGCCAATTTTGAGATCTCTCCTTCTCAATTCCAAATCTCTCCCTCTTTCCTTTTTATAAGGTGTCTTTTTTACAATGTCAACTTTGAATAACTAACTCCATTAATTACATGTCCATCATGTTCCCTTTTACACTTCACAAAATATGGCTTTATAACTTTTACATCCAAACTTAGACTATATACCCCCATAAGATTCAGATCACCCCCTCCCTATACCCCCTTGCATACCATCTCTCTCTCTCTCTCTCTCTCTCTCTCTCTCTCCATATTACTCTTGACCCAAATTCCTTTCTCTCCCTCTCTCGCTAAACCTACTCCCCCCAATCTCTCTCTCCCTCTCTCCAACCCCGCCTTTCCCTAACCCCTTCCCTCTCTATAATCCCAACGCCCCCTCTCTCTCAAATAACCCCATTTATGTCTATATCTTGAACCCTCCCTCTCTCTTAACCCCCTCAAATCACATCTCTCTCTCTCTCTCTCTCTCTCTCTCTCTCTCCAATCCCCCTCTCTATTCCTCTCCTCTAAAACCCCCCATCTCTCTCTCCCCCTCCCTCCCTCCTCTTCCCCTTGTCTCTCACTCTATCTTTATATCCCTAAAAACCCCCTTCTCTCTCTCAAACCTTTGAATCTCATATCTCTATATATCCAACCTAACTATCTCTTCCTCTTCACCCAAACCCCCTCTCTCCCCAACCCTCCTCCCATCTTTCTATCTCTCTCTCAGCCCCCATTTCTCTCCCTCGCTCCCTCCTATTCCCCTTGTTTATTTTTCTATATCTATATCCATAACCACCACCCATCTCTCTCTCGACACCCTGCATCTCATCTCTCTGTTTATCCAACCCGACTATCTCTTCCTCTCCACCCAAGCCCCCTCTCTCCCCAAACCTCCTCCCACCTCTCTCTCTCTCTCTCTCTCTCTCTCTCTCTCTCTCTCTCTCTCTCTATCTCTATCTCTCTCTATGATCTGGAAGAGGGGGATAAATAATGCATTATACCATTATAAACATTAAACTCTTCCAATTATCCAAGATCTCAACTCTGACCAGCACCTCACTGTTATGTGAATGCACTACTTTAACTAAGTTCATTTAATGATGCCTCTTATAACTTATGATTTCAATGTACTTTATGAAACATTCACCATGAAGATAATCAGATAATGAAAATGCATGCATAAACACACAAAACATTTGGTAATAGAGTTCGCCGGACTTCCTGGCTACATCTCTAGGCACACTTCAAACAACAAGACCACTCAATTAATATTCAATTGCCAAAATGTACAATAATAAATGACTTACAATAGGTGAATTGAAGACTTCCTTCAATTATGTAGCTCAAACGTAGGAACAAAGGTAAAAAATGGATTCCTCTTGAAAAACTGTGAAACCTAAGTATAAACTTGACCACTTTCTAGTTTAGAGACCATAGATCCCCTGTATCACACAAAACAAGGCTATACTCAACATTGTACATATCCCACCTTGAGATTCGTACCAATCCTCTCATGAAGAGCTCACCCTAAACTCTCTTCAATAATTTCACTTTGAAATTCCATGAGAAAATAGTGAGGATGCATCTGCTTTTGTAGCCCCCAAAGGGCATCTTTTGGTGACAACCATGTATTAACTTCATAACAAAAACATTAATTACCATTCCTTCTCATAATCCATGTTGTTGGTATGTTGGTTAAAGTTTTTGAATTATCCCCTGGAATTATCCCCCATAGATCAGGGTTCAAATCCCATATTAGGAATATACATTGGTTTGGTTTGTTGGTTTATTATATATAGTCAATACCATAACAATAACCATATAATGAATAAACAAACCATATAATAATAACCAACAACCATATAAATATAAATCCAAATAAAAATTCATTGAACCATGGAGACCATAACCACTTGCACAGAAATCGAGGAGTCCATGTGGCAGCCATTCATTGGCCATTTCCATTTCATCACTGCCTAGTCATGTTCCACATCATCTGCCTAGTCATCTTTCTAGCTATTTCAACTACCAGGTGTGAAGTTTTCATTGGTCCACCTATACCTGTAGGTGCTTCCACATTAGCATGCGATGTGGCATTTTTTTATTAGTCCATTTGGACCCCCAAAAATGCCAAATCCAGGTGACACATGGCACCCTTTGGTGCTACCATGTGTCACTTTATGACGTTAGCACTATATGGAGGATACCACATGGCACTCTATGGGGGTACCACGTGGCACCTTTGCAACCCTTTTTTCTCATGTTTCTCAAAAACTTTAGATTGTGATATCTCCCTCATCCGACATTTGTTTGAGGCGATTCTCACACCATTGGAAAGATCTCACCGATCTATATGAAATGGTGTTATCATTTTTAGAAATTGAGCACTTTGATTTCTAAGCGTCTTCAGATCCTCTTGGATCATTCCTCCACACTGGGAAGCTTTTGGAACTCCGCACTTGGCTTGAATCCACCCATCTTTTGTGGATCATGAACACCTGGTACATCACCACAAATTGTCCAAACATGATACAAACTGTAATCATACCGCTAACATTAATGTCCATTCCCTTATCCCTACAGTCTCCTACATTCATGGTTACACTGATCAACCAGAAACAACTACTTAGAAATATGATATAATACAGTAGTGCTAAAGGAAATGAATCAACAATATTTTTCATCTTTTGAACAAGTTTACTAGAAGCATTTACTACTTCCTATTGGAGATTTGGACCACAACCTTGAAGAATATACGATACATCTTGTTCGTTTACATGAAGAGGTTCATTTTTTTCCTTATCATCAAGACCATCTTCTGACTTAGGAGGTTAAATTAAGGATCTGGAACTAGAAAATGGTATACCTTTGACACCCACGACTGTAATCAATGCCTCATCCCCTGAATCTAATTCTAGATCATGTTGCACTGTCGCAGTAGTCTTTTACTTCCCCTTGTTCATGGAATTCTTTGGTAGCAACTCAGGATGTAATTTCTAGTACTTGTCCTTTTCATGTCCTTTCTTGCTGCAATGAGTACATTAAGGTTCTTTTTCCCTGTTGTAGCTTCCTTCTTCAATCGTGGCTCTGCAGAGACGTCCTCCATACCATACTTACCCTTGCTAGATTCAAGATGTGTAGCTTGTATTGAGACTTCATCTAGATTAGTTGGGTTAAACATTAAGAGGGTATGTCTCAAATAAGAATGCAAGCCACTGATATATTTAAGAAGGGTCTCTCTAGTATACAATGGAATCCCCAATGCTAGTGCTCTCTTTTTAAACTCTTGCGTGTAATATTGCACATTTTTCCCTTTCAATTGATTTAGATGTAGCCATTCTACAATTTCCATCTCAGTGTATTCTAAGGGATAAAATTGTTTTATTATTGCCTAAATGAATTCAACCCTAGAAAAGATGGTAGGATTGTTGATCCTCTAGGCGAAATTTCTCTAGGTGATCCTCTTCATCCATTAGGAGTCTAAGCATCTGATCTTGGAGGCTAGGATTGTTGGAAGGAGGTTATGATGTCAAAGCATCGGTCGTATCATCTCTCCCTTTGTACTTCTTACTATTACATTTAATACAAGTTCTTTGGCATAAAATTTGTTGTGTTAATGATGTTTACGATTAACTTCTTTGACTGTTGATCTAGATCAATTCACATCGATGTGCTTTTATTACTTGTTTGTTTCCAAATTTTTTGTCTGGTTTTGAAGATAAATATCTGAAGACCGGGACTTGGGATTTGGAGCAACAAGGAGAGACGAACTGCACACTTGAGGTAAGCCATCTCTTTCATTTGTCTTGCATTTCAATTGATGTTGGCAAGCGGTTCGATGAGGAAATGTCGCAGTACTGTCGACGCTGCGATACATTGGATGAGGGCGCGGAAGGAGTATTTTGTAGTAAAGTATACCGCAGTTGGAGGGTTTTGGGTCACTTGGACCACATGTTATGTAATGTTGAGTCAATTGTACCACGGTATGCGTGTTTTTGGGTCATTTGGACCGAGTTAGTTAGATATTGGGTCATTTGTCCATAGTGTTGGTTAGGAAGTCGTTTGTAAGTGGACAAACATTGTAATGGCAAAAGCCTATAAATAGATGAGAGTTGTAAGTGTTAGAGAGAGGGAGTTGGTGAGAGATAAGGAGATGTATGTGTATGGATATCTATGTTTTGCTTCTGGTATACGACTGCAAAAGCAATCTAATGATGATGTTTTGGTACGATCTTTGTGCAATGTTGTGATATATGAATGTTGTTATATTTTCTTGATGCAATGTCTGCTTACTGTTGTTGGGATGATAAATGTTGCGATTAAGTAATATGTTATAAATCCATGTCGAATGTTTAAAGTTTCTATTTAAATACTGCAATAGATCTAGTCTGTGTAGCCACAACTCTCCTCCTCCCTCGGCGGAAACATGGTTCCGTCTGCTCTTCCTGGATGCCTCAGGTGAGACCTCATCCACTCTACGGGTGTTGCTGGGCGGGCTCAAACCTGCCCGGGCTGGTGCCCAGGGAGACTGTGGTATGTGTCGACAGTGAGGCGAACCCTTGTCGATCGAGGTCGCGTTAGTCAACAAATGGTTCCGTTGCCGGGACCGTGTGCAGAGTGAAAGGAGGTCATGTTGTGGCACCCGACGAAGCCGGAGATACAGCGCTGGTTTGATCAGAAGTTGCAGGAGTTTGCTGAAGAAGAAAGCCGAAACACGCGACTGACAGTAGATCACTGGATGGGAAGGTATATCCACGACGGTCCACACGAATGGTTTTTCTGTGAATTCCTGGTCATTCTATACAAATGGTTGTCAAAGTTGACCTTCCAGAAGAGGAATTTCCAGGGTGGTGAGTCGACAGCTTGGACCCCAGAATTGATTCAAGAGCTGTAGGAAGTCGATACAAGGCATCGTGGGTTGTCAAAGTTTGGCTCGATAGCATCTTGGAGGGATATATCACTAAATTTGCGGTTGACACGCAGAAATCCTATAGTGAAGCTGAAAGATATTTCTTCCGCGGACCAAGGGGAATGTTTCTGCTGTCACTCCAACTATCGATTAAGATGCTAATCTGCGAGAAGGGTATATTGAAAATGCATCTTGATCAGTAAACAGCCTGGTGGGTGGAGGCCGTGGGTACCGCGACTGCTTGGGAACGATACATGGAATGGTAAGGGGTAGATGGGTGTAGACCATGAGGAGACTGTGAGTGAAGCCGAGGAAGAAAGTGGTCTTACAAGAGGAGGAGTGAGGTTTCGATAGGAAAAGAGGCAGAGGACAAGAGAAGGTCTTGCTGTGATTGGACCAAAAAACTGCGAAGGAAGACCACATGGGACAAAGCGACCTCACAGTACTGACAAGGACGACTAGGATAGAGGCAGGACCAATCCTTGGCACCAACGTACCCACACCTCCGCTCATTGACTCACAAACAACAAGAAATACCACTTCGACACCGCCAATTTCATCAATTCTACAGAAGTTAATTGGTAGTATCACAGGGAAAGGAGGAAGGAAGCCCAAAATGGCGGGCGATGATGCTAAGTTACTGTTGTTCCATGGAAGTGCGACAGACAACCCAGAACAATATTGGTTTTTGTGTGAAGCGGTCTGGACCATAAAATAGATCACTAATGTCGATGCTAAGAAAGGACAGTTAGCCACGACTCTGCGAGGTCGTGCATTAGATTGGTTCATGAAGTTTATTCTAGTCCCTATGGGAGCCCCAGAGAAGTCACTGGATAAGATTCGGGATGGGATAATTGCTGAATTTAGACAGCCCAAGTCTGAGGCTCAATATATTACTGAATTGAAGGAAATTAAGTAGTATCCCAATGAGACGGTATGGGATTTCGACCAGCGATTCAAGATGCTGATGGAAAAGGTTAGTTTTGATATGAGAGTTGTCCAACATAAAGAATGGTTCATTGCGGCACTGCTACCCCACATTCGACTGTCGCTGATGCAACAAAACATATCGACGCCTAGCGAAGCTCTAGAGATTGCAATGCGATTGGAGGAGATAATGCAGCCGGGATGTCGCAGATATAGACACAGCTCGCTAACCTGACTATACAGTTGCAAGATTTGAAGAAGAACAAGGAACATCGCGATGAAGTATGGTGTACGCGATGCCAAGGAGAAGGGAATACGAAGGACAATTGCCCGAATTTCCGTAATTATTTGGTGTCAGGTGCGCCAAACTCATTGAATGGCGGCAGTATGTCATGGTGTCGTGTTTGTCAGGTGTTTGGGCACAGTCACAATAATTGCCCATATATGTAGAAAATGGTCACAACCCCACGAAATCTTTATTGCACATTCTACAAGTCAGTGGGTCACGATGACAAGGATTTTCGTGCATATGGGTTCCTACAGGAGAGAATGTGTGATGCATTCTATGTCAAGGATGATCAGCGCGGTGTGCAACAAACACAACTGCAACCACAGGTAGCTCAGCCGCTACCGTAACCACAGATGTAGTTTGCACCATAGCAACCACAGCAGTTCATGCTGCAATATACTCCCATGCAGATGACTCCCCCATAGCCACAGTATGTACAGCAACTGTAGTATGCACCACAAGGGCAAGGGATACCACCAGCACCAATGCAGCAATAGTTTAACCAACCTCAATACTAATAGCAGGGTGGCTATCGAGGAGGATACAGGGGTGAACGCGGTGGCGGATTTGGTCGTGGAGGAGGAGGCCAAGGTAGTCATGGACCTGTTCAATATTACCACTGTGCAGTATGGGGGAATTATCAGCGCGACTACCCACTACTACAAAATCAGTGTACGTTCTGTTTTGGTAATGATCATACAGTTGAGAATTGTCCATAGTTGATTGCACGATGGCAGGCTAGGGACGCTCCACAGTTACAACATCAGGCCCAGTCATAGCAACCAGTATAGAATCAGGTACATCAACTAGTATAGAACCAGCCCCTGCGACCACCGCCGAACGCCAATCCAAATGTCAATCAACCGGGGAATCTGCAGTAGAACCAGACGCAGGGTGCAAATATTGCGACCACAAGATTCTTCGGTGGCTGTTGTCACTCGTGGAGGCAAGACGACTGGGGAAGATAGTTCGCGACCATTGATTTGGTTGGCTGGTTAGAAGCCAATACCTTTGGACATTGATACGGAGTGGGAGACATTCCTAGAGGCACGTCGCACTTTGGAGAAAGACCGCAGTAAGGATGTTGTTTGCGATATGCCACCTATCTTTGATACTACATCAGACATTGATCGGCTGCCACCACCGGGGACATTGCAAAAGTTTCTTGAAAGCTGTCTATTATTGGCCCGAGACCCGACTTCCCTAGTTGAGATTGAGGGATGGTTGCAGCGATTTTCGAAAGGACGGCAGGAGTCAGCAGTAAACTCCCTATAGCGATGGAAGACTGGCAAGGAGATGAGAATGAATATTCAGATTGGTAAATATGATGTTGACTCTGTTATTCTTGACCTTGGTTTAGATGTCAACATCTTAACCAAGCAGGCGTGGAGAAGATGGGGACTCCCCCATTGAGCTGGTCTCCTATGCAGCTCCGGTTGGCTAACCATGCGAAGGTAACACCCATTGGGTGAGTTCCGCGGCTCACGATCAATATTGAGGACATGAAGACTTATGATTACTTCGATGTCATTGAAGTGGTTGAGGGAGGAAGCTCTTATCTAGTGCTCTTGGGGATTGGATGGGTTAACGATAGTCGAGCTGTAATCAACTTCAAGAAGCACATGATGACCTTTGAGAATCGCGATTTCAGAGTCATCGCCCCGTTGGATCCGACTGAAGGATGCCAATACGTTGAGCCTATAAAAGATGATGATCCCACTAGATGGGACCATGCATTCAATATTTCTGAAGATTATATTCATCCTACAGCCAACGATGAGTTGGAGTGGCGTAGCGAGAGCTCTGTGTCTTTCGACTCTGATGATGCCTTAGAACATTGGCAGAACCGATTGCATGAGGTACCATTCCGAAATTTGGCTTAGTTATGCAATCCTTATGTCGTGTTGCGACATAAATGATCACATTGCCTATCTATGAGGGGTTTCCTGGCCTAACAATCTTTTTGACAGAATTTGAAGACCGCGTCTCAAAACCACAGCGATTGTTGGCATTGGAGGAAGCATTGAAGGCTGCTCCAACATGTTGGTGGGCGACACATAAGAAATTCATTAATGGTTGTTCACATTGTCAAAGATTGATGATGGTTCGGTTCGGCGATACTGAGGTTTATCATACTGGAAAGTATGATGGCCGGTCTAATCCCAGTGATCATCGATGGAATGCTAACGATTATGGGTAGCGCGACTCAGAGATGAGTGGGTCCATGCTTTTATCCATACTTTGGATGAGATGCCGTGCTCATGGTACACTGTAGCCGAGTTGCGCCGATACATTACAACATGGGGGGAGTTGACAGTCTGTTTCACTCATACGTTCACTTTTGCGGATGCCAACCCTGATGTCCATAATTCCTTATAGCTCATCCGTGACGTGGTACTTCAGGTTGTTCCGGCAGCCTACCCTGTGATAGTGTGATTCCTGAGTCGCATCAGGACAAAAAAAAAAAAAGAGAGTGTGTGTAGCAGGTTGTTTGGTGGCCGATGGCGCACCAACGGAAGAAGGAATGCGCAAGCAGGGAGGCTTGTGCTGCAAGTTTGAAGTAGTTGGAGACACATGGCAGCGTTATGACCAGGTCAAATCAGTAATAAATGCCAAAATGTTTAGACAGTTAATTAATGGTGCTGTTCGAGTGATGGGCATTAATGGCGGATCCGACCGATCGGTGGACAGGATCAACGTCAGATTTACGTCATTAATACAGGATTTGGTTGAGTTAGTACAGGATTTTGTGATGATTACAGACGATTTGGGGGTACGAGGCAGTGTTGTGACTATTGTCCCTCCAACATCTTGTGACCCTATGCCATCATCCCTATACATGATTGTGCCTGCCAGATTCATCCTGACGATGGTATGTTTTACACATGGCACGCTAGGCCGGTACGATAAAAAAGATGTGAGGAGATTGCTCACATGTCGGCACATGAGATCTTCAGTGGCAGCATGGTCGCCACCCACTACGTCAGTCGATGAGTTCACGCACGTAGATGCGAGGTAATGGGGCATCATTCCCACCATCGTGACCCGAGAATGGTCCGGATATAAGTAGCAGAGGCCGACGGTAGTTCATTACAAAGAAGTCTTTCTGAAATAGCGTGGTTATGTTGATAGATCAGTTTGCGAGTTGAGTTGTGAGTAATTCCAAGGAGGCTATGGAAATGCTTCACTTCATTTCTCGTGGCAGCACCCCAGGGGCCCTCCGAGCCCGAACGACGAGTGTCCCTGAGTGCCTTGATACGGCGGGTGCTTTTACACTGTGGTATGACTGAGCCAAGGGCCGGTCCAACATGTTTAAGTATGCAGTAGCTGTTCAAAGGATTGTGCTCTTCTTGACCAATGAGATGGTTGGGGCGGTAGCTCCCCGACCATAGAAGGAGCAGTTTGTCGGTGTGAAACAGATGTGCCAGAGTCATCTGCTAATTTCACACCTTGGTACTGTTCATCCTCTTTTCCTTCCCATCTGTACCATTCACAGAGAATCGAGGATGAGTTTGAGACGTACATGACAGCAAGTCGGGGGATCCCCACTTTTGGGTAAGACTTACAGAACAGCGAGACGCTGATCAGTGTAGCAAAAGGCACAGGACAACACCGCATGATCCAGACAGCAAGAATAGTTGCAACAACGTCGAACAACCATATGCAGACTTCAAAGTAAAGACCACGGCGTGTACTATGTCCAGCAGTTGACGTGGCTTGAGGGCAAGCCACAAGATTGTGTTTGGGGCCTGTTGGCAGGCAGTTCGATGAGGAAATGTTGCAGTACTGCCGATGCTGTGACACATCGGATGAGGGCGCAGAAGGAGTATTTTGTGTTAAAGTATATCGCAGTTGGAGGGTTTTGGGTCACTTATACCACATGTTATGTAATGTTGAGTCAATTGTACCGCGGTATGCGGGTTTTTGGGTCATTTGGACCAAGTCAGTTAGATATTGGGTCATTTGTCCATAGTGTCGGTTAGGAAGTCGTTTGTAAGTGGACAAAAATTGTAATGGAAGAAGCCTATAAATAGATGAGAGTTGTAAGTGTTAGAGAGAGGGAGATGGCGAGAGATAAGGATATGTATGTGTATGGAGATCTATGTTTTGCTTCTGGTATTTGACTGCAACAGTAATCTAATGATGATGTTTTGGTACGATCTTTGTGCAATGTTGCGATATATGAATGTTGTTATATTTTCTTGATGCAATGTCTGCTTATTGTTGCTGGGATGATAAATGCTGCGATTAAGTAATATGTTATAACTCCATGTCGAATGTTTAAAGTTTATGTTTAAGTACTGCAATAGAGCTAGTCTGTGTAGCCATAACTCTCCTCCTCCCTCAGCGGAAACATGGTTCTGTATGCTCTTCCTGGACGCCTTGGGTGAGACCTCATCCGCTCTGTGGGTGTTGCTGGGCGGGCTCAAACCTGCCCAGGCCGGTGCCCAGGGAGACTGCGGTATGTGTCGACAGTGAGGCGAACCCCTGTCGACCGAGGTCGCGTTGGTCAACAATTGATCTAGGAAATGTATTTGTGTGATGTATTTATTTGTTTTAGATTTGAACCATTCATACTAGGGAGATCTATTTGATTCCGCTCATACAGATTGTCCGTAAACAACAGTATTAAAAGATGATTTGGAATTTGCGATGTTGAGACCCTAATCCCCTAAGAGTACCATGGCTTGTTGTGTCTTTCACTCACCCTACCAACTAGTCCAAGCTTCACCCCATTAGATGAGCTTCATTTCTTTTATGTTGAGACAACCCTTGGCCTAATATCATCGTTGTGTTCAATTGTAAAGGTGAGTGAGGCATATTTGAGAGACTTGGAGAATCAACTATAGGTGAGATGAATGTGAGGAAATAATGAAAGTCTAGTGGCAAGTGACTTTGGGAGAAACACTAAAATCATAGATAAACTTGGGCAATGTAATGATTGGAGGAAGCAATGCTTGTGATCTGGCTGGTCTTGTTTCCTAATCTTTTACCCTAGCACCATGATTTCTCCATTCTTCAGTTTTTCACATTGTTATAACTAAGATTTGATGACCTGATATTTAACCTTTCTCTCGATACTTTTGTTGTTACTCTTCTTTTGAAAGAAAATCTGAAAAGAATCGGTTGTGTTGAGATTTAAGCCAAATCATTGGCATTGTTTTTGGTATGTTAATTTGCAACTAGTACCTTCTGTTGGTTTCTATTGTCTCCCTTTCCTTTGCCTTGTATTATGTTATTCCTTTGTTGCCCAAACTTGTAAGTCAAGCCTTCAGCATCAGTTAACTTGAAAGACCATTCAAAACTCATGACTTAATCTGTCGGGGTGTAAAGGATTAAGGCCTATGCAATGGTACCATTCAGGAAACATATATCATATTTGATTGACACCAAAGCAATTCATGTGAGCATCCTTACAAGTTAGTCGAAATTTTACAGTAGTATCCTTTTCGTGGAGGAACATTGACATAATTGAAAGAGATTACACGAGAATGATAGTTAGTAGGACTCTAGATGTCTTTTGGTCATTCTCTAGCGAGCTCCATTCACTACACACACTTAATTGGATAATCCTATGATGTTTTCAAGTGGTCAACCCGCTAGTAGAATCAGAGGAATGATAGTGCGCAACAAATCAAAATGCCTAAAAATACCATCCCATGCCCTTAAGGGGCTTAATGAACCTACTCCTCCATTTAATCATTGAAAAAGTAGAAAAGCTCTAAGATATCAAAGGAAATATGTATCTATATATGAAAACCAAAAGAGTAAAACGGGACAAGATCGTTTAGTCATAAAATGGGTTTAAGAGGAAATTTTGTTGAGGTTATGAATGCTTGTAGGCAGTAGAGCCATGCATGTGGTATAAGAGACGAGGAACAAAATTTAAGCACTAGCCTAACTTATAATAATTTATTTCTCTGTGGTGTTATGCCCAATGCAAAACACACTTTGGACTTAAGCTTGGTAAATAAAATCCATAATCTCGCTGCTAGAGAATAGCCATAAGATTATCTTAGGTCCACTTTCATTGATTCATATCTTATTGAACAATTGAATACCAGTCGAAGTGGGACCTATGAGTACATGAACTGTTTCAACCTTCTGAAGGGCTTATCTTTAACACTAGTCTAAATGAAGTCTTCCTGTCAGGATGTTTGTTGATTCCTTCTTGATGATCTTTATCAATCCTCATCATCTTCCCTAAATGAGTAATATGAACTATCCATCCAGTTTCTTTACCCTATATTGGCAGCTTGCTTTGATGTGACCGGTTGAAATGTCAGTTTCATGATAATGTACTATGCCCCTGAGCCTCCCATATGCAATCCCTAGCCATCACCTCCTAATCTTTGCTTCTAACCTTGCATTCCCAACAACACGGAAATAGTCGATACAGGATAAGCCACTCCATGCTGTGATCTATCAATTTCCCTAGGGATCAGTCACATATTTGGAGAGGTTGTTTATCGATCGTTGAGGCCTTGCATGAGGAAATCAACACACATCACAACTTTGTTCAAGTTGCGACCAGAGGCCCGTGAACCATAGGTTTGATGTTTGTAACTCAGTCGCAGCTGAATTTTCCTCAGATCAAGACTCTCTGTCAGCTCATATCATCTTTATGCAATGTTTATTGGCCAATGTTTGACTTAGAGCCATTTCTAAGAGCAACTTGATATTTCGACCACTCCTGAGCAAGGTACACTGGGTGATCAAGGGGCCTAGTTCGAGGATTAAAATATTTTAAACGATGATGTCTAATGTCAATCCATGCTAACAAATTGAAATTCTATATAACATTGATAGTGGGGAAGTTGAAAAAAGTAGTGCGCGACGCATTTGCAAGTACGAGGCCTCGGATTTCATTAAAAAATTCCTTATGTGTGTAATTTGGGGTCCTGTGAAAATGAACATTTTGATGGAGAACCTGGCCATTCTCGATGAGCTCGCTATCACGAATCTAGCGCAACTTGCGACATTCGATTCCGAGCCCCAAAAGTGCCAAAACTCCTTCAACGATGCACTGACGAACTCAAGAAAATCCCCTGAAACTGTTCAGCGAAATCAAAAAAATCCCCCAAAACTGTTTGGCATACTTAAAGAAAACCTCTGAAACATCGTCCAAAACTGACCAAATCTCACTAGCCAAAGCTGAACAAATTCTACAGAAATGGATCGGCCAAAATTGGCCCAGTTTGCACTGGAGTTGGGCAACTCATGGATAATAGTGGTCCAAATTAAAGAGGTCTTGCTAGTGTAGCAACCCAGACTTTAACTTCTCACCAAGTAAATTTTAGCATAAGTGGATCTGGTTTATCCATGGGGATAAGGAATAATCACTAGGGGGTTTATCATAAGAATGAAGATATTGTTAGAGTGTGACACTGATGCTTTTCAAAAATTTAGTGGGACAATTTGGCAGTTAGTCACTAATCTCCTCACAAACAATCAAAGCACTGATAACACTCACTTCTAGCACCAATAATATGATCATTACGAATTGATATGTGACCAAATTTTATGGTGTGATTGACAACATGGAATTAGAGTCGAGCTTATTAGGGAATGGAAAAGAAGTTCAAGGTAGTTCCCTTCGCACTAAACAACTGAAAGATATGCCTCAGAACACGTGACCTTGAGTGGTCCAGTTTTAATAAAAAAACATCATGACAGACACGAGACTAGGACTCTTGGTTGATTCTTTCATTACTAAAAACACATATTTATACAATGTTGAATTGATCTCAACCATTGATCTAGCTCACAGATCAAGGGATATGGTTGCCCCTTCTAGGCTCTTCTCCATAGTCTAGTCAACACTCTATTTATGACAATCTTATCTATATCAACTACTCAACTATCTAGATATTGACCTATTCTCTCAGGTCACCTATCTTGTCACCCGCTCAACAGGTCATTAGCTCAATCATACAACAAGTATGAGCTACATATTCCAACACTCCCCCTTAATGAATACTTGTTGTTTGTATCTTTAATTCTTGTGCTTGTGCTTGTTTTTTATGTCTTGGTCCTTATCTGGGTCATGTCCTCATATTTAGCTTGTTGGCTTCATATGGCTTGGATATAGTGTGTTGCTTCATTTTACTAGAGTCCCCTCATCATACATCACCTTGGGATATTGCAGCTTACCCCTAACCATTACAATTCTCTAGTGGTTTCGGCTTACCATGAACGTCACATACAAGTGGTTTTGGATGACCATAAACCTTGTACACAAGTGGTTTCAGATGACCACAAACCATCACACCAAATGGTTTTGGCTGACCATGAACATCACATACAAGTGGTTTCAGCTAACCATGAACCTCATGATGGGGAAACTAATACACACACTCACTTGGGATTTCTTCACTATGGGATCTATCCTCTAACTTTAAGCTTCTTTCTTTTGTACTTGCATAACATTGATCATTGATGTCCATATAAAAATCAATCCATCTATCAAGATACATGGGTGCCATCCGCTGTACTCGTCACTTCTCTAGAAATGCTTTTCACCTATGTGGTTCATCAACATGCTAAACTTTCTCTTGGTCCCAACCAAATCACAATCTCAGATCACTTCACACATTCCCCCTTAATCAAAGATTGAATTTCTCCGATCCACATGTCACCATGATCTTTACCAAATGGACCATAACCATGTGAACATTAAAGTACTTTTCTTTCAAAACAATATGATTCCATGACCAATACCACGAGACCATAACCAATGCCAACTTCAACCGTTGATGTGATAGACACTATGCACAAACCATAAACACTTAATGAAAGTAGTGAATGGACTATTGAAACTTCCCCTAATTGTGAGCCAGATCGCCTCTCTGACTTACAACCATGCACATGGATGGCTCCTCTATCAAACAGATATGCAAGAATCTTCCTTCAGTGGCACTTCTTCACAATAGATCTACGACATCTGTGTTTTGTGATTTCTCTCCACGGATCACAATGATTCCTTCGCTTCTCATCATGGCAGCAACGAATAGTGGTTTCTCTTCCGAGTGCTTTACTTCTACATAGGATGGAAACTTTCCACTTTGGGTTACTAGTTGTGTTCTATTAACTCTACTGTAATAGCTCTCCATGTAACCTTCGGCATGACTTCGGGTTTGGCTTCTGATTTGCAAGGGAACTAAAATGCACATATATTCTAGAGTATATCTTTAAGCAAAATTACAACATTACGCAAATTAACTTGACATTTATGGAGGGTCGTTCTCCAACACACTTCTCGAGCACCGAGAATTGCTCTTATCTCCTCTGCAACATGCAATTTTCCTTTCCAGTTTGCTGCAGGCCACTGTTGTTTCTTTCCAGCAAGCATGTGGACCACCAATCCTCCAAAGTAAGAGATTAGCATCCTTCTCTCTGAAAATATTGTGCCTCCATTATAACTCAAATCACCAGTAGCCTCCATATCCTTCAATGTGGCCTTCTCTGAACTTGGAAGATCTTCATCATTTTTGCTTACTTAGAAATGGGATACTATACTTCCACCTCCATCAAATTATCTTTATCTGAATTAGCAAGCCTATGGTCAATTTTTCTTTTCCTTGCTATGGTCACGAACCAAACTAAACACATGGCCCTCATTTTTGTGAAACCTGGGACTTCCTCCTTTACGGGCAACAATTCTTAATGCAGTAATAGGCAGGAAGCTCTCCAACGAGGATCCGAATAGTGATCTCTCCAATCAATAGCGTAAATAGACAAGATGATTTATTTTCAGGGAAAACGACGACTTTGCTAACTCAGTTCTCTTCTCTACCTTGCAGACTTCAACTATGCACTGGAAATGACCGCTCCAACTTCAATAACACGTTTCTTTAATGGTGGCAGCGATCAGAACTTCATGCCTTTCCCAATTTCCTTTATCTAGTGGCTTCTCGACTGGAAGCACCTCCTGCAATACACAACGATGTCACAACTGTCTCAGCATCCTTTGACCTTGTCTCTTCTCACAACAAACAGTGAATATCCCAGTAATTTGTGATGGCAAATTGGTTCAGCATATAAGCAGCGATTCCTTTTAACTTCACCAAACAGTGGCATTGCTTTCCAATACTAAACAACTTCACAGCACATTGGCTCTTATCTCAGGAATTACGGTCTCCTCTTATCTCTGGAATGGCAGCTCCAGTAGCTTCACAAAAGCTACCTCTCTTCCCTCCATGGCCTCTCTTCTCACAGGAGACTCAATGGACAACAGTTCAATGACAGTAGTGGCTTCCCTCCGCGTGGCTTCACTTCTGGTTTCTTCCCCTTGATGGAGATCAGAACACGGGTAGCGTATTACTCACACAGCGCCCTTTCAACTGCAACGGCCTGCCACAACATCTCTCACTTAGAACTAGGCAAGCGGCTTCACTATACAGGGAAACACCTTTAAACATGGCCAATCAATGTCTTAGAAACCTTCTCAACCTCCACAACTCCTACTCGTGCAGCCCAACTCAGGTCCTCTTACACACGCAATTTCTCAGAACAATAATGTATTCTCCCTTGTCCTATTCTCTACTCCTAGGATAAGTACTTACTAAATCTCTCTCATCTTCCTGGGTCATGTGAGGGAATCAAGCTCAGACCACCAGGCTCTGATACCATAATAAGAAACATCATGAGAGACATGCACATTGAGATTAAACTGAAGACTCTTGGTTGTTTCTTTCATTACTAAAAGCACATATTTATATAATGTTGAATTGATCTAGCTCACAGGTTGCCCCTTCCAGACTCTTCTCCATAGTCTAATCAACACCCTATTTATGACAATCTTATCAATATCAATTACTCAACTATCTAAATATTAATTTATTTTCTCAGGTCACCTATCTTGTCACGTACTCAACAGGTCATCAGCCCAATCATACAACACAACAAGTATGAGTTACATATTCCAACAAGTTTCAAGATAGACATGAAACTCATCAATGAATTGAAATATATATAAGCGGTTAAAATGAAGTATGGTAATACGGAAGTCAATCTTAGCCAATTAGTTTGAAATCGATTGACAAAAGCCAAATCCTCCAATGTTTATCGGTAAAACTCAAACTCAGTTTATTTCTCTGAAATCGTCGGCCTAAACTCATCTATTTCAACCAAAATACCTGCACAATCTGATCAAATTTCGCCGAAACAGGTCGGCCAACTCAAAGAAGTATCAGGCAAACTCAGAGTTCTCCTCCGAAACAGTATCGGGCAAACTCAGTTAATTTTGCCGATGTATCGGCCCAAATTGGAAAATCTCCCAGTAGGTAACAGTCGAGGAATTCCGATGTAGGGCATGCATCATTCCCTCACCTTCCTTTTTAAATGAGTTTTTGATGAGTTGTGAAGGTGTCGCAGATTGGATATGAACCTTTTTTTTAATGAGGGACACGTTAAGACTGATTTCAAAAGGGAAACACACACATATATAATAAAGGATCCACTTACTTAATTGGAGGAAGTAGATTAATGAAAGGGGATCATCCATTGAGGTTGCAAGTAAATATAGTTGGCTGCACTTTTAGTTTAAGTTAGATAGGATAGGACTCACTCTGGTTTAGTGTACTTTTATTTAATATTAAGAATATTTGTCTATTAGTTTTAAAATAGATAAAGTATGGGGAATAAAAGGCAAAGTATGGGCAATAAAAGGCAGAGATTTTAATGCAGGGATGGGGAGTTCAATAAATCTACAAGAGATAGGGTAGTCTTAGGATACCTTAAAGCTGAATTAATATATTATATTATTTTAGTAGTTTTAAAATGCATAAAGTATGGGGAATAAAAGGCAAAGTATGGGCAATAAAAGGCAGAGATTTTAATGCATGGATGGGGTAGTTCAATAAATCTAGAAGAGATAGGGTAGTCTTAGGATACCTTAAAGCTGAACTCATATATTATATTATTTCAGTTTTTCTTTTCTTATTGTTTATTTGTAGTTAAGCATTTTTTTAATTTTATTAACTTTATTTTGTTGTTCTTTTCTTTAATATAATTTCAAATAATTAGGATTGGTCTTAGACTAAGCTTGTTTGGTTTTTTTATATGTAATATTGTTTATTTTATTTTGAATTTGTTTTTGTTAAATAAAATTTCAAGATAATGTGATTAAGGTTAAACATTGGTTATTGTTATTTATATGAAAACATCAGGATACATTGAAGGAATGTGAAATTTCATGGTGAAGATTACAAGAAGATTTCAAGACATTCTTGGTGAAATTGATCTGAAGTTGTGAAGCAAAGGAAAGCATCAAGGATGTGTGACGACGCTGACACAACAAATGGTCGCTATTGTAATTTGACCATCTTTCGACCGATCAACCATTTTAAGTGTGCCATACGCTGTTGGGAAAGTATAAACAAGATATACACTGGAGAGGTCATGAGGATCACCTTTCGAATACTCCAAATAGCGCCAAGACAAAAGAATGAGAATGCCATTGATGACTAGAAGGATCAACTTGATTGAAGGCCTTTGATAGTGCCCACTCTTACAAGACACATGCGATTTCAACTCACATGGTCACCTACATGCACATGATGCACCCGTGATGACCACTGACTAAGAAAAATATGAAGATAACCCTCCCAAAATTCATGGCTATTGGTAAGACTACAAATTTTGTTGCGAACATGAGTAGTATCATGAAGGAGATCGAAATGCTATTGTAAGAGACACATTTTCACCATTGAATAGCAATGGTTGTAGGTTAACACAAAGAGAGGCACATATTTTCATGGCTAACAACAACACTTCCTTTGATGAATACATGCCACATCAAGACAAATTCCTCTAGGTGACAAAGCCACTTAAGGACAATTAGTAGAATATCAAAAATCAACCAAGGGTGGATTAACTCAATTTTGTAATAAATTTATTCAAATAATTCCAAAAGACTTGGAAGGCCAAAGGTCACCCATCCTTGACCTATATATTGTAATCTCATTCAATGAGATAAGGGATTTTTGCTCTGCAACTTTGGATGTACTATTGCTGAAACTGTGAATGAGGAGAAGCTTGGATAAGCTTTTGCACAGGAATATTGTTGTTGTGTGGATGAATGCTTAGAACTATTTCATGCTCTTGTATGCACGGTTATGAAGTAAGATTGTTTCATATTTTGTGAATGGATTATTCCTACAGTTCTTTGTTCCTTATTTCATTGTTATTCCCGTTCTCTTGCTTCCTATGAGTAGTGAAACTAGAATGACGTAATTTGTATATGTTTATGCTACCATTCTAATGGTTGTTTTTATGCTTCTTAAAACAACTAACTGATTTCTAAATGTGTGTCTTCAACCATTGTTTCATTACCTACGCCTGTTACTTTCTCTCTCGGGATAGGTTAGGTTAGTTAGGAATAGCATTTATGTTAGATTAGCTTGCATTTCATCTTTTAATTTCAAAACCCTAAACGGTGGATCATGGCGCAACCAATGAAACCCAATAAGGAATGGTTGTTAGGCTATAATCCAGATGGGTTCCCTAATCCAAACAGTTTGAGGTATGATTGGGGATTCTTACCAAGGAGAACCCGTATTGTTGATCCCCGGGTCATTTCAACCTATCAACACATTTGGAAATTGATAAACTTTTTTTTTATAAAAACAGAATTTATATTCCAAATGTGGCATATTTTAGACGAATTGTTATGGATGAAATCCATAAAATGCCATGTTCTGGTCACCCAAGATACCAGAAAACAATTGCTACAACAAGGAAGCAATATTTTTGGCCGAGAATGAAAAAGAACATTGCTGATTATATTTCCAAGTGTATGAAATGTCTGCAAGTGAAGGTTGAACATTGACACCCAGCAGGTTTTTTGCAACCTTTTCCAATTCCAAAATGAAAATGGGAAGTGATTTCCATGGATTTTATTACAAGGTTCCAATGACAATGAGGAAACATGATTCAATCATGGTTTTGGTGGATAAACTATCAAAGGAAATACATTTATACATATTATATCCACGTATAAAACAAATGCCATTGCAAAGATTTTCATGAATGAAATTTTCAGGCTGCATGGGTTTCCTAAGGCAATAATTTCAGACAATGATACAAATTTCACCTCAAATTTTTGGAAAAGTATTTGTGTGGATTTGGGTACGCAGTTGAAATTTAGTATTGCCTACCATCTACAAACAAATGGGCAAATAGAAAGAGTAAATCAAGCGCTTGAAGACATGCTTCACTCGTATGTGATGGAAAAACCATCTAAGTGGGAAGATTATCTACATTTGGTAGAGTTTTAATATAACAATGGGAAACAAACATCATTGGGCATGAGTCCATTGGAAGCTTTGTATGGAAAAAAGTGTAGAAAACCCATTACTTGGGATAATTCAGTGAACGAAATTGCGCAGAATTGTGCTTAGGACGTGATTGCTTAAGGAAATGAATTATTAGTTTTCTCTCTCTCTCATTTTTCATAAAAAATAAATTTCAGAACATATATAGTCTTCCATTATATTAATATTATGGGGATCATTTCTTTATAATTATCAATTATAAATTTTGTTGGACCAACATTATGGCTTTTAATATGTTTATTCAATGTATTTAATTATTGATATTCTTAATCATAAATTAAAACCAAATAAACTTTAAGAAAATGTTTTAATACACATCTTTTAGCCTTGTTACTATATATATATATATATATATATATATATATTGTGATTTATATTTTTCTTGCACCATTTATTATTTTATGGTGTTTTGCACCATAATAACTATTAGGTTTCCATATTGGGAAAATAGGAAAATTGGTTGAAACAAAGCCAAATACAAGAAGATGCACAAGCACAAAGGAAAGATGAATAGGCATGAATGCTCAATAATTCTTATTAGGTAATGTACACTTAAATACAAGGAGAATTGACCCTTGGGTTTCAAATTCCAAGAGGTCTCTTGGACTCCTCCATGACTTTTCATGTTCACCTAACTCTTACACTTCATTTCACATGAGTATACCTAACCATAAGGATTAGGTTCCCAATAATCCTCCCCTTAATCTGAAGTGGTGTATATGAGTCCAAGAGTAGAGAGTTGAATAAAAGGCTTGACAATCCAAAAATGCCAAGCAAGTTAACAGAAGCCGACTTCTCCTACTAAGTACAAGTGCTCTCTGAAGTGGTGGTTTTGGCTAACCATTAACCAAAGGGGGATAACAAAATTTTAAGTCTTCTACTACGATGGTAGCTTACCACAAACTCTCGATCTCAGCAATTGGAAAATCATGAACCATGAAGGTGGTTTAAGCATGACCATAAACTCTAGAACTTCGCTTAAAATATCAGAGGTTCCTCAAACATTCTGAAAGGCTAGCAGAAGTTGTCTATCTTCTACTAAATGAGTGCTTTAAAGTTGACCACAAAATATGGAACTTGGATCAAAGGCTCAGAGGTTCTTGGAACATTCCAAAGTGCTAGTAGAATATGATGTATGCTAATAAATGAATAGTCATGGATCTGGATTTGGCTCTAGATACAACTCTGAGTTTCGTAGTATCAAGGCTCTGGATCCGATGCAGGATTGCTTGTTCCTGTTTGCTTGTTCTCGCTCGCTTGTTTCTGACTGCTCATCATTCGTCCGTATCAATAAAAATGTGAGGAGAAGAAGATGTCTCAATTGCAAGATGTGTCAATACTAGTGAATGAACTCTCTGGCATGATTTATATATCTTCTTGGTTGTTGACGATCATTGCCAAGAAGCGATCCACCCGTAGTGAATCTTCTTTCTTATATGTTTCTTCAAAATGAAGCATATGTTTAAAAAATGGGTGTGCTTTCCACAATGCTTGCAAGGATGGAGATCAAAACATTGATACTTCATATGGCCAAATTGATCATAATGTTAGCATGTCGAACTATAAACTGATGTTGATGAATATGAACTCTCGTGGAGGAATCCAACACTCTAAAACTAGATGGGCTTGGAGAATTTGGGAATGTGAACTATCACTTCCTTGTTGTATCCAACACTGGTTTTGTGCTTATTATAGATGATCTCTTCCCATGGTCCGATGATGGGATTGGAAATAAGCAGAACTTTTGTATGCATAACTTCATATTCATTTTCTTTCGCTTCTGTACCGAGGCCACTTATTTGCTTATGTGATTATGCAGTGGCGTCATTTTGTGTAGGCTGTTGAACAAGATCATAGAGAGGATTGTTTTGAACATGAACAAGTTCAAAATGTTGATTTTCATCATGTTGGAGCTGCAACTCAAGTTGTAAAAAATCAAGAGTGTCTTGTGAATAGTTCACACAATTCCAAATGTGAGTGAACTTGGTCTTGTCGACCATGATAAATTGAAGCTCACTCAACTAATGGAGGGATTCTTGCAACTACGCCCTTTTACAAACATGACAAACTCAAACAAACTCAGCAGCTAAAACTCAAAACATAAAGGGGGTCGGTCTCAGCCGAAAGTGCACCCAAGTACAATGCAACTCAAGAATTTTCAAGTGAACTTACAAAAACATAGTTTGCAAGTTTCAAATGACAAGTGAACTTACAACAATTTATGAAGTTGAACTGATTCTCGTTGATGTGGAATGGAATTGATATGGTGTCATTCTCAACAAATTTCGAAATCTGAGATTTATGCACTTTATTTTGTACTTCTTTCTGCACTATATAATATGTTTATGCACTCACTATTTTCACATCACCTGTGCGCTTTTTCATTGAAAGAATATAGAATGCCGAATAATTTCTTTTTCTTTTTCAATAGTAAAATCATACATTTAAGAGATAGAAATAAAATTTTTGAGATGCCACCACATACTCTGTAAACCCTTTTACTTACTGTATAGGCATTCACTCCGACCCATATCAATTTCAGGCAACCACGATGTAATGGCACAAAGACAGGAACTAGTCACTCTTCAATTGCAACAAATCCACTTTCCAGTCCTTCAAACGAGAGAGGCAGCTCCACAGTGTCCAATCTACACCAATCACACGCAGCTCAAGGGATTTTCCATGCATAGGTAGCCTACGTTCCACAGAAAATTAGGGTTTTAAAGGAAGAAAGGGATGACAGAGGGAAGACTGAAAACTGGAGTTATGGTCAGGAATGCCATGTTTGGCACAAAAAACAAGGCAAGCTAAGAATATTCTATAGGCCCTACGAACAACCTCGCTCTGATACCACTGTAGGTGGCCCTATTGGGAAAATAGAAAAATTGGTTGAAACAAAGCCAAATACAAGAAGATGCACAAGCACAAAGGCAAGATAAAAAGGTGTGGATGCTCAATAATTTTAGTTAGGTAATATACACTTAAATACAATGAGAATTAACCTTTGGGTTTCATATTCCAAGAGGTCTCTTGGACTCCTCATGTCTTTTCATATTCACCTAACTCTTACTCTTCATTTGAGGTTAATATACCTAACCCAAAGGATTAGGTTCCCAACAATAACAATAATAATAATAATAATGGTGTTTTGCACCAGAAAGTCTCAATTTACGTTGGATTGTTTTGGTGTTTTGCACCTCAAAATCTCAATCTACCTAGGAATGCCACATATTCATTTAACACCAAAATCAATTTTTTTATTATATAAATGTCTATAATTTTATTATATTTGTTAAAAATATTATCAATAAGTATTGTACTTCAGTACTTATTTGTACTAGATTTTTTCATTACTTATATTTTCTTTATTAAATGGTATTGGATACTCATCCATATTCCTACTCAAATTATACCACTATAGTTAAAACATAACCTAAATTTGATAGATATGTAAAGTAGAAGAAGAAAACGGAAATGTCCATCTCCTGCCAGCTCCGAAGGAGCTCCAACGCCAACGCCTCGTCAATCTTCGACATTTTTTCCAAATTGAGGGACCAGAGGAATTGAGACCGTTTCATTATTTTTTATTATTAAAATGTCAAATATATGGTGAGAGTTGATCATTAAAAAAGCGCCCACTAGGAATTTGGCGAGGAATGATTGAAGACCACTTAACTAGTTTCATACCCATGAGCTGAGCTTATTAATTAATGCTAACATTCAATTCGATTCACGACTAGGGATATAAGTTTATAACTGCAAAATGTTAAAAACCAAAAATTCAATCAATCACATAGTGAAATCGACTAAAACCATCTGAATGAGCTTGTATTTATCTAGTTTATGAGATTGGAAGATTCTGAACGATCTGCATATTTCTCAGTCAAAAAAGTATTACAAACTTCAGATGCATAATTTAAACATCTTATTATTCCACACATACGCCACGGCCGTCAAAATTATAACTATTATTAAGATATAACAATGTTTCAGGTGCCTCCCAGGATCTTTCGGATTTGCTCCACCTCCTTCATACTCATGGCGAATGATTTAGCGAGGACTTCCTGGGGAATGCCTGGATTGGAGGCCGCGAAAGTGGACGACGGGACGTTCAAAAATCCGGGATTTTGACTGTTGAATGCGACCAACATAGATGCAGTCTTTCCTCCTACGTTTTGAATGTAGTGACCAGTTCCCTTGGGCATCACGAACACATCGCCAGCTTCGATGGTAGCAGAGAAGAGTCTGTCGGTAGTAGAGTCGACGAAGCCAAGCGACACTGTCCTTCCGATTAGGTATATTATTTCACTTGCTCTCGGGTGGATATGAGGACTTACTATGGCTCCCACCTCCATTTCTATGCGAGTCAACGTTATTCCCAGCGTATTAGAGTCCCGGCATGGTCTGTGGATTTGTACCTACTGTGCTCACTCCTATGGGATTGGCTGATGGGTTCCCTGGCGTGCGCAGGGCAGATGTCATGAAGTGTTGAGGAGAAGCTTCATTGGAATTCAGGCAGGCCAACCCGTTCATAAAAACAGAAGCTGACTTGGTGTCTGCCACGCAGAAATCCCACTACGCCTCTGGATCTCGGCTGATTCTCTCCGTTGCGGCCATAAGAAGAACGAAGAGGAAGAGGACGCCAACAGTGGCTCTGCCACGGGAGGAGATGAATAGAGGTAAGGCCATTGTAACTAACGAGCTCAAGGACTATTGCCGAAATGGAGTGACATCTACTACGTGTGTGGAGGTGTATATATAGATATCTGAGAGTGTAACTAACTAACGTCTCCCGAACGCAATGTGTAGATGAGTGTTGAACACCTTAGAAAGATCTAGCTAGCAAGAGAGAACACACAGCTTGCAAACACAGAAAAATAGTGAAAACCAGAAAATGAATGAAGAAAGAATTCTCTTAACATATAAAAATGGTTGCAATACATGATATTACGTGAGTAGCTTCCATGAGGAAGCAAGCGCCCCATAGTGGTGGTGGTTTAGAGAGATCTAACATGAAGGAACTAAAGTTTCCACTAATCTAATAGTAAATACAAGTTACGTAGAAATGCCATGTAAGGCAAGTAAAGTAAAGTAGAATGTAGAAATAGATGTAAGATGTAAGATGTTTTACAAGAATTAATGTCGGGTATTTTATACCCTAAGTGGGAAGGGAGGTGACTTTTCAAGTCACCTCTTGAGTAATTAATTAATTACTTTAATTAACTTACTTAGTATTAAATGTTAATATTTATAACATTTATGTTTGTTACATTGCCTTTCTCTTAAGGGAAGCTTTGTCCTCAAAGCTGTATTGAAAACAATGTATTTGAACTGTCGTCTCGGGGTCCTTTCCTTTTTGTAATTTTGACTCTTGATGAAACGAGACGATACGGGTTACGGATTCCCAAGGAGAATTGTCGCATCGTATCTGTTGTGGTCCATCCTAGATCTATTTTTATCGGAGCTCTGAGATCATTTTGTGGGACGGGTCGTTTCAATTGTTGCTTAGAATATCGATCTTTTTGCCTATCAACATAATTCTTCTGTGAGTACTCGTTTTGACCCTGTCGTTGGTCAAAATGGCGATTATAATTGGGATGTCTATAAGGCGTATGTGTTGTTTGTTTTTCTTTCTTTTGAACTGCGGTGAGGACTGCCTTCACTTCCTCGACTTGATTTTTGGATGCATTTTCCTGCATTTGCGTTTCTTGGTTCTCCAGTAGATTTTTATGATTCTAAATCTTTTCGATTCTTTCATCTCGCAACTCTTTTTCAATTTTTAACTTCTTGATTTGATTCTCTAGTTCTTGATTACGATTATATAGACATTGATTTTCTTCTTGCTTTTCCAGTATTCTTCCTTCGAGGTCTTCACCGGAGTGTTCCCTCTTGCTACTGTTTTTCATTTTTTTTTATCTTTGTAATCAGTGTTTTGTTATGATTTCGTAATCGAAAAATCTCTTCCGTATTGCTTGATAACACCTTGTTGATTTTTGTCAGTTCCAACTTATGTGTTTTCTTACTGTCGTCATATTGTTGCTGGAGTTTTTCTTTTTGTTGTTGATGATGACGTAACTCTGTTTCTTGATTTTCTAACTTTTCATGTACTTGCGCCAATTCGTCTTCTTTGTCCATGATGACTTTGTTTAGAATACTAATTTCCTCTTCTAAGTCGACACTATTTCCATACAGATATTCTTTGACTTTGTTTGTTTTTTTTATATGGTCTTCAAGTTTTTGAATGATACCTTCCAGATGTGATATGTTCTCATCCTTATCCGATAAATTTTTTGTGAGGTTTTCTCTACAATCTTCCAATGATAGAATTCGTAATTCTGAGGTAGTAATCTGTTCTTTTTGAAAACCATTAATTCGTTCTTGATTGTTGAAGTGGAGTTGTAGAACACTATTATCTAGTTTGCACTTTTTTAGCTTGGTCGAAACTGCTCGTAACTGTGATTGCAGTTGTGAGTGACCTGGATCATCCCTCATAATAAAACGTTTATCACATATTGGACAGGATCGATCGTAATTTTTAAAAGTTGTCGGATATTGGAATTCCATTTCGCAATAAGGACACTTAGTCCAAAATTTGAATTTATATATGTTCTCCATAATTTCTTTAATATCTTCTGAGACTTGATTTATGTTCTTTTTAATATCTTCTTTGATTTTTGTCTTCCTTCCTTCGACAATAATTGGTCTTTTTTTCCCTTTTTATAAAATAATAATTGTATTTAATACAGTTATTAAATAATAATAATAATTATTTATAATAATAATATGATTTTTTTGGATGGGAGGCAAAATAGAGATTTTAAAAATGATTTATAATAATAATTATTATATATAATAACAATATTATTATAAAAAATTGAATTGGATAAATTATAATAATAAATATTATTATTATAAATTTATATGTCTAAGGTTGTGAAGAATAGAATTTTAATAAAACTAGAATAGTTTTATAAAACTGGAATGGTTTTATAAAACTATGTTTTTGTTTTTTTTAACTTTTCTTTTCTTACTTTCCCTTCTTTTTATTTTTTTATTTTTTTCTACTTTCATTTCTTTTACTCATTTCTTCTTTTTACTTCTTTTTTACGTCTTCTTTTTCTTTTTCTTTTTTTTTTATACTTTTTTTCTTTCTTTATTTGTTTATTTTCTTTTTACTTCTTTACTTCTTTGTTTCTTCTCTTCTTCTTCTTTTTTATTTTACTTTTTTCAAAAATAAAAATAAAAAATAAAAAATCTCAAGTACTTAGGGAAACCCTAGTTTTTAATGGAAAAAGTCCAAGATTCAGAGAATCTCCGAGATGATGGCTAATAGCTGGATCGGAAACGAAGCTTTGATACCACTTAAGGAACTAAAGTTCCCACTAATAGAATAGTAAATACAAATAACGTAGAAATGCCATGTAAGGCAAGTAATGTAAAGTAGAATGTAGAAATAGATGTAAGATGTAAGATGTTTTACAAGAATTAATGTCGTGTATTTTATACCCTAAGTGGGAAGGGAGGTGACTTTTTAAGTCACCTCTTGAGTAATTAATTAATTACCCTAATTAACCTACTTAATATTAAATGTTAATATTTATAGCATTTATGTTTTTTACATAACACATCCCATCAGTCACGGAGTGAAGGAAGCGCCCCATATTGGTGGTGGTCTAGAGAGATTTAATGCATCCCGTCAGTCACGGAGTGAGCTGGGTGATTTCCGTCAGTTACAGAGTGAACCACGGTTTAGTATCTGAGTGGTTCCCGTGAGTTACGGAGTGAACCAAGCTTAGTATCTCCAACACCCCCCTGAACACTACTATGAGGTAATAAAGAAAGGGTCTCAGCAACTAAGGCCATAATAGGTCACCCCCCCCCCCAAAAAAAAGCAAGTAATGAACACTGAAATAAAATGAGGAAAGAGGGAAAACCTCATGGGAAAAACCCCCCTCAAGATACAATGTAGCAAAAGAAGAAAAAGACAATTGCTAGGAAACTGTGTCCTTCACTCCAAGACGATCGCACAGAGAGTGGAACTTCTGCTCAGTGAAGGTCTTGGTGAAGATGTCGACAGTCTGTTCAGTTGAAGGACATAACTGCAAGTCGATGATCCCATCGTGTACCAAATTTATGATGTAGTGCATGTGGATCTCTATGTGCTTCGTCCGCTGCCTCTGTACTGGATCTCTGCAAAACTTTAGAGTGCTCTGGTTGTCACACCAGATGACAGTAGGCCGGTGGAACTCGATGCCCAACTCAGTGAGAAAATGTTGTAGCCACAAATCCTGAATGGTTATGTTGACTACCCCTCTATACTCGGCCTCGGCTAAAGATAAAGCAATAGCAGCTTGCTTCTTGCTCGACCAACAAATGGGCCTTGAACCTAGACTGAGTGAGTGCCTAGATGTGGACTTGCGATCAATGCTATCGCCAACCCAGTTAGAATCAATGAATCTAATGAGATCCAATGCAAAATCTGCTGCATAGTGAATCCCAAAGGTGATGGTTCCCTGTACGTATCGAAGGATCCACTTGGCAGCCTTCTAATGTAGCTCATGTGGTTCCTGCATGAACCGGGAGACTGCCCCAACTGCATACAAAAGGTCTGGTCTAGAGTGTGTAAGATACAACAAGCTCCCCACTAGCTGTCTGTACAGAGTGCTGTCAACCAATGCAGTGTCCCCGCCATCCTCAAGTTTGACCCTAGATAGGAAAGGAGTAGGTGTAGACTTGCAGTCTATCATATGGAATCTCTCTAGGAGATCTCGTGCATACTTGGCATGAGATAGTTTGATGCCTGAGGCATCTTGGCTGATTTCAAGACTAAGGAAGAAATGTAATGGACCCATGTCCGTCATCAAAAACCTGTCATGCAGAATCCTCTTGACTGTAGTAAGTGTTGAAGTCGAGCTTCCAGTGATCAACAAATCATCCATGTATAAGACTAGTAGCAAAAGTGAGTTAGTTGTCCTAAGCATGTATACATTCGGATCTGACTTACATCGTACAAGGTTTTGGGACAATCGGTAGGAGTCCATCTTGGCATACCATTCTCTCAAGGCCTGCTTGAGGCCGTAGAGAGACTTCTTCAGTTTGCAAACCAAGGATGAATCATGTATGAATCCTTGTGGCTACTCCATGTAGATCTCGTCAGAGAGATCACCGTGAAGAAATGCATTCTTCACATCCATCTGATGGACTTCCCACCTCCTGGATGTAGCAATGGTAAGTGCCAATTGAATGGAATCCATCTTTGCTACTGGAGCAAATGTCTCATCATAGTCTATCCCATGAACCTGCTGAAATCCTTTTGCAACTATCCTGGCTTTGTATTTGTTGATATGTCCGTCTGCTGCCTTCTTGGTCCTGTAGACCCATCTGCATCTGACAAGCTTCCTGTCTGAAGGAAGTGGAACCAAATCCCGAGTCTGGTTCTCGAGGAGAAAATTGTACTCCTCCTACATAGCAGCTTCCCAGAGGGGATTCCCTGTAGCCTCTGCATAGGCTTGCAGGTCTGAAGATAGAACCATGTAACAATGCATGGGCATAATTGGTTCAGTCGCCGTGAATGCTTGAGAAGGCTCCTCAAACTGGGACCTCATCCTCCTCGGATCCACTAGGTCCCCCACAAGGACGCCTGCATCCTGTGGGATGGTCTGTGCATATATCTCTCTTAAGCTCCTTGTTCTCTCAGGGGAGATAGGATGTGGATCAATGTATTCATGCTCATGTTCTTCCTTAGGTTCAGAACTCAAATCTGAATCATGATCTGAATGATTGGACTCATCATCACGGATGTTTGGTGCAAGTAGAGGAACAAAGGTCTCTGCATGTAACTCCAATGGTGCATGCAAGGGGATTTCCTCAAACTGGACACTTCGCTCAATAAAGAGCTTGTCTGTTGACGGATCAATGAACTTGTAACCCTTCACATCATCGGGATATCCCACGAAGATGCATGCGGTGCTCTAAGGATCTAATGCTTTCCTCTTTTCAAAGGGTATGCAAACCCATGCACGTGATCCAAATATTCGGAAGTGGGTGACTTCCGTTTTGCAACCGTTCCATGCCTCAAAAGGGGTTTGGTCCTTGACATATCTATGAGGAGATCTGTTCTGTATGTAGTTAGCACAATTAAGTGCCTCAGCCCATAGTTTGGAAGGAAGAGACCTTGCATGCAACATGCAAGAGGCCATCTCTTTGAGGGATCTGTTTTTCCGCTCAGCCACTCCGTTTTGCTGTGGAGTGAATGGTATTGTATGTTGCAACTGTATACCTGCCTCTGAACAAAGATGTTGAACATTCCTGTTCACATACTCCCCCCCATTGTCTATGCGGAGGATTTTGATCTTTCTCTTGGACTGATTCTTTGCAAGTGCTTTGAAGTCTTTGAGATGCTCAAAAACTTCAAATTTTTCCTGAGAAAATACACCCAAGTATATCGTGAGAAATCATCAATAAATGTAAGCACGTACCTCGCCTTGCTAATGGACGGATGAGGAAAGGGTCCCATTAGATCACTATGGACAAGCTCCAAAGGAGAGGAGGCCCTCCAAGCCTTCCCTTTTTCAAACTTTTCTTGAGGATGTTGGCCAAGAACACACCCTTGACAAACTCCTTTGGAAAAATGAATGTTGGGAAAGCCAATGACCATTCCCTGCTTGTGGAGTTGCTGCATGTATCTGAAATTAAGATGGCCAAATATTTCGTGCCATAACCTATTGCTATGATCAACATGCGTAAGTAATAAGGCATAATCTGGTTCAATGAATTCAGAAAAGGTGTACAACCTAGATCTATGATTTACCTCACCAGTGGCAACTTTAGAGTTACTTTGTATTCGAAGATATTCATAGCATTAGGAGTGAATTCAACTCTCTTTCCGATGCCAGAACGTGTAACCTGATAGATGGAGAGAAGATGCACTGAGAGTTTTGGAACATGAAGCACATTCTCAAAGCTACCATGATTGAGTTCAATTCTGCCTTGGCCGGTGATCTCGACAGAAGAATCATCCCCCATGAGTATAGGTGGACCATTGCATGCATCCAATGAAGAGAAAGATTCCTTTGTGGCAGCCATGTGATCAGATGCACTTGAATCTACAATCCAGGCATCGGGAGAGGAATTAATGGCAATCAAAGCATGGCTAGAGTTACCTTTCCCGGGAGCATGATCTCCAGGCTTCTTCTTGGTGCCCTCTGGAATGTGATCCCCAAGGTTTTGCTTCTGAAGTATTTGTGCCATCTGATCTATCTGCTTGTTCATGCAGGAGAATTCTGGATGGAATCCTCTTTGACAGTATGTGCATTTCTCCTCTTTCTTCCCCTTTTCACCTTTGGATCCGGAGGAATTGTTGAAAGGTTTGGTGTCCCCTTCCTTCTTTGGATTTGCATGTGCCTTTCCTTTCTCTTTGGATTTAGATCTCTGTTTTGGGTTATGACTGCCATCATGTAAAGCAAGAGCATGCACTTTGGAGCCCTTGATTTTTCCCATACTAATGAGCTTGTCTTGTTCTTGAGTCAAAGCTTCAATAAAAGCATCAAGGGTGGGCATCTTCTAGTTCTTACCAGAGGTGAGTCTCACTGAATGAAACGTGGAGACAAAAACATAGTATTTCGGTCCAAGCTTGGAGAGAATGGAGAGAACCATTCGTGTTTCCTCCTTAGATTTATCAACCCCGCAACCCTTGAGTTGCAGCAGCAAATACTTGTATCTTGTGAAGAAATCCTGTATATTATCGAAGCTTTGTGGATCCAAAGAGAGCAGCTCCACTTCGAGCATGTGACCTTTCATCTCATCTTGCTTGCCAAAGAGTCCTTTCATGGTGGTCCAGACTTCATCAGGAGTTTTGCAAGAAGAAATATGGAAAAGCAGCTCAGGGGAGATGTTCATGCAGAGGGCTCCGTAGGCCTCATCCATCCAATTGAGGTAATTTGACTTTTCTACGGCTGATGTAGGCTCAACCTCTGTGGCCATTGCAATCCTATACAATCCTCTGCACTGAAGAAAGATCTCCATCTTTGCTTCCCATGTAAAGTAATTGTATGGTGTAAGAATAGCTTCCTTTGGAAACTCCATTCTTCCGGTGATTTTCAATTTTCTATGCCTGCAAATAAAGAATGTTGGTGCGCCTTTGTCCTAGCAGCTCAGCTCTGATACCATGTAGATGAGTGTTGAACACTTGCACAGAAAGATCTAGCTAGCAAGAGAGAACACACAGCTTGCAAACGCAGAAAAATAGTGAAAACTAGAAAATGAATGAAGAAATAATTCTGTTAACATATAAAAATGGTTGCAATACATGATATACCCTAAGTAGCTCCGACTAGGAAGCGCGCCATAGTGGTGGTCTAGAGAGATCTAACACATCCCGTCAGTCACGGAGTGAACTGGGTGATTTCCGTCAATTACAGAGTGAACCACGGTTTAGTATCTGAGTGATTCCCGTCAGTTACGAAGTGAACCAAGCTTAGTATCTCCAACACAATGGTCAAAATAAATTTATGCTTCGATATGATGGGCAAAGCTTTCAAACTTTTACTTCTTTGACCGGGTCTCTTCGATAAGTTGAACGAACAATATATATTATTCTTATTTTGATTGAAATTTTTTAAAACATTTTAGAATCATAAATATTAGCTATGGAAATTGCATAATTTAGGTGTCATGGGAATATTGGAAGGTGCTGAATTTATTTATGAATTCAAAAACACAATTTAAACACGTAAAAATTTAAATTTTACCAAAAAAAATTACGGAATTTGAACCAAAATCCACCATAAAATCTAAAACTTAGAATAAATAAACTAATAAATCAAAATAATAAAATAAATGTTTGTTTTAAACTTAACCGTTATCTCCATTCGTTCCTTTGGAGGATTAAGGATTTAATGTAACTTTTTTAAACGTGGACGAATTCTTTTATTGCCTTAGTAGTCCGTGTCAAGTAAGAAGTATACTTTCATATTCATATGAAAGAAACTTACTTTTACTTTCCTTTTGATACACACTAATTACTTACTTTTACTTCTTTTTTATACACACTCATGAATGGAGCTTTAATTGTTCTACATTTTTATTATTATTTAATATAGCTTTCAAAACTTCGTTGGCTAATTATCCATCTTATCGATATATCATGAAGATTAAAGCGTTAATGAAAAGTATACTTCTTTGACATGGACATGGATTCATATAGTATAATTCATGTTTTAAAATTTATATCATCATCAAAGACAAGATGTGAGTGATTATATCATCATCGAAGATGCGCCGTTGAATGATTCTATTTGACATTTTCTTTGAGGCATATGATACTTAACAAATTACATCCCAAATTAAATCATGTTTCAGGTTATCCGTAAGATCGATAAGAGTTGTAAACTTTAACTTTTTTTAACTCCATCTCTTTAAGTGTCTAACATTTTTATTTCTTTAAAGTCGTATTCATTCTTCATTTAATTTTAACTTAAAAAATATATTTTTCAATTGTAAATTAACTTGCAAATGAAAAATCTCAATAAATTTTGATTTGCAAGTCAAATTATATGTAACAAATATTAATAAAACAAGAGCCGTATGTGGCAATGTCGCGGGAAAAAAAAATTGACTTTTGCTTTGGCACCTTGGTTGTTGCCAAAAGCTTTGCCATGCAATGTCTAGGCTTGGGTATTGGGACGGGGCAGGGCAAGATTACCATTGCTGCAAATTTTCATTATGCTTTCTATTCAATGGACCAAATAGCAAGGTCGATGACAATAGCAAGAAATAAATGAGAAAAGGAGCATGGGAAAACTTGGGTATGCATATTATGACTAGGGATTTTGGGCGTCAATTTTATGTCATGACATTAGGATGGTTGTGGTCCATGTTAAAGACAGTGGCAAGTATTGAGAAATTCATTGGTTGAGTGTGGAACTTCACATCCATGAACCAAATAGCAATGTTGATGAAAATAGCAAGAGATAAATGAGAAAATGAGTGTTAACAACAAAATTAACACCCTTAGTCAAGTGACCGAAGTAGCGCATTTTACCATGCACCCACAACAGGAAGACATGACACAAGTTCATGCAAAGATGAATCCTCTCTAAGCTAAGCATTAAAATGCATTAATGATGGTTAAAATCATTATAAATGGTGCAAAAAGCCTAAAAACTATGAAAAGTGGGTTTTCAAGATAAATTAATCTAAAATGGATTAACCCACACTCAAAAGAGAAACCTAAGGCACATTTTCCAAGGCTATATAAGAAAGACCTTGGGGCATGGTAAAGACACACAAAGGGAGAGCAAAAGAATGCTGGAAAGATTCTAAAGGAGGAGAAAGAGCTCAAATTCTTCAAAAGCAAGGGTGAAGGAAGGGAAGCTCATGTCAATGGAGGAAGGATGCATGTCTAATGTCATGGTAAGGATGTATTTCTCCATTGTTCTACTATGAATAGATTCAAGTTTCTGCCATTATGATGTTTAAATGTTGCTTGCATTGTGTGATTTAAATTGTTAAATGGCTGTAGATCTTAAATTTGCTTGTCTTAAATGGATGAATGAATCTAGATTAAAAATGACTTGTGATAATCTTTTCATAATGCTAACGTAGAGACTCACTAGCTCTTAGAATAATAGTCCAATTAGTGTAGACATGTCCCTACACTAAAGATTGTTATCAAGGAGCATGGAAGAATTTGGGTGTGTGTTTGAAGAGGGTGTTATTCATTTTCCCTCACTATCCAATTGGAATCAAAATCTTGTGAAATAATTGTTTAAAGGCTTATCTCTTATTATTGCATTGAGCATTTGGCTTCCTAGAAATGCTAGTCTATTTGAAAGTAGCAATATACCATTGCTAGATACAAGCTTGACATATAAGCCCATCCTTACAACAAACCTACCATGAATGTTATGTGAGATTTGGAGTGAAGACTGCACCAACAAACTCTAAAGGATTTGTCAAAAATAGCAATGGACTTGTTATTATTGTGCCGTCCCCTTTTCTTTCAATTCTTCATGGTGTAGGAAGAGAGGAAGATGATGGGAGAGATCCAAGAATAACAACAAAGTAAGATAACATGTAGTAGAATTGAATAAGAATCTTGAGAAGGCCAAAGCAAACACTACCCATAGTGTTGACACATACGATTCCCTGCTCTTTCAAGTATTATTAACAAATTGCAAGCCCATTCTTGGGTCATTAATAGAAAATTGGAAAATTTGGAAAATCAAAACTATGATATTTTTATTGATAACATTTCATACAATTAGGTTTCAAAAGACATCATGACCAAGTCTACTCAGTTAAAGAAACAAAGGGGCATGGACAAATTTCCCTTGAGCGCAATAAACAAAATCAAATAAATTCGTGCATGAAAGATATGAATGACATCAATGCTGTAGATTTAAAAATGGTTGTAACAATAGCTTCTTATTTCTCCAAAGAAAAAAATAAAATTTTCTATAAATAGGAGAACAAAAAAAATACATTTGCAAATTGCAAAGTGCAGAATATAACATGTCCTTGCATCATATTATATCCAACATAGCATGATAGAGAAAACCACTTACATACATAAGTACTTCTAACTAAGAAGCCACAGATGGCCATCAAATTTGGATGCCATAAACACAAGCTTTACTAAAAATATCAATACGCAACAAGTAACAAAATGTCTAGTAATATTAAAAAGGAAGATAGATTATATAGTCTCTTGGTTGCAAAGAACTACAAAAAAATAGTTCATAGTACCATTATGTTTTTTTGCAATTCAGAGCACCATTGCAATGTTTTTTTGAATTTGAAGACTGTAGAGGCAGCAACCAAAAGATCAACCAGAAACTTCCTCTAATATGAGAGCCATAGATTTCTTAGGTCGGAAGTCTATTCATTGGAGAAAATAAAAGATCCATTGTGATTCATCTTTGCTCAAGAGAGTGAAACTAGGTAGATAAACACATAACCAACGACATGTGATGGATCCTTATACCATTATACAAGTTTAGGAAAGGTTTAAAGACTATAGAGCCTAATGGCTTGTTGTTGACAAAAAAGATGAGCCAAAAGTGATCAAATTTGTCAGAGATAAGTTGTTTGCATAACTCAGTTCCGGTGGTATCTGAAACCCATCCTTGAGAGAAAGAAGTCTATTGTTTTCTGCTCGGGATATTTAGATGGGAACAAGGCAAGCAAGCCTGTGAATCCATGTTCCCATAGCCATAGTTTCCAATCCCATTGGATCAACCGAGCCTTCAGATATCCATGATTCAAATCTTTTTACATTAATTTGAATCTCTATATTTGAGAAATCTTTACCTTTTTCCTTCTCCAGTTGTTCAAGAAGAGTTCTCAATACTTTCTTACATGCCTGCTCATTACATTTTTTATCAGTGTCTTTGGTGCTTAATAGTACATTGAAATTTATATCTTCTTATCTTCGCTGAACAGAGCATGGCTGGTTGCAAACTTGTCAAAAATATGGTATTTATACTCCAATGGTGGGAAAGATCCAAAAATTCTTCTTTCTTCAGGCGCTTGAGCTACCTTTCCTTCTGCACTTTGTATTGTTTGCAATTGGACAACTTCCTTTGCTGAAACCGTTTTCAAGATGCAGGAATAAATGTTACGAGGAGCTGATGCACTGAAGAAAACAAGATGACTTTGTGACCCAAAATTCACAATCTTCACTTGAAGCTCTCCCAAATATTTGATTCTTTTTTTCAAGGGAATGGTCCTCAAGAGGCTCATGACATCAACACAGACATATCTATATCCACTGTGACAGAAGAATCGATAGCTTTTCCATCCACCTGTATCATGTCGTTGCTAGCTTCTATCACTTCATCATTGTTGTCTGACTTGCGGAAGACAAATAAAAAATGATCCATCCAGCGAAACAAGAGCTACTGAAACAGGTGAAGGAAGAATTAGAGGCCTGGGTTTCATCATCGACTACATATGGAGTTCCACCACCCGGACCTTGTTTGTGTCATCAATCAAGACCAATTCCCTTTTCCCTGGTATCAGATGCATCCATGTTAAGATTCCAATGCCAGAAAATTTATGGAGACCCACTTCTACCACAGTAGGATCCAGGTTGCAGAAAGATTCATCAAACCTATGTACTGCAACCTTACAGCTTAGCTTATCATATAAGGCTACAAATCGAGTGCATTCGTCCACAGACAATAAATCATAGCCCCTCCTGAATTTTCGTATAGGATTTATGCCATCTAAGCTTAAACCCAGGCGTGAGCAACTATAAACATACATGTAGGGATCAACCACAGTTTGAATGAATGCCAACAAGTGACCAGACTTGAGGACCACCACTTTTAGAATCCGTCCTACCTCTGGGTCGAAGGTGACCAACTCAAATTGATCAATACATGTTGGAGTGATCTGATACTCACTGTTTCAGTTTAACTCCTCCAAATCATTTTTCCTTGGCATCAGCTCAGAAATCCGAAGATACCATTGGATGAACATGGTTAAGAGAGACGGTGAAATTCCAGAACAAGCAAATGGAGCTTATGGAAATTCAAGGCCGAAAAATCAATCTGGGAGAAAGATGAAATAAACCCATTGACAAGACCACTGCTTGAATGCAAGGACATGAATATTTATAGTCTTGGAGTCCGAAGATGTGTGTATTGGAAGGAAAGGGACAATTTGACAACATCTACAATCAAACTTAAACAAACATGCAGAGCGAGTAAACCATTGGGCCACTGTAAAAACCTGTTGGTGTAAGTTTGTTGTTGACAGATGTGAGCACGAAAATCCCAGTTCCAATCTACGCATAGTGGCTCGAGCCTCAAAATATTTAGAATATTTGTCAAAAATATGAACTGAGCAATGCCCTATAACAGTCAAATCCAGTAGTAAAAACGAATTTGGGAGAATTCTGGGTATGTTTGAGCTTTTCTCAGCCCCCTAACAAAAAAATTCAGCCACATGCGGTAGGGGAAAGGGTTTCTGCGACCGGTGGATAAGTTACAAGAGCCGGATTTCAACTGGAGATTGGGATTTTCAAGCCGAAAAGGGATTTAATAAATGATTTCAAAAAATTGAGCAACTCCATAGATAATTTAATCGATGAAAACTTACTACTCGGTAGTCATGGAAATACAAAGAGTTTTACACGACAGATGACCGTATCTGCAGGGGAAAGGGTTTCATGATACATCACAGACAAGCATTGGTTGGAGGCGGGTCTCATGCGCATACCTGGATAATGCCCTGGCCACTGCAGCTGCTGGAACAACGTTGAACAACGAATCCGTCCATGTCGCAACAGATTTCAGCTACAGACACTCGTCCCCGCAGACCACTACCCACACCAGACAACAGAGAACGAAACCAACAAAAAAGAAAAACAAAATAACTGCCAAGCTCCTTTAAATAACAAACTCTCCAACACACCCAACACAAAATCGCATTAAACGCCATCCCTACTTAATAACTGCCCAAATGCTCAAAAACTGCATTTCGCTGAAAAACCCTTGTTACAGCTCTCGACGGAGAAAAATGAAGCTCTATGCTGCTTGATCCCGCCCTGCTATAGCCACCACAGATTTCTTCACACCCATCCGACGCCGAGCACTTAACCCCCTCCCATCGAACTCCCCAAATCCCAAATGCATTTGATGGTTGGTTCTAGTACCCTCCTCCTTTTGGTACTAGCAAGTACAGGTGCACGGACACGCGGCCATCAAAACTCCACACCAGACTACAAGGAGGGTACTCAATGCACAAATTGACAGACAGATGTCACCTGATTTTCCCGCTCCAAAAACCAAGGCAAAATATTCATTTAACCAACTTTGTAAATTAACAAATTATTTTTTTGAATCTTGCGCCATTGAACTAATATGTCCAAAATGGCCACAAGATGTTACAGACATAACAATACATGTTTTAAAGAAACTTGTCACACAAACTAATAAAGCCATAACTCTATCTCTTTAATGGTTTATGTAACATATATTTGCTTAAAAAAGCATTCATTCCTTAAATAATTTTTAAATAATATTTAATTATAAATTTAAAATAACGTTCATTCTTCATTGATGGTCTTTTAGTTTCACTTATATGTTATTATATGTTAAAAATTAGTTAAGGGTTTAATTGTTAAAAGTTAGAGTATAGCTTTAACATTAATTAGTTGAAATTCTATTTTTAGTTTAACAATTAAATTTTAATAATAACATTTTCTGAATCTTTAAAATTTAAAAATTAGAAATGTCAAATTTTATTAGTCTTTTTTATGACCATGAAATTTCTCCTTAAGTATCCTTTTACTTTTTTGAGTACGTCTCTTTGATGAGTTTAACACAATCTCTATAGTTTTACTTCCTTGTTAATACATAATATCTACTTGAATTGAACACTAAATTAAAAAAATATGGTCAAAATAAATTAATGTATCTACAAGATCGGTAACATGTCTAAATTTTCACTTGTTTCACTGTATTTTTTTTATTGTCCAAGTAACATTTATATTTGGAGTGGTCTATTTATTTTATCGATTGGATTTTTGGTGGAAAATTAATAAACTTTTTTGGGTAAAATTCAAATTTAGAAGATTTTAAATTATATATTTCAATGCAGAAATAAATTCAAAACTCCCAAATACCTTATAGCACTCAAAATATGTAATTTGTAAAACAAATATATGTGACTCTAAATTTTTTTTGAAGATTTCCAATTAAATCCAAACAAAACAAACTAATAATAAAACCATAAAATAAACTTAAACAAAACAAACTAATAGTAAAACCATAAAATAAACTTGTTAAAAAAAATGAATATTTAAAGTAGCATTCATTCTCCATTTAATTTTTAAAAATATACTTTTCATTTAAAAATTAAAATATTATTCGTATTTAACGCATACTAATAAAATGGTAAAAAATACTTAAATACTTCCTCTTGAACATGGAATAATAAAACAATATTAGCTATATCCATGGTGTTAGCTTACTACTAATACTCAGCTCAATACGTATAGTACAACCTAAAAAACTTGTGAGACAAACTAATAAAGCTATAAAATAAACTTGTCAAGGAAGGTGAGTGTTTAAAAGAGTTACTCTCATCTTGTCTATACATCATTGAAGGTAAGTACAAATGAAAAGTGTACTTCCTCTTCACAATTAGTGGAAAAAAATTGAGGTGAAAGTTAAAAAAAAACACCCATCTTATAGAAACATTAATTTATTTTGAAGGTATAGAAGATATATGAATTAAATTGCTTTCACTTTGCATCATTTTAATTTTATTTGATAAATGTTTCATATTTTCAAAAAACAATTTATTAAATTTAATTTTATCAAAATTATATTATATTTCACAAAATTTAAAATTTACTTATTCCATCTTTTATTTGTCAAATAGGTTATTCATGGTACATATATCCATGATAGTTGATTTTATTTGTAAAACTCAAAAAATAAAATAAAAAATATTTAATATAGATTTTTTTAAAAATGCCATGTGACAATTTTGACATGTAATTGTTGACTTTTGTTTTGAGTGTGTGTGTGAGGTAACTAGGGCAATTAACAACTAGGATGGGGTTGGTACTCGCATGACACAAGGTCTAGGGGTCCAATTCCATCCGCTACCACTATACCCCTAGGTGCAACCACTGAGCCCGCCACAATGGAGCATGGGTTATCTCGGGTTTGAACCAACAACCTCTTACAACGCTTACATGGGCTTTGCTGGCTGATCTACACCCAGACAATCCATATATATATATATATATATATATATATATATATATATATATATATATATGACATGAGTTCTAGGGGTCCAATCTAGTCCGCTACCACTATACCCCTAGGTGCAACCATTGAGCCCACCACAATGGAGCACAGGTTATCCGAGGTTTTAACCAACAACCTCTTACAATGATTACACGAGCTTTGTTGGCTGGTCTACACCCCAAAAGCCATCCATATATATATATATATATATATAGGTCGAATTAGAGTGGAAGAGTAACTCCCAAGGAAGAGGAAGAGGCATTGTGACACATGTAACTAGATTCCATGGCATCTATGACAAATATGACAAATTTAGACCTAATTGAAGACCTGTGACACATCTGACATATCAAGGATAAAAATAGCCACCAAGAGGGAGCATAGATGGAGTTATGGTCAACCAAGATTCCCAATTCGAATTGGGGGAAAGAGGAATGCAATGAAGAAGTGGACAAGTGTCTCATGAGAGAATCTATCACTAATTCGAGTTGAGTGAAGTCTCTTGGAGGGAATTCGACATCATGAATCCACATGAGGTTAATAAAATATGAGGATGAAAAAGGAGAGAATATTTTTTATCATTTTCATTTTGCACTCTTTGAGAGATTAGCTTGTCCATGCACGATGGATGTTCATCCTCCCTGCCATTGAACCAATTTCAAAGGTGAAAGATTCCTGCCCAATTTGGTTGGAGGAGAGGCCATTCATACCTATTATCAGAGCTTCATGAATGTTTTTGATGTATTTTTGAGTCCCCATATAGTTCGAGTTCATCTACCATTATTTTCTATGCTACTCCTTCTGTCAATCTTCTCTCAATGTCCATATTCTAATGTTGATGGCACACTCATAGTTGTGTATACTTTGTGGAGGATGATTTGTTGACTCCATGGTTATTTTATCTGATGTATATCACTATAATTATCTACATATTGGATCCATATCTCATAATACCATACCATTCATGTAATATTTCCAAGCACTTGATTCGAGCTAGTTTCCCCTCTATCTTCACATGAGGTTTTTGGAGTGATTTTGTATCTGTTTTACAACATAAATTTCTGACTTTTTATTTTATTTTTTGAGCTGTATATGATGTGATATTTATGACCAAAATATTATGTGCATACCCTTTAAGTTTTGTTTAAATATTGTGCAACAAATCTCATGTCCATTGTTAGCAATTTTCTCACAATTTCCATGTCTCACTATATGTTGCTTTAAGGGAGTTATATCAGACCCTAAAACTTGATTTAATGATGCATTTTGGTTTCCCTTGAGTCATTTTTCAAATCCAAGTCTCATCTCATAAAATAGGGAAGGTTGTACAGTGTTTGGGAAGCCTAAAAGTCCCTAGACTAGTGGGGTTTTTAACCGTCGAATTCACCTAGTATTTTCCCCCTTCCTTCATCCTTGAGAAATGAAAACCCTGAATGTTTAAAATGAATGCATAAGTGCATTGGATCTGAATTAGTATGTATTAGGACCTCCCAATCCACTCCATATAGAATTCGAAAGCATTTGGGTGGTTTTGGAGCAGTTTGGGTTTCACTAGTCCAAAGTTTGAGATTGGTCAAAATGGAGTAATTTTTCAAATTTGGGATACTACAGTGGTATCAGAGCATGGTTCTTGCACCTATGCATTAAGATCATCCATTGAAGAAGTAAATTTCAGCCATGTTTATTCAAATTTAGAGTATGAGGAGGACTATTCTTTCTATGGCTCAGAAGAAGATGATTTTGAGTTGTATAATGGTATCTATCTGGATGAGGAACCATCTTGCAATACCACTACCCATTTCAATTTTAGAGATGATGATGGTTACTATTGTGATAACTTGTACAATGAATATGTATACTAGGAGATCACACCACTAAGGAAATACCCTTTGAAGGAAGTATCATGGTGGAGGAAAACTTGCAAAACCCTGCCCCAACAATATCAAGCCTATAATGTTATAATGGAGTCATCCTCAGTAGTTCCTTTCGACTTTTCTGTGGATTCTTTGTTTGGATATAGGACCAAGAGTGAATATGTGGAGTTAGTGAAGAAATTCTATTCCCTTCTTGCAAAATACCTTGGAGAACAAATCATATATGTTTTAGTGAAAATGAGGGTCCAAATGAGGAGACCCATGAGCCACCTAGTTCTGTAGGTGGTGAAGTAAAAGTATCATTATGCGAAGAGTATCAAAAGTCACTCATAAGTGACTCTGAAAATGATGAAGAAACATTGCATGAGCATGAAGAAGATTCCATTGAAACTACTGAATATCATTTCGAGACACATTCTACTTTGGACATGGATCAAAGAGAATCTACAGATGGATGCTTGAACTATGAAGGAGTACCTACTGATGGGTGCTCACATCTCTATGTTGTTCGACTACACGTGATAATTCCAAAAGACCGAACACCTAGAGAAACCGCTCACACAAACATATCACATATCAGCACACTGATGTTTTCACATGGTTTAAACCCGTGGAAGGGAAACACTCCATGACCCCAGCCAAATAACTACTTGAGGCATTTTATTATGCAAAAGAAAGAAAGTTACAAATGAGATTCTCATAATCGATCAACTAGCAAGTGACCCTCCATGCTCTTCAAATAGATATCATGGACCAATCGGGTGTTAAGCCACATATCAAAGCTATTTATGATCTAAGAGAAGTTGAACCGTCAGATCACTCTGTGTCTATAACATATTGTGACCGTCGGATTAGATATTTACAAATGCATACTAAATAAATGTGAAATAAATACACTTTTCCTAACAAATATATTATAACAAGTTGATCTTAACTAACTCCTATGTGTCTAAAGATAGTAACATCCCCCATTAAGAACAGATTGGGATAGGATTGAAGGATTTACAAAAGTGACACTATTAGGAGAAGGAATGAGGCATTAGAGCCTATCCCCCCTTAATGACAAGTTCTTGAACTCCTAACATAGATCAAAGTTTAGAAAAATTCGCTTCTATAAGAGATTTGGTGAAAATGTCTGCAACTTTATCATCTGTAGGGAAAAACAACACTTCAAGAACGCGATCATGAATAAGATTTCTTATGAAGTGCATATGTAGATCAATGTATTTTCTACGTTGATGTTGAACCGGATCTTTGGCGAGCTTGATGTCACGTTTATTGTTGCACCAAAGTGGATTCGGATGTTGCTGCTAGAATCCAAACTCTGAAAGGATCCATTGAAGCCATAAATATTCTTGACTAGCGTTAACTGTTGCACAATACTCTGCTTTTGTTGAAGAGAGAGAAATATCTTGTTATTTCTTACAATCCCAAGTGACAGGTCCAAAACCAATATTGAAGGCATAACCTGCAATAGAATTCCGATCATCAGGATTTCCAACCCACTATGAATCAGTGGAATCAGTGAAACCTACCAACAAAGGAGTCCCCCCTGAACTTTAATGAATCCCAAAATGAATTGTACATCGAATATTTCGAAGTATTTTTTTTCTACTTTCCAATGAGTTTCATGGGGCATTTGCATATAGTGGGAACCATGACCAATGACAAAGGAAACATCAGGACAGGTATGAGTCAAGTATAAGAGACTACCAACAAGCTGACGATACATGGTGGCATCGACTTCGGGTGAAGTGCAAGTGGCGAAAAGTTTGACTCCAGACTAGAAGGGAGAGGGGGTTGGTTTACAATCTTCCATGTGAAAGCAACGAAGAAGGTCACAAGCATGCTTAGACTGAGAAAGAAATATTCCTTCTTTGGTTTGCAAGACTTGGAGGCCAAGAAAATAATGCAAATGTCCTAAGTCTTTCATTTCAAATTTTTGATTAAGACTGGATTTCACATGGGCTAAAAGCTTAGGGTCGCTACCAGTAAGAATAATATCATCAACATAAAGAAAAAGGATGATGAGATTGTTTCCTACTTTCTTGGTATAGACATTGGGATCAGAATGGCTCTAATACCATGCAAGGTTTTTCATTACACCAAAACCTGCAGATGTTGATGAACATTTGAAACCAAGCACAAGGTCTTATTACCAGGAGTGGCGATTAGTCCACATTTTTATATTCCTAGAGGTGCGACAGTTATACCATGTGGTTGTACTGATACTCCGATGTCCCCCCTCTGACGTAGCTCGAGGGGATTGAACTTGAGACCTCATCTCTAATACCATGTTCGACTACATAGGATAATTCCAAAATACCGAACACCTAGAGTAGGCGCTCACACAAACAAATCACAGATCAACACATCGATTTTTTCATGTGGTTTAAACCCTCGAAAGGGAAACAATCCACGACCCCAACCAAATAGCTACTTGAGCAAGTTTATTATGAAAAAGAAAGAAAGTTACAAATGAGCTTCTCATAATTGATCAACTAGAAAGTGACCCTCCATGCTCTTTAAATAGATATCATGGACCAATCGGGTATTAGGCCACAGATCAAAGGTAGTTATGATCTAAGATAAGTTGAACCATCGGATCACTCTATGTCTAGAACATATCGTGGCCGTCATATTAGATATTTACAAATGCATACTAAAGAAACACACTTTTCCTAACATATATATTATAACAAGTTGATCTTAACTAACTCCTAAGTGTCTAAATATCCTAGCATATGTTGGTGACATAGAGATCACTTTTGAATGTGTTCCTACAAGCCAAAGTTCCATTGACCATGGATATGAAGACCTTTAGCAGTTGAGGAAGAACAAAGATCAACTTCCCCATCACCACTTTACCTTCTTGAAGTTGGTCCAAGCAAGAAGGAAGAAGAAGAGGAGGTTCATTTGCAAGAACCTCATTTTCTTGCAGGGTCCTTGAAGATGGATGAAAAGAAGATTCAAGAGGCCTTGAAGACTCTCCATGACACTCAAGCATTGGTGTCAAATTCTTGTTGGAGAGATACTTCATTGGAGGAGCCATCCTTCCTTGAAGACATGGAGAAGCTTCAAAGAGCAATGCGCAACATCAAAGGTAATTTCATGTCTTTGCTTTTTGATAGAAACAATTTGGATGAGCTTAATGAATGGTTACATGAGGAATACTTGAAGAATAATGAGGATATTCACAGGATCAAAATTCAAAATGAGAAACTTCTTGAGAGGTTGAACGATACTTGTTCTTCCTCCTATGTTTCAAATTGTCATATGGTAGATTGCTTCGAGGATTCTCATGACATGATGGATCATTAGAAACATGGAAATTTGCATGTGCTTAATGTGTTTGAAGTTGAGCTTGATGAGAACCAAGCACTTGTTGTGGTGGAAGAGGAACTTGAGTTTCCTCTTGATGACGGTTATGCACTTTTTGAAGAAGTGCATAATTCCTCTACCTTGGAACCAACCTATGAGAAACGTTTCACACTTTTGAGGTAGGTGCATGATCCTATCCCTATGGAGCCTTCAGATGGTGAAACTTCTTCACTTTTTGATCATTTGGGTGAGTTGGTTCATTCTCCTACATCCTACACTTCCATATTTTGCAGCATTCATCCTAATGAAGTATGGGTGAAATGGTTCTTTCTGATGGTGCCACATGAGGAGTATGGAACTCCTATCTATCCTTTTGATGATGACATGAATAGAGCACCTTCTTCTTTACATTTTCAGTAGCATCCTTTGTTACCTTATGATGATACACATCTACATGGATGCACCTATGATGTTCACTTGAGTCACTTGAAGACATGATTTTCCTTGCTCCTTGCTTAGTTCATTTGAGGTTGGAGGAACTTCATCCAATACTTGGGTGAAGATATATATGATTGGAGCACATTCTTATTGGCAGCAACATCCTTTGTTATTTCTTGATGATACAAATATTCATGGGTGTATTGATGAAACTTCTTTGATCCACTTGAAGTCTCCTTGTTCTCTTTGATATTTACTTGTTTCAGATTTTGGTGGAGGTTCTTCATTCACTTCTTGGATGAAAGAACACATGGCTAATTATTTTGATGCATCTTAAATTCTTTTGGATCAGCATTATAGGACATGGGATCCTCACCTATGTCATTGGACAAGATTTGATATAATAATTGATGCTTGTGTGTATGGGTCACATGATGATCTACTTGCTTGGATGTACAAGAAATTTCATGATTCTTTGATGAGGCACCTTCCTTATGTACATTTGTATGATGTTGATATGTACTTTGATGATATACTCTTCTTGTTGATCATGATGTTTGGAAGGATGCAGACAAGGAAGTGGGATCTAGTCATTCTTTTTCCTAATGGTATGGGAGATTGAGTCACCACTTGGGAAGGTGATTGTAATCAGAGTAGTGTAGCAACAATCATGGTGGTTCCTCTCTAAAATTTTATTGGAATCTTGAAACTCAAAGTTTGTCAACTCAATGGAAACTTCAAAGAATTATACAATGAGCAAAAGGGTTGACAGTTCAAAAAAAGGTTTACAAAATATGAAAGAGATAAAGATTAATTGTGCAAATTTTGTTTTGATGGATTTAATTAATCTTTTGGTGTTTAGTGGTGATGTCACAAGATATATCAATAAAAAACAAATCCACCTCTCTTTACTTTTGGAAACACACAATCGTAGTACATGAGTGCCACTGCTCAAGGTTTTGGAAGGAAATTAGGTTCTTCAACATCCATGTTTTTAATTGCTTGAGGACAAGCAATATTGGGAGGGGAGGAATTTTCATGTCCCCAAATTTTATATTGGATCACAATGGCCTACGACACTTGGCCATGTTCATGACAGTTTGTCAAATTGGTGCCGCACATTCGTGGATGGCTGATGCAACGAAAGGTGGCGACTCAGGAAGAAGCACTGGAGATCACAATGAATTTGGAGCCTTCACCAATCGATGAAACGGGATTGGGCATGGATTGAATACAAGTGCAGCTGGAAAACTTGACGATCCAGCTACAAGACATGATGAAAGGAAAAGAGGCCCGCGAAGACATATGGTGCACTAGATGTAGGACATAAGGACATCACAAGGATCAATGCCCAAAATTCTGAGCATATTTTCAATGAGGTGCACCAAATCCCCTTAGTTATGTGTTGAGATATTGTAGCTTCTAAGAATATTATATTTGTACTTTATTATTCTGGAGATGTTTCAGTCCTCCGTGGAGACCCTATTGTATATCTGGATATGTTTATTCCTTCGAGAGAATGTGGTAACTTGGGTTATTAGAATTCCCTACTGGGGTTGGCCCAGAGTAAGTTGTATGGGGTGTTTAAGTACCCTAGTGGGGTTGTCCTAGTTAGCATTATGTTGAGTGGTTAAGTTGGGGCCGACCTAGTTAAGGTTAAAAGACAAGTGAAGTAGTGTATAAATAGAGGAGGTGTGTTCCTCATTTAACACACACTCACTTGTGAAACTCACATAGGAGAAGGAGAGATCTGCAAAGAAGGAGAAGGAGCTCATGTTTGGGGATTACATATTTGTATTTGCTGGTAATCTACATTGAGGAAGCTTTGCTGGGTTTTCTACCCCATGAGGGTTTCGCAGGATAAATTGTGTCTCTTGTGTTTATGTTGTGCTTGTTGTTCTTTCAATGATCTTGTATATGCTATTGTTGTGTAATTGAATTTAATACTGATGTTATCTATCTTAGCATATTGAATTTTAACATGGTATTAGAGCTATCCTGAAGGAAGGCAATGTATGGCACTTACAACACTTGTTTCACTTGCGACAATTTGAAAGTTAGGATTTTGTATGGAAAAACCTAGTCATCATGGAGCTTTCGCTATAAATCCATTTTGGCGAAGGTTTAGGATCTGAAACTTTTACAAGCTGAAGATAACAACCTCCTGTATCTTGTGTTCGAAGATCAGCCTCAGATTCACTGTACTTTGTGATTTATGATCCGTACAAGTTAGAGTTTTTGCCTCTTCCAGAATGCAGTCCTAAACAGGTGACCTAGGGAAAAGGGTCACATCTCGGGCTAGGAAGCTACAAATGAAATTTCGTCAAGAATGAAAGTTAGGGAACGGACTTTAGTTTCACAGTTCCGGGTTTTAGAGGCTGAAGTTGAAACAGTGACACGTGGCACTCTGTACAAGTTCGCTATGTTGTTTCATCGCATAAACAGGTCATGTTGCGACACTTGGAATATCTCTCTCTTAGAGAATCCATTGAAACTCATACCTATGGGGTTGGAAATATGACAAGTCAGGCTACCACAGGCCGAAGTTTCAGACTATGAAGATCCGAAATTGCATAGATACACTAGAAACAATAAGTCACATATGAAATGGCTCAACGGAGGAAATCTAAGAAGAGGAGGAAGAAGCTCTCACTTAGGGTTTTCAGTTTTTAGGTATGGAAGGACCTGATGCAAAGTTGGGAGACTCATAGGGAATCAATAAAGGAGGTTTAAATGGCACTGATATTTATCATCCTAGCACCATGAACCTATACAAGATGTTTTACAAGTAATATACCTTGGATGATTAGGGTTTTACCCCTATAGAGAAGACTACTCGTTAGGTATGACTTGAGAAGACATAGGTATGTTTTGAAATTTGATTCATGATTAATTTGATAATATGTTTGTATTCATGTTATTAAGTTTAGTACAATTATGATTGTTTGATAATGAATGCATGTGAGTGATAGAAGACATTCATTGATTGGGGTTATGACACTTATGATTGTACTAATGCACCTGTGGTGTTGTATGAGGATGATGTTGTCTGCTAACAAGATACAGGTACATCAAGAAAGACAAATCAAGTTCTATGACCATGATGACATGAATACAAAGACTCATCCATAGTCTTTGACCACATAGAATCTCTACTTACGAGTGTAGCTAGGGTTTTCACCCTAGCTTGTGCAAATAAGCACCTACTAAGGAGAAGGGACTCCTTAGTACCAGTTCAATAAACAATAATTAAAAGACAATACATCGAAATGGAAATTATTCTAAACATGTGCATGAAACATAAGAGACAAGAAATAATAAATGGTTTTCTTTGTATTAAAATTTTACCTCAAGTGTAGAGGTTGGTGAAGTTCTTGCAATGATCCAACAGGGTTGCTCCAAACTCCAACTTTGCTACTTCTCTTTCTCCAATGGTGGAAATGGGCCAAAAGGGGCTCTCAATGGTGAAAGTAGCTCAAGGGTGAGCTAGGGTTTCAAGAGAGATTTTGGCAGAGTAAGGGTATACTTGATTGTGGATGTGAAATGAGGGGTCTCCATCACCTATTTATAGGTTTTTGGTGGTGGAGTGCTGGCCCATGGTTTTGGGAACCATATGGTTTAGGTCAGCTGTATAGGGTTTTTTCCTCCTTTTTCCTCTTTTCCCTCCTTTTGTTTTATATTTTTTATTCCCTTTTTAGAGGGTTTTTGCTATTTTGGAGGAATTTTGGATAATTTTGGGGGGAAAAGGGGTTTTTTAGCCTTTTTGAGGCTTTTTTTATGGTTTTGTGGCCTTTTGGAGGCTTTTTAGGCCTTTTGGGGGCTTTTTTAATGGGATTTTAGGGTTCTGAAGGTAAATATGGTAGGAAATATGGACAAATGAGTCATGTGATGGGTAGATGAGGTAGTGAGCACTTTTTGGGTGTTAACAACGAGGTATGTATGACTTTGTTCTACTATGCTTAACTTATGAGACATGCAGGTTCTAGCACAAGGTATCTAAATCATTAAAGAGAACAAAGAAGATATTGTTTAGGTATGTTAAAACATAACCAAGCATGATAATACAGGTATATTTTCCTATATCAAGTTAGAATCCTACTTTGTGTTAGGATCTTAGGTAAGTATACCTGTGTATGAAATGATTATGACCATACATACTTAAGATTATTCAGAGTCATAATGTTTTGATAGTATTGAGACTATACTAATGAATGCATGATTATGTATGAGATCATGAGGATGACACTAGTGCACACTTGAGAATGCATAGTGGTCCGTGATGGATATAAGTTCAAAGACATATAATCATGATGCTATCATAAAGGGAAAATAGAGATCAAGCGGGAGGCAACCACGCAAACATAAAAGATAAGTATTTGAGTTGTTATTTGAATTACTGAATAGTCAATGATATTGCTCGTAATAGTTGTATGTATATTTGTATTCCTAGAATATATCATGCTGAATGTAAGCATTCATATAGCATTGAACAGTATACTACTAATATGCATATGATGGGCAAGTTGGACAAACATTCCATTGTTGCTTGTCTATAATGAAACCTCTTTGCTGACATGTTGAGAGCTGTGCAAGCTCTTGATAGTATGTTCTGGTAGAGATGGAAGGCATCTAGATAACCACTGTATGCATACAGGATATGTAAAAGTGTTGTTCCAAAGTATTGGTCAAGATAGTTGCATGACTATGTGAATCATATCAGTATGCATAATAGGTTATCATGTCAACATAATTTGATGATTATGAAGTATTACTAATCATGTGATTAAATTTGATTTGTAGAAAAGATCATGTGCTATGATCTACAGAAGAAGGATGATGAACACCTGTTCCAAAGAATGAGTGATGGATGTTCAACAAGAAGACTTACAAATCAAACATACAATAGAAGGCTCGTGGCTAGAAGATTCTCTTAGAAAGAGGAAGAGGATCATGACGAGATGTTTTCTCCAAGTGGATAGATAAGACCATTCTCTTAATGGTGTAATTGAAGAAGAAGTGTGAATCAAGAAAACTACTAGGAATCAATTGAAGAAAGCTCTGCACGGGTACCTAGGATCGATAGTCATTTGATGAGCTTAATAATCACCATGGGTGATGCAGATTTCAACCTTTGCTACAAGGTTGAAGATGGTTTCTATATACATATGACATTATTCTCTTAGATGGATGTATGAAGGAACTCACCACAGAGTTCGAATGATCTTGAGGCTCATATCAGTAGACCCATCTAATGGGAGATGGCACGAATAGATATGTAGAAGATCACTCAATGCAGAGTGTGAATGATGTTCAGTCACAGAGGGAGAATTGATAGCTTCTTGACAAGCTTGGGCTTTACCAAAAAGTAAAGTTGATCCTAACCTTTACCTTAAGGTTATGGATGATGAACATGTTATACTGTTGTTGTATGTGGATGATCTCTTTCTGACAAGGAATGAGAAACAAATGATGGAAAGCAAGAAGAATCTAGCTACAAAATTTGAGATGAAAGATCTTGGATTGATGCATTACTTCCTAGGTCTAGAAGTATGGTAAGGCCCAGAAGGAATCTTTGTCAACCAGAGAAAGTATGCTGTGGAAATCTTGAGAAGATTTGACATGTTGGAATGTACATCCATGATCACTCCCATGGATTCCAACTTGAAGTTGTTAGATGATGACTCATCAGAGTTAGTGGATGTGACTCTATACAGACATATTATTGGGTCATTGATGTATCTGACAAATGTCAGGCCAGATATATGCTTTGCTGTGAACAACTTGAGTCAGTATCTAGTGGAACCTAGGCGTGTTCACCTGATAGCTGCAAATGATGTGATGAGGTACCTAAAGGGTACGATAGACTTTGGTCTATGTTATCTTGGAGATCATGACTTCAAATTGTATGGCTACACAGATGCTGATTGGGAAGGAAGTGTATCAGACAGGAAAAGCACATCAAATGGATGTTATTGTCTGGGATCTACCATGATCTCGTCGTTTAGCGGGAAGCAGTCTAGTGTGGCTCTCAGCATAGCTGAAGCAGAATATATAGCTACTTGCTCTTCTAGTTATGAAGTGCTATGGCTCCGAAAATTGTTGTTTGACTTGGAGATGGACCCCACTGTGATCTTATGTGACAACCAGAGTTGAATCAAGATGAATGAGAATCCAGTGTTCCAGGATAAGTCAAAGCACATAGAGATATGATATTTCTATATATGGGATATGGTGCAGAAAGGAGCTATAAAGCGCGAGTATGTGAGCACTGACGAACAAGTTGTTGATGTATTGACCAAACCTATGTCTCGAGTAAAGTTTGAGTATTTTTGAGATAATCTTGGTGTAGTTCAGAAGGACCCTCCTCGAAAGGGGGAGTGACATGGTCGATGATGATGTGGATACTTGTATCGATGATGTGGATACCTGTATCGATGATGAGGATACCTGTATCGATGATGTGGATACTTGTATTGATGATGAGGATACTTGTATTGATGATGTGGATACCTGTGTCGATGATGAGGATACTTGTATCAATGATGAGGATACTTGTATTGATGATATAGATACTTGTATCGATGATGAGGACACTTGTGTCGATGATGAGGTTACTTGTTCCGACGATGAGGTCAATGATGGAGGTTACCGGTTCCGACGATGAGGTCGATGTATGGTCCTTAGACTTTGTCTAAGTGTACGAGGAGGGATTGTATCATCCTTAGACTTCGGTCCCTGAATTGATCCATAGACAGATGTCTTCGAGAAGTGGTCCCTAGTGGACGAGAGGGATTGTATCATCCATGGACTTCGGTCCCTGAATTGACTCGTAGACATATGTCTTCGAGAAGTGGTCCCAAATGGATGTGATAGGATTGCATCATCCCTGAACCTTTGGTTCAAAATGTACATGATAGGACTGCATTGTCCCTGGACAGTTAGTTCAAAATGTACGTGATAGGACTGCATCCTCCCTGAACTGTTAGTTCAAAACGTACGTGATAGGACTGCATCGTCCCTGAAAAGTTAGTTCAAAATGTACGTGATAGGACTGCATCATCCCTGAATAGTTAGTTCAAAATGTACATGATAAGATTGCATCGTCCCTGAACAGTTAGTTCAAAATGAACGTGATCTAGACTGCATCATCCATAGACATGAGAGGTGTCTTAAATTGATTAGGATTGATCATCCTGTAAGTAGGTCTGGACTGCATTGTCCATAGACATGAGATGTGTCTTAAATTGAGAGGGATTGATCATCCCGTAATTGGATCATGTGTATTGCAGAGTATGATGCTATGATGATATTGTTGATTGAGAGGATCCAAATGATGATACTGTTGATCGAGAGGATGCAGATGATGATACTGTTGATCGAGAGGATCCAGATGATGATACTATTGATCGAGAGGATCCAAATGATGATATTGTTGATCGAGAAGATCCAAATGACGATGTTGTTGATCGAGAAGATCCAGATGATGATTCTATTGGTCGAGAAGATCCAGATGATGATGCTGTTGATTGATAAGATCCAGATGATCGAGAAAATCTAGATGATGATGCTGTTGATCGAGAAGATCCAGATGATGATGTTTTCGATCGAGAATATCCAGATGATCGAGAAGATCCATATGATGATGCTGTTGATCGAGAAGATCCATATGATGATGTTGTTGATCAAGAAGATCCAGATGATGATGTTGTTGATCAAGAGATCCAAATTATGATTGTTGTAGCTGTTCGGATGTTGCAGAAGATGAAGACTCAATACTGAAGATGTTGATATTCCAGTATTGAATATTTGAAGATGTTCCAGTAACTGTTTGAGTTACTGTTGATGTTAAAGAAAGCTTCCAATTATTTATATATGTATCATGTATCATGTATCATGTAGTTGATGACTCCTTTCTCCTGCAGATGCTTTTTATAATATCCTTCTCATTAAGGGGGAGTGTTGAGATATTGTAACTTCTAAGAATATTATATGTTAGAACATTTTTCCACCTATGTACATTAATCATTTATTAATGATGATTAATTAGCCCAAGTGATTAATGATTACATCCCTAAGTTGATTAGCTACTAAATGGTCAATTATCATGAACTAGATGGCAAATGTGAACAAGTGCTGAGTCAAACCAGCTAAGTGGAGCGCTCCCCAGGGCAATTAATGCACTCAGCATGCCTAGATCGCCCTCCTCAGGTCATTTAATGCACTCAGCATGCTTCTCTTCTACCTAGGGCGCATTTGCTCTCTTTGTGGACAATCTTGCCTTGTTTTGTCACATTTTTGACAAATTTTAGACTCCAAACCTCTAGCCAACCAGTTTCTTCACATGTGTGAGGTCACATGGGCCTGTCCAGTCATTCCCAGCATTCACACTGCAGATTCGAACCAGTTTGGGATGGTTTGGGATATTTTGGTCAACCTAGGGGGGTTTGAGCTTTTTCTAAGCTAGATCAGTGTGAACACTCCAGATGGATTCGAATTCTTCCAGATTTGTATATATGGGTGTTCTTAACCTTTGTTAAGGTTGGACAGTTAATAATATTGACATTATTCACCAATTCATGTGTATTGTTCTTCATTCATTTAAATTTTTTATGCTAATTCTTGCAAATGTTGTGCAATCTTTCACCAGTGAGGAATCCACAGTAGCTAGATTCAACTGTGCTTGAGATTTTACATGGTATCAGAGCTCTTGGAGCTAGAATTCGAACCAGCAGACTGTTGTAGTGGATTGCCAGAAACAGTGGAGAAACCACATAATTCCTGAGGCCATTGCCTTGAGCTTACTGGAGAAATCTAGTGGCTCCTCTCAGGTGTGATGCTCTCCCGAATGCACCCACTATCCATACAGGGTTCGAATCTGTGAGTGTAGATCCCTCCAGAGTGATTTGAGAGTTGTTTGCAGGTATTGGAGTTCAGCATTGTCAGCAAGTGCGAATTGCAGCAGAGGAGAATGGAGCCATCTCACCCAAACGTGCTCACACCCCTTCAACTATTTCGATTGGAAGGCAGAAATGGTGATTTTGCTGAGATCCAAGGGTCTCTACAGAATCATGATGGGCACTGAGGTTGAGCCAAACTCAGCTGTGGAGAAATCCAAGTTTTTCAACAGAATGGATGAGGCATTTGGCCTCCTTTGTCTCAGCATTTCGAGAGACCTCCTGTTTCATGTAGAAAGTCTAGCAACTCCAAATGAAGTGTGGCTCAAGCTTGAGACACTGTTTGGAAAGACTGATGAGATGAGAGGCCACCAGCTCGAAAATGAGCTTGTCTCACTGAGCCCAGGGAATTTCGATTCCATCCAGGACTTCTTCACCAAGTTCAAGAACTTGGTCTTGCAGATCAGACAATGTGGCATAGAGAAGAAAGAAGAACAGTTGGTGTTGTCCATTCTCTCAAAATTGGGTTCAGAATACTCAGTTTTTGTGTCTTCCTTCAACTCCACAAGGCTCACAGTCAGAGGTTGGAAGATGCCATCCTTGGCTGACTTCATGGAGATGCTAACTCAAGAGCAAGACAAGATGGTCTTGATGGGCTCCATCAAACAAAAAGATCAAGTTCTTGCAGCTGGAGATTCGAAATGTGGAAGAAGCAAGCAAAAACCCAGGGTTTCGAAACCTCAAGAGAAGAAGAGAAAGGATGAGAGGCCCAAATCCTCTGAGGGGGTTTCGAATCCTGTCAAGAACAAGGGAAAGAAGGCTGAGAAGACGAAATGTAGCTACTGTCAAAGAGGTTTTCATCCAGAGAGCTCATGCATGAAGAAAACCATAGACACCATGACCCATCTCCTACAGAAAAATAACATTCCTCTTCCTGAAAGTTCCAAGAAGAAGGAGTGCGCTTCTGAAGACAAGGAGAGCTGCCATGCTTTGGTGGCTAGCTCATCTCATTCACCTTTGTTTATCATTGATTCAGGTGCCTCAAGGCACATGGCTTCCTCAAGAGACTCGTTTTCTGAACTTGCTCCCTACAGTGGCCTCTCAATTCGAATGGGAGATGACTCAGAAATCCCTGCTCATGGCATTGGGAAAATCTCTATGGAGAATGGCTTCTTCTCCAATGTGCTGTATGTACCAAATCTTGCAGCAAACTTGCTCTCTGTGTACCAAATGACACATACTGGAGCAGCAAAGAAGGTGGTCTTCACTCAGGATGAAGTGGAGATATCAGAAGTTTCCACCGGGAAAATTGTTGCAAAGGGTGTTGCAGACCATGACATGAAGATGTACATGTTCTCCCACTTCCTCGAATTTTCTTCACCAAGTGTGCTGCTGTCACATGGGAATGAGACCAGCAAGCTATGGCATCAAAGGTATGGGCACCTAAACTACAGATATCTTCAAGTTTTAAGCAAAGAAAATATGGTAGAAGGGCTGCCCCAAATCAGATTTTCGAGTGGAACATGCAAGGGTTGCATGATTGGGAAACATCCTGAAAGGAAGTATGACAAAGGGAAGGCTAGGAGGGCTGATCAACCTCTTGGGATAGTACATTATGATCTCATAGGACCACTCCCCACACCCTCCTATGGCTGCAGCAAATATGTGCTCACCTTCATCGATGACTACTCAAGGTACTGCTGGTTATTTTTCCTTAAGCAAAAATCTGAAGTCTTTGATTGTTTCAAGATTTTTAAGAGCATGGTTGAGAACTTCAGTGGGAAGGCCATGAAGATTTTGAGGACTGATAATGGTAGAGAGTATGTCAACAACAATTTGCAGCAGCTCTGTCAAGAGCATGGCATTCAGATGCAACACTCAGTGCCCTACACACCTCAGCAAAATGGTGTTGCAGAGCGCAAAAATAGAGCACTGAAAGAGATGGCAACTTGCATGTTGCAAGCAAGGGATTTGTCTCCTAAATTATGGGCTGAAGCTATGAATTGTGCAGCATATGTTCAGAACAGGGCACCACACAAAGCATTGCAAGGAATCACTCCATTTGAAGCTTGGATGGGCCACAAGCCAAATGTCTCACATTTCAGAATTTTTGGCTCAAGGGCTTGGGCCAGAATTCCACCGGAGAAGAGAAAGGCATTGCAGCCCCAAAGCAAGGAGTCAATCATGGTTGGGTATGCAGAGGATTCCAAGGGCTACAAGCTCTTTGATCCATCCACTCACAAAACTTTCATTGAAAGAAGTGTCAAATTCGAAGAGGAAGAATTTTTGCAAGCTAGTGAACAAGGTGATGGGGAATGCTCATTCCCTCGTCTTGATGATGAAGTAAGTAGTGATTCATTCTCTGATATTTCTGATTCTGATATTGCTGAAGATGATGTTGATATGGATTCTGAACATATCCCTCCTTCAAGGCCCAAGTGGGCAGAGAAAACAATTCAAAGTGCCGGAGAGCTAGTGGGAGATCCCCAAGATGCTAGGAAAACTAGATCTCAATTTCACAATTCCTTTGCATATAATAATTCTGATCTGAGTGAGGCCTGTTATTTGATGATTGGATCTGATCCAATGTCATATTCAGAAGCATGTACAGACCCAAGGTGGCAATCAGCCATGCAAGAGGAGATGAACTCACTCCATGAGAACAAAACTTGGGATTTGGTCCCTCTTCCTCCCAAGAGGAAACTAGTGCAATGCAAGTGGATTTATAGAACCAAAATTGGATCTGATTGCTCTGATATGAAGTATAAGGCCAGGTTGGTAGCTAAGGGTTACTCTCAGGTCCAAGGAGTGGACTATACAGAAACATTTGCACCGGTGGCAAAGATGGACTCCATAAGACTAGTTTTGGCAATTGGGGCTTCCAAGCGATGGGAGATTCATCACATGGATGTAAAAAGTGCCTTTCTTCATGGGGATCTGAATGAGGAGATTTATATGCAGCAGCCTGAAGGTTTTATTTCTGATCATACACTTGTTTGCAGGTTGAACAAATCACTCTATGGGCTCAAGCAAGCTCCTAGAGCATGGTATGCAAAAATGGACAATTTTCTGCTATCTTTGGGGTTTGAGAGGTGTAAGTCTGATCCAAATGTGTACATGCAGCATGTTAGTGATCTGATATTGATTATTGTACTGTATGTTGATGATCTTTTGATCACTGGTAGCTGCACCAAAGAACTTGACTCAGTTAAGAGAGCATTGCACAGTGCATTCTCCATGACCGATCTAGGATTGCTAAAACAATTTCTGGGTTTGGAGATTGATCAATCTGTGAATGGAATTTCTGTATGTCAGTCAAGGTATGCTTCAGATTTGCTGCAGAAATTTAATATGGCTGAATGTAAGTCTGCAAAATTTCCATTTCTTTCAGGAGTTAAGCTTACAGAATGGGGTTCTTCACCACTAGTTGACAGTTCGTTGTATAGACAACTAGTTGGGAGTTTGTTGTATCTTACACACTCTCGACCAGATTTGTCTTATGCTGTTGGGGCTGTTGCAAGGCACATGCAAGAGCCTCATGAGATCCATTGGAAGGCAGCCAAGAGGATCCTTCATTATGTTCAGGGTACTAAGTCTTTTGGTATCCATTATGCTGCTGGTTCATCCCTTGAACTAGTAGGATTTACAGATTCTGATTGGGCCGGTGATTGTATTGATCGGAAGTCAACTTCCGGTTATGTCTTTATGCTTGCACATGGACCTATATGCTGTTCAAGCAAGAAACAGAGCACTATTTCCTTATCTTCAGCTGAGGCCGAGTACAGGGGAGCAGTCAATGCAGCCACACAATGTGTTTGGTTGCAAGGTATTCTTGCAGAGTTCGGGATTGTCTTTGATTCACCCACTATTCTTTGGTGTGATAATCAAAGTACAATCAAGATTTCTACCGATCCAGTACAGAGGCAGAGGACCAAGCACATAGAGATACACATGCATTACATTCGGGGTTTGGTGCATGACCGGATCATAGCATTGCAGTATTGCCCATCCAGTGAGCAAACTGCTGATATCTTCACCAAGTGTTTTACCGAGAAGACCTTCACTCACCTTAGATCTTTGCTTGGGGTGAGTGATGCATGGTGATGATTGGTGTATTTTGATATATGCCACATGTCCATTTTAGAGGGGAGGTTTTATTTCCCATGTGGTTTTCCTCCTTACCTTGGTTACATGGACAAATAAATTTCATGATGTAAAAGGTGACTTGAGCCTAGTTGCCAAGGCCTTAATTTTTGATATTTCACTAAGTCTAGCTTAAGGGGGGGTGTTAGAACATTTTTCCACCTATGTACATTAATCATTTATTAATGATGATTAATTAGCCCAAGTGATTAATGATTACATCCCTAAGTTGATTAGCTACTAAATGGTCAATTATCATGAACTAGATGGCAAATGTGAACAAGTGCTGAGTCAAACCAGCTAAGTGGAGCGCTCCCCAGGGCAATTAATGCACTCAGCATGCCTAGAGCGCCCTCCTCAGGTCATTTAATGCACTCAGCATGCTTCTCTTCTACCTAGGGCGCATTTGCTCTCTTTGTGGACAATCTTGCCTTGTTTTGTCACATTTTTGACAAATTTTAGACTCCAAACCTCTAGCCAACCAGTTTCTTCACATGTGTGAGGTCACATGGGCCTGTCCAGTCATTCCCAGCATTCACACTGCAGATTCAAACCAGTTTGGGATGGTTTGGGATATTTTGGTCAACCTAGGGGGGTTTGAGCTTTTTCTAAGCTAGATCAGTGTGAACACTCCAGATGGATTCGAATTCTTCCAGATTTGTATATATGGGTGTTCTTAACCTTTGTTAAGGTTGGACAGTTAATAATATTGACATTATTCACCAATTCATGTGTATTGTTCTTCATTCATTTAAATTTTTTATGCTAATTCTTGCAAATGTTGTGCAATCTTTCACCAGTGAGGAATCCACAGTAGCTAGATTCAACTGTGCTTGAGATTTTACATTATATTTGTACTGTATTATTCTGGAGATGTTTCATTCCTCCGTGGCGACCCTATTGTATATCCAGAGATGTTTATTCCTCTGAGAGAATGTGGTAACTTGGGTTATTAGACTTCCCTAGTGGGTTCGGCCTAGTCAACATTATATTTAGTGGTTAAGTTGGGTCCGACCTAGTTAAGATTAAAAGATAAGTGAAGTAGTGTATAAATAGAGGAGGTGTGTTCCTCATTTAACACACAATCACTTGTGAAACTTGCATAGGAGAAGGAGAGATCTGCAAAGCAGGAGAAGGAGCTCATGTTTGGGGATTACATATTTGTATTTGCTGGTCATCTATATTGAGGAAGTTTGCTGGGTTTTCTACCCCACGAGGGTTTCCCTGGATAAATTGTGTCTCTTGTGTTTATGTTGTGCTTGTTGTTCTTTCAGCGATCCTGTATATGCTATTGTTGTGTAATTGAATGTAATACCGATGTTATCTATCTTAGCATATTGAATTTTAACATCAGGGAGGGTTTCCTTGGTGTCATGTCTATCACACGAGAGGACATCGACCAGAAGAATGTGTGTACCTACATAAAATGGTGTCGAAACTAGTGAACTTGTATTGCAAGTTCTATCAATCGGTTGGCCATGACGAGAAAGACTGCATAGATTATGACCTACTCCAAGAAAGGACTGTAGACACTTTCTTCATGAAAGGGGAGGAGAAACCACTGGTACAGTATCAACAACAGTATAATCAACCGCAACCGCATACAATGCACAACCGTAGTATGATCAGTCCTAGTATGGTTAGTCACAGTATGGCCAACCGACACATCCTCAACCGCAATTTCAACAACCGCAATACGGTCAACCGCCATATCCACATCCACAGTATGGTCAACCGCAGTAACCGCCATACGGGTCACTGTGAGGAGGATTTAGAGGGGGGTTCCGCGGCGGCCGAGGTACCGGTGCCAGCTGAGGAGGATCTATTGGACGAGGTCGAGGACCCATCATATGTTACAGTTGTGGTCAGCAGGGGCATTATTAGAGGGATTTCATGAATCCGACACAACAGTGCACTTATTGCAGCTCTATGGACCATGGTGTTGAAGATTGTCCTCAGCGCATTGCGAAGTGGAAAACTAAGAAGCTACCCCCACCTCCACAAAATCAGAATAAGAACTAGAATCCACCAGTGGTGCAGAAGATATCAGTAGAGGTGAGAAGTCAAAATGCAACTGTCAGAATAGTGACCCGAAGAGGAGCTGTGACAGGGGATGAAAAGTCACAGGGTAGTGTCCAACCGACAGCAAGGAAACAAGTCACATTTGATGTGGAAGTAGAAAGGGATATTTTTTTGAAATCGCAAGAGGAAATGAGGCAGCTGAGACAACCACCTCTTCACCAAAAGGAAGTTACGTACGACATGCCACCGATATTCGACACAACGAATTCGTAGAAAAAGGAGAACACCTTGCGAGATTTCCTGGAGAGTTTCTTGGAGCTGGAAAAAGATCAAAATGCATTAGCAAAGATATCCAACCTGCTACATCGACGGGAGGGTGCACGACAGGAGTGGATGGTCAATCGCATACATAAGAGAAATACAGGACGAGAGATGTGGATGTTTGCGCAAGATGGAGCGTTCGATGTCGACTCCATTATCTTGGACTTGGGGTCAGATGTAAACATCCTAACAAAACAGACCTGGGAAAAAATGGGGAAACCACAGTTGGATTGGTCCCCAGTGCAACTGTGACTAGCAAACCAAAGTAAAGTCACCTCAACTGGTCGACTATGCCAGGTCCCTATTGAGATTAAGGGACTCAAGACATACACAGATTTTGACGTGATCGAAATTGTGGAAAATACAAGCCCCTACCCAGTGCTTCTAGGGATGGACTTGGCGATGGAGAACCAGGATCTTATCAAATTCAAGAAGAGACCTATTTCGTTTGAGAACCGCGAGATAAGGGTAGTCGCACCTCTTGATCCTGTGAAAAGGCAGATGTATGTTGAACCAACAAGGGATGAATTCATCGAGGGATGGGACAATCTCTAGAACATTTCAGAAGATTACATCAACCCTACTGCAGATGGAGAATTAGGGTGACGCAGTAGCAGTTCAGCGTCATCAGATTTAGACTAAGCACTTGAAAATTGGTAGAACTGGCTGCATAAAGTGTCATTTAGGAGGTGTGCACGGATCACCCTGTCGATGTGAAGGGTAGCCATAAAAGAGTGTGAGCTTCCGACGTATGAGGCATTTCCCAATGTGGATACATTTCTCATTGAATTTGAAAAGAAAGTGACAGAACCACAATGGCTCTTGGCCTTGGAGGAAGCCTTGAAGGCTACACCAGCGCGATGGTGGGCTGCGCACAAGTCCACCATAACTAACTGGCCAGTATGTCGACACCTAATGCTGGTTAGGTTCGACGACACTGCAGGATACTGCGGAAGGAATTATGATGGAAGAGGAGATCAAAAGGAGCATTTGAATGAATACGAAAGAAAATGGGGACCACGAGCGAAACAAGAATGGGTCCATGCGTTTATTCACACATTGGATGAAGTATTGCAAAGTTGGTATATCGCAGCATAACTGCGACACAGAACAATATCATGGGGACAACTAACAATTGGATTTATCCAAATGTTCAGTTTCTCCGATGAAAACCCCTTCATCCATAACGCATTACAGGAGGTCCGAGAGAAAGTATTCGACGCAATTCCGACAGAGAAACCTATGGGACTTCAGTGGATGGTGACACCCCAAATGCTGATGGAATGTTACAACATAACAAGAGAACCAGATGATGAGGATGATCCGAGGGTTACGTATATCCCAGAGTCAAAAGGAAGTCGCAGCGTGGAGGCACCAGATATGCCATCCAACAAATTTCAGCAGCCGTTGCAAATCAAGAAGGTGAACATTGGGTCGGAAGAAAATCCCAAGTTCGCGAGCATCGAAGACTAATGGGATGACTCGACTGTTGCGAAGATGACAGACCTATTGCACGAGTTTCAGGAATTTTTTCCAACGAAATTCTCGGAGATTAAAATAATTTCAAGAGACCTAGGAGAGATGAAGATCCCATTGAAACCTGATGCGAAACTAGTGAAGCAGTGGCCTTATAGGCTGAATCCACAATACAAGGAAAGGGTGAAGGCTGATATTGAGAGAATACTGGAAGCAGGAATTATAGAACCAATAGAGTAATCAGAGTGGATCATCCCGATGGTGGTCCAAGATGAGAAAAACAATGAAGTCAGGATCTGTTTCGATTTAAGAAATCCAAATGAAGCATGGCTACACGATCCATTCCCTACACCATTTACGGATGAAGTATTGGAAGGAGTGGGTGGTCAGGAAATATACTCCTTCACAAATAGATTCTCCGACTACCACTAGATAAATATTGCAAAAGAGGATCAACATAAAACAACTTTCATCACCGAGTGGGGTTGCTTTCAATATACAGTGATGCCATTTGGACTGAAGAATGCACCAATAATGTTTTCAAGATTAATAGTTTCGGCATTCAAGGATTACATCCATAAATTTCTTGCAGTATACATGGATGATTGGACAGTGTATGGGTTGGTCAAGGATCACGTCGTGAATATGAGGTTGATGCTGGAATGATGTCGACAGCACTATATTTCACTGAACCTAAAGAAATGCATTTTCTACGCTCCGTTTGGGATTTTGTTGGGGCACATTGTTTGCAAGGAAGGAATGTTGGTCGACCCCCGCAAAGATAGCAATTATTGTCGATCTCCCACCGCCAACAACAGTCAAGAAATTAAGAGCGACGTTGGGACACATGAGATACTACAGGAAGTTTATCAGAGGGTATGCGGAAATCACGGCACTGATGGAAAAGTTGTTTAAGAAAGACGCCAAGTTTGAATGGAATGAAGAGTGCCAGAAGAGTTTGGAAATATTGAAAGCAAAGATGGTTGCAGCAACTATACTAGAATTTCCAGATTGGAGGAAGGAGTTCCATGTTCATGTTCATGCATCATCAGTCGCACTAGGATTCATCTTGGCCCATCTAGGAGAAGGCGCCATAGACCACCCGATAGCATTCGCAAGTAGAAAGTTGTCTACTACGGATAAGAATTATATGAACTCATAAAGGGAAGGGTTAGCGATGGTCTACACCTTACAGAAATTTCAATACTATCTCTTAGGGGGCCATTTTAAAATGTTCACCGATCATTCAACACTAAAATACTTGGTGAACAATCTTGTGTTGGGGGGGAAGATCTGTCGATGGATGTTACTCTTCCAAGAATTTGATTTTGAGATAATTGTAAAGCTTGGACGACTGAATGAAGGACCAGACCATCTGTCTCGGATAGAGTCTGGGGAAGAGCCAAGGAGCATTGATGAAGGATTGTCGGATGCTTAGTTGTTCAAGGTAGGAATGGTCGACGACCATTACTAAAAAATTATTCAATTTTTGGCAATAGGGGAGGCGTCGGAGGGATTCACTACCAACCAGAAGAAGCACCTAGTCGTCAGAGATGCAGATTTTCAACTAATTTTAGGGAAACTATATAAGATGGGACTGGATGAGATACTTCGACAATACGTCCTTCCACATGAACATGAAAGGATTTTAGTGGAATCTAATGATGGAATTGCAGGAGGACACTATGGAGGACATGCCACTACGAGAAAGATCCTCCGAGCAGGATTATGGTGGGCGACAATGCATGGAGATGCTGCGGACTACTCCAAAAGCTACAATGTATGTCAAAGCACAGGGAAGCCATCACGAAGGGATGAAATTCCATTAGTACCTCAATTGACACTACAGGATTTCGACAAGTGGGCAGTTGACTTCGTGGGACCCATCAATCCACCAGGAAAAAGAACAAGGTCGCGCTACATAATCACTGCGACATATTACTTGATGCGATGGGAAGAAGATGCACCAATAAAGGATTGCTCAGGTGTGATTGCAACAATATTCCTCTTCGAAAACTTAGTCACCAGGTTTGGGTTCCCAAAGATCCTAATGAGTGACTAGGGGACTCATTTTGTTAATCAAACGATTGCAGCGATGAAAGAGGAGTTTCAAATTCAACACAGGAAGATCACCCCATATCATCCGCAAGCAAACAGGACAATTGAGGCATTCAACAAAATATTGTAGCATGCACTCACGAAGTTATGATACAGAAATCGCAATGATTAGTACTTGCATATTCCAGCGATACTCTGGGTGTATCGCACAACGTGCAAGCAATTGATTGGATAGACCTCGTTCAAGTTCATCTACAGGCAGGAAGTCGTAATGCCGATGGAGTATATCGTCCCAAGTCTGCACATCGCAACAGCCACAGGAATGAGCGATGACAGAGCATTGGAGGAATGGTTGGCCTAGTTGGTGCACCTTGATGAGGATCGGTTCATCGCAGGATTTCATCAGAAGTTAGAGAAGGATTGACACGATCACCATGTTAAACCAAAGCACTTTCAGCGTGGAGACATGGTTCTGTTATACGACAGTAAGTTTGGAAAGCACCTAGGTAAGTTACAGATGCATTGGTTAGGTCCCTACATCATAAATTTTGTCATTGACGGAGGTGCGGTGCAACTACAAAGTTTAGATGGGGTATTTTTTCCCAAGCTGGTAAACGGGAATCGGTTGAAACCCTATCTCCATGAGCAAGCGCATAGCAGTTGAAGAACAGGGTGAAAAATAAAGCAATTATGACAAAAAGTGGGAGACATGGCCCGATGGGTCACTCGTCGACGCTTTACACGTTTAACATGCGGGATTCCACTCAGTGCATGATTACCGCAACTAAGCAACACCGGAATACAACAAAAGGGTACGATGACACACTTGAAGACAGATTCAGATGGCTATGGGAAATATTTCGCAAATGATTCAATAATCAGGCGTCAAGGACACTAGGAGAAAGCATAAATACAGGTGCATAGATTACCGAATGTAAGTTGAGTAAAGAGAGTTCGTAAGTCAGAAGAGGAGAATCAATAAGTTGCATGACGCGAGTCAGTAAGGCAGATGCAGAGAGTTAGTCAGTTGAGTGAGCAATCCCAAGGAAGCTGTGGAAAAGGGAAGTGAGATAGTTGCAATGGTGCATTTCATTTCCATCGGAAGCATTCCAGGTGCACTAAGGGAAAGGACAACCAGTGTCCTAGAAAAAAAAACAAAGAAAGTGGTGCAGATAATGGGGAGGAATGACGATGAAATCCCACTCAAGATGTCTAAGAGAGTAGTAGTAGTTAGAATAAATATGGTCCCTGTGATCACCAAAACACCAAGGGCAGCGGCACGTTGGCTCCAGCAGCAGACGGTCAAATGTGCGAAACATATGTGCCAGATTAGTTGGCCTATTTCCCAATTTGACGACGTCGATGAAATTTTCCCCAGACCAAAACATGCATGAAGAGCAAGAACAAGAGTAGAATGGATAGATGACGAAGGTTTTAAGAGACTAGAGGATGAGTTTGAGAAGTACATGATAGAGACCAAGAGATTGGAGGATGAGTTTGACAAGTACATGACATCGAGCTCCAGACAACAAGAACAGTTTCAAAAGTTTAGCATAGCGAAGGATGAGAACAACACCAGAGGTTTCCAACTGAGGTGGCTCGAGGGAGAGCCACACATTTGTGTTGGGGGCTTGTTGGCACTGGATTAGTCCGCATAAAGTGCGGAAGCCGACAGCTGTGAAGAAGGACCATCCGTAGAAGAAAGGGTCATTCGCGGAGAACGAGGAAGCGTAAGATTAGTTTAGGTTGTTATAAAGGGTCATTTGGACCATTTTGTAACCACCATAGTTGGCTATAAATTATAGTATTAATGTAATCCTAAGGGAATCCTCGAATCATTATCATTGTGATTATGCAATTCGATTATAATTTGCTATGTTTTCGCAGTTTTGTAAGGATCCACGAATGTTCTAAACTATTTCTGCGAGGGTTATACCGCAGGTTTTGATGAGTTAATGCATGAAGATGTTTGGATTTGTCCTTTTTCTCTGTTTATGTCGAATAATGGATGTTGTGTTATGATGTCTATTGTCTTTTCTGTAAGGTTTCATTGATGCGATCTCTAGTATTTCCCTGTTAACGCGAATGTCCATTATGTATTGAATATGCGAATGGTGAATACATGATTAATGCACGAATGATGAATGTATAAATGTATGCGAATTTGAATCTCTGGTTTTTGTTGCCGTAGAGTTGAAGTAGTTGCATGTCCTTTCCCCACTGCAGAAACTTGGTTCCTGCAGCCCCCTTAATCATCTCGGGTAAGACCTCACTCTCTTCGCGGGTGTTGCTGGAAAGGGTAGAACCTTTCTAGGCCGGTGCTTAAGGGTGTTTGGTTGGTATTTGTTGACAACAGTGCGAAGTGAACCCCTGTCGACATAATTGTATCAACATTCGTATAGTTTTTGGGAGGCCTAAGAGTCCCTAGACTAGTGGGGTTTTTAACCATCGAATTCACCTAGTATTTTTCTCCTTCCTTCCTCCTTGAGAAATGCAAACCATGAATGTTTCAAATGAATGCATAAGTGTCTCAGAGATGCATTAGTATGTATTAGGACATCCCAAGCCCCTCCATATAGAATTCGAAAGAATTTTGGTGCTTTTGGAGCATTTTGGGTTTCACTATTCCAAAGTTTGAGATTGGCCAAAATGGAGAAATTTTTTAAATTAGGATACTACAACAAACCAAGGGAATCTAAGCCATAAAATTATCTCGGGGATCACACCCAACTTGGAATGCACCAACCTCAACTTGAATTGGGTTTTTGGGTATTGCCTCACAACTAAGTCACCCCTAAAAGGAGTTGAACTCGGGTAGCCTTGCTAACGAGACCCACACCTTAACCAATTGAGCTAGCAGGAATTGACATATATATATATATATGTGATTTTTTTTTGTAATCCAGTAGAAAAGTGGATTTGAACTTGTTACCTTCCATTTACAACTCCTCATCTCATTTACTCATTAACTGTTGGATGATTATAACGTAGTTGGGACAATATCGTGCTCGCATGACACGGGGATGATTCTTTTCCACTACCACTATAGTTATGCATAGAGGTGTGGGAGGTATTAATTTTTTAACCATGAGATACCTCGACCCTCACTCGAAAAACATGCGTTATAGTTATGCACAGAGGTGTAGGCGGTTTTGGCGATCTAAATACAAGAATTTATGGTGGGGAAAGAAAAGTGGGGCATGTAAAAATCACTGTTATGGAGCAAGAAGATCCATGAAATATCATACATTTAATATATGATTATACAGTTATTATTCTGGGGTAAATGCGCCTATGAAGGGAGAAGAAATCTTATGTTATCATCATCTAATAAAAGTTTGGTCGAGGGGAAAGAAGACTGAACATGAGAGATGCAAATAGGATGAGACTTCACTATGAGGAAGAGATTATGTTTTCCTTTATATTCTATACCGATAACCAGGAGGAGCGCTAACTACAAGGTTTTTTATTCCAGATAAGTGATATTGTATTTTCTACTGTGTTGACAAATGTGGATAGTTGTTCTAAATGTCTTTCATTGCTTGTAATCGAAAGAAGAATGGAAATAGTGTTAATTGTTTTGATAAGGAATATGATGGGTGTGTTAATGTGTATTTGTAGATGCATTCATTCAATAATGGAATTTAGTCATTCATCTTGAGTACCTAATTGCATTCTTTCAATATTTTATCAAGGTCCTTGTTGATGTGTATTTAATACTCGGATGTAAGAAGAGAGGGGTGCGAGCTCACTCTCCAAGGTTGTTGCTTTTGGTGTGGTAATGGAAAATAAATTTTCTAGACGAAGGCATAATCTGTTAACTCCAATGTGTTTGATTTAAAGAATTACACAAAGGACGTCTCTCTCTCTGAGTCTAATCTATCTTGTGTGGACGACTGTGTATTGGATGCTTGATAGTATTTAGCTGAACATAGCTATCATTTAGGCTTTGTTGTGAAAGAGCGGCCTTCGAAGGTGCAGCCCTAATACTTCTTTTTAATGTGGATGAACTGTGTATGTTGATTGTTAGAATTCTTGGCTTGGCATCTCATGTGCAAAGCCACACTTTTTATTTGGTACAGAGATAATTTTAATGGATGGCTTCTCATTTGGATAGGCATGCCTGAACAATGTTGAATGGGAACATCCCTTTATTATATGACTTACTCTCTTCATGCAACTGGAGTGAGGGTGCAACCCTCTCACTTCACTTTTGACTGCTAACATAAATGTGTTAAGAGGATCAAGGGCACAATCCTATTGATATTTTTGTATTGGTTGTTTTACAAGTGCTGATGGAGAGCATCCCCTTAGGCATAATCATTATGAACAAAGTTATTTTATAAACTAATTGTGTGGACAATGCTAGTAAGGGCACATCCCTAGTGATATGGCATGGTTCTGCTATTGTTAGAACTTTTCAATATTGTTTGTTAGGGCTCATCCCACCACTTTTGTGTTTATAACATACTATTTTTATATTTCATAAGTGTGGATTGAACCAACAAGGGTGTAGCCAGTGGTTCAAATCCTTCTAACACATAAGGGCATGTGCAAGCTAATGAGGGTCACTTTTGGTGCATTAGATGCAATTGAAAACTGAAAAATCAGGCATCCCTCAACCTACTTGGTTTTTTTGAGATACTTACACAAGATATCCTGCATCAAGTAAAAAAGATGAAACGTAGGAAATTGAGTTGCGTTTCCGAATATATAAGTTTTAAGTATTGAAAATTTATATAACTACGTCAAATTTCAGTTTTTCTAATAGTTCCTTTTTATTTTTTTGGAAAATGATAAGGTATATGTTCTTGTGGGTGCAGCCTTTTAGTGCCTAAATGATGGTTTCGGGCTACAAAAATTGGTAGACATGTATAGAACCTGTAGCACTAGTGCAACACTATTTTTCCAAAATTAAATGTTTAATTTTTATATTTTTTTTAATTATGTGAGTGATCAAACCTCGAGCACGGTACGTCAAATGTGGGTGCATCCTTTAAAGGTCTTAATGTAGTTATTTCGACTTGGATTTTTTATAGCTTGTAGAGGTCGGTGTCTACTAGTGCAACATACAATTTTTTTAAAAAATGGTTGTGAAATGAAAAAGTTACGGAATAAACACTAACATGTTTTTTGACTTAAGGAGTGATGACAAAAGAAAATTAGGAAATGAATAGAAAATCTCAATATTTAAAAAAAAAAATTACATATCTGGAATTTGCATAAAAAATGCTATCTAGGCCTAAAATTTCGTCACTAATAGTCATGTATGTCATGCTGTAGAGAGCGGTGAAAAACAAACATATTGAGAAAAATGGTGGAAATGCCTAATTAGCTATGGTTCATTAAATTCCATAGCATAGGTTTGGTAAGTCCGAACCAACCACATAGGATTGTGGCTGACACGTGGGTGCGGGAGGAAGGGGTGATTAGGTGCTTCGGAACATGCACACGTTCTATTTAAATTCAAATATTTTGATTGGAGCGTACAAAACGCATGCGCGTTATTAACTTAACAAATTTATGTTTTTAAGTGTTGAATAAATTCATATACCCACCACTCCGAAACCCATCCTCTCCCTCTCCCTAATCCCCACCACTCTTAAAACCCCCTCCCTCTATATCTCTCATAATCCTGTCACTGCTAACCCTTGATCACTCTCTCCCCTCCTACACCTAACGCTTACTAACCCCCCCCTCTCTCTCTCTCTTCTGTGCTTCTCCACCAAACCCTATCCCCCACCCCTCTCTCTCTTCTAACCCCTTGACTCCCTCCTCCCTATTTATCTCTCTATAACCCCTTAACCCACCCCACCCCACCCACACCTAACCACCTCCCCTCTCTTATTGTCTCTCCTATTCCCCATACCCCTAACCCTCCTCTCTCTATCCCCTCTGTTATAGGTCAAATTTGCACTTCTCCGTCTGTGATCACATTATGCTGTCGATCGCACAAAAGGACAACATGGATTGAAGAGCTAGATTGCCCTGGATGATGTATGGACTGAACCTACCCTCTTCAGCTGGGAATTTCCCTGATTTCCGTGATCTTTTGACATGTGCGCTACTCTTTGGGCAGTAAACTAGCGCACATATACTAGTATGCCCTACTTTACTCAAGGGAAACCAACGCACATATGCTAGTATACCCTACTTTCCTCGAGTGAAACTAGCGCACACCTTGAAAATTGTTGCAAATGCTTGTTGCAAAGTACAAAAGTTGCATCCTGTGCGCTACTATGTCTTGAGAAACTCGCACACATATTAAAATGAAATCAAAAATATATTAAATTGATGAATTCGGATTAGTTGAAGTTGGTTCTACAACTTCCCCAACCTCCCAATCCAAACACCTCTCGATTACAACTGCCTACCTTGTCCCATAAATACAAGGAGGATCCATGAGAGGAGACTAGTCTTAGATAGAAAGATAGGATTAAAAGCTTGAAGAAAGGCTTTAAGCATTGTTACGCTGGAGGAAAGTCCCAAGTCATTGTGAAGAGAAGGAGCCCAAGACTTGGTTGCAGAAACATCTTGACACATCAGGTATATTGTACTGATTCATGTTTCTTTGACAATAAAAAGGTCAAAATACCCTTCCTATCCCAAATCAGATCTCTATAAGATTGTATGTCTATTTGGCTTAATATCTGATTATATTTGATGTTAAATTACTTTCTAATTTCATCATATTTATATATATTCAAGGTACATTGAGGAAGGTATCCTTTGTGTTGCAGTTTCATCAAGCGAGAGATCAAGTGAAAGCTAGGACCAGCCGACTGTTAAAGGTATGTTTTTCAATATCCCAATCTTTGTATTTTGTAAGAACCAATTGTAGTGCAAATAATGTATTTACTTGTCAACCCCACCCGGTTGGTAGTGCCCATCTCCTCACTATAGGGTTAAAATCCCAAACAACAGACTGGCGACTCCGCTGGGGAGTAACCGTTAGTTTTCTTTTATGGTTTAGGAGACTTAGTTTTAGTTTTCTTCCAACCCTTTTTTGAGTTTTTGATTCTTTAAGAGGTCTTTTAGGTTTGTGTTTATTGTTCCTTGCTGCTTGATTCATTTCAGTTGAATGTTGCAAATCCTGTTTCTGTCTTTTTGACACATGTGCAATGCTCTTCCCTAGTAACAGTAGTGCATATCTCCTGATGGGCGCTGCTCTTTACACTGAACAGTAGCGCACATATCCCAGTGTGTGCTGGTTTCTGCACTGCACAGTAGTGCATTTTCCTGTAGTGTCCATTTTTTTGGTTAGGGTTTGATTTTTAGTGGTTTGTTTCCACTTCCATCCTGTTGCTTTGCCTTCTTGACTGACCCCTAAGACTTGAATGTCTCCTTTGAGTCTTGTTGGCCTCTATTGAGTCTCTTTAGTTTGTTTGCTTGCTTGAGTACTTGTTTAAGTGTCTTTGCTGCTTACTATCCCTTTTTGAAGTTCGTGCACTGTTTTCTTTTGGACATAGTTGCATACTTTCATCCTAGTTGTTGTTGCAGTCATACAGACCCGCATTATTTATGTTTGTTGTCTGTTGCAATGTTCAGCATGCTTTCACTTTGTCTTATCCTTTCCATTAGGGTTTGGCTTCAAGTTTGAGTCCTTAGGATTGCTTTCGAAGGTTGCGTGGTTTAGATACTTGCTGATTGCCTTATCAGTTCAGTCCAAGTAAGTCAAATCTTTCTAGTTTTCTTTCTATTGAGTCTGTGTGTTGTTAAAGCCATTCTTGGTTCGCTTGCTTACTTTTTGCTTGGCTTAGTGTTTTCTTAGGGTTTTGATGCTTAGGAGCAACTTTTTTAGGTCTGCCTTTCCATCACGATTGTCTCTTGTCCATTCTTCTTTTTCACTTTGTTTCCAAGCCTCAAGTTTTTCTTTTGCAAACACTTGGTAAGTCAAGTCTTCATCGATTCTCTTGATTCGTTTGCTTTGAGCCATTTAGATATTTGTCTTACGCACGCTTTATATTTAGATCTTGTTTTCTTTTGTACAAGTTCTCTTTCTCTTACAGTTATAAAAATAAGACAAAAAAAATTTCAAGTACCTTAGTAATAAGGTCTTTCATCATTTTAAAGTAGCATAGTTTGCTTTGAAATATTTAAAAAAAAATACAAAAAGATTTTGATTTGGGATTGCCTAGTTTTCGATTTCTGAAAGAATACAAATGGAAAAGAGAAATTTTTTTTGTGAATTTAAAAGCTTTGCTTTACATGCACTTTACTTTCATACAAACCATTCCACACACCGCACTACAACCCTTGAGTAACAAGTAGCCCTTAAAGAGAAATATTAATAAAATTTATTAGCAACATTTTTCTTTTTAGGTATACACATCATCAACTAGCTTAGGCTAGAGTTTCGTACTTAAATCACCTTAAACGATCTGAAACTAAATTCATTAATCAACAATCATAGTATGACTTTCACTTAGGTAAATCCATCTCTATCAAATAGTCTTGGGATGCTCTACTCAAACCATAGTTAAGCACAAGGCCGTGGGAGATTGGAACTGTTGAGGATATCCCCTCACTTTCCTCTCAACCATAAACCAGAGTTGACTCGCGTACGGGGGTCCTTTCAGACTTCGGGCTTTGCTACCCTTCCCATGCATTTCAACTTGGCTGACGATTGTCGCCCCAGGTTATTTCGTATTGATGGTAGCCTTAGTATCAGACCTCTAGGGTTATACACAGGTAGAGTGGGCGGTTATTCCCACTTCACCTCGGACAGACATGCAAGGTAACCCTCTGGCAGTAATCCCGGGAAAGCGGTTTGGTGATTCAAGCGCTTGCACCCAATGGACCTTTGGAGGACGCCACGTAACTGACCGTCGATATTCTGTTAGTCTGTTCTGGGCCCTAATCATCCCAGACTTGCTTCCAAGAGTATTTTCCATTGTTTTCCTGGTTTGATCACTTAGGAATTTTTTAGTAGTGTGCTCTTTGTGCCGTTTGTTTTTAGTTGGCCTTAGATATTTTTGGCCCATTGAGTCGAAAACTATGGATAGCATCCCAGTGAGCACCGATCAAGGGACCCCTGTTCAAGGGGCTCCTTGTGCTTTTCCATTCATTAGGAACATTCGTACTCCCTTAATGGCTACCTTGAATCTTCCGGGATTCACAATAGGTCTACCGGTTTGGTTGTTTCCCACTCCGAATGCTTTGCATGCTCCTGATGCTTCTCAAGTAAGCACTTCACATCAAGAGTAGCAGAACCTTATGCCTTCTTCGCCAGTAACATGTTCTCCTCCTCCTTTTACCTCATGTGGTGAAAGTAGTAATACTAGTAACCAACATTCTAAAAGGAATAGACAAAGGAAGAATGGGAAGAAGATGCTAAAGCAAGGGGGCACCCACGCAGCCTCTGGAAGTCATATTGGGGGCACCTAGCCATCCTCTGGTGGTCATGTTGGGAAAAGTCACCTAGCCTCTGAAGGTCATGCTGGGGGCACCCACCCAATCTCTGGAGGTCATGTTGGGGGAACTCTCTCAGTCACTGCAAATCATACTGAACTTATGCAACCAGCCTCTGGAGGTCATGCTAGGGGCACCCACCCAACCCCTGGAGGTCATGTTGGGGGAACTCATTCAGTCACTGCAAATCATACTGAAAGCATGTCTTCAACCACTATTTCTCATGTTGAGGACATGTCATTGATCACTACTAGTCATATTAATGACAAGTCACCAGTTACTGTGAGTCATACTAGAGACACTGAATCGACCACTACAAGTCATGCTGAGAATGTTGACATTGTCGACAAACCTAATAAAAAAAAGCTTAAGTTCCCTTGTAAGTTTTGCGAGGGAGACCACCTGACCTATTTGTGCCCTGTACTTCTAGAAGTGAAAAGAGTGTGGTCCATAGTTCAAAATTCTTCTACTTCTGAGCAACCAGCCACTCCAAGTCATGCTAGGGGAAAGTCGTCGGTCAATGCTAGTCATGTTGATAGTACTATTGTTGTAAAGGAGTCTAAGCTTATAGGATGGAAGCCAAAGTTCCCTTGTAAACTTTGTAAGGGAGATCACCTTACTCACCTGTGCCCTACTATTCCAGAGGTGCGGAGAGTGTGGTCCATGTCTGAAGGATCCTCTGCTCCTAAATTGTCTATAGATTCCCAACATCCTGATCAACCTTTGGTTGATGAAGTGGTTGAACGAATGCAAACTTTGGTCAATCCCACTCTTCCTTCGGAGAGTGAAGTGATCGAATCAATGCAATCGTCGACCGATCCCATCAGTCCTTCGGAGATTGATGCACTTGTCCCTAAAGTCTTCTGCATTACCAGCTCGAATGTTTCTGAAAATGGGGGCACTGCATCTATGCCAAGTGAACCCCTACCAAGCTCTGGGATCATTTCCTTTGATTGGAATAGTCTAACTGGGCCTCGCCTTCCTTCTTCTTCACCTTTTCAGATAAAGGTTGATATCAGCAACCATGTGGTTCACCGATGTATTGTATGTTCGGATATCCACATCATCTTTTTCAGGATCCTGCATGCAATTAGGGTTTGCATGCAAATTCTAGGGTTTGCATGCACTTTGCATGCATCCCAGTCACCAGGTTGATGCCTCCAGCACCTTAGCCACCTTATTCTAGCACCCGGGAGCCACTTACTTAAGAGTTTTAGCCCTCCTAGTCTGGAAGGCACCCACTTCTCACCTACTGCCAGAGAAGGGCGCACTTCTTCACCTACCACTGCAGTTCCACTTCAGTTACACTCAGTCAGCTCTGATTCTCCCTGATTTGAGGCTAGTTTCACTCCGAACTGACTGTTTCACTTCCGTTGAACCTCCAGATTGACTAGATGTCTTGTTCTGACTTCAGTTAGCCTCCCATGAGCCCCCCCACTGAGCCTCCTTCCCTTAATCAGTGCTACACACTTCAGTTACACTTGTTACACTCAGTTAGACTCAGATTGACACCTGGATGACTGGTTCTTGTGCATTGATGACCACCACCGATTGATGATGAGGACTCCTAGTTGGATTCAAGCTACTCCATTCAATGATTCGAATGACCTCCTTAGGAAATTCGAATTGCTCAGTCATTGTTACTGTATTCTATTGTAATCATTCACCCTTATTGGGATATTGAGCATTGCTGCATGTTTTGCACAGTTTTACACCATATTTTCTATATTCATCTGTTGTGATTGATTTACTTGTTCATTAGATCTGCTGTGACTAATTTTACATGGTATCAGAGCCATTGCAGGGACAATATCTCTTTTCTACAGGTGTTTCTACAAGAAGATTTGAGTGAATTGCTCAAAAATTGCAAAAAGTTTTGGCATGAAATATATCAAGGGCATTCGCTCTTGTGCATGCAAAGCTTGAAAATACATCCAATACCACTCCAGAAGCTTGAGTTTCCACATAATTCCTGGATCTGATACATTGGACCCATTCAACATTGTTTGATCTCCAATCCCAGGTGTGATGCAACTCTAAAAGGGTGGATTGTTTGACCTCATTGTTCTTGGTTTATTTTGATTTGCAGGTTTATTGTCTCCATCATTTGCATTCGCTACACTGTGCATGCAAGCTCCTCTACATCAGTGTGCACTCGCTCCTAGCAATGGAATACTCTTGTTCAAAGCCTATCCTCACCCCATTCAATTATTTTGATTGGAAAGATGATATGGAGATCATATTACGTTCAAAAGGATACTACCGAGTCACTCTTGGTCTTGAATTGGAGCCAAACAATCTGTCAGATAGAACCAAACACTACAACAAGATTGATGAAGCTTATGGTCTTCTTTGTCTCTCCATCTCCAAAGATCTTCACTTCCATCTCAGCGGATTGAAGACTCCAAAAGCTATATGGGAGCAACTTGAAACACTATTTGGCAAGCATGACGAGCTTAGGGCTTTTCAATTAGAGAATGAATTGATTGCCCTTAGTCCTGAGAATTTCGAGACCATTAATGAATTCTTCACAAAATTCAAGAACTTGAACTTGCAATTGAAGAACAGTGGGGTTATCAAAGAGGATAAACAATTGATCCTCTCCATTCTTAGCAAGCTTGGTAAAGATTATTCGGTATTTGTCTCTACTTTCAATTCTGGTCGGCTAACTACCCCGAATTGGAAGATGCCTACCTTGAATGCCTTCATTGAGTCCGTCACAAAAGAGCATGACAAGTTGATTCAAATGGGGTCCATAAGCTCCAAAGATTCAGCCCTATATTTTCAAGGACCCAAGATCTCGAATGGTAAAGGAAAGAAAAAGAAGGAGAAGCCCAAATTCGAGCCTCACAAGCAAAGAGAGAAAGGCAAACAAACGGATGCACCATCCAGTTCGAAGTTCAAGCAAAAGGGCAAAGAAGGTAACCAAAAATGTAAATGTACTTATTGTAACCGTGGCTTTCATCCCGAAAGTTCATGTATGAAGAAGACTATAGATCAAATGGCCCTCCTTTTGGAAAAGAACAACATAACCCTTCCTGACGGTGCAAGGAAGAAGGATAGGAATGATAATCATGAAAGAGGACAAGCACTCATGGCAACTGTTTCGAAGCCCACTACTCTCTTGATAGATTCGGGTGCATCGAATCATATGGCTGCAAATATTGATTCTTTTTCCTCATTCGATCCAAACAGCTCCATCCCCATCCATTTGGGAGATGACTCAAAAATTTCTTCAAAGGGCAAAGGTACGATTCATGTAGATCATGGAAGCTTTCAGAATGTTCTCTATGTGCCTTCCTTGGCTTCAAATCTTCTTTCTATGTATCAAATGACACACACTGGTGAACCGAAGCAAGTTACATTCAGCCTTAATATAGTTGAAATTTCTGATATCAAAAGTGGAAGACTTGTTGCAGTCGAAAAGGCAAACCACACTGCAAAATGCTATGAGTTTTCACACTTTATTCCGCTTGCAAAGCCCACTGCTCTTCGCACACATGGTAATGAGGTTAGTAGGATTTGGCATGAAAGATTTGGACATCTTAATTATAAGTATTTGCTGCTGCTATCAAGCAAATCCATGGTAGATGGTCTTCCACAACTCCGTTCCTCGAAGGGAATATGCACTGGTTGCATCATTGGGAAGCACCCCGAGCACAGATTCGATCGCGGCAAAGCTAGCAGAGCTTCTACAGTTTTGGGGTTGATCCATTCTGATATTAGTGGTCCACTGCCCCATATGTCATTAAATGGTTCAAGGTATGTTTTGACATTTATTGATGATTTTTCCCACTTTACATGGGTATTCTTTCTCAAAAACAAGTCAGAAGTGCTTGGAAAATTCAAGGATTTTAAGGCTTCTGTTGAGACCGCCACTGAGAGAAAGATCAAAGCTCTTAGATCTGATAATGGTGGAGAATATATCAATTCCAAGTTGCTGCAACTTTGTGCCCAAGACGGAATTCAGATCCAACATACAGTTCCCTACACACCCCAGCAGAACGGTGTAGCGGAAAGGAAAAATCGGTCACTGAAAGAGATGGCTACGCGCATGATTGAATCAAAAGGTTTGGCCGCAAATATTTGGGCTGAAGCAATCAATGTTGCAGCATACATACAGAACCATGTTCCACATTCATCCGTGAAAGGTATGACTCCTTTCGAAGCATTCTTTGGTCACAAACCGGATGTGTCAAATTTGAGAGTTTTTGGCTCTACTGCATGGGCTAGAATTCCTTCCAAGAAGAGACGAGCTTTGGATCCACAAAGTATTGAGTGCATACTGATAGGATATGGGGAATAATCAAAAGCATATAAACTCAAGGATATCAGATCTAAAAAAATATTCATAGAGTGCAGTGTGCAATTTGAAGAACCGCTTCAAGAATTGCAACTAGTCGAGGAAGAGACTGTCGATTCACCGCCTTGACCAGAAGAAAATCCGTGCAGCGATAATGAATGTATGAGTTCTGATATTTATGATCTTGTAGCAGCATATGATGATCATGACATATCAGGTTCAGGATCTGACCATTATGATCCTCCTCAGTTACCAAAGTGGGCCCAAAACACTCTTCAATCTGCTGGTTCGAATCTTGGAAATCCTGCTGATCCGAGATGAACAAGAGCAAACTTTCAAAGAGCAGGTATGGCTCTTTCTATTGCTGATCCATTACTTCCTGAGATTTTTTATTTGATGGCTGGTTCATATCCCACATCATACTATTCTTCCCACCGAGATCCGAGATGGCAAAGTGCCATGGATGAAGAGTACAGTTCTCTTCAAAAGAACAACACATGGGAGCTAGTTTCTCTTCCACCTGGAAGAAAATTAGTGAAGTGTAAATGGGTCTACCGCACGAAAGTTGCTGCTGATGGCTCTATCAGAAAATACAAAGAAAGGTTGGTGGCAAAAGGTTTCTCCCAAGTCCAAGGAGTGGACTACACTGAGACCTTTGCACCGGTTGCAAAGATGGATTCCATCTGCCTTGTTTTGGCTATTTCCACATCCAAGCACTGGGAAGTGCACCACATGGATGTGAAGAGTGCATTTTTACATGGAGAACTTGCTGAAGAGGTATATATGCAGCAGCCAGAGGGCTATTGTTGGAGCCGAGGCCGTAGCTACGGTAACGCTGTGAATTTTGGGAAAAAAGCACAAGTATGGAAGGAAAGTGCTAATTTTGGGATAAGCACTAAGTTTTGGGCAAGAAGGAGACGGTGCGCAGTACGGTGCCAGATGGACAAGCTCAGCGAAGATCACGGACCGGAAATCGCGGAGCTCGCGCGCACGTCATAGAAGAATGAAGGTGGCTCAGCTACCATAATAAATAAGGCGATGGAGTAGAGGGCTCAGCTACCCTCATTTAAAGGCTAAGTACAGAAGTTATGGTTGCTCGGATCAAGGAGGAGCAACGGACCAGAGCATTGAAGGCAAAGGACAAGCGCCCATACCCACAATCTACACCGGAAGTCAAGGAGCCTGCAGGAAGCGGCGACGTGACTGCAAGCGGCGCCTACAGTACACCTAGCCATGTGCGTGGTTAGGGTTTTTGGGAATCACTGTTGGGAAAGGCCCACAGTTTTGTAAAGGTGTGACCGTCATGGCCACCTATATATATGTATACATGATAAGAAGAAGAGTTAGATATTTTGGGATAGTTAGATGGTTAGACTGTTAGATAGTCAGTCTCGAGGATAGATCATGTGTTGATTATCCTTTGCTATGTTTTCTACCGAGTGTGTAGAACTAGAGTAGAATCGGATAGCCGAGGAGCTAATCCCTGAGTTGCCAGACAGTCTGAGTTGACGTCTGTGCCTTTGTAATCTCTGTAGAGAAGAGACTAGATTGAGAGAAGGGCTCCCAGCTGTGTGCGTGGAGTTTCCTGTAAAGATCTAAGGCTGCAGCTGTGTGCGCAGCATATTGTATAACTCTATCATTTTCTAGTTAATATAAACTCCCGTGGACGTGGTTTTCCTCGAGGAGATGAGATTCACATATTTCTTCTTGTTATCATGTTTGCGTGAATGATTTAACTGTTTAAGTTCATTACCTGTGTATACAAGACTCTTGCATTATCTTTGCGACTGTTTAAGCGAGTTGGGAAGGTCCCTTGATAGTTATAAGCGTTAAGTAAAGAAGAAGTGGTGGAGCGCTGTCGCGGCAGAGATCGAGGAATGCGTTACTGCGCTGGGTGCGCAGGGCGAGGAAGTACTTAACGCGTCGACGCAAGGAATAGTTTCCTTCTGCGCCAGGGAGGAGGAAATGCGCAGTTGGGCCTGCTGAGGAAGGAATCCGCGCAGTTGCGCCAAGGGACCTGCGGGAAAGTCAGACCGCCGATATCTGAGGAACCGGAAAAGTAAGAATAATCTCCGCGTCACCACGGTTAAGGAAATCTGATTCCTTAACCCCCCCATAGCCACTTCGGGTGAGACCTCGAGCTGCTACGCAGCTCGTTGCCCTGAGGGCCAGTGCGCCAAGGGGTTTGTTGCTGCGCTTCATTAAAACCCGGGTCTGCCCAAGAAAGCAGCCAACAAATGGTTCCGTTGCCTTGCGACTTGCTGTTGTGAGACTTGTTATTTAGGCGACGCACGAGATCGAGGAGAACAAATGGTTCCGTTGCCTTGCGACTTGCTGTTGTGAGACTTGTTATTTAGGCGACGCGCGAGATCGAGGAGAACAAATGGTTCCGTTGCCTTGCGACTTGCTGTTGTGAGACTTGTTATTTAGGCGATGCGCGAGATCGAGGACAACAAATGGTTCCCTTGCCTTGCGACTTGCTGCTGTGAGACTTACTATTTCCCCGACGTCTGAGATTGTTGCTGAAGCCAGCAAAAGGTTCTGTTACACTGAGACTTGCTCAGTTAACAAATGTGTTACTGGAATCCTACAGCTAAAGAAATTGGAGACTGGTTTGATTTAAAGGCTAAAGAGTTCGCTGAACAAGAAAATAGAAGTTCTACGCTCCAAACAGACGACTGGGTGCAGAAGTATAACTTGACAAGAGGAGGTCGGGCTTATGACCTCACCACAGTAGAAGATGAGGCACTTCGATTTACAGGAAGTCTGCTTGCAGGCAGACTTCTCACAAAGTGCCGACCGAAGGAAGTTACTGGAGCTGTCGTGGAGCTCGCCATCGCAGCTGCGGAGGGAGAGCAGTACAACTGGTCTCTCTTCCTGCTGAATTCTTTCTTGGCTGATTGCCTGAATGTGCAGGACAATGCAGCCCAATCATTCCATTTTTCTTGGCTTCTAATTTTATGCGCTCTCATTGGGTGGAAGGAGCCCCCGAATACGCAGTTCCTTTCGCGCCGCGCAGGAGAGGTTGCCGGCATGCGCTACATCAACCTCTGGGATTCTCCCAATCCCGTGAAGCGCAACATGAATCGCGCTGTATTTTGTGAATACTACTATCTCCTCCGAGATACCATTCAAGAAATGCCAAGGCTGAGCGAGGAGACAGCCACATTATATGAAGGAAAGTTGGATTTTACTGCCGACATACATCAACTTTACCTCCGCCCTTGCGGCATTCCAGATGAATGGGCGCTAGGCCTTTACAGAATGACTACCAAGGATGTTGAAGAAACCATCAAGTCTTGGTCGGATGAGTGGAGGGAGGCCGCCGATCTCGCATCCGCGCTGCCAACTGCCGCTGCGAAAGAGAAGGATAAGGGCAAGGAAGCCCCGGAGCAAAGAAGTGATGAAGGTTCCACAGAACCGGCCACCAAGAAGCAAAAAGTGTCGCATCCCGCTTAGGTTATTCCCTCGGGGATCGACCAGTACCTACACGAGCAATTTCGCGAGCTGCGCACTGCGCACGCTCACATCAGAAGTGCTTTAGATTTGCAGTTCGTAGAACTGAAAGGTCTCGCAGGAAGAGTTGCGCAGACCCATGCGCCAGCATCTACTTCGCAGGCGCCACAAGAAATTCCAAGTGTTGAGCGAGTTGAAGTACTCGCAGAAAGGCATACTCTCGTGCATATTCCGCCTACCAGCATGACACTTCCAGATCCGCTAGCTGCACTACAGGTAAGCTCAGTTGGGCCTGTAGAAATAAATTTGTCTCTAATTCCTATAGAGACTCTACAGCTAGTGCATGAGAAAGTTTCTCTTGAGCTGAGAGCTAGAGAGCTCTCCACCTTCCAGGCAAACCAACGACTGCAATCGCAGGAGTTAGAGTTGAAGGCAAGCCATAAGAATATATCTGAGAAACTTGCACTTTATGAGGCGCAAGACATCGGCATCAGAAACGCAGTCGACGAGATTGCCCAGGAATTGCCGGCTTGTGAGATTCAACCAGACCTCCCTCTGGTTGCAAAAGTTCAAATTATTGGAGGAAGGGCGAAAACCCTGGAGCAAGAAATAGTTGCTATGGCTGAAGGCCATAGAACCCAGATCGCTGAGCTAGAAGCTCGCGTTGCTGCGCAGTTTACGGATGATGCGCAGGTACAATTTGAAGCGCTGAGCAGAGCTTCCACACAGATGAAAGATAGAATACAGGAAGCCGAGAACCTGATGAGCCAAGCTATGGAAGCTTGGACGGAGCTTGAGAAGCTCCCTTTTAAAGTTGGTCTGTCAGAACAGGTGCAAGCCGCAGAACAGTCCTTCACTGTTCTGACTGAAGAAGCTAAGGCCTTAACAGGCTTAGCAAAAATGAAGAAAATGAGTGAAGTGCGCAGAATACAGCAGCAACTGCACAAGCTCAGAACTGAAGATGAGAAGCTCACCAACAGCATTCATCCATTCATGGATGAGTATGCTGAAATCGTTGCCCAGGTCGAGGCAAAAATCAAAGAGATTGCTGAATCTCAGGAGGTGATTGATACCATCACTAAAGAAGAAGCCACCGCAGAAACGGTACAGACAGCTGTGGAGTGTGTTGATGAATTGGACTCCGCTATTGCGCAGTGGAAGAAAACATTCGCGGAGACCCAAGCACAAGCAGATGCGCAAATCAAGCGGCCACACGCTAGTGCGAGTGGCTCGAGGGCGAGCCACAAGTGAGTGTTAGGGGCCTGTTGGAGCCGAGGCCGTAGCTACGGTAAAGCTACGAATTTTGGGAAAAAAGCACAAGTATGGAAGGAAAGTGCTAATTTTGGGACAAGCACTAAGTTTTGGGCAAGAAGGAGACGGTGCGCAGTACGGTGCCAGATGGACAAGCTTAGCGAAGATCACGGACCGGAAATCACGGAGCTCGAGCGCATGTCATAGAAGAATGAAGGTGGCTCAGCTACCATAATAAATAAGGCGATGGAGTAGAGGGCTCAGCTACCCTCATTTAAAGGCTAAGTACAGAAGTTATGGTTGCTCGGATCAAGGAGGAGCAACGGACCAGAGCATTGAAGGCAAAGGACAAGCGCCCATACCCACAATCTGCGCCGGAAGTCAAGGAGCCTGCAGGAAGCGGCGACGTGACTGCAAGTGGCGCCTACAGTACACCTAGCCATGTGCGTGGTTAGGGTTTTTGGGAATCACTGTTGGGAAAGGCCCACAGTTTTGTAAAGGTGTGACCGTCATGGCCACCTATATATATGTATACATGATAAGAAGAAGAGTTAGATATTTTGGGATAGTTAGATGGTTAGACTGTTAGATAGTCAGTCTCGAGGATAGATCATGTGTTGATTATCCTTTGCTATGTTTTCTACCGAGTGTGTAGAACTAGAGTAGAATCGGATAGCCGAGGAGCTAATCCCTGAGTTGCCAGACAGTCTGAGTTGACGTCTGTGCCTTTGTAATCTCTGTAGAGAAGAGACTAGATTGAGAGAAGGGCTCCCAGCTGTGTGCGTGGAGTTTCCTGTAAAGATCTAAGGCTGCAGCTGTGTGCGCAGCATATTGTATAACTCTATCATTTTCTAGTTAATATAAACTCCCGTGGACGTGGTTTTCCTCGAGGAGATGAGATTCACATATTTCTTCTTGTTATCATGTTTGCGTGAATGATTTAACTGTTTAAGTTCATTACCTGTGTATACAAGACTCTTGCATTATCTTTGCGACTGTTTAAGTGAGTTGGGAAGGTCCCTTGATAGTTATAAACGTTAAGTAAAGAAGAAGTGGTGGAGCGCTGTCGCGGCAGAGATCGAGGAATGAGTTACTGCGCTGGGTGCGCAGGGCGAGGAAGTACTTAACGCGTCGACGCAAGGAATAGTTGCCTTCTGCGCCAGGGAGGAGGAAATGCGCAGTTGGGCCTGCTGAGGAAGGAATCCGCGCAGTTGCGCCAAGGGACCTGTGGGAAAGTCAGACCGCCGATATCTGAGGAACCGGAAAAGGAAGAACAATCTCCGCGTCACCACGGTTAAGGAAATCTGATTCCTTAACCCCCCCATAACCACTTCGGGTGAGACCTCGAGCTGCTGCGCAGCTCGTTGCCGAGAGGGCTAGTGCGCCAAGGGGTTTGTTGCTGCGCTTCATTAAAACCCGGGTCTTCCCAAGAAAGTAGCCAACAGCTATACATCAGATCCATCATTAGTTTGCAGATTGAAGAAATCTTTGTACGGTTTAAAACAGGCCCCAAGAGCTTGGTACGCAAAGATGGACTCCTTCCTTCTTTCTCAGAATTTCCAAAGATGCAAATCTGATCCGAATGTGTATCTTTAGTGAGTTAAAGGTAATTTGTTGGTTATTGTACTTTATGTTGATGATCTTCTCATTACTGGTAGCACTCTTACTTCAATAAACAAGCTAAAAACTGCCTTAAATCTAGCTTTTGACATGAGCGATTTGGGCTTGCTGAGTCACTTTTTGGGCTTGGAGATAGCTCAAAATTTTGATGGGATCACTATATCTCAGCAAAAATATGCTTCCAACCTATTATTGAAGTTTAATATGGTTGAATGTAAGGCAGCCCCATTCCCATTCCTCTCAGGAATCAGTCTTGAGGAGGGAGATTCTACACCGCTTGCAGATTGCAGTATGTATCGACAGTTGATTGGTTCACTACTTTATTTGACAAACTCAAGGCCTGATATTTCATATTCCGTGAGTGCCGTGTCAAGATATATGCAGCATCCACATGAGCTTCATTGGCGAGCAGCCAAGCGGATCTTGCAGTATGTGCAAGGTATGAGACAGTTTGGCATACATTATGCTGCAGATTCTGAGCTTGATTTCATTGGTTTTACTGATTCAGATTGGGTAGGTGATAGCATTGATCGGAAGTCCACTTCCGGTTATGTTTTCATGATTGGTCATGGTGCTATTTGTTGGTCCAGCAAAAAGAAAGCAGCCATTGCACTTTCTTCAGCAGAGGCAGAGTATCGAGGGGCAGTCAATGCCTGCATTCAGGCAGTTTGGTTGCAGGGTATTCTTTCCGAGTTTGGTTTTGGTGGCACTACTTCGACTGTCCTATTTTGTGACAATCAAAGTGCTATCAAGATCTTCACAGATCCAATTTAGCGGCATAGGACCAAACACATTGAGATTCATATGCATTACATTCGACAGTTGGTGCATGACCGCACCATCATTCTGCAATATTGCCCTACTGATGAGCAAATTGCAGACATCTTCACCAAGAGCTTCACTGAGAAGAAGTTCTCTTACCTCCGTTCACTATTGGGGGTGAGTTCCATCATGGTGGAGACAGATTGATTCATTATTATGCTTTAGCTTGAGGGGGGGGCTTTCTTCCCATTGGGTTTTCCCTCTTTCCTCACTTAGTTTATTTTCAGCATTTTTTGGATTATTGTATTGGGGTGACCTTTGGTCTTAGTTACCAGGGCCCCACATTATTTTTTGCACATCATAGTCTAGCTTGAGGGGGGGTGTTCGGATATCCACATCATCTTTTTCAGGATCTTGCATGCAATTAGGGTTTGCATGCAAATTCTAGGGTTTGCATGCACTTTGCATGCATCCCAGTCACCAGGTTGATGCCTCCAGCACCTTAGCCACCTTATTCTAGCACCCGGGAGCCACTTACTTCAGAGTTTTATCCCTCCTAGTCTGGAAGGCACCCACTTCTCACCTACTGCCAGAGAAGGGAGCACTTCTTCACCTAGCACTGCAGTTCCACTCAGTTAGCTCCGATTCTCCCTGATTTGAGGCTAGTTTCACTCCCGACTGACTGTTTCACTTCCGTTGAACCTCCAGATTGACTAGATGACCTGTTCTGACTTCCGTTAGCCTCCCATGCGCCCCCCACTGAGCCTCCTTCCCTTAATCAGTGCTACACACTTCAGTTGCACTTGTTACACTCAGTTAGACTCAGATTGACACCTGGATGACTGGTTCTTGTGCATTGATGACCACCACCGATTGATGATGAGGACTCCTAGTTGGAGTCAAGCTACTCCATTCATTGATTCGAATGACCTCCTTAGGCAATTCTAATTGCTCAATCATTGTTACTGTATTCTATTGTAATCATTCACCCTTATTGGGATATTGAGCACTGCTGCATGTTTTGCACAGTTTTACACCATATTTTCTATATTCATCTGTTGTGATTGATTTACTTGTTCATTAGATCTGCTGTGACTAATTTTACATTGTAGATGAAGGAGCCTCTGTTAGTATCTTATCCCCTTATGCTTGGAGATATTTAGGTTTCCCGAACCTTGTTACAACTGTTTATTGGCCGTTGACTTTCGACAGAAGACCTAGTGAACCATTTGGATTCCTCCCTTAGGTCCCTATTAATTTGAGTGGAAAAACAATATTAGTTTATTTTATGGTTTTAAAGGACCCTATGGATTTTGATATGATCCTCGGGCATGATTACGTATATGCTATGCAGGATGTGGTGTCTACACTCTTTCATGTGAGGCATTTTCCTCACAACGAAAGAACTGTCACTATCGATCAACTTACATTTGTTGATCCCTCTTATTACCCAACTATAGACCAAGTTTATCCCTCGCCAAAAGGAACTACCATGTCACAATCAAATATTGTGTCATATTGTTCTGAGTCCAATTGCTACTGAGAAGAAGCCTCTGAATTCATGCTTACCTTCTTGGGACCGGGTCTCGACAACTGACCAGGTGATGAATCCATCTGAATATTTAGATATGTGTTACATCTGGGATAATATACTTCCCTCTGATGAAGTTTTCCTAGAGTCTATAATACAGTCTGCAATTCATTTTGGACATTGATCCACCTACAAGCATTCTTCCACCTTCACTTCAAGCTCGTTAAAAACAGTAAGGAGGCTACGAGCATTCTTCCACCTTCAGTTTGAGCTCGTTAAAAACAGTAAGGAGGCTACGAGCATTCTTTCACCTTCACTTTGAGCTCGTTAAAAACAATAAGGAGGCTATGAGCATTTATTCCATCTTCACTTCGAGCTTGTTAAAAAAAGTAAGGAAGTTACAAGTATTTCTTCCACCTTTCCTTCGAGCTCGTTAAAAAAAGTAAGGGGGCAATGAGCATTTCTTCCACCTTCACTTCGAGCTCATTAAAAATAGTAAGGAGGCTACGAGCATTTCTTCCATCTTTACTTTGAGCTCGTTAAAAACAGTAAGGAAGTTATGAGCATTTTTCTGTATATCCTTTGAGCTCGTTAAAAACAATAAGGAGGTCACGAGTTTAGTTTTTCGGGCTCGTTAAAACTTTACGGAAAAGATCTTTATAGAGTTCTTTCACACTCTTGTTTGACTCTTTAAATATGACAATATTGTCGAGTATAGTTGTCATTTCAGACTCATTAAAGGATTTGAAGCGACATCCGCTTAAGTTTAAGTTTAACCCTTTTCCAGACTTTTGCGGTTTACTTACGAAAAAGGAATACTCTAGTCATCAGCGGCTAGAAGAGTTCTCCTCTCATTGTTTTATACTTTTTGGGGGAGGGGACTAACTATACGAAAAAGGACCTTTTGGAGCCTTCTTTAGGGTTTTCAGGCTCTCGAAATATGAAAACACCAAGTGAGCACTCACCTACTCGGGATTGATGTGAAATCCATGAGAGGGTAAATAGATGATTGTTTAAGTTTTTCAGACTCTATAAATAGGAAAACATCGGTGAGCATTAACCTACTTGGGCTCGATATTAAAATCCACGAGTAGGTGTATGGAGTTATTGTTTAAGTTTTTCAGACTCCTTAAAATTGAAAACACCGGCGAGCAAGAACAAATCTCGGATCGATATTAAAATCCAGATATCAGTACTATAGAGTATTCTTCTATCTCTTCTTCGAACTCTGTAAACAATGAAGAAGGTCCTGAGTCTTCCTCCCATGGGATCATTAAACTCTTTACATGGTTGGAACTATTGAGTTTTCTTTTCTTCTTGGACTCATTAAAACAACAAGACATATATTCTTTTACCAAAAAGAATAAGGGATAAGAAGGGTATATCAAATCATTTTCAGTTTCAAAGGCAATTATGTCAGTCATGTCCTTGAAAACAACACCTACTTGAGTCTTTCATGTCAGTTGGGTTTTAGTTTTTGGCCTTAAGGTGAACTTGATCTCCGAGTTTTTACTCCCCCGATTGGTTATGCTTCCAATCATATGGAGGGTCTATTATGTCTCCTACATGGAAGATTTATATCATTTCCCCCTCATGTTGAACACTGCTTAAGTCACTTTGTGTCGTGCTCACTGCTCAAGGATATAGCCTGTGTTGGCCATTCTACAGTTTACCTTGACCTCATGTGTCGGCCATCCTTGTGTCAATTTGTTTCATCTTGTTATTTGTCCTACTCCATATCATCTCATACTTGTGAGTGTTCCTCATGTTGGATGATGGAGGATGCATTAAGGCCTCCCTCCCAGTGGACTTCTTTCCATCGACCTCAGCTCATTATGCTCTGGGAATGAATTTTAGAGTTTCGGTTAGTACCTTGGGGATTGCAGTCATCAGTGGCAGTTTCCCTCGCTGTTGAATAATTGGGAATACATCAATGTCTCTTAATTGACAGGTTCCTCAAGTGTTCGAATTCAAGTCCTATTATTCACACTTGTTGGATCATACTAGGTACCTTGGACCCCATTATCATTATCGATGGAAGTCCTCACGTTTGTTAACGGTATACATCAATGAACGGTAATCAAATGATACCCCCCATGTTCAACTTCAGCTCATTTATTCGCATGGTTACAGTTTGTACCTTGGGTTGTTTGGATGAAGACCTTGGGATTATGATAACATCACCTTGTTTATGTTATCACCCAAGTTGTGCAAGACTGAACCTCACTCATTTTGGCTCTTCATGAGACATATATCCAGGTTGTTTTTATGGCTATGAGCTCTCATTTTGACATGGATACACGCTTGTATTTCAGTGGCCATGCTCTCTATATATACCTCTCATAGTTATGTATCAGAGATCATACTACACATCTATATGATGTCAGGATTGTAATTGCTCGTTGACCTTGATCGTTGTTTCAGGTGTTTTTTGTGACTTGGTTCTGCGGTTTCTTGCTCCTCCTTTGACTTGGACTTATAATGTATTTTGGCCATCATTTCCCTCTTACCTCACACATTAGGGGGCATCTATTATAGGTCAAATCTGAACTTCTCCATCCGTGATCACATTATGCTGTTGATCACACAAAAGGACAACATGGATTGAAGAGCTAGATTGCCCCGGATGATGTATGGACTGAACCTACCCTCTTCAGCTGGGAATTTCCCTGATTTTCGTGATCTTTTGACATGTGCGCTACTCTTTGGCCAGTAAACTAGCGAACATATGCTAGTATGCCCTACTTTACTCAAGGGAAACCAACACACATCTACTAGTATGCCCTACTTTCCTCAAGTGAAACTAGCGTACACCTTGAAAATTGTTGCAAATGCTTGTTGCAAAGTACAAAAGTTGCGTCCTGTGCGCGACTATGTCTTGAGAAACTCGCGCACATATTAAGATAAAATCAAAAATATATTAAATTGACGAATTGGGATTAGTTGAAGTTGGTTCTGCAACTTCCCCAACCTCGCAATCCAACCACCTCTCGATTACAACTGCCTACCTTGTCCCATAAATACAAGGAGGATCCATGAGAGGAGACTAGTCTTAGATAGAAAGATAGGACTAAAACCTAGAAGAAAGGCTTTAAGCACAGTTACCGATTCAGTTATATTGTACTGATTCATGTTTCTTTGACAATAAAAAGGTCGAAATACCCTTCCTGTCCCAAATCAGATGTCTACTAGATTGTATGTCTATTTGGCTTAATATCTTATTATATTTGATGTTAAATTACTTTATGATTTCATCATATTTATATATAGTCAAGATACGTTGAGGAAGGTATCCTTTGTGTTGAAGGTTCATCAAGTGGGAGATCAAGTGAAATCTAGGACCAGCCATCGGTTAAAGGTATGTCTTTCAATATACCGATCATTGTCTTTTGTAAGAACTAATTGTAATACAAATAATGTATTTACCTGTCAACTCCGCCCAGTTGGTATTGTCCATCTCCTCACTATAGGGTTAAAATCCTGAACAACACCCTCCTCCTAGTAACCCTTACAAAACCCCTCTCTCACTCTCTCTTCCCTATTTCTACACCTCTCTCTCTCTCTAAACCCCCTCTCCCTCTCCCTAACCTCTCCCACATCCCTAACCATCCTACTCTTTCTATCTCTCTCCTACTCCCCCTATCCCTAATCCAACTCCTCTCTATCTCTCTCCCCTCCTCTCTCTATCCCTTACTAACCCCCTCTCTCAGTCTCTCTCTCTTCCCTACACTTGCACCTACCTCTAACCACACCTCCCATCTATCTTTATCACTCCCTACAACTAAAACTATCTCCTCTCTCTCTCTCTCTCCCTCCTCTCTCACCCCTAACCATTACTAACCCCCCCTCTCTCTCTCTCTCTCTCTCTCTCTTGCCCCCTCGCTAACCCCTCTATTAGACCCTTACCCCTAATTAACCCCCCCTATCTCACTCTCTCTTCCCTGATTCTACACCTCTCTCTCTCTCTCTCTCCCCCTCTAAAGACCCTCTCCCTAACCTATCCCCCATATCTAACCATCCTACTCTTTCTATCTCTCTCCTACTCCTCCTAGCCCTAAACCCCCTCCTCTCTATCTCTCTCCTATCCTCTCCCTAGCCATTACTAACCCGATATCTCTCAATATCTCTCTCTTCCATACACCTCCACCTACCTCTAACCACACCTCCCATCTCTCTTTCTCAATCCCTATAACTAACACCCTATGATGCAAGAGCATCAATGTTGATTCAACAATGTGATTACGTGTACACAAGTCGTGGCTAGCAGGAGGATGAACTGTCATGCAGGGATTCGTTTTGTTAAGTAATTTGAAATATTTGCAAGTATGTAACCACCTTGTATGTTGTCAGTTTTTGAGGAAATAGAATGTAGTGGAAATTTGATACTCCTTGCGTGGAGATCAAGCCAGTTAGCCAGTTAGTTGAATAGTGATAGTGACTCCTTCAGTGATGGAGAGAGTGAGGTTGTTAGTTTGTTTTGCTATTTGGCCATTCTGTTTTGGGGAGCCGAATGGATAAAAAGGGGGAGTTGAAAGAGAAGGGGGTTGGTCATTTTGGTTGGAATGTAAATTTTCTAGCTATCTGTTAGTACAATTAGAAATTCTATGTATTTTGATTGGGTTACTGTACATCTTGAATGAAGAATGCTCTGAGATTCTGTCAGGTAGAGTTGTGTGCAATCGTTGGCATGATTTCTATGTGAATGAGTCTCTGTTTCGCATCTATGTGATTTCCATGTGGAGTTAAGAAACCCAAATCGTTTGCAGACCGGCCACTGTTAAGTAGTTTAAGTAGACTTCTTGTTTGTATTTAGTTTCCTTTAGATCTGAATGAATAATCCAGTTGGATTGATCGATTCTCTGATCAACCCACAAGAAAATCACAGAGTCACAACCGATTCAAATAACAGAGGTTGGACAGCTCAGATCAAATCCGAAAGGAGGATCGACGGTGGGGAAAGAGTCGATCAAGTGAACGTGCCCCGGAGTTAGAATCTCTGCAAGCTGAAGTGCAGTGTTCCGCACTGATCAAAGATCAACGGACAGGATTCCATCTGCAAAAGATCGACGGTCGATATCATGTTTCGCGAAAGGAAAGAGCCCGGGAGTTAATGACTCAAGTTTTGGAAACCACATTGCAAAAGAGTCTTTGAGGAAAGCTCTTTCAAGAAAACATGAAAGACACACCCATAATCCGCAATCTGCAAAGTTGTGGAAAGGAGTATTGCAGAAGGGGAGTTGCGGAAAGGTGGTTTCAGAAAGACGTGTGCGGAAGGACCATTGCAGGACATCGATTGTGGAAGGATTATTGCGGAATACCACCCAAGTTGCGAAAAGAAGGTGTTTCCGCAAGATAGTTGCGGAAGGTCAATTATGACCATCAGAAGGTTGAGGAAAGCCTAGTTTGGCGAGAAGGGACGCCATTGAGAAGGACCTAGATGGTCTTCAGCTAAGCCTAGGGTTTCAATTTCAGGAATCACCCTATTTCCTGGGAAGGTGCGGGTTGGACGCGCTGTGGTCATTTCGGCCGGGACCAATTTTGGTATCAGAGCGAGGATTTGCTCAGCACAGTAGAAGAAAGACATGGTGGTATGTGTGGGCTGAGAAAGAGGTCATGAGAGAGGAAGACCAACAACAAATGCAGAGGTCATGGAGGAAATGAGAGAAATGCGAGCACGCATGGAAGTTGGGGATATGGATAGACGAAGAGACCTATAAGCAGGGGATGTGAGTGACCCTGATGAAGAGGAACAGGGAGAAGAATCAGTACCCATGCAAGAGACACCTGAGTTAAGATACTTTCTATCAATTCTTGGAGCAACGTCAAGACCAAAACCTGAGTTGCCTACCTATGAGGGAAGTCTCACTGCTGAACACCTCATTGATTGGATCAATGAGTTAGACAAGTACTTTGAGTATGATGAAGTTGAATAGAACAAGAAGGTTAGTTTTGCAATGACGAGGTTGAAAAAACATGCATCCCTATGGTGGGATAGTGTGCCAGCTTAAAGGAGACGAAAGAAGAAACCGTTGATAAAGAGTTAGGATAGAATGGTAGCTAAGATGAGAGCCAAATTCTTACCCAAGGATTACCAACTGACGTTGTACAGACAAATGAAGAACCTTAGGCAAATATTATTAACTGTGAGAGAGTACACTGAAGAGTTATACAAAGTAAACCTAAGGGCAGGTTATGTGGAAGAATCAGCAGAGAAGGCTATTAGATATGTCAATGGCCTCAGGATGGAGATTCAAGATGAGATCAACATGATATCATCAAGAACCATGGAAGAGGCATACCAGTGTGACTTGAGATCAGAAGAAAAGTTATTGAGAAAGAAGAGTTTCAATAGGGGCACAGGTTCATCCCAATGAAGGGGGGAAACAGCTGGAAGAGGAAGGTTTGCAGCCCAGAGAGGAGGATCCAACAACTTAAACCAGTAGGGGCACTAAGGTAGATGAGGTGACCCAAGAGGGAGAAGACCTTACCAAGGAGGTAGAGGTTGAGGAAGAGGCAGAGAAGCTGTCTATAGATGTTACAAGTGTAACAAATTGGGACACAGATCCTTTGAGTGTCCAGAGAAGGAAGAAATACGACAGAGAGGAGCCTATGTAGCTCAGAATGAGCAACAACAAGAACATATGACAATGGACGAGAATATGCCAGAGAATAGAGATCCTTTGATGATGAACAAAGTCTTATTGAAACCTTAAAAGGAGGAAGTGGAACCGGTTCAAAGGAAGGATTTATTCAAGGCCATGTGTGAAGTCAGAAGGAAGTGTTGCAAGATGGTGATCGACAGTGGAAGCATATGCAATCTTGTTTCCACAAAGATGGTGGAGAAACTGAGTCTAAAGAGGACCAAACACCCTATTCCATTTAAAAGTATCCTGGTTCCATAAAGGAACTCAAATCCTGGTAAGTGAACAATGTGAAGTTGAGTTTCAAGTAGGCACATATAAGGACAAGATTATATGTGATGTTATGCCCATGGATGTTTGCCATATTCTTCTAGGGAGACCATGGCAATTTGACAAAAGGGTAGTGCATGATGGTAGGAGTAATTGTCATAGTTTCGTGCAAGATGGGATAAAACACATTCTTCATCCTTTGTAAGGAGAGAGTTCGACAGAGCAGCAGACATCTAAGGTCCCAATGTTGATAGGGAAAGAGTATTTGTAACAAATTGATGAGAAGGAACTGAACTATGCCGTGGTATGTCAGCCTAGAGTGGTAGTGATGAAGAACAATATTACAGACTTACCTGAGGAGATTCAGGAGGTGCTAGGAGATTTTAGTGACATTGTGGTAGATGATTTGCACAATGAGTTACCACCGAAGAGGGATATAAGTCACCATATTGATTTTATTCCTGTAGCAAGCTTACCAAACAGGGCAGCATACAGATGGACACCTCAAGAGAATGAAGAATTTAGAAATCAAGTACAATGATTGTTAGACAAGGGGTTGGTTCAGAAAATTCTGAGTCCATGTGCAGTACCAGCAGTACTTATCCCAAATAAGGATGGTGAATGGAGGATGTGCACTGAATCCAGAGCAATTAACAAGATTACCATCAGATATACGTTTCCATTACCCAGGATGGATGACATGATGGATTGCCTAAGTGGGGCAACATGTTTTTCAAAATTAGATATGAAGAGTGGATACCATCAGATCAGAATTCGAGAAGGAGATGAGTGGAAAACAACCTTTAAGACAAATGACGGGTTGTATGAGTGGCTGGTTATGCCATTCAGACTGTCCAATGCACCAAGCACTTTCATGAGATTAATGGTTGAAGTCTTGAGAGATTTCATAGGTAAGTTTGTGATAGTTTACCTTGATGATATTCTGATTTTCAGAAAAACAAAAGAAGAACACTTGAAGCACCTAAGATGTGTCTTGGAGAAATTACAAAAGGAAAACTTGTTGGTGAATGTGAAGAAGTGTACATTTATGAAATCAGAACTAGTGTATTTGGGTTTTGTTATCTCAAGGGGTGGACTGAAGATGGATCTAGAAAAGGTGCAAGCAATCATTGATTGGCCTTCACCTCAGAGCATATTTGAGGTAAGAAGTTTCCATGGATTGGCATGTTTTTACAGAAAGTTCATAAATAATTTCAGTGGTATTTTTGCACCAATCATTGCAACAATTAGAAACGACAAACAACCATTTAAATGGACAACAGACGCTGAAAGTAACTTTCAGTTCTTGAAGAAGAATATCACTGAGAAACTAGTATTGAAATTACCAGATTTCAAACATCCTTTCCAAGTGAAATGTGATGCCAGTGGAGTAGCAATTGGAGCTGTACTCAGTCAGGAAGACAGGCCTATATCATATTTCAGCGAGAAGTTGAATGATTCCAAATAGAAGTATTCATCCTATGACAAGGAATTCTATGCTATTGTCCAATCACTAAATCATTGGAGACATTATCTGATGCCTAGAGAGTTTGTTTTGTTTTCTGATAATCATGCATTGCAGTACATCATGCAACAACCTAAGTTGAATCAGAAACATGTCAAGTGGTTTGAGTTCATGCAAAACTTTACCTTCGTGATAACACACATAAGTGGACAATCAAATTGAGTAGCTGATGCCTTATGTAGGAGACAAGTAGTTTTGCAAGAAAATCAGATCCAAGTCTTAGGATTTGAACATTTGAGAGGTTTGTATGAGACTGGCATTGATTTTCAAGATGCATACAGAGTTTGTAAGAATCCTTTAGAGGAAGACAGAGAGCCATGGATGGAGTATATGTTGCAGGATGGTTTACTCTTTAAAAATAGTAAACTTTGTATTCCAAAATGTTCTATGAGGGAGAACCTATTACATGAAAAGCATAATGGAGGGATGGCAGGTCACTTTGGAAGTGATAAAACCTTTGGACAGCTGCGCCACTTCTATTTTTGGCCAAATATGAGGTATGAAGTTGAAAATTTTGTGAGCAAATGTAGGGTATGTCAGCATGCCAAGGGAAGAAGCCAAAACACACGCCTATACACACCATTTCCTATTCCAACCAGGCCTTGGGATTCCGTGAGTATGGATTTCATTTTGGGTTTGCCAAAAAATCAGAAGGGAAATGATTCTATTTTTGTAGTTGTGGATAGATTTACTAAGATGGCACATTTCATTCCATGTTATAAGACTAGTGATGCCACACACATTGCTAACTTGTTTTTCAATGAAGTTGTGAAGCTACATGGTTTACCTAAGAGCATTGTATATGAAAAAGATGTAAGTTCACAAGTCATTTCTGGAGGACCTTGTGGAAAAAGTTGGAACCAATTTGAACTTCAGTTCATCATATCATCCACAGTCTGATGGCCAGACTGAGGTGGTAAATAGGAGTCTAGGAAACATGTTGAGAATTCTGATTGGAGAAAATCCCAAGAAATGGGACAAAGTGCTAGCTCAAGCAGAGTTTGCATATAATGACTCACCAAACCGAAGTACATGAATGATTCCATTCCAAATTCTGTATGGAATGCATCCAAGAGGAGTGTGTGAACTTCGTGATTTGGGTGAAATGGAGAATAGAAGTGCATATGGAGAAGATTTTGCAACAAGGATTAGTGAACTACAAGAGGAAGTTAAGGCAAGGTTGCAGCAGAGTAACAATAGTTACAAAGCAAGAGCAGATTCCAGGAGCAGAGAGAAAAACTATGAGGTAGGAGATTTGGTTTTAGCACACCCGAGGAAGGAGAGATTTCCAAAAGGAGAGTACAACAAGCTGAAAATGCAGAAGATTGGACCCTGCAGAATACTCACAAATTTTTCAGCCAATGCCTATGAACTGGAAATAACAACAGGTATTGGTATATCACCTATTTTTAATGTTGCAGACCTGTATACTTATGTGGCTAATGATACATGACAAATAACAGGAGACATGGATCCTATGGAAGATCTTCAGTGGCTAAAGTAGATGCCTATAGCCCATCCATCAGAAGCTGAGTCTATCTTGGATACCAGAGTGGCAAAGAGTACCAGACAGAGAGACTACCTGGAGTACTTGATCAAATGGAAAGGAAATCCGGTAGAAGATTCTACATGGATGGATGCTAAAGAATTGGAGATAAAGGGTTTCTCTGTAGCTGATTTATTGAACAGGGGTTCAGAATTTTTAACCTTGGGATTCTGATGCAGGAGCACCAATGCTAAGTCATCAATGTGATTACGTGTTCACATGTTGTGGCTAGCAGGAGGACGATCTGTCATGAAGGGAATTTGTTTTGTTAAGTAATTTGAAATATTTGCAAGTATGTAACCACCTTGTATGTTGTCAGTTTTTGAGGAAATAGAATGTAGTGGAAATTTGATACTCCCTGCGTGGAGATCAAGCCAGTTATCCAGTTAGTTGAATAGTGATAGTGACTCCTTCAGTGATGGAGAGAGTGAGGTTGTTAGTTTGTTTTGTTGTTCGGCCATTTTGTTTTGGGGAGCCAAAAGGATAAAAAGGGGGGAGCTGAATGAGAAGGGGGTTGGTAATTTTGGTTGGAATGTAAATTTTCTAGCTATTTGTTAGTACAATTAGAAATTTTGTGTATTTCGATTGGGTTATTGTACATCTTGAATGAAGAATGCTCTGAGATTCTGTTAGGTAGAGCTATGTGCAATTGTTGGCCTGATTTCTATGTGAATGAGTCTCTATTTTGTATCTGTGTGATTTCCATGTGCAGTTAAGAAACCCAAATCGTTTGCAGACCGACCATCGTTAAGTAGTTTAAGTATATTTCTTGTTTGTATTTAGTTTCCTTTAGATCTAAACAAAGAATCGAGCTGGATTGATCGATTCTCTGATCAACCCACAAGAAAATCGCAGAGTCACAGTTGATTCAAATAACAGAGGTTGGATGGCTCAAATCAAATCCGAAAGGAGGATCGATGGTGGGGAAAGAGTCAATCAAGTGAACGTGCACCGCAGTTAGCATCTCCGCAAGCCGAAGTGCATTGTTCCACATTGATCAAATATCAACGGACGAGATTCCATCCGCAAAAGATCGATGGTCGATATCGTGTTCCGCGAAAGGAAAGAGCCCGAGAGTTAATGGCTCGAGTTGCGGAAACTGCATTGCAGAAGAGTCTTTGCGGAAAGCTCTTTCAAGAAAACACGAAAGATGCACCCGCAATCCACAATCTGTAAAGTTTTGAAAAGGAGTATTGCGGAAGGGGAGTTCCGGAAAGGTGGCTACGGAAAGACATGTGCAGAAGGACCGTTGTAGGATGGTGACTGCGGAAGGATTATTGCGGAAGACCACCCAAGTTGTGGAAAGAAGGTGTTTCCGCAAGATAGTTGCGGAAGGTCAATTCTCACTATTAGAAGGTTGCAGAAATCCCAGTTTGGAGAGAAGGGACGCCATTGAGAAGGACCTAGTTGGTTTTCAACTAAGGCTAGGGGTTCTATTTCAAGAATCACCCTATTTCTTGGGAAGGTGCGGGTTGGACGGTTTGTGGTCATTCCGGCCGGCACCACTCTCTCTTCTCTCTCTCTCTCTCCCTCCTCTCCCCCCTAACCATTACTAACTGTCAGAACCTGAAATTTCTGAAAAATTTAAAATTTTTATTCATAACAATAAATGTTAACTAGGTAATTTTTCTGATTTTGTTTTAAATTAAATAACTAACATAATCTGTTGAAAGACTCTGTCTTATTAAAAACTTTGATTTTGGTGATTGTAATTAATGACTGTTTTGTTTTGAACCGCAAGGGAAGAGCTAGTCGTAGTTGACTGGCTTACTTAGCTTACGAGCTAATACATATGTCGTCTTTTGTTTCTCAGGTGCGCCAGTGAAGTAAGGATCACCGTTGGTTGAACTTGGTGAGCATCAATATTCCCTGTACTTAAAACTTAAAAGATCGTCATGATATTTCTTATGCAGATAGTATCAACATGTTCTGCGATAGATTACACAGTTCATTTATAATTATTGTTTTATGAATATTATGCTATGTTACTGCTGTAACTTATCAATGGAACAATAGTTTGTATCATAAATTATCATCTGTGTAAGCGACTTAGCATCATGTGACATGTTGTCAATTTAATACTGGTGATTACTGTTTTGTTCACATAATGATAATGCGAGTTGAGAAGGTGACGCTTCTAGCATTGTTTCAATATATACTCCTATGCATCGAAGTCCAATGTCTACTTAGAGTTTAACATATGATACCTGACTGCGTCTTGAATTTTTTTAACTACCTTTACAATGTGAACCTGTAGATGAAACTCTATTTCAACATATTAATAATAGAGGTTTATTATTCAAATTAATACTGTTAACATTTAAGGTTAACTACCTTATTTCTTAAATGATCATGAGAATGTAGTATGCTCATAGCATTAGTCTATGATTTGGTTTTAATATATCTATATCATAAATTGATTGTGCAATAATCTTAATATTCCCATACGTTGGCAAGCTTTATATTCTATATAGTGTTTAGGTTGTATTAACCATAAACTTATGGTTTTTAAATTGACTATATCTCCTTTATATCGTTGTAGTGATTATACATTCCAAGTGCTTGGGATTTTCGATGATTCATTTGCAAGGCATGCACTATATGCCAAATGATTATATATCATTGTTATCTTATACGTTGACTTACATATGTAATGATTTGGAAAATCGGTGTGTAATGATTTGGTTGGCAATGGAACTATAGGGTCTCGACCCATATTACGTTGATTTATTTGGAGGCTACGTGGTTCACTCTCCTCCATGCAATTTGTGATATATAAGCTGGTTTCGTAAACCCTACAGGTTATTGTAGTTGCCTTCGGGCTCGGGTCCTAGGGATGAAACCCTCCCTGTCTGAGTTTCGTATTGAAGCCCTGTAACAAAGTGCAGAGTGTGGTGGTTATGGCCTCGTGGTTCCATTCTGTAGCAAGATAAGTCTTCGGCTCTGGTCATGGCGTTTGCTATGGTTTTCATTGTCTCGTGGTCTTGTTCTTCCTTCTTTGTTTAAGTCTCGGCTGTCTACAAACCTTCACTGTACTGGTGCGGATGTGAGATAGAGTTTCTCTATTGTCTTTAATGTTATGAGAGGGTTGAAGCATTGGTTTTTGGGTGTGCTTGTGGACTGGTTCAATTCCAGTGTGAGGGTTTCGACTACAAGAGTTGTCTGTCGCGGCTGTCATTTGAGAGTTATGAGGGTGTGCTTTACTCTTTCAACCGACGAGGGTTTGGGGTTTCACTGCCTGCTTTCACCGGTGGCTTCCAGATTATCCACGGCTACAAATGCACAGGTAATGAACAACATTACTTTCATTATTTCTGTTTTGCAAGCAAGTGTAAGTTTCCTCTTATTTAAACTCTTGGCAAAGAATGTATATTAACATCCCTCTGCAATGAATGTGCAGGTCTCACGGCTTTGAAGGTGTACAGGGTTCTATCTTCAACGCTCTCATACGGGTAAGCCTGGTTATCCACGGCTGTCTCTTCCTTTGCTGGTTTCAGTGGTTAGGGTCGTGTCAAGGAGGAGACTCCTGTGTAGTGAGGTCGGTTGACGACTTGATGTTTATGGTTACAGTCATATGTATGGAGTTGTTTTGTTTGAAATGAAATGGGGTTTGAAACCCTGTTAAGTTTATGGAGAGCCATTCACGGCCAACTGTATGAGGCCAGGGTTTTCTGTTATTGTGCTTTGTATTTGCTGAGCATGGGGTTCTAACCTCGCTGTATGAGATTTAAACTTAATATAATGTTGGGCCTGATATGGCCGTATTTTGAATTTCGTATTTTGTTAAAATATTACAATGTATTTGTAATGTGTGGATAGATGTATTCTTCGGTACCGCAATGGAAGATAACTATGTTTAATGAAACCCTATAATTGTTATTCTGCGTTTTACTTCGGTTTGGAGTGTTAAATAAAGATTATGGATAATCCTCGGCTGTGACTGTAATCTTTTAAAGCATAGGGTTGCTCTGGTGAATTGGGGTTCTGTTTTATGTTCAAAGCATATGTAGGGTATTGTGAACTCGATAGCGACTGGGTATGAATTATAATAATATTCGTTTTGATTCTTGTACAGTTGTTAAATGAAACTGTAGGTTAAATAATATATACACATAGAAATATGTGTAAAGTTACTGTAGGTTATAGCTGCCATATAAGGCATTCTTTTCATTTGTTTTTCAGTCTGTCGATGGGATACTGTAAGGCTACGGCCATGTAGGGTTTTTGGGAACTACTCCAAGGGAGATATTTGTACTGAATAATATTAATACTGTGTATAATTTAAGATGGTTTGTAATCAGCCAATGATGACTGTGTTAGACGACAGTTTCTCTGTTGTATTAATATGTTTGTATTGTTTAAAAACAACTCTGTTATTTCTATTATATTGACATGGCTATTGTGTTCTGATACTAGATAGCAAGTAAATAATAATCTACAGTTACTAGTGTCTGTGTTTGACTACTGTGTAAATGTTTAAGATTTTATGAAAACTTGTAACAATGAAATATTGTTACAGTCACCTTTTTAATTAATCGATAACCGTCAGACATGTTCTGAGTATAAATAAGATATTAAAATGAGTTTTGTTTATCTGTTAACTTGATATAAGAAAGACCTGTAACTTAAAGTTTACTAAAATATACAATACATATATATATACAGATAGGTTATTCTGATAGGAATTATCTCAAAATAAACACTAAGGTTTGTCTAGATTTGTTCTTATGATTGTTTAATAGTTATAAATCTGGATTATCTATTATCTAATATTTCTGTCTATTATTAAACTAATAACAGAAATTCTAGCATATGCATAAACATAGTATTTATTAACTGTAGCAGTGACAAATAGGTTCTGTATAAGATAAATACTCTATTTAAATAAAAACAGGAAAACTTCTAAAACATCTGCATTCTGAAATTTATACCAAAGGATAGTACAGATAATGATTTGCTGAAGTTGAACACAATCAATACATAGTTGTACTAGTTTATCTCATAGGAAAATAATTTGAACCAACAACAGGGAGAGTGACAGAACCTGTAGATGTTAGACAATAACAGCAATGGGAGGCTGTTCCTCCCTACCAATTCCTGGAGAGTGCCCAGACAGCACTTCTCAGGACCCCCGAGCTTGCTCTGGTCTAACTGGCTGGAATCTAAGTACGGCCAATAATTCCCTCAGCCAAAACAGCTATACTGGAACCAAGTTACTTCAACTTCCTGCTCAAAACACTTCCTTACTGTTTCCCACTTCCTCAATGGGACTCCTGAATAGCATTCACCTGAATGTATTCTCCCTCTAGAACAATTGCTGAACCCCCAGCTCAGTTCATTGAGTAGTATTTAAAAGATTGCCTAGGTCTTAGTTGGGCTAACTGTCATTAATGAGCCACCTGCTCAGATTCCACTTTCTTGGGGAATCATGACCCCAAAATATAGGGAAGTTGCCACCTGCAACTCAGGAAGTGTTTGAGGATGCTGCCACTTGTCTTTTGTCCTTCCACCTAATTCCATCCACCAGTTAGACCAGTAACCTCTTTTAACAGCTCTCCCATGCTGTTGTCTCCATAATTTATTTATTAATAATAATTATTCAGAATTTACATTCCATTTCTGGAGACTCTGCTGAGTCATCCATTCCTACTTAGCATTAATTTTAACATAATGTTCTCAGGAATATTAAAAATAATTACATTATTTTAATAAAATTGGGGTATGTGACATACACACCCCCTTAAAATGTAACATCGTCCTCGATGTTACTTATTCTTCGTCTTCAGCCACCTGCTTGAATAGATGGGGATATGCTTCCTGCATCTTACTTTCCAGCTCCCAGGTAGCTTCTTCAGGACTAAGGTGCTTCCATTGCACCTTCACTTGTCCAATTATCCGGTTCCGTAGAGTAATTTCCCTCCTCCCGAGGATACAATCCGGTTCTACCAGAACTTCCCCTTCTGGTTCTACCTGTACAATGTTCCAATCAATAACATGAGTAGCATCATGAACATACTTTTTCAAAACAGAGATATGAAAAACATTGTGTACTTTTAAATTTGGCGGTAATGCTAACTGATAAGCAACTTGACCAATTCTAGCTAAAATTTCAAATGGACCACAGTAACGTGGTGCTAATTTTGCACAACTTCCTAATCTTAGGGAGCTTTTCTTTGGTCTTACCTTGATGAACACATGTTCACCTACCTGGAACTCTTTAGGAGTTCTTTTCAAATCTGCTTGACTCTTTTGCCGATCCTGGGCAATCTTCAAGTTTTCCTGCACTTGTTTCACAATCTGTTCCATTTCTTTCAATAAATCAGGTCCTAATACCAATCTATCTACTGGATTACTCCAAGAGATAGGAGTGTTGCATTTTCGTCCATACAAAACCTCAAAAGGACTAAACTTAGCTGATGATTGATAGCTGTTATTGTATGCAAATTCAGCTAAGTGTAAATAATCCTCCCACTTACCTGGTTGATCTTTAACATACATCCTTAACAGATCTTCTAGTATTTGATTAACTCTTTCTGTTTGTCCGTCCGTCTGAGGATGGAAAGAGGTGCTGAAATTCAAAGTGGTGTTTAATCCTTTGAACAAGGATCTCCAAAAATTTCCTGTGAATTTAGGATCCCTGTCTGATATAATAACCTTTGGAATACCGTGTAACCGAAAAATCTGTTTTAGAAAGATATCTGCTATGTTTGCAGCCTTGTATGTGGTTTTAACAGGAATAAAATGTGCTGATTTACTTAATTTGTCTACCACTACCATAATCGAATCATTCTGATGTTGATTTTTGGGTAATCCCGTAATGAAATCCAGGCTGATTATTTCCCATTTCCAGCTAGGAATAGGTAAAGGTTGCAGCAATCCAGCTGGATGTTGATGTTCTGTTTTTACTTGTTGGCAGTCCAAACACTTAGCTAAATATTCAGCAGTTTCAGATTTCATGTTAGGCCAAAAATATTCTTTTCTCAGCATAGTGATAGTCTTTTGATAGCCAGGATGCCCGGAGTAAGGGGTTTTATGTATTTCGTCTAAAATTAACAGCTTAACTGTAGGTGCATTAGGGATATACAGCCTGTCCTTAAACAGCAAAAATCCGTTTTCGTTTAAACTATACCCTTTTATCAAACTTTCTGTGGGCTGTTCTTTGGCTGTAATTTGTAAGTGTTGATAATTTTTATCTAATTTTATCCCTTCAGCCAGCTGTTCATTTAAATCAGAGGTATAAGTGCTGCTAGCTGATATAAAATTCAGTTTTGCATTCCTGCTCAAGGCATCAGCCACCTTATTTTCCTTCCCTTTTATGTGTTGGATTTCAAAATCGTACTCACTTAGGAATGCCAGCCATCTGGCTTGTCTTGCATTTAGATTTGGCTGGTCTAAAAGGTATTTCAGACCTTTATTATCTGTTAGTAAGGTAAATTTTCTGCCTATTAGGTGGTGTCGCCACATCTTTAAAGCATGAATTACAGCAGCTAATTCTAGGTCATAAGTGGCATAATTCTTTTCATGGGTTTTCAGCTTCCTAGATTCGTAAGCAATGACATGACCTTCTTGAGTCAGCACTCCACCTAAACCATCATTACAAGCGTCGGTGCAAACTATGAAGTCTTTATTTGGGTCCGCTATTCTAAGAATAGGTGCAGTTGTCAATAAGGTCTTAAGTTTCTTGAAACTTTCTTCACATTTCGTATTCCAATCAAACTTCTTGCCTTTCTTCTGCAAAGAAGTGATTGGATTGGCTATTTTTGAAAAGCCTTCAATAAACCTCCGGTAGTAACCGGTGATTCCCATGAAGGATCTAACGTCCGTCACATCTTTAGGTACTGGCCATTCTTCAATCGCCCGAATCTTTTCGGGATCCACTGAAATCCCTTCCTTAGTGACTACATGTCCTAAGTACTGGATTTCATCTTTGAAGAAGTCACATTTACTAAATTTCGCAAAAAGTTGTTGTTCTCTCAGTTCTTGTAAAACGATACGTAAGTGTTCCTTATGCTCCTCCTCGCTCTTAGAATAGACTAAAATGTCGTCGATAAATACAACAACAAATTTATCTAAGTACTTGTGCATTATGTTGTTCATTAAGCACATGAAAACAGCTGGGGCATTTGTAAGTCCAAAGGGCATTACGACAAATTCGTAATGTCCGTACCTTGTTCTAAAGGCTATTTTGAAAATGTCTTCTTCTTTAATTCTTACCTGATGATAACCCGATCTCAGATCGATCTTAGAGAATACCGTAGCGCCACGTAGTTGATCAAACAGATCATCAATACGAGGTAACGGATACCTGTTTTTGATCGTCATCTTGTTTAGTTGACGATAATCTATGCAAAGTCGCATAGTTCCGTCCTTCTTTTTAACGAAAATTACTGGTGCTCCCCAAGGGGATACGCTGGGTCGGATATAGTTCTTATATATTAACTCCTTCAACTGAGTTTTCAACTCGTTAAGCTCCAAAATATTCATACGGTACGGGGCTTTTGAACTGGGAACAGCACCTGGTACCAGCTCAATGGTAAAGTCAAGCTCTCTCTTGGGAGGCAATTCTGGGATTTCCTTAGGAAAAACGTCAATAAATTCATTGACGACAGGAATGTTCTCTACTGTTTTCTGGTTGTTTTCAGATTTATCGGTCTCGTCTGTAATAGTTACAGCATAGGTCTTGCACCCTTTCCTGACTGCTCTTTTAAGTTGTAAGGCAGAAATCTGCCTAACTACTGTTTTCCTAGGGATACCTCTAACAGTTACTGGCTGTCCACTAATGTTTATACACCTAAAAGTTTTGTCAAAACAGTTTAAAACGACCCTATGTTGTTCCAACCAGTCCATTCCGATAAGTATGTCATAAGAGCCAAGTGGTAAAATGTTCAGTTTAACTGTAGTTCTAAAATCAGTCATGTTTAAGATGCATTCTTTTACATAGCAGTTTACTTTCTTCTTAGCCCCAGTAGCTAATTGTACAGACCAAGAATTATCAAACCTTTCAACAGTCAAATTACATTTTTCTACCAACTGAGGTGAAATATAACTAAGACTAGCACCGGGATCTATTAATATAGTAACTGGGGTTTTGTTAATCATACCTCCTACTTCCACCATGGAAGTTTGATAGTCAGCCTGACGATTTTCCAACGCTGCATTTATTCTGGGCATAGTTCCTGCAAAATCTCCAACCGTCATTTCGTCTTGAACAGTATGAATATTGCTGACTTGTTTCTTTCTGTTTGGGCAGACTGAAGCATAATGTGGCCCATTACACTCCCAGCACTTGACAGGTTCTTTTCGATCAAAATTTTTGGTGTAGTTTCCATGGTTATTAGGAGTCTCTTTGCTGTTTTTGTAATTGTTTGAATGTCTGACAGCTCCATTTTTGTTTCCTTGGAAACTTTTACTGTTAAAGTGGTTCCCGTTTTTGCCATTCTTGAAACTTTTATGGGGAACAAATTCCTTTTTCTTGTACTCGATCAGATTGCTGTTCTTTTTGGCTTTCCAGCTGGCTATTCCCTCTTTCTTTTTATTCTGTTCGTAACAGAAATTTGCCTTGCGCATAGCTTCTTCCAGTGTTTTTGGGTTGTCATATTCAATTCTGTCCTTGATATGATAGGGCAGGAAACTAAGAAACCGCTGTATTTTTGGTTTCTCTTCGACAAAATACGGTACATAACGCAACAGACTTAAAAATTTACTGTTTAAGTCCTTCATCGTCATAGATCCGAGTTTTAGTTCATAAAATTCTTTGGCCCTTTCTTCATAATACTGCTCGGACAGGAATTTCTTCTTAAAGTATCTTTTAAAAGTACTCCAGTTAACTTCTCTTTCTTTAATTCCTTTGACCCTTTTCAGATCTTGCCACCATATGTCCGCCTTTCCCGAGAGGTTGTAGATGGCCATTCGTGCCTTGAGCTGATTTGAGTAGTTATAGATCTGAAAATACTTTCTCATCCCGGATAACCAGGATTCTGCCTCTTCTCCAGTTTCAGCTTCTCCATTGAAAGTTGGGGGCTTTATCTTCTTAAACTCCCCGGAAATCTCCTCATAAGGCCTGTACTTTTTCCTTCGGTTGTGCATCTCAGCTTCACTGCTGTCACTGCTAGTGTGATAACTGGGTTGTCCCTTTCTTTCTTCAGATGAGGAACTGCTGTCAGATTTAGTTGGTTTTGTCCTTTTTGACCCTCTTGGATGACTAACTTCTTCTGAGTCAGCTGGTTTGCTCCTCCCTTCAGTCTGAAATTTTTCTATCAATAACTGATTTAGCTGTTCCTGAGTCTTTAAAATTCTTTCATTATCCCTCTTAACTGTTTCCATTTCTGTCTTTAATCCTCTTATGGTCTGCATCAGCTCAGTGGTGTGAGCAGTTTCTTCTCCCGTCTCAAGTTCTTTTGACATCTGTCTTGTCTCAACATTGGGAGATTCCTCCTCAGCATATTCTCCCAGTTTTTCCATACCTGTCTGTAAAATTCAGAAAAGAAAAATTTCTGTTCTGTACATGAAACCGAAATATATATATATTAGTATTTTATAAATAAAACAAAATCTTCTTTTATGATCATTGTTTGCGGAAGTTTAGTGGAGTCACATCCAGGCCTAGTGTCTGAAACTGAGCTCTGATACCACATGTCAGAACCCGAAATTTCTGAAAAATTTAAAATTTTTATTCATAACAATAAATGTTAACTAGGTAATTTTTCTGATTTTGTTTTAAATTAAATAACTAACATAATCTGTTGAAAGACTCTGTCTTATTAAAAACTTTGATTTTGGTGATTGTAATTAATGACTGTTTTGTTTTGAACCGCAAGGGAAGAGCTAGTCGTAGTTGACTGGCTTACTTAGCTTACGAGCTAATACATATGTCGTCTTTTGTTTCTCAGGTGCGCCAGTGAAGTAAGGATCACCGTTGGTTGAACTTGGTGAGCATCAATATTCCCTGTACTTAAAACTTAAAAGATCGTCATGATATTTCTTATGCAGATAGTATCAACATGTTCTGCGATAGATTACACAGTTCATTTATAATTATTGTTTTATGAATATTATGCTATGTTACTGCTGTAACTTATCAATGGAACAATAGTTTGTATCATAAATTATCATCTGTGTAAGCGACTTAGCATCATGTGACATGTTGTCAATTTAATACTGGTGATTACTGTTTTGTTCACATAATGATAATGCGAGTTGAGAAGGTGACGCTTCTAGCGTTGTTTCAATATATACTCCTATGCATCGAAGTCCAATGTCTACTTAGAGTTTAACATATGATACCTGACTGCGTCTTGATTTTTTTTAACTACCTTTACAATGTGAACCTGTAGATGAAACACTATTTCAACATATTAATAATAGAGGTTTATTATTCAAATTAATACTGTTAACATTTAAGGTTAACTACCTTATTTCTTAAATGATCATGAGAATGTAGTATGCTCATAGCATTAGTCTATGATTTGGTTTTAATATATCTATATCATAAATTGATTGTGCAATAATCTTAATATTCCGTTGGCAAGCTTTATATTCTATATAGTGTTTAGGTTGTATTAACCATAAACTTATGGTTTTTAAATTGACTATATCTCCTTTATATCGTTGTAGTGATTATACATTCCAAGTGCTTGGGATTTTCGATGATTCATTTGCAAGGCATGCACTATATGCCAAATGATTATATATCATTGTTATCTTATACGTTGACTTACATATGTAATGATTTGGAAAATCGGTGTGTAATGATTTGGTTGGCAATGGAACTATAGGGTCTCGACCCATATTACGTTGATTTATTTGGAGGCTACGTGGTTCACTCTCCTCCATGCAATTTGTGATATATAAGCTGGTTTCGTAAACCCTACAGGTTATTGTAGTTGCCTTCGGGCTTGGGTCCTAGGGATGAAACCCTCCCTGTCTGAGTTTCGTATTGAAGCCCTGTAACAAAGTGCAGAGTGTGGTGGTTATGGCCTCGTGGTTCCATTCTGTAGCAAGATAAGTCTTCGGCTCTGGTCATGGCGTTTGCTATGGTTTTCATTGTCTCGTGGTCTTGTTCTTCCTTCTTTGTTTAAGTCTCGGCTGTCTACAAACCTTCACTGTACTGGTGCGGATGTGAGATAGAGTTTCTCTATTGTCTTTAATGTTATGAGAGGGTTGAAGCATTGGTTTTTGGGTGTGCTTGTGGACTGGTTCAATTCCAGTGTGAGGGTTTCGACTACAAGAGTTGTCTGTCGCGGCTGTCATTTGAGAGTTATGAGGGTGTGCTTTACTCTTTCAACCGACGAGGGTTTGGGGTTTCACTGCCTGCTTTCACCGGTGGCTTCCAGATTATCCACGGCTACAAATGCACAGGTAATGAACAACATTACTTTCATTATTTCTGTTTTGCAAGCAAGTGTAAGTTTCCTCTTATTTAAACTCTTGGCAAAGAATGTATATTAACATCCCTCTGCAATGAATGTGCAGGTCTCACGGCTTTGAAGGTGTACAGGGTTCTATCTTCAACGCTCTCATACGGGTAAGCCTGGTTATCCACGGCTGTCTCTTCCTTTGCTGGTTTCAGTGGTTAGGGTCGTGTCAAGGAGGAGACTCCTGTGTAGTGAGGTCGGTTGATGACTTGATGTTTATGGTTACAGTCATATGTATGGAGTTGTTTTGTTTGAAATGAAATGGGGTTTGAAACCCTGTTAAGTTTATGGAGAGCCATTCACGGCCAACTGTATGAGGCCATGGTTTTATGTTATTGTGCTTTGTATTTGCTGAGCATGGGGTTCTAACCTCGCTGTATGAGATTTAAACTTAATATAATGTTGGGCCTGATATGGCCGTATTTTGAATTTCGTATTTTGTTAAAATATTACAATGTATTTGTAATGTGTGGATAGATGTATTCTTCGGTACCGCAATGGAAGATAACTATGTTTAATGAAACCCTATAATTGTTATTCTGCGTTTTACTTCGGTTTGGAGTGTTAAATAAAGATTATGGATAATCCTCGGCTGTGACTGTAATCTTTTAAAGCATAGGGTTGCTCTGGTGAATTGGGGTTCTGTTTTATGTTCAAAGCATATGTAGGGTATTGTGAACTCGATAGCGACTCGGTATGAATTATAATAATATTCGTTTTGATTCTTGTACAGTTGTTAAATGAAACTGTAGGTTAAATAATATATACACATAGAAATATGTGTAAAGTTACTATAGGTTATAGCTGCCATATAAGGCATTCTTTTCATTTGTTTTTCAGTCTGTCGATGGGATACTGTAAGGCTACGGCCATGTAGGGTTTTTGGGAACTACTCCAAGGGAGATATTTGTACTGAATAATATTAATACTGTGTATAATTTAAGATGGTTTGTAATCAGCCAATGATGACTGTGTTAGACGACAGTTTCTCTATTGTATTAATATGTTTGTATTGTTTAAAAACAACTCTGTTATTTCTATTATATTGACATGGCTACTGTGTTCTGATACTAGATAGCAAGTAAATAATAATCTACAGTTACTAGTGTCTGTGTTTGACTACTGTGTAAATGTTTAAGATTTTATGAAAACTTGTAACAATGAAATATTGTTACAGTCACCTTTTTAATTAATCGATAACCGTCAGACATGTTCTGAGTATAAATAAGATATTAAAATGAGTTTTGTTTATCTGTTAACTTGATATAAGAAAGACCTGTAACTTAAAGTTTACTAAAATATACAATACATATATATATACAGATAGGTTATTCTGATAGGAATTATCTCAAAATAAACACTAAGGTTTGTCTAGATTTGTTCTTATGATTGTTTAATAGTTATAAATCTGGATTATCTATTATCTAATATTTCTGTCTATTATTAAACTAATAACAGAAATTCTAGCATATGCATAAACATAGTATTTATTAACTGTAGCAGTGACAAATAGGTTCTGTATAAGATAAATACTCTATTTAAATAAAAACAGGAAAACTTCTAAAACATCTGCATTCTGAAATTTATACCAAAGGATAGTACAGATAATGATTTGCTGAAGTTGAACACAATCAATACATAGTTGTACTAGTTTATCTCATAGGAAAATAATTTGAACCAACAACAGGGAGAGTGACAGAACCTGTAGATGTTAGACAATAACAGCAATGGGAGGCTGTTCCTCCCTACCAATTCCTGGAGAGTGCCCAGACAGCACTTCTCAGGACCCCCGAGCTTGCTCTGGTCTAACTGGCTGGAATCTAAGTACGGCCAATAATTCCCTCAACCAAAACAGCTATACTGGAACCAAGTTACTTCAACTTCCTGCTCAAAACACTTCCTTACTGTTTCCCACTTCCTCAATGGGACTCCTGAATAGCATTCACCTGAATGTATTCTCCCTCTAGAACAATTGCTGAACCCCCAGCTCAGTTCATTGAGTAGTATTTAAAAGATTGCCTAGGTCTTAGTTGGGCTAACTGTCATTAATGAGCCACCTGCTCAGATTCCACTTTCTTGGGGAATCATGACCCCAAAATATAGGGAAGTTGCCACCTGCAACTCAGGAAGTGTTTGAGGATGCTGCCACTTGTCTTTTGTCCTTCCACCTAATTCCATCCACCAGTTAGACCAGTAACCTCTTTTAACAGCTCTCCCATGCTGTTGTCTCCATAATTTATTTATTAATAATAATTATTCAGAATTTACATTCCATTTCTGGAGACTCTGCTGAGTCATCCATTCCTACTTAGCATTAATTTTAACATAATGTTCTCAGGAATATTAAAAATAATTACATTATTTTAATAAAATTGGGGTATGTGACACTAACCCCCTCTCTTTATCTCTCTCTCTATCTCTCCCCCTCACTAACCCCCCTCCTAGCCCCTTACTTGTAACTAACCCGCACTCTCTCTTACCTGCTTCTACACCTCTCTCTCTCTCTAAACCCCCTCTCCATATCCCTAACCTATCCCCCATCCCTAACCATCGTACTCTTTCTATCTCTCTGCTACTCCTCCTAGCCCAAAACCCCCTCCTCTCTATCTCTCTCCCCTCTTTTCCCTATCCCTTACTAACCCACTCTCTCTTAGTCTCTCTCTCTTCCCTACACCTCCACCTACCTCTAACCACACCTCCCATCTCTCTTTCTCACTCCCTACAACTAACACTCTCTCTCTCTCTCTCTCTCTCTCTCTCTCTCTCTCTCTCTCTCCCGAAACCATTACTAATCCCCTCTCTCACTCTCTCTCTCTCTCCCTCGCTAACCCCCATCCTATCCCCTTACCCCTAACTTACCCCCCCTATCTCACTCTCTCTTCCCTACTTCTACACCTCTCTCTCTCTCTCTCTCTAAACCACCTCTCCCTCTCCCTAACCTCTCCCCCATAACTAACCATCCTACTCTTTCTACCTCTCTGCTACTCCCCCTAGCCCAAAACCCCCTCCTCTCCCTAGCCCTTACTAACCCCCTCTCTCAGTCTCTCTCTCTTCCTACACCAGCACCTACCTCTAACCACACCTCCCATCTCTCTTTCTCACTCCCTATAATTAACACCCTCTCCTCTATCTCTCTCTCCCTCCTCTCCCCCCATAACCATTACTAACCCTCTCTCTCTCTCTCTCTCTCTCTCTCTCTCTCTAACCCCCATCCTATCCCCTTACCCCTAACTAACCCCCCCCTCTCTCTCTATCTCCTACTACCCCCCTCTCTCTCTCTCCTAATTCCCCTTCCCCTACCATTAACCACCTCCCATCTCTAACCCCTAATCCCCTTGACCCCTTAGCCCCTAACACCAAATCCCTATTTAACCTCCTAACCCATAGAAACTATTAAATAAGGTTTTGATGAAAATGCAAATTGTGTAGATTACCATAACGCTAGCGCATTTTTGGATGATGAAACACTCGCGCATTTTTTGCCACTGGGCGTCATTTATTCATGCACCAAACATATTAAATGCCTAGGATTTTTTTAACGTTCATGAAACATGCACGCGTTTTGTCTGTCCATAACGCTAGAGCGTTTTGTCTGTCCAAAATGCGCCCGCGTTATCCTGATACATAACGTGTGTGCGTTATTTATCACTATAACACGCATGCGTTATGGAATCCTATCCTACATGTTAATTGACATGGCAGGATAGGAGCCCGCCCATGCCTAGTTCTAAGAAACGCACATGCGTTTTCAATTTGCTAAACTTTAGTGCGTTTTGCGAATGCACCATTGCATCTAAAAGGTCCCTCAACTTCGTGCGAGGGCCCATAAGTTTAAGCTACAACCAAGGAAGGGCACAACCTCCAATGACGACGCAATCCCAAGATGTAATAGTTGCATTATAGTTATATTTTGATGTGCTATGGTATATTAGCATACTATTACTTATTTTACACATGTAAGATGGAAACTAAATCAGACACGACCTTTATCGCAAAGCCTTACTTATATTTGAAATAGAAGTAAAATCCATGACTAGAAAAGGGTAAGCTAAGAATGAGTATATGGATACTTGGTGGAGGAAGGGTTCATCCCCAACACCATGAACTCTATTGATGAACTATCATCTTTTATCGCTTAAATTTTGGTGGCCAACGACTAAGTATATATATATGTTTAAGAGGTGGTATTAATCCTAGTAAATTTATATTTTTAGCCTCATATAGTTCCCATCTTGGATGCATAATTAAAGTGAGAATATTGTGAACTATTATAAGTGGTATTTGTCCTTGATTAAAAAGGTATACTTTGTAATAAGGTTGTTTAGTATTTTACAAAGGTTCTCTGTAAGAGAGACCTTTAGAAAGTTAAATATAAATCGCAGCAGATGCGCTATGAATTGTAACCCCCTCCTTGTTGGATAAAATAATAAAGAAGCTAATAATTTCTGTGGATGCAGCCCATATATTTGGGTGAACCAGGTATATTGGTCTCTCTCATATTTGTATTATTGTAGTTTATTCCTCCTTGATATTTGTGATCTAAAATGGAGTTTTGTAATTATGAGTGATTCACTAAAGTGTGTTAAATGTTGAATACCTAACTTTACATTTAAAAGTGATAATTTTGGGTGTTTGGTTATGTAAGAATCACGAGGTGAAATATTAAAGTATTGGATCTAAGGTCCCACATGAAAAGGGTTTACTTTTATAAATTACTATAGAACAATTGTTTTGTACAAGTAAACTAATTGTTGGATTTAGAAGGGAATGAGCCATAATTTGGGTAAAAAGTACTCTTTACACAAGTGTGGCTTATCATCTTTATTGTATAAATTTTATGGCATAGAACTAACAAAGGAGAAAAAGTGATGATCGAACAACTGTTCATATACAATGCTACTTATGACATACAATTAAGTACATATTTATATATTCCTTTAAATAATGTGACTAATACATTTGATTGTTTGATATTGAGCGAAAATTTTATCACCCCATATCCATAAATTATGCGTGGAAATTGGGTACATTACAAATTGGTATCAGAGCAAGGTTACAACACTGCGGCCTAACGGACTCGCATACATAGAATATGAGAGGAATGGAAGGACACTCAGCCTTACAACTAAGGACGGAGAAAGAATAATACTAGCAAATTTAATAAAGTGATATCGAAATGCCTTGGAATCAGGTATGCTAATGGTCAATTTTGAAATAGGTAATAAATGCAATTCCTGATATGCATGTTCATAGTGAAATGTAAATTTTTACACCTTAAGAAAAGAAATGAGATCATGACTATGTAGAAATTTGAACATGCAATTCCTACTCATTAATCTTGCATTATGGTATAGCTCAAATGTTATTATATATGGTAGGAATATATAGGAAATACATCACCTTGTTATAAATATGTGAAGATTTAATAATTATGCATTGGAACTCATAGAGTTGAATTAAGTTGCCTAATGGACTAAGTAAGGCTTGATTAATAAAACATGATATCTTTGTGTAAAAGTAAAAGTGTTTTCATTGTAATAGGTTTTTACCATATGAATGGATCATCTCCTCAAGGTGTGAATGTCATACTATTAAATTCGGAAGGGATTTAATGTTTCATTAACTTACAATAGTTAAATATATAGAGGGAAAGTTATAAAAGATTAGAAATATGGGATACTATGATTTTATTGCATAAGTAATTGATTGTTGGTAAAAGTTTATTATTATTATGGAAAGTGAAGATAATAGTTACTTTCCTTATGTTAGGATGGTTAATTTCAAGTGAAATATATATAAGCAAGTGTTAATTTTTATCATCATAAATTATCTGTGCTCATGGAAGTCGATAATACACATTTAAAGAGAAACTGTAAGTATGTTAATGGAGTTTTAATTTAACTAAAAGAAGGTTGTAAAATTATATACTTACATGGATTGTTTATAGAAACATTGGTTTGGAATCCTCTTAAAAAGGGGAAATTGAACTCATAGTACCCTAGAGTGAATCTTTTGCATAAATAGTATGAAGACTAAAATTTTGCAATAACGATAGAAGTAAGGATCTATTCTTTAATTATGATTGAATGAATAATTTTAGAATATGATCATCGCCTTTCTTTGTAACAATGGTGATTGGTCACAAATACTATATAAGTTAACTAGATACAACGATAGGTCCTTTATACATAAATGGACCTTGAGGAAACTAGTATTTCTCTCAGATAATTTTATCAACCTTGTTATGTTGTTTATTGAAACATTATGTTGAGAATAATAAGCTTCTTTCTTAAAGGTGGATAAACAAGATGAGCATCTCAAACTATTTATTGGCGTGATGAGAAACTCTTCTACACATTCTTTGTCCTGAAGATGAATCCAGCTAAGGATTCAAAACGTCGAGGAAAACTAAAATGCTGACCGTGGATTATCCGACAACCCATTCAAACTCTGCATAACACAGAAACCTGAAATCCTTAAACAAGATGATGTTAAAAGCCGAAAGTATATTCTCAGTGTTGGAGGAATTTTCTTATATACACCACACCCCTAATAGTTAATATGAGTATTTAGTAAACCTTATGATAATGGTGGTTTGAGTTAGTTACAATTCGATAGTAAAATATTAGTTAATTATCCTCTTTTCATGAAGTACTAAGGTAAGATTAAGCATCAATTAAAGATGAGTTTAAAAAATATGAAATACCTTAGTTTTGTTTTTCTAGTCATTATCCTTATTTGGTATGAGTGAAAGATGTCTTATTGCTAATCATGATGTGATTAATTATGTGCAAGTAGACACAAGTGTAGTGTGCAGGTACGATAAAATACAATAATATTGGTCAAATAAAGTGAAAATAAGGGAAAACAACGAACGAGGTAATTACTAATAGACCAACGATGTAATGAATACTTTGGAAAATGAAACTAGGTTTTGTTAACAAATTCACTATATATAGATGAAAGATTGGTAATGAAGAATACGATTGAAATATGTTATGCATACTTTGCATGGTGCAAATAGTAATGAAGACATGAAAACTAATGCATATTGCACAAATGCATGAAACATGGCCATTAGGAAGTTATGATATATGTTCCTCCTAAATTTAAATAATCATGTAGATAAATAAAGTTTACACATGTTTTGTAAGATACTAGAAAAATATTAAGTTGCGAAAATAACAATATGATGTTTGAGACACTTGATGTGTAATGTTGTTAATCGAGTCTTGGGGAACTTGATTATACATGTCTTGATTTTTAGTTGATAACTCTGGAGCATCAAGATTATTTGGATTTACCATGTTGAGCCGGCAGGCACAGAAACATCGAACATGATCAATAATATGATGATTATGATGTGTGTTGTGATGATAATTGTTTTTGAAAAGTATCAAGTATATGTCATTGTGACTGACAATGTTTTGATATAATTGCAGGTAATGGGCCATGGTAATTCCAATAAAATTATAACTTAAGAGCATAATTTTGATATACGAAACCTGCAACAAGAATAATATACTTAATACAAGTGAAGACTAATTAAATAAAGAATTGTGAAACCTTTGAAATAATCATGGGGGATGCCCCGGGTTATAAGGCTCTTGAACTTTTAACAGATAAAATTAAAAAAAAAATTAAAGAAGTAAGACATAAGAAAATCCCAGTCGAGTTCAGAGGGAAGACATTGGAAAATGAAACGTGAGTAATTGAATTTTCATAAGTTTATGAAAGTGTAGTAGAGGTATACTGTAATCCAGTACGTGGTACTGAGAGGTAGTCCAGAATACTGAAAATATTTCAGTGTCTCACGCACTGAGAGGTGCTTATGTTGTACCCACTAACTATAGCCGGGGGATAGTTAGAATAAGTCTTCGTAGATCTAAATTTACGACTGGATGAAAAATTAAATGATAAATAAAGAAATCATACATAAGGAACAAAAGGAAATTGATAAAGGAAAAAATTCAATCTCTAATGGAATCTTTCCTTGGTCCGTGAGTGCTCTAGCAAGAGACAGGTAACTAATTCTTGCGGACTGTGGTAAGGTGATTCGTTTTTGTATTGACTAAGTATAAATAAGATAAATATTTGAGATATCTATTATTTATTTGAAGGATTTGCTTATGTGGCCATAATGACTATCTTTATTACTTTATGTGCCATGAAAATCAATTTTGTGGATATTTTATCCTAGATCATGAGTCATGTATGACCGACAAACTTTGCATGTGCAAGAAAATTACAAAGTGAATCTTTGTATGTATAACTGAACTCCCAAAGGAGTTGTTATGGAAGAGCAATGACATGATATTGCAAATAACTTATTGTTTATGTTCATTTTTCTTTCTATGATTATGTGTATGCATATATTTTATAATTCTAGAAGGAATTTGTATTGCATAATGCGGGCGAAGAAACTTAAAGACATGCAGAAAGATGCTAAAGATGATAAAGTTCTGAAAAACAAGTGGATATAACTAAAAGTTATACTTCACAAAAGTGGAAGACAACTTTTGGAAAGATACGAACACTGAGGATGGTGTTATTTCTAAGGGGGAGAATGAAATATCCTCTCTGCCTTCTTACTCTACAAACTAAAAACAAGTCATTAAAGATGGTCCCATTACTCATTATAATATATGTATATATATATATAACAAATATAAAAAAAAACTATTATTCATGTATGAAATATTATAAAGTGAGAAAATAAAAAGATATTTAATTAGTTAGAGTTTATGTCAGTTACAAAGGCGCCAGCCTCACTTGAGAAGGAGAATGCAGGGAGCTGGAGGTATTAATTTTTCTAGGATGAGCTACCCCAGCCCTCGCTCGAAAAACATGCATTATAGTTGATAAAGTTTGCAGAGACACAAAATAGAGAAGAAACAGAAACAGGCATATTGATTGCCTTCTCATTATTAAGCACACATATATATAGTTTAACTTAAGACCAAAACCACTGGCTAATACTATGGGCCAGTGTAAGCCATGGGTCAACAAATGACCTAACTCAACTAACTTAGGAGCATTGACTCAACTAACTAACCAACTTAGGACCATTGAGATTACAACTCTTAACACACCCCCTTAAAATCAAGTGGGATGGTGTGGTTAGCACTATCACTGTCTAAGTGTTGTGCCTGTTGGTCTATGTCTCAGCTAGGCATACATTTCATTCAAATAAACTTAAGCTTTACTTTCTTCTTTGATGTGTACTTGGACTGCTTCTTCTTTGTCTTCTTGAACTTGATGCTAAGTAGGTGTTCTTCAGCATCTTCTTTGTCTTCTGCACAATAAACATTGTTATTGTTTTTCATTGGTCCTGGAACATAGTGCAAGTCTTCTTCTTCTTTTGTTTCAACATATTGTATGTTGTTGTCCATTTTACCTGCACACTCAGAATTTTTGTTAGAAAAAAAATTAATATATCTCAGCTCTTCTTGGAGAGCGTTCATATCTTCCTCTTCTTTTGTTTCACTGAGTTTCAACTCTTCTTGGATAGCATCCACATCTTCTTCTTCTGTTTCAACAACAGCTACATCATAATTAACTGTTGCATCTTGTGCACAATGTGCATCCTTCACTGCTTCCTCAAAAACTGTGGGCTGACAGGGAAACAGAGCATACTCATACTGCTCAACAATAATGAGAGTCTGCTCATATAGCTCCCTCATACTTCTGGTTTTCTGGTTCTTTGATGAACTCTCTGCTGGTGCAACTTCTATGCTACTATCAACTGTCTCTTTCTCTGAGAGACTATCACTACTACTATGAACTGTCTCTTTCTCTGAGAGACTATCACTCATGTCACTGGGGACGACTGCATTGATAGGTTTGATTTCACTATCATCAACAAATAGAATTAGATCAACAAGCTTTGCTGAACTTACTTAATCATTGTCTACATCATAAACACAGTCTTCTTGGCTGTCTTCCACTTCACTATGGGATTCTTGGTGCTTTGCATGGCTTGCAAAGTCAACTGGTTCTTCTTCACTGAACTCTGCTTCATCTTCTTCTATAGGTTCCTCTTCATTGAAATCTGCTTCATCTTCTTCAGGTTCCTCTTCAGAGAACTCTGCTTCATCTTCTTCTGGTTTCTCTTCACTAAACTCTGCTTCATCTGCTTCTGGTTTCTCTTCACTGAACTCTGCTTCATCTTCTTCTACATGTTCCTCTTTGCTGAACTCTGCTTTATATTCTTGTATTTCAGGTTCTTCTTCATTGAACTCTGCTTTCAATATATCCCAAGCTTCTTTGGGAGTAGAAGCATCTGAAATGTAATGAAAGATGGAATAATCTATACCATTTTGTATGATACTTAAGGAAACAACTTGCCTTTTTTCCTTTTGATACTCTGTCAAATTCTAAAATGCCACTAGATCTATAGGATCATTCTCAACTACAAAATGCCATAGATCTTGTGACCTTAACAGATCCCTAATTTTCAATGACCATAATTCATAGTTGTCTCCATCAAAGGTTTTCCATGAACCTATTGAAGTTAAGAGATTTCTTACCTCTTCGATTTCTTCTGGTAGCTCTTCTAGCACCATCTACAATCTTCTTGGTTTTCTTCAAAATCAATGGTCCTTCAGACTTCAGATCTGCTCTGCCCTTTTTCTGTAGAGGGTCTTCTTGGATCGATCTCTGCAAGACTCGATCTTCTGGAATGTTGTCCAATATTTTGGCTCAGCGTCAGCAATATTTTCTCTTTAAGACTGGATCTGAACAATGCTCGTACTTGCCATGGCTTATGACAACTCTTAAACTGGTCGGCGCAGCTTTGAGAATTCATAATTCTTTTCGTTCAGCATTGGACCTGAGATCGACTTCATGTTCATGCTTGCCATGGAGTATGATAGCTATTAAACTGATCGTCTCACTTTACTAACTGACATAGTGCGTCGAGGGGTGTGACAGGAAAAATTCTATAAGTCCAAGACTGTCGTCGCACTTTTCCACTGAGCAAGCTTGCGAGAATCATCGCACTTTTCTGTCAGCCAAGGTGCGACACCGTCGCACTTTTCCTTCAGGCAGGGTGCGACAGCCTCCCTTCAGGGCTGAAATTTTTATTTTTATTTTTCGCCCAAATTTTTATTTTTTTTCGTGGGAAAAAAAAATGTTACCTTGTCGCGACCCGAGTGTTTCTCTCCGTCCGTGCTGCAACTTCCAGCCGTGTGTGTGTGCTCTCCAACTTCTGAAAAGGCTTACCTAAAAAACAAGATCAAAGGATCAAGCCGTCAGCTCGTCAGCTCTGATACCATGATAAAGTTTGCAGAGACACAAAGTAGAGCAGAAACAAAAACGGGCATATTGATTGCCTTCTCATTATTAAGCACATATATATATAGTTTAACATAAGACCAAAACCACTAGCTAATACTATGGGTCAGTGTAAATCATGGGTCAACAAATGACCTAACTCAACTAACTTAGGACCATTGACTCAACTAACTAACCAACTTAGGACCATTGAGATTACAACTCTTAACAATAGTTATGCACGGAGGTGTGGGCGGTTATGACGATCTAAATACAAGATGTTATGGTGGCGGAAAGAAAAAGGGGCCATGGAAAAACCACCGATCTGCAGTAGGAAGATCCATTAAATATCATACATTTAATATATGATTATACAATTATTATTCTAGAGAAAATGCGCCTGTGGAGGGAGAAGAAATCTTTTGTTCTCATCATATAATAACAGTTCGGTCGAGGGGAAAGATGATTGAACATGAGAGATGCGAATAGGAGGATACTTCACTATGAGGAAGAGATTATATTATACACCGATAACCACGAGGAGCGCTAACTACACAGTTTTTTATTCCAGATAAGTGATATTATATTTTCTACTATGTTGACAAATGTGGATAGTTGTTCTAAATGTCTTTCATTGCTTGTAATTGAAAGAAGAATGCCAATAGTGTTAATTGTTTTGATAAGGAATAAGATGGTTGTGTTAATGTGTATTTGTAGATGCATTCATTCAATAATGTCATTTAGCCATTCACCTTGAGTACCTAATTGCATTCTTTCAATCTTTTATCAAGGTCCCTGTTGATGTGTATTTAGTCCTCAGATGTAAGAAGAGAGGAGCGCGAGCTCACTCTCCAAGGTTGTTGCTTTTGGTTTGGTAATGGAAAATAAATGTTCGGGAGGAAGGCGTACGTAATCCCTTAACTCCGATGTGTTTTATTTTTTAGAATTATACAGAGGACGTCTTTCTCTCTGAGGTGAATCTATCTTGTGTGGACGGTTGCATATTGGATGCTTGATAGTGTTTAGATGAACATAAATATCGTTAAGGCTTTGTCGTGAAAGAGCGGTCTTCTAAGGTGCAGCCCTAATCCTTTTTTTTTACTGTAGATGAACTATGTACGTTCATTGTTAGAAGTCTTGGCTTAGCATTTAGCGTTCATGTGCAGAGTCACGCTTTTCATTTTGTACAGAGATAATTTTAATGGTTGGATTCTCATTTGGATAGCAACGCCTAAACAACGTTGAATGGGCACAAACCCTTATTATTTTACTTACTCTCTTCGTGCAAGAGGAGTGAGCGCACAACCGTCTCACTTCGCTTTTGACTGCTAACATAAACATGCCAAGAAGAGCAAGGGCGCAGTCCTGTTGATCCTTTTGTATTGGTTGTTTTACAATTGCTAATGGAGAGCGCCCCTGTAGGCATAATCATTATGAACAAAGTTATTTTATAAACTAATTGTGTTGAATCTGCTAGTAAGGGTGCAACCCTAGTGATATGGCATGGTTTTAAATAGCATAAGTGTGGATTGAACCAACAAGGGTGTATCCCGTGGTTCAAATCCTGATAACACATAAGTTTAAGCTACAACCAAGGAAGGCCACAACCACTAGTGACGACGCAAGCCCGGGCTATAATAGTTGCATTATACTTATATTTTGATGTGTTCTGGTATGTTAGTATACAACTACTTATTTTACATATGTAGGATGGAAACAAAATCAGACACGACGTTTATCTCAAAGCCTTACAATTCGCAGATGTGCTGCGAATTGTAACCCCCTCTTTGTTAGATAAAATAATAGAGAAGCTAATAATTTATCACGTACTCATATTTGTACTATTGTAGTTTATTCTTCTTGATATTTTTGATTTTTTTTTTTTTTTAAATTATGAGTGATTTCACTAAAGTGTGTTAAATGTTTATTAACTAAGTTTATATTTAAAAGTGAAAATTTTGAGTGTTTGGTTATGTAAGAATCATGAGGTGAATTATTAAATTATTGGATCTAAGGTCCCACCTGAAAAGGGTTTATACTTTTATAAATTACATAGAACAATTGTTTTGTACAAGTAAACTAATTGTTGCATTTAGAAGGGAATTAGCCATAAGTTGGGTAAAAAGTAATCTCTATACAAGTGTGGCTAATCATGTTTATTGTATAAGTTTTATGGCATAGACCTAACAAAGGAGAAAAAGTGATGATCGAACAATTGTTCATATACAATGATACTTATGACATACAATTAAGTACATATTTATATCTTCCTTTAAATAATGTGACTAATACATTTGATTGTTTGATATTGAGCAAAATTTTTATCACCCCATCTCCACAAGTATGCATGGAAATTGAGTACATTACACAGTGGTATCAAAGCAAGGTTACAACACCGTGACTTAATGGAATCGCATATGTATAGTATGAGAGGAATGGAAGGACACTTAGTCGTACGACTAAGGATGGAAAAAGAATGATACTAGGAAAGTTAATAAAGTGTTAGCAAAATGCCTTGGACTCAGATATGCTAATGGTCAATTTTGAAATAGGTAATACATGTAGATTCTGATATGCATTTTCATAATGAAATGCAAAGTTTTACAGCATAAGAAAATAAATGAGATCATGACTGTGAAGAAATGTGAACATGCAATTCTTACTCATTAATCTTGCATTATGGTATAATGCTCAAGTTTTATTATATATGGTAGGAATATATAGGAAAGGAATTAACTTGTTATAAATATGTGAATATTTAATAATTATGCATTGGAACTCATAGAGTTGAATTATGTTGCCTAATGGACTGAGTAAGGCTTGATTAAACAAATATGATATCTTTTTTGAAAAGTAAAAGTGTTTTCATGGTAATAGGTTTTTACCATATGAATGGATCATCTATTTAAGGTGTGAATTGCATACTATTAAATTTTGAAGGGGTTTAATGGTTCATTAACTTAACAATAGTTAAATATATAGAGGGAAAGTTTTATTGCGTAAGCAATTGATTGTTGGTAAAAGCTTATTATTATTATGGAAGGCAAAGATAGAAAATGTAAGTATGTTGATGGAGTTGTAATTTAACTAAAATAAGATTTTAAAATGAAATAATTATGTGGATTGATGGAGTTGTAATTTAACTAAAAGAAGGTTTTAAAATGAAATAATTATGTAGATTGTTTATAGAAACATTGGTTTGGAATCCACTTAAAAGGGGGAAATTGAACTCATAGTACCCTAGAGTGAATCTTTTGCATAAATAGTATGAAGACTAAATTTTTGTAATAACAATTGGAAGGAAGTGAGTCCATCTATTGTTTAATTATGATTGAATGAAGAATTTTTGAATATGACAATAACCTATATTTGTAATAATGGTGATTGGTCATAAATACTATAGAAGTTAAATAGATACAATGATAGGTCCTTTACACATAAATGGACATTAAGGAAACTAGTATTTCTTGAATAGTTTTATTAACCTTGTTATGTTCTTTATTGAAAGATTATGTTGAGACTAATAACCTTCTTTCTTAAAGGTGGATAAACAATATGTGGTTAAAATCTGAAAGTATATTCTCAGTGTTGAGGAATTTTCATATATATAAACGAGTATTTAGTAAATCTTATGATAATGGTGGTTTGAGTTAGATACAATTGGATACTAAAATATTAGTTAATTATCCTCTTTTCATGAAGGACTATGGTATTATTAAGCATCAATTAAATATGAGTTTAAAAAAGATGAAATACCTTAGTTTTGTTTTTCTAGTCATTATCCTTATTTGGTATGAGTGAAATATGTCTTATTGATAATCATGATGTGATTAATTCAGTGCAACTAGGCACAAGTGTAGTGTGAAGGTACGATAAACTATAGTAATCTTGGTCATATAAAGTGAAAATAAGGGAAAGTAATGAATGAGGTAATTACTAATAGGCCAACGATGTTATGGATACTTTGGAAAAGGAAACTAGGTGTTGTTAACAAATTCACTATATATAGATGAAATATTGGTGGTGAAGCATACAATTGAAATATGTTATACATACTCTGCATGGTGCAATTAGTAATGAAGACATGAAAACTAATGCATATTGCACAAATTTATGAAACATGACCATTATTAAGTTATGATATATGTTCCTCCTGAATTTGAATAATCATGTAGATGAATAAAGTTTACACACGTTTTGTAAGATATTGGAAAAATATTAACTTGTGAAAATAACAATATGATGTTTGACACACTTGATGTGTAATGTTGTTAATCGAGTCTTGGGGAAATTGATTATACTTGTCTTGATGTTGAGTTGAGAAATATGGAGCATCGATATTATTTGGATTTACCATGTTGATTTGATGTTGAGCCAACAAGCACAGAAACATCAAACATGATCAGTAATATGATGATTATGATGTGTGTTGTGATGATACTTGTTTTTCAAAAGTATCAAGTATATGTCATCGTGACTAAAAATGTTTTGAGATAATTGCAGGTAATGGGCCATGGTAATTCCAATAAAATTATAACTTAAGAACATAATTTGAATATACGAAACCTCTTAATACAAGTAAAAAATAATTAAATAAATAATTATGAAACCTTTGAGCTAATCATGGAGGACGCCATGGGTTATAAGGCTCTTGAACTTTTAAGAAATAAAAATAAATAAATATAATTTTAAAGAAGTAAGAAATAAGAAAAGCCCAGTCGAGTTCAGAGGGAAGACATCGGAAAATGAAACTTGAGTAATTGAATTTTCACAAGTTTGTGAAAGTGCAATAGTGGTATACTGCAATCCAGTTTGTGGTCCTGAGAGGTAGTCAAGAATACCAAAAATATTTCAGTGTCTCACGCAGTCAGAGGTACTTATGTTGTACCAACTAACTATAGCTGGGGGATAGTTACAATAAGTCTTCCTAGATCTGATCTTACGACTGGGTAAAAATTTAAATGATAAATAAAGAAATCAGACATAAGGAACAAAAATAAATGGATAAAGGAAATTTCTCAATCTCTAATGGAATCTTGCCTTGGTACGGGAGTGCTTCAGCAACAGACAGGTAACTAATCCTTGCAGAATATGGTAAGGTGATCCGTTGTTATATTGACTAAGTATAAAGCATATAAATATCTACAATATCTATTATTTATTTGAATGATTTGCTTATGTGGCCTATTGACTATCTTTATTACTTTATGTGCCATGAAAAGAAATTTTGTGGATAATTTATCATAGACTATGATTCATGCATGAATGACAAACTTTGGAGGTGCAGGAAAATTAAAAAGTGAATCTTTGTATGTATAACTAAACTCTCAAAAGAATTGTTATGGTTGTATGTATAACTAAACTCCCAAAAGAGTTGTTATGGAAGAGCAATGACAGGATATCGCGAAGAGCTTATTGTTTATGTTCATTTTGCTTTTGATGATTATGTGTATGCATATATTTTATAATTCCAGAAGGAAGAAGAAACTTAAAGATATGCAGAAAAATGTTAAAGATAATGAAGTTCTGAAAAATATAACTAAAAGTTATACTTCACAAAAGTTAAAGACAACTTTTTGAAAAATACGAACATCGAGAACGATATTATTTCTGAGGGGATGTAATATCCTCAGCCTTCTTACTCTACAAACTAAATACAAGTCATTAAGGATGGTACCATTACTCATTATATATATATATGAATGACAAATATATTAAAAACCCATTATTAATGTATGAAATATTATAAAGTGAGAAAATAAAATGATAGTTAATTAGTTAGAGTTTCTCTCGGTTACAAAGGAGACAACCTCACTTCAGAGGGAGAATGGAGGGATTTCGAGGTATTAATTGTTTAAGTATGACATACCCCGTCCCTTGCTCGAAAAACCTGCGTTATAGTTATGCACAGAGGTGTGGGTGGTTATGCCGATCTAAATACAAGAAGTTATGGTGGGCATGGAAAAACCACCATTCTGGAGGAAGAAGATCCATAAAATATCATACATTTAATATATGATTATACAATTATTATTATGGGGAAATGCGCCTGTGAAGGGAGAATAAATATTTTGTTCTCATCCTCTAATAAAAGTTTGGTCGAGGGGAAAGAAGACTGAACATGAGAGATGTGAATAGGAGGAGACTTCACTATGAGGAAGAGATTATGTTTTCCTTTATATTCTACACCGATAACCAGGAGGAGCGCTAACTACAAGGGTTTTGATTCGAGATAAGTGATATTATATTTTATACTATGTTGACAAATGCAGATAGTTGTTCTAAATGTCTTTCATTGATTATAACACTAGGGTTTAACCCTAGTGTTTAGCTGAACATAACTATTGTTTATGCTTTGTTGTGAAAGAGCGGCCTTCGAAGGTGCATCCCTAATCCTTTTTTAATGTAGATGAATTGTGTATGTTGATTGTTAGAAGTCTTTTCTTCACGTCTCATGTGCAGAGCCACGCTTTTCATTTGGTACAGAGATAATTTTAATGGTTGGCTTCTCATTTGGATAGCCACGCCTGAACAATGTTGAAATGGCACAACCCTTTATTATTTTACTTACTCTCTTCGTACAAGTGGGGTGAGGGTGCAACCCTCTCACTTTGCTTTTCACTGCTAACATAAACGTGTCAAGAAGATCAAGGGCGCAGTCCTGTTGATATTTGTGTATTGGTTGTTTTACAAGTGCTAATGGAGAGTTTCCCCTTAGGCATAATCATTATAAACAAAGTTCTTTTATAAACTAATTGTGTTGAAACTGCTAGTAAGGGAGCAGCCCTAGTGATATGGCATGGTTCTGCTATTGTTAGAACTTTTCAGTATTGTTTGTGAGGGCTCAGCCCACTACTTTTGTGTTTATAACATACTATTTTTATATTTGCATAAGTTCGGATTGAACCAACAAGGGTGTAGCTCGTGGTTCAAATCCTTATAATGCATAATTTTAAGATACAGCCAAGGGCACAACCGCTAGTGACGGCGCAAGCCCAAGCTGTAATAGTTGCATTATACTTATATTTTGATGTGATATGGTATGTTAGTATACCACTGCTTATTTTATATATGTAGGATGGAAACCAAATCAAACACGGCCTTAATCCCAAAGCCTTACTTATATTTGAATAGAAGTAAAATCCATGACTAGAAAAGGGTAAGTTAAGAATGAGTATAAAGGATACTTGGTGGAGGAAGGGTTCATCCCCAACGCCATGAACTTTAATGATGAACTATAAGCTTGTATGAGTTAAAGTTTGGTGTCCAATTACTAAGTATATATATTAGGTTTAAGAGGTGGTATTAAGCCTAGTAAATTTATATTTTTAGCCTTATATAATTCCCATCTTGGATGAATAATTAAAGTGAGAAGATTGTGAACTATTATAAGTGGTATTTGTCCTTGATTAAAAAGGTATACTTTGTAATAAGGCTGTTTAATATTTTACAAAGGTTATCTGTAAGAGAAACCTTGAGAAAGTGAAAGATAAATTGTGAATTGTAAACCCCTTCTTGTTGGATAAAATAATAAAGAAGCTAATAATTTCTCTGTCGACGTAGCCCATATATATTGGTCTCTCTCATATTTGTACCATACATTTGATTGTTTGATATTGAGAGAAATTTTTATCACCCCATCTCCATAAAGTATGCGTGGAAATTGGGTACATTACAGAAATTTTTTGTATTGAATACAAGGACCAATACAATTGTTTTAGATGACATTCTTGCAGTTTTCATATTATTCTCGCCAACTTTTCATAATATGTTCATTTCCTATGTTTTTAAGTAAGAGAATGAATACATGATATTCTCCTATGCTATGTCTCGAAGCTACACATAATGGTATGAAATATCACATAAATATAATTAATTGTCTAACATATCACATTAATTGATCATTGGCATTAAGTATATGGAAATCAATGATTCTGGGCAATTGCACTTGCAAAAAATTCTTCCACAATCTCATTACTACCAAGAATCCCCATGTTAATCTATAGTCCCAACAATTATTTGTCCATTCGTTCCCTTTCCTGGATTTATTTACCACACCATATCGTATTAAATCTACTACCAATATGTTAATTAGACCATTCTAACGTGAATTCAGAGTTGAGTCATGCCCTTCTATAACATAATGTAATTTACAAACCTTATTATCCTATGCCTATATAAGATGTGCATATGCCTACAATTAATCATGGACATAAATCAATACAAGAGAAAGTAAAGCACAAGGGAATACCATTGGAGTGACCATTCATCATAATATTAATGCAAGGACCTAGTCTCAACAGCTATTCTCTCAATTGGGTCTCCATATTTAGAAAGCCACTTTATACCTTGCTCACTTTCTCTCAATAAGAATTAGGCCTAAGAGAGACAAAGAAGATATTCTTCTCTCCCTTACATATTTCATGGGGTCTTCACTCAGTGAAACTATGTCATAATGCCTTTGTTTGTAGGATATTATAGAATATGCCTAATTTCGCTAAATATTGATAAACACCTAACAAAATCCTTTTGTTGAGATCCCCTCCCAATACATTATTCCAATTAAAAAAAAAGCATATTTTTACAAGATATCCCTTATTTTTACTAGATGCCCCTTTTTATACCACCCAATACGTATAAAACCCCTATACCCTACTCCCCCCCAATATCTACAATATATTGACCTTATTTTTCACAATTTCAACCCCCCTTTATGAATGAACGTGATAAAATATTGGTCAATAGGATGAAGCCCCCATGACATATTTAAAGCAAAGAAATAACAAATAGATACTTCCACCTCAAAATAAACTTGCAACCACTTCACGATGGCGTGAAAAAATACTTATGTAGAGGAATTTGATGCTCAACATGGCCTTGCCCCAAAATAAACAAATGACATTCCAAATTAAGTCATGTTTCATGCAAACTTTGAGTTATTTGACAAATTTTGAAGCAAAAAACATTATTTTCGTGACTTTAAATAACATAAAAAAATGTGTTATACGTTGATAAGACACACCTGCTTCTAATGCAACCTTTAGCACTGAACCCTAATAATTCATATGCGAGATCCCTTCAAACGCTACAACAACGATGGAAGAAACATGGACCATATTAGTTTGAGGATTTATTTATGCACAGAAGATTGTGTATACTTGGTAGGATTATGTTGCTTGGTAACCATCAGATTTATAAACCAGAGTTTATTGGAAAGGTAAGGGATCACTTACTCTTATTCTACTGAAAACCATGGATCGAAGCAATCTAATGGTGGGGATGGGTGACGAGAGTGGTGAGTACTATTTCCATTAAATTTCATTGTTTAGTGAGAGAAGGCTCATCTTGCCTAATCTCAGTGGGCTATCTCAAGTGGTTGAGTGTTGTAATTTGTGAGCAGAAGGTCTCGGGGTCAAATTCCTAGGTGGATATACATTGCTATATAAGGGCCTCACTTGATGTCCCCATCGGATTAGCTCTGTAATAAGAGAAAACAGGGTGCGGCTCCTTCGGGTGGCCCCCCTATGATTTATTACCGTGGACATAGCAGTCCCACTAGGGGGGTTTTGAACCACATGTGAAGAAAAAGACTCATCTTTCCTAGAACAAAGAGAAAAAATTTCAATATTAGATTGAATCATTAGATATGCCATTTAATAATTTCATATACATGTAACAACTATATGTGATTTTTAGAGCCTGAAAAATACAATATATTGAGTAATTGATGTGTTCCATACATGTCAGCACTATCATTCACTTAGTTGAAACAAAATAATTTGCAAACTCTCCCTAAGTAGCACTTAAGTCATACTATAAGGAGAAGGTATAGGCATGAAGGTGGTGGTATATAAGTATGGAGAAGTGAGGACGAAATATTTAATGACTTTCTGTAAGGATTTGAGTTAATATTGTAATTATTATAGATAGGGATTCTTTTCCTCTTTAAGTGAGGGAAGCACCTCATAATCCATCTTTTCTGTGGGTTGGTGTATGATCATTCTTTGTAGATACACATGGGTCTTTTTTGGGTACTTTGTAGATAGGTATAGATAAATAATCATTAATATTTATAAAATTTAAAAAATATAACTTATAAAATATATAATTCCCAAACCCTAAACCTTATTCTAAACCCTTAATTTGTAGCCCCTATAACCACTAACTATTATAAAGCCAAACATTAACATTAATAATTACTAACTTCTATAATATATAAATTCAATCACCCTTATAATACCTAAAAAAATATAACACATAGCCTATATAATAAGTAAATACTAAAACACATAAATCTAATCATTAATTATAATAATCGCTAATCTTGATAAACCCTAATGCATATAATTCTAAACCCTCAATCTATAAAATCCTTTACCCTTATACCCATTAACCATTAATACTATAAACTCTTACATGTATATTCCCTATAACCACTTATCTCTAAAACCGATTAGCATTAGTCGTTAACTCATACCTAATCTAACCAATCATAAATTGTATACAATTTAAAATTTTACCCATATATCCATTAATAATAAAAGCCATTTCTGGTAAGATTTATAACGGTTAATCCCTTTCATCACTCACCCACCACTCATGTAACCCCTATAATGATTAATGCATATATACCCTAAAACCTATAACCCTTAATCCATATTTACCTTAAAAAATCATAACCCTTAATCCATATTTACCCTAAAAAAATCATAACCCTTAACCTTTTAACCCCTATAAACTTTAACCTATATAAAATGTAACCCATATCACCTAACCTTATATCCCACATAACCACTAATTCATTGTTGAGACCAAGAATTTCTATCTTTTCACATTCCTTTTACCATGTTTTTCATAACCTTTCATTCGATTTTTAGTCCTTTTTCACATTCACTTATTTATATTTTAATGCTTTATGTGGGATTCGGTTAAATATATTTTCCATTGCATTTATTCTAATAATTTAAGTGAATTTATGATTAAATGTTCGAAAAGTAACATATTCTTATTTATCTTTGAAATTCGGGTTAGTGAAACCCCTCTATAAATAAGAGTTCCTTCTCCTTTCTAAGGGGAGGATTCTTTGAGAAAATGTCCAACTTATCATGGAGTGAATAAAACTTATTGGCATTTCCTTATATAGATTGCCATTCTTTAGTTCTATAAATAACATATTTTGATTCTATAAATAGTATGCTTTGATTAAGCTTTACGATGTTGTAGTTTAGTTTGATACCTTCCTCTTCAGAGAATTGAGATCACTCCAAATGGATCATGGTAATATTTCCTTTTATTTTATTTTATGGAAGTGTGTTATTTTATGCAAGTATGTTTTTATTTTATTAAAGCATTGGTTCATGGAAAGAAGAGGTGTTTATTTACACATGTCAAAAGATAACATGCTGACAACAAGGTCTAGTAGCATGATGGTGTTCAAGTTCATGGTCATTGCTAGAATTAATTAGATTTACTTTCAATTGACGAAGTATGGTGTGTTTTATTTCTGCATTTGATTTCATTTATTTTCCATAAGCATTTTAGGTAAATCATACTACATCTAATCTTATTTTGGCACATATGGTGCTTGTATTTCACAAGTTTACATATTTCATATTGATAATTTAATGCAACAGGATTTAGACATATAAATCGACCAATATTTTTGGCACCATTGAAGGGGAGATGCTAAAGGAATTGGGAAACTTGTAGTATATCATTTGGTTTCTTTTATTGCTAACATTGTAAGTTTGGGGGAGTGAAGACGGTAAGACATAAGGACAAACTCACTACATGATTCTTGTAGTGTAATAGCCCGTCACATTCACTTTAGTGAGTCTTTACAAATCCAAACCGTGTTATCACTACATGAATCGATAGATTTCTTGGTAACAAACATTTGAAATCATTCTCATTCATGGTGCAGTAAGAACCATCTATGATGGTTTGAAAAATATTTTTTCCACGAGATGATACTTTAACCTAAAATGTGATCTGATGAGAGATGTGAGACTTATTATGGTCAAGGTCAAATGTGATCAAATGACTATCACATGGATCAACAACACAAACAATAGACAACAAGGCCTTTTGTTGCATTGGGAAGCTCTTAAGGACCTCTATTGCAGACATAGCACAAGGTGCTTCAGATAAATATTCAACAAAAGTGTAGTTGTGAGTAGCTTGGGCATTGGGATTATGTGTAGTCCTATGTAAAATACCCTTGGGAGGGCGAGGAATGATGTCAATGGTTGGATTCTCAATGGTGAGAGAGCCACTAGGATGTGATGTAGAAGGATCTAAATCATTACAACTAGTTGGAGGGGCATCATTAGTATAATATCTCATTTGGATATAAACATCATGATCACACATGAAAACATTGGCATTGGTGAAATTAATCCTAGGTGGGGGATTGGTTTGAGTACCTTCCCGAGGAGGCATCGACGTCATAGCCACCATCTATTGTTTCCACTGTGGAAAAGGTTGAGTTAACGTGACAATTATTGTTGAGATCCATGCATTGGACATATATCGATGAATCTCTTCCATCTACAATCACTGGTGGGAATTTGAACATCCATGTTTCTTAATTGCCCCTAGTAGGAGGATTTAGGTTTGGAGTAGCTTCTTTCCTAAGACTATCATTCTGCTTCTTCTTAGTTTTATTCTTCTTTCCTTTATTATCTATGGATTGAATTGTGAGTATGTTTGAAGATTGGATAAGAGTTATGGTTTGTTGCGATGATTGTCCAACTGTGGGTTGTGTTTGTTGAACAAACATTTGTACCATTTTATAGTTTACCTGATCAAGCGTGGTAATCGAACCTATCACAACATCAACATGTGATCCTAAAGGTGGCCTAGGTGGGTCCTTCACAAGTTGCATGACATGAGGGATAATGTCATAGAAGTGTGCCAAATTGAGAATAGTTGAGAATATTTGACAATGTTTGTTTATGATTCAACGTGTTTGACCATGGTTGATCATTTTTTACATCATGGTCATTAGTTAAACTTGGTTGACCATTTTTTTATGATTAACCATGTTTGTTTGTTGTTGAATTTGGTTGATAATGGTTTGACCATGGTTGTGTTAGCTAAATTTGGTTGACTATGTTTCACCATGGCGAAAGATGGTTGACTGAAGTTTGAGAACATGGTCGAAGACAGTTAACCATGTTTTAATATTATTAACCATAGTTGACCATGGTTAATAGTAGTTAACCATGGTTGACTAGGGTTACTCATGGTTAATAATGGTTAGCTAAATTTGACATTTAGTTGACCATGATTAACTATAGTTGAATATGATTAAGAATGTTTTACTTTGATTAAACTTGTTTAACCATGGTTGTTCATGTTTGTTTATTATTAAGCATGTTTTCTTATGGTTGACTATGGATAAATATGTTTAACCATGTTTAACTATGGATAACCATACTAGACTACGGTCAATAATATTTTCACTATGGTTGACATTGGTTGACCATGTTTTTGTTGGTTGTAGAGCCTAATCTTATTGATTCAGAGGTCATGTTTCAGTCGTGTCTGGATCCCATCCCATGATGGGGGGTGTGTGGGCGGGATTCCCCCCCCACTATAGTCATCATGGGGGGTCCAGTGGGGTGGTGTCTACATTTTGGGATCCCCCCTGGTGGGGGTTCGAGGGCAGCGCCCCCGTAGTGAAAATTTCAGAAGAAAAAAAAAATTCCGTGTAAAATATTGTAATTTCATAGTCATGACTTGGTCAATAATGGGTGATTTATAGGACCGTGGTTTGGGTATCCCGTGGTATTTTCCCATGGAAATCCCTCTTTAAAAGGAAGGAATTGTAATACGGTTGTGTATTGTAGTATTGTAAATATCTTTGCTATTGTGTGAGAGAGATTGTAAGAGAGTGAAGAGGAAGTTGTAGTAGATGTGTTGCGGGTTCTATCCCTTCATTTTCTAGATGGTATAATAAAAGGACTGGAAATTTCTCCATGGATGTAGCCCATTTTGGGTGAATCGCATATATTGGTGTCTCTCTTGTATTGTGTTTATGTGTTTTATTTCTGCATCTTATTTTATGCTATTGTTCTGCGATCCTGTTTTCCTAACAGTTTTCCATGTTTGACCATGGTTTTCCATGTTTTCCTATGGTTGAGCATGTTTGACCATGGTTCTCTATGGTTGAATTTGGTTGACTATGTTTCATCATGGTTGAAGATGGTTGGCTAAATTTTGTGATAGTTTCCCATGGATTACTAGTGATGTTTGAATATGGGTGACTTTGGTTGAATAAGGTTGACTCTAGTAATATTGTTGACCATGGAACCATCGTTGAGCACAATTCACTATGGTTTACTATTATTGACCATGCTTGAATATGGCTAATCATGTTTGATTATGTTTATCCATGGTTGAGTTTGGTTGGGTATGGTTGATCATGTGTTATTATGGTTATAGGGAATTTACATGTATATTCTCCTCAACACTTCATGACATATGCCCTATGCACGCTAGGGAACCCATCATCCAATACCATGGGAGTGAGCACACTAGGTACTAATCCATAGAACCTGTTGGGACTCAACACGTTGGGAATAATGATGACTCACACAGAAATGGCCGTGGGAGCGGTAGTAAGTCCTGATATCCATCCGAGAGGCAATGAAATCATCTACCTAAATAGAGGTACAATGTACTTGGATTCGTCAATTATACTACAGACAGAGTCTTCTCTACTACCATCCAAGATGGTGATGTGTCTGTGATGCCCAAGGGAACCATTCACTGCATTCAAAACATAGGAGGAATGACTGCATCTATGTTGGTCAAATTCAATAGTCAAAATCCTAGTTTTTTGAACGTCCCCTTGTCCACTTTCAACTCCAATCCAAGCATTCCAAAGGAATTCCTTGATAAATCATTCGCCATTAGTTTAAAGGAGGTGGAGAAAATAAAAAATATCCTGGGAGGCACCTGAAACATTGTTATATATTAATCATAGTCATAATTTTGACGGCCATGGTGTATGTGTGGAATAATAAGATGTTTGATTTATGCATTTGAAATTTGTAATACTTTTTTTGACTGAGAAATATGCAGATGCTTCATAATATTCAGACATCATAATCTAGATAAATACAAGTTCATTTCGATGGTTTCCTGGAAACATCAGTGTATTTCGTTATTTCATTTAGATTGAATTGTTAGTCTTTTCCATTTTGTAGGTATAAACTTATTCTCCTACCCATCAATTGAATTAATTATCAGGATTAACTAATAAGCTCATGGCTGTGTAAATTTAATTTCATGGTCTCATGCCAGCTTCTTCATTCATGCCTCTTTCCAAATTATGCAGTACATCTCTATTTTTTTTATGCTTTTGGACAAAAAAATATGTATGTGTTTCAAAATATTTAGATATTTATGCGCTACACAATATAGCTTCATTAGTATGATGTGCTGGATTGAATTGTTGGTATTTTTCATTTTGCAGTTATAAACTTATATCCCTATCCATGAATTCAATTGAATGTTAACATTAACTAATAATCTCATGGGCATGAAACTAGGGGAGGGATGCCAGTAGCTATGCGCCCTCCCTTGCGTCACGTTGGAGTCCACACTGGAGTCAAATTTTTCTATACGACGCGTGCCCAAACCCTAGAGCCACGTTGTTATCAATCATATTTTACCCTTTGGTTGTAGAAGGATAAACCCCAAGGAAACTATTTCAAACCAATCTTTAGGAGGGAAATTAGCCTTTTCCCTACCAGAGAGGGCTCTCTCAAAAATATAATAAATGGCTAAGGATATATTAAAAGTGACTGAGTTTTTAAAATGAATACTTGGTTGAAATGTAAACAAGAATCGTTCGGCATGGAGTCAAACTTAGAAGTTCTTGTACCAACAGATAAATAACAATAAAAATTTTCACAGAGGCAAGGTAGTTGAAATATCATGGTCAAAACTTTTTTGCAAGTGATTCAGAAAGAAAGAAGGACAATCCATCAATAATGGGCACCGGATTTTGAATGAATCCACTATTAACTTTAGAGAAAGAAATGGATACACAGATGCGATAAATCAAGGCATAAACATATGAATCTAAATATATTTCAACGTTCATCTGAGCATAGAAGACATAACATAACGGAAGTATTAAAGGTAAACATGCACATATGAGAAAAGAAAGGGTACAGACTGTAATAATGATCAACACAGGAATCTATGATTATGTAAAAGATATGTCATTCACTGTATGGCTTCTTTATTCAAAAATACATCAACTCGATACAAAGTTCTTGTCTCTCAAAACGTTTCCAACCCTTTCAACAATAACTTTTATTGTCTCTTATACAAAACTTTTCGAAGCAATACCTAACTGCTTCTTTTAACTAAAACTGAATAATCTTAACTAATTCTGCCAAATGTCACTTAAATCAAAATTTATACAAAATTATTACAAATTTAAAATTCTCAAAAGTCTTTAGATTTATTAACAAATTGCTCAACAAACATCTTTCAAGGGCGTAGAGTATATTTCATCTTCCCGTACTTTTCCACATAGTTCCATTGGTCAGCCGTGATAGTTTCCTACAATATCATTTCTTTACCCAAGACTTTCAGCTCTACACTTTCTGCACTTGAAATAGGAAAGACTTCTTCGCTTAGATTCTTCATCATACTCATGATTTCAAATCTTCCGCCAGTTTCTTCAATAGAATTTTACTTGTAAGAACATGCGTTAATTTATGATATTTTTCATGATTCATCCTTATTGCAAATAGCAGATTTTTGTATTCATTCAGGGAAATTAATTCGTCTTCTTCATTCCAAAAGGAAGGTAATCTTTTTGGAAAACTTTTTCAAACTTTCTTTTAAAATCTGTGACTTGTCTTTTCATCCCTGCGCAATGAGCTTCGACGCTTTCTACATGAGTTTATTTTCCCAATGTCCTCCTTGCCCAAGCAATCACTAAAATATTATTTCTGATATCCATTGTATTTATCTCTTCTTCTGATAAAACTCTCAGGAAGTCCACGGCATTTTGAGCAGTTTCTTTCGGTCTTTTATTTAGATTTTCTCTCACTGCTATACAATTTTTCAAGGCTTCCTTTATCGTTTTTTCCTTTGCTTTTATGAAATTTAAGTAAGGTCAAAGATTAGCAGCTTTCTCAATAATTATACCCCAAATAATATGTTTACAACCTTGCATTGGGACTTGCCCAATTACCTGGGAAATAAACCTTTGATTCGTATCAACCAATTCTTTGTTTTTGTTCTGTAATCCATTTATTTCCTCATCTTTTTTCTGGTTCTGCTCTTCTAGCTTCTGCTTTTCTTCTTTCAATTCCTTGATCTCTACATCTTTAAGACTAGTTTGAGACATAGACGGCACTATATCAGCTGTATTCAAGTATCTTCACTTGTCTGACTGACACTTAGTTTTTGTTGAGCTAACACCATCGGCTTTGCTTTCAAATATTCAATTTGACTTTTCAAAATTATTTTATCCTTTTCCCATTTAGCCTCCTTTTCAGTCAATTTCAATAACTCTAATTTACTATCACTGACTTCTTTAGACAGAGCTTCTTTTTCCTGTTCTAGCTTTGTCTCTTCAGGGACTTGAATCAACTGGGTATTTGGAATTTTCATTTTTTTTGTAATGCCTGGAACAAATTATCTTTTTCTATCAACAGTTTTTTGCTCGCCTTGCCTCCACCATCACTTGAGATCAAGTCAAATTGTAATTTATTGACTTGTTGTTAGTGGGCTTTATTTTCCAGTCTTTCTTGTTTTAATTGACTGTCCATTTGGCTTATAATACCTTCCAATTTGTCAACTCTTAAAACTACCTGTACAAAATCTTCATATATCACTTCTCCTATCTGTTTGTGCAATTGGATTTTATCTGGCACTGTTATCTTTTTCAAATTAACTTTCATCTCAGTCAACTTGTCCTCAATTGATACTGCCAGGTTCAAAGTATTTTCTTTGATGTCCCTGCTGGCCAATAAAGTAATATCTGAATTTGACAAGTCTCTAGATTTTGGTAACAAGCTATAAACAAATTCAGAGGAAGCTTGTTTATTTAGTCCATATTGTTTATACATTTCAATTCTAGATGGAAATTTACTTGTGTCTCCACCGTCTTTAGTTTCCTGAAAATTATATTCTCATATCTGTACTTCTGGGATTGACATCTCTTCTTTTTCACCAATTTCATCATTTGTCAAAACAACCAATTCTTGATGTGTTTCGACCAATTCCTAAGTCTCAACTTTAGATCTCTTTTCTCCTTCTTTTTCTTCATCATGCTCATCTATTATTTCTTGTAAACTCCTTTTTTCTCCAATTTCTGCAGCTTTCAGTATAATATCAGCCTCTATTGCTGATTCTATCAAAATGAGATCTTCTACTTGTAAATTTGACATTGTTTCTTCTTCTGGTTCACATTGCAACAAATTTCTTCCCTTTAATGATCCTTCTACTTCTTGTTCAAAATTTTTGATGTTATTTAGTTTCCTTCTTTCAGAAATAATATGAAGTGGATCATATTCCATTGCTATATCTTTCTTGAACTCCATAACCTCCAGCAATCTATTTACATCTGAAAGGGCATCCTTGCTTTTCATAATAAAAGGGCCTATTGTCCATGGATACTTTAAATCAACTCCTTTTTTGAACTTCAAAAAGTGCCCATCTTCTAAAATCAACTTCTGTCTAACAAATTCTAAAGTAAAAATTCTCAAAGTTAAAAAGGTAGGTAGTATGTAAGGTTCATGTACAAAACCGTACAACCTAATCACTGTAGAATCTTTTAATAAAAACCAGTCTCCTACTGCTACCTCTTTTTTCAACTGCATCATGGACTTCATTTTGGGTAAAAATCTTGGCAATTCTTCTCCAAAAATCATTCTGTACAACTCAGATAAAATATGATTCATATAATTAAACATGTTATCCTCTAAAGTACCTGCATAGACTTCTTGTGAAAAATGTAATTCTTCCTGACTACCAAACATAACCATTTTCATCAACTCTGCTTGAAACCTGAAATATCTTGTGTTGGAGAAACCTGTTAACTATGAATGAATATTCTCTGCTAAAAATTCTTCAAACTTGAGACTCAGCACTGACTCATACTCCACTCCGAGAAAGTTGACCGTTATTCTGAACAATAAACTCAACTGTAGCTCAGTTACCAGCATATCAGTATCAAGACCTAAAAATTGGGCTATCAATGAAAGGACTAACTCAGTATTGTCATTGAAGAAATTAACGTCGAGAGGGTATGGGGTATTTTCAATTTCTAGATCAGGTTTAAGACATGTAATTAGAAAAACTTGCCGACTTTCAGGAGAAATTTGACGATATAGGGCGGCGATTGATTCTTCGGAAAAACTTTCAGACTCGGTAGTTTGGGATTCGGGAATTTTGAAGGAAGTACTTACAACAGAGGGATTTATAGAATAGGCAATTCTGGTTTTTTGAGCGTTCATGATAACTTGCTGAGGTTCGGAATAATTGGATGCGCACTAGGATACGAATTCGGGAGAGGGCATAATCTGGTCGGGGCAGAACAGGATAAAAAATGACTGAAACATTCTATACACATCTATGCCTTTTGTAAGTAAATTCTTCAATCTTCTTCTAATTTCGGAGATAGGGAACCTAATTTCTCTATCAAATATATTGAAATCCCTATCTTCCAGGGCACTCCTAACCCTAACCATGTTTAAACTTGAATCTTCTTCCATTTTCTTATAGTAAACATGTTTATATCATTGATGGCATTAGTTGAAAGGGCCTACCTGTCGCTAGTAACCTCTAAGAATGTCCTGTCGCCTGCCTCGTCTTCCACTCGTTCAGAAGATTCTAACTCCGACAGGTTCCAGAAAAAATGTCAACTTTACATGCCCACTGTTATATATATAACTCTCTTTCCCTTATACTTTGGTCTTCTTTGCCAGCTGTCCATCTTTTTCATTCATTGATTTATCTTTCACCAATCATAGCCGTCAGATTTGATGTTCTTTTAATTGATTTGACACCCTTCTCTATCCGTCGTCGAATCATCCTTTATGTTCTGATCTCCATCGTCTATCCATTAGCACCGTATATCAACAAAATGGTGTTGCATCTCTCTAAAGTGGTTTTCATTACCGCTTATCCTCCTTGCAATGAAACCTGGTGCTGACACTTGTTAGGTGGTATGGTTTTCCGCAACCACCTATATCTTCTAACCATCGTGCATTTTCCCGATGCATCAATCATCCAGGACCATTGATCAACCATAGGACAATCTAGACCACTCTTTTCCTAGCTGCATTCACGCCTTTTTGAAACTTTTACCTTTTAACCGCAGGATCTTCCTTGGCTCATCTTAGCGGTCCACGTGGTCGGAAACATACCTTTTCTACTTTGGCGGTATTGCATCCTGATCCAGGAGGATATTGGTGGCCACCCGCCTATTCCACTTGGACCCCCACCATTGTTTCTTCAGTTTTTCAGTTTCCTTAATTGTAGCACAATTTACTATTTTTGGCAATTTTCGGGTCCTAAACTTCCGGAGCCGTTTTGAGGCCCTAAACGACGTTTTTTCGGCATTGAATGGGCAAGCAAATATTAATTCATTTCGGCTCAATATTTTTAATCTATGGATGTAGTCCTTGAATAGATCTTTCTAACGATGTATCATGTGCGTCAAATGGAAGTAGTATGCCAAAGTTACCACGGGGGCTTCACTGAATAAACCACTATCATAGCACGTTCGCTCGTGGCATATGAAACAAAACCCCTAATTTCACTAAATATTGGAAAATACCTTCCAAAATCATTTTTTTACCCCCTCCCAATATGCCTTCCCAATTTAAAAAAACCCCTATTTTCACTAGGTATTGTATGTATCAATTTTTTCATTGACATTTTTTATACCCCTTTATATTTCTACCTACTATATTGATATGATACCCCTCTTATGACCCCACATGCATTCTACAATGCACCTTGCTTCTTTTGATGTATATTGTGGATGCACATTACTTCACCCACAATGCAATTACTCAACCACATATCATTATGATTTGCAACATCTAATGGTCTAATGAAGAGATAGGAGATCACTTCTTGTATGTCACTAGAGCCAATGCACATACTATAACATTTAGATTGCATGTTGCAGTTCCCCAATCGCTGACTAGACCTGTTGTGGGCTAGGTATCCAAGCCCCCAGGGCCTGTAACAAGCTCTATGAGGCTAACTAAACCTCCCAAGGCCTGTAATAGGCACGAGTGGTTGGGTATTCAAGCCCCCAAGGCCTATCAAGGGCCTATAATAGGCCCTAGAGGCTTAGAGCCTCCCAAGGCTATGGTAACAACTAGCTGAGTGCTATTGGTAATAATTGGTTGTCAATGACCACTGTCTCTCGACTATGATCGACTGGAAACCCACTTCACCATGAAACCCATGGCCTCAAGCATGCCTCAAGACGCGATTTCCCTGCATACTAGTAAGCTCGAGCCTTGCCTCAACCCGATTTCGCATCCGATCGTGATCCCGCCATCTCCATTTTGCGGATATTTGTCAGCTCGCCCATATAAAAAAGACCCCAAAGTATTTGTGTATTGTTACATTAAATAAAAAAACCCTTTGCCCCTTAATATATAACCAATATAATTTTTAGGTTTTCATGAATATTTAATACCACAATATGAATGAACGTGATATTATATTGCCTTCTAGTGAAGCCCCCGTGAAAGTTACAACCTCGAGAAATTGATGTACCAAGTTACCCAACGGGGCCCATATTCTAACGTTTCACCTCTTAGGGTTAGGTTTTTGGATGTGTAGGGTTTCCATTGTTTCTCAATAATATATAGGCCTTCGAGCCTCATTGTAACAAATAGTTCAGAGGCATGTAGCCGCCGCATCTCTTCTCAGAGATAAGCTACCGACACTCTAGCTAGTTTATTTCCATCCTGTATGTAAACAAGTTTTAGTTCTTTGATTAATGAAATGAAATGTTATTTCTGCTGCATATTTGTTTTTATGGGTATTTGTGTATTTTGTTGCGTTCCTGCATAAATCCGAATCACATCCTCTCGAGTTGTTTTTGTATACCACCTTTTCCATTTTCAACACCATCTGCATATGACACGTAGCATCAGGTTTTCCCTGTTGCAACCACCCGCGCCCTTTTTCTCCCGCGCATCTTGGCTATGCGACGATCAACGAGAACCGTTGATCTGTCTTGCACGCATAATCAACGGTACAACCTGCCCTGGATTTAACCTTTGCAATTTTATTTTTGGACCATGGACTTTTGCTTCCTTTTGCTCATTTTGGTCGCATTTTCATACCTTCTTTTGAAATTTCTTTGGTATTTGTATCTACCACATTTGGCCACATAACCATGGAACTAGAGATATTTTTAGGGCTTTTCTTCCCATATTAACAATTTTTTATAACATTTCTCCATTATACATTTAGCATTTGCCTTGCAAAAAACATAGTGCTAACAACTAGCTCCAACTGGGGATGCTATCCTCCCTGTGAGGTAGCAAAGAACCTCCTAAACCAAGTGCCTGATCCATTGGGCTGCTCCCAAATCCTCCTGAGTTTATGCAAGCGACCTGTAATCTGTAACCATTTCACCTTCTGAAAACTGAAAACTGAAAACAACATTTTTTTTTTTTAAAGAAAATTGTATTTACACTGTACATAAATTTTTCGTTTTTTTGAATTTTTAAGATAAGTAATGCTTTAGATGTATCCCATTTACTGGTCCTCCTGGAAGAAGCTCCCCATTTTGGTCTTGAAGAAAGAATGCATTTTCTCCTTCAAACCCTACTATTAGGTATGGACCTTTCCATAGATGTTCAAACTTACCATGTTTGTCTTCTCTCTTGTCATCCCATTTCAAAACCAAGTCATCCATCTGAAAATCCCTCTCTTTAATTTTTCTGTCAAAAGTTCTCTTCATTTTTTCCTGATGCAGTTGGGTTTTGTTATAGGATTTTTCTCTCAGTTCATGTATTTCTATCATCTGGTTAATTCTTCTTTGGATGTGATTAGGCTCTTCTGCAACCTCCTGCAACAATTTCATAACTGGTACCCCCAAAGTAACTAGAAATATCACTTCTATGCCATAGACCAACTGAAAAGGAGAAGTACTTATAGCCTTTTTTGTACTAATTCAATCTACCCACAAAGCATACTTGAGCTTAGTGTGCCACGCTCTTTTATTCTCCTCCAACAACTTCTTGATAATTCTTACCAGACTCTTATTCGAGGACGCTGCCAGTCCTTTTCCCTGAGGATAGTATATAGTGGAGTGATTTAAATGAATATGGTACTTATGACAGAAATTTATCATCTTCTTTGATTTAAAGGCTGGAGCATTGTCTGTCACTATTCTTTTGGGAGAACCGAATCTTGATAAAATGTTTTCTTCCAGAAAATTCATAATAACTGTCTCATTGGCATTTCTGGTTGGAATGGCTTCAATCCATTTTGTAAAATAGTCTATTGCAGTGAGGATCCACCTATGCTGCCCTGAAGAGTTTGGATTGATTTCACCAATGAAATCCAATCCCCATTGCTGGAACGATGCTTCTACTGAGATTGGCTTTAAAGGTAAGGGTAAAAGCTCTCTTTTTCCATCGAATATCTGGTATTCATGACATTTGGATATTTCCTTGTATGTATCTGAAAAAATGGTAGGCCAATAAAAACCAGCTCTGAGAATTTTGTTTGTTGTAGCTTTCCATGAATGGTGCCCTCCACACATTCCTTTGTGAAATTCTCCCATAATATGTTGTGCTTCATTCTGCAATAGACAATTCAACAAAATCCCACCTAGATCTTTCCAATACAAATAATCATTTAATATACAAAACTTTGATGCTTTCATTTTCACTGATCTTGATCTAGTTTTTTCCATTCCTGGAGGTGCTTGTAAATTTTGTAGAACATACACAATATCAGCATACCATGGTGATAAAGAAAAGTCTTCAATTATTTGACATTCAGGAACAATTTCTGTTGAAATTTCTGAAATAAAATTCATATCCAAGGAGTCATAATTTTTTTTAGTCATCATCTTTGCCAAGCCTTGACTTTTTATCAACTTCATGGGTTTTATATCGAAATCATATTCTAGTAAAACTACAATCCACTTCGCTATTTTCCCTTTAGGATCCGGTTGAGTGAGGATATCCTTTACTGTTGTAGATGGAATGTATGCAACAGTGTGGGAATGTAGAATGTAGACTCTAAAATCCTTCAATGCCTTCACCAATGCTTAATCTTGTTTTTCCATAATATTGTATTTCAGCTCTCCATCTCTCAGAATCTTACTGAAAAATGCAATTGGTTGTTCCAGGCCTTCTTGATTCTTTTGCAGCAAAACTCCAGCCAAAGTATGTTCCGAGGCATAAGAAAATACAACAAAATCTTTTGAAAAATCAGGGCTTATTAAAACTAGTGCTTCAGTTAGAGCTTTCTTAATATCATTAAAAGATTGCTTAGCTTCATTGGTCCATTTGATTTCATTATTTTTTCTCAACATCTCCAAAATGTGTCTCAAGATTTCTGCAAAACTGGGGACAAATCTTCTCAAAAAATTTACTCTACCAATGAAAGACTGTACCTCTTTTTTGCTCCTGGGGATTCCAATCTTCTAAATTGCTGATACTCTCTCTGGATCAATCTTGATACCATCTTTTGATATAATGTGTCCCAACAAATTTCCTTCTTCCATAGAAAAATGATATTTCCTCAGATTCAATGATATGCCAAATTTTCTACACTTCAGGAAAACCTTCTCCAAATGTTTTATATGATCTGCTGCACATTTTGAGTATATAGTTATATCATCCATATAAACTACCACAAACTTATCTTTTTCTTCTGCAAAAGCAATATCCATAGCTCTTTGGAAAGTAGCTCCTACATTCATCAATCCAAATGGCATTTTGGCATACATGAATGTTCCCCATGGAGTGGTAAAGGTTGTTTTCTCCCTGTCTTCTGGATGCACTTTGATTTGATTATATCCTGAAAATCCATCCAACATGGAAATTCTTTCTGCTCCCACAACTTTCTGTAATATGTGATCCATTTTGGGAAGTGGATAGTTATCTTTCAAGGATACCTTATTCAAGTTTCTAAAATCCACACATAATCTTATTTCTCCATTTTTCTTTCTTACTGGAACCAAATTCGCCACCCACCTAGAAAATCTCAAAGACACAATGATTTTTGCATCAAACAATTTATTGACCTCTTTCTCAATTACTGGAAGTAGTTTGGGATTTGTTCTTCTCATCTTTTGTTTGAAAGGCTTCTCATTTGGCTTGATAGGAATAGTATGTTGAATTATATAAGTATCATATTTTTTTAGATCTTCATAACTCCATGCGAACACATCTTTGAATTGTTTCATTTTTTCAACATACCTCCTTTCTTCTTCCTCCGGAAGTTTAATTGAAATCTTCACTATCCTGGGTTTTTCTTTTGTGCCAATATCACAATCTTTGACATCTTCAGCTTTGGGTTCTACCTTCGGATTCTTTGCTGCATCATTCCTGTCAAACAATTTCTCCAATGGAACAAGCCCTCTTGGAATGACATTATTTTTTAACTGAATTTTTTCCTTACCTCCAATTGTTTCTTTCAATTTTTCTGATCCTTCAGAAAATTCATTTAAATCAGGGAAATCTTCATCATTTTCAGTATCAATGGTCCTGTAATTAAATTCATCCATCATCTCTAGAAATCTCTTAATCTGCTTATCATCTTCAAACACCTGCCAATGTCTTATGTTATCAGGAACAGAGGGTCTATTCACAACCTCAATGTCATACTTTTTCTTAGAAAATTTGGGAACTTTGAAAGCTGCAGCAGTAGTAGCCAAAGAATTTGCTATTGAATTATCCATCCTAGGTATTGAAACCACATCATGTTCATCAAAGAAGTTCTCCAATAAGTCCCAAACCTCATTTCTGTAAGATCTCAACCTTTGATGTCTTGCTTGATATATAGCTTTTACTTGATTTATCACCAACTCAGAATCCCCAAACACTTTAATCTTCTTTGATTTCATATCCTTTAACAAATTCAGCCCCAAAATTAAAGCTTCATATTCTGCAACATTATTTGTACATTCGAATGCCAGTTTGAAAGAAAACATCAGGATTTCTGAATCCAGGGAATTTATCCATATACCTGTGCCAGCACCCTCTTTACTCATCGATCCATCAAAATGCATAATCCAGGTCCCCTCTCTTCTTATTTTTTCTTTCATCAATTTCTCTTCTTCAGTTGGTAGACTGTCCTCTTTTGGTTTCATCACATCTATTTTTTCTTTGGATTGGACATCATTGTAAAAAATTGAGGATCCCAAATCTATGTCTACCAAATATATAGCATGACTACCAGGTTCCCCTTTATCACTCACCATATATTGAAGCCTTTTTTCATAATACAATCTCATATGATTCCCAAAAAATGGAATAGTAGCAAACGACATATCCATCTGCAAAGTTCCTTTTAGTTTTGACGCCTAGGATCTGGATAACAACATACCAAACTTTGGTGGAACATCAACAACAACCACATCCATGACAATACCTTTGACTGGAATTTGAGTAAGATTCACCACCAAATCCTTGATCAATCCCAAACATTTTACTTTATTTGAATCAAAGGAAAATAAATCTTTGTATGGTCTGGTTATTTCTAAACCCAAACTTTCTACTACAACCTTCAGCATCAGATTCTCCGAAGCACCTGAATCAAGCATACAATTGTGCACAACCTTATCATGAACATTGAGATTTACATAAAAAGGTGGTACTGTATCCACACTATTATCCTCTATTCTTGAACCCAGATGAATGGTTGGGGCATCATCATTCAATTCTAATGTATCTGGATCTACTTGTTTCCCACCTCCAATCATCTTGGAAATGTGTTCTTTATACTCAGTGTTTTTCAGAATCTCATTAAATGGTATAGAAATTTTTATTTTTGATATCTCACTTTGCATATTGAATGGAACTAAATTTCTATCACCTTCCTTAATTATTTATCTTTTGTTTTTTGGAACCTTTTTCACTGCATCTTGTGTTTCGATATTTTTCTTACTCTGACTAGTTGATGGATTACCCATTGGACCTTTACCTTTATCCACTTTCACATCTCTATTTCTGAGACTAATCTTCCTTTGAAGATCATTCACTGCATTTTGATATCCGATCTGGTATTGTTCACTTTCTGATTCCAAAGCATTACATTCTCCATCTGTAGAAAACATATCATGCTCCATTTTTTTTAAGTAAACTTCTGAATCTAAATCTCCAAATAGGTGAATTTCACTTTCCATCAATTCTGCTTCATTTTCTTGATCAACATAATTCTCAGGAAATGGTTGTCTTACAAGATTATCTTCAGGATTTCTTGGATTCCTTTGCTCTCTCTGATCCCTTTAATCTCTCTGATCTCTTTGTCTGATTTGTGGGGGTATTGGTCTTATGAAGTTAGGATTTCTAATAGGTGGCTCTGTTTGGAGGTCTATTGTCTAATGCTAACCTATCTATTAACCTTTCCATGGTTTTCATCATGACTTCAAATTTTACATCAGTAGAAGAAGAAGAGGTTGAAGCTTGATTATCTTCTTTAATCTTTTTTCTATCCATATCAGCTTTTCGTTTTATTTTTCCAGAAGCCATCAGATTTGCTTCTACTTCTACTGCATCCTTCATCATGTCTGATAAAGTAGCTGACCTTTTTTCCCTTAATGTACAAGAGAAATCTCCTTCAAATGCATCTGCATAATGTAACTTGGCGGCTCCTACCAACAGTTTAAAATCAACAGGAATTGAATTATAAATCCTCATGAATCTGACAGAAAAATCTTGAACTGTTTCAAAACCTCCCTTCTTCAAATTATTATACTGAGTCAATATTTGCAAAGGGTTCTTTTTATCTCCCCACGGTTCAATGAAAAGTGTTACAAAATAATTATATGTAGCAATGGATCCTACACCTAAGGTTCTGAACCATTTTTTGACATCTCCTACAAGACTTTGAGCTAATAACCGCATTTTTGCATCATCATGGTCTACTTCTTCAATATCAAGAAAATCATTAAACTTATCAACATGTTGTTGTGCAGTATAATCTCCCTGCCCATCAAAAAATATAATTATCTGTGAATAATTCTCAGGAAGGTCATGCAAAGCAGCTGGTAAGACAAGAGGATCAAACCTAGCGGCCATTGGTCTTAGAGGTGGTACTAATGGAGGATTTTGAGTATTTGAAATATTTTTACCAGCGTTCTGATTCGTTAAGGGTACTCTCTGAGCCTTAGGTTTTTTAGATTCTTTTCTTTTAGACCTTTGTAAACCCTTCCAAACTGACTGTAAAGAATATTTCCAAAAACTATCTTGATCAACCTCAGTTTCTTTTTAATTTGATTTTGATTAGTTCTAAACAAAGGTCTTTCACTTATATCAACATTTTCATCATCTAACAATCTTTCTTGAAAATTAGGAAAAGAATCTAGTGTTTGAGAAGTACCTGCTTTATCTTTTCCTTTGTTCTTCTTCAAGAGTCTTTATGGAATGTCTACACCAGAAAATAACTGTGAACTTGGATTTCCCCTCGTAGGGATTCTTCTAGAAGCCACAATGTCTTTTCTTGGAGTCACCTTTTTAATACTGAAAATTCTGCATGTGAAGTCGCCAAGGAAAAATACAACCAACTGTAAATATCAAACTTCTTTGCCCATTGAAATTTGAATGCAATGTTGTTCTTCCCAGGGATAATGAAACTTTCATTCCCCGACAACGGCGCCAAAATGTTATCACTCAGATTTTACCCTTTGGTTGTAGAAGGATAAGCCCCAAGGAAACTATTTCAAACGAATATTTAGGAGGGAAATTAGCCTTTTCGCTACCAGAGAGGGCTCTCTCGAAAATATAATAAATGGCTAAGGATATATTAAAAGTGACTGAGTTTTTAAAATGAATACTTGGTTGAAATGTAAACAAGAATCGTTGGGCATGGAGTCAAACTTAGAAGTTCTTGTACCAACAGATAAATAACAATAAAAAATTTCACAGAGGCAAGGTACCTGTCATATCACGGTCAAATCTTTTTTGCAAGTGATTTAGAAAGAAAGAAGGACAATCCATCAATAATGGGCACCGGATTTCGGATGAATCCACTATTAACTTTAGAGAAAGAAATGGATACACAGATGCGATAAATCAAGGCATAAACATATGAATCTCAATTTATTTCAACGTTCATCTGAGCATAGAAGACATAACATAACAGAAGTATTACAAAGAAGGTAAACATGCACATATGAGAAAAGAAAGGGTACAGACTGTAATAATGATCAACGTAGGAATCTTTGATTCTATAAAAGATATGTCATTCACTGTATGGCTTCTTTATTAAAAAATGCATCAACTTGATACAAAGTTCTTGTCTCTCAAAAAGTTTCCAACCCTTTCAACAATAACTTTGATTGTCTCTTATACAAAACGTTTTGAAGCAATACCTAACTGCTTCTTTTAACTAAATTTGAATAGTCTTAACTAATTCTTCCAAATGTCACTTAAATCAAAATTTATACAAAATTATTAGAAATTTAAAATTCTCAGAAGTCTTCAGATTTCTTAACAAATTGCTCAACAAACATCTTTCAAGGACGTAGAGTATATTTCATCTTCCTGTACTTTTCCACATAGTTCCATTGGTCAGCCGTGATAGTTTCGTACAATATCATTTCTTTAGCCAAGACTTTCAGCTCTACACTTTCTTCACTTGACATAGGAAAGACTTCCTCGCTTAGATTCTTCATCATATTCATGATTTCAAAATCTTCCGCCAGTTTCTCCAATAGAATTTTACCGGTAAGAACATGGGTTAATTTCTGAAATTTTTCATGATTCATCCTTATTGCAAATAGCAGATTTTTGTATTCATCCTAGGAAATTAATCCGTCTTCTTCATTCCAAAAGGAAGGTAATCCTTTTTGGAAAAGAATTTCAAACTTTCTTTTAAAATGTGTGACTTGTCTTTTCATCCCTCCGCAGCGAGCTTCGACGTTTTCTACATGAGTGTATTTTCCCAATGTCCTCCTTGCGCAAGCAATCACTGAAATCCTATTTTTGATATCCATTGTATTTAACTCTTCTTCTGATAAAACTCTCAGGAAGTCCATGGCATTTTGAGCTGTTTCTTTTGGTCTTTTATTTAGATTTTCTCTCATTGCTATACAACTTTTCAAGGCCTCCTTTATCGTTTTTTCCTTTGCTTTTATAAAATTTAAGTAAGGTTTGAGATTAGCAGCTTTCTCAATAATTATATCCCAAATCATATGTTTACAACCCTACATTGGAACTTGCCCAATTACCTGGGAAATAAACCTTTGATTTGTATCAACCAATTCTTTGTTTTTGTTCTATAATCCCTTTATTTCCTCATCTTTTTTCTGGTTCTGCTCTTCTAGCTTCTACTTTTCTTCTTTCAATTCCTTGATTTCTACATCTTTAAGAATGATTTGAGACATAGACTGAACTATATCAGTTGTATTCAAGTATCTTCACTTGTCTGATTGACACTTGTTTTTTGTTGAGCTAACACCATCAGCTTTGCTTTCAAATCATAAATTTGACTTTGCAAACTTATTTTATCCTTTTCCCATTTAGCCTCCTTTTCAATCAATTTCAATAACTATGCTTTACTATCACTGACTTCTTTAGACAGAGCTTCTTTTTCATGTTCTAGCTTTGTCTCTTCAGGGGCTTCAATCAACTGGGTATTTGGAATTTTCATTTTTTTTTTGTAATGCTTGGATCAAATTATCTTTTTCTATCAACAATTTTTTGCTCGCCTTGCCTCCACCATCACTTGAGATCGAGTCAAATTGTAATTTCTTGACTTGCTATTGGTGGGCTTTATTTTCCAGTCTTTCTTGTTTTAATTGACTGTCCATTTTGCTTATAATACCTTCCAATATGTCAACTCTTAAAACTACTTGTACAAAATCTTCATATATCACTTCTCCTATCTATTTGTGCAATTGGATTTTATCTGGCACTATTATCTTTTTCAAATTAACTTTCATCTCAGTTAATTTGGCCTCAATTGATACTGCCAGGTTCAAAGTATTTTCTTTGATGTCCTTGTTGGCGAATAAAGTAACATCTGAATTTGAAAAGTCTCTAGCTTTTGGTAACAAGCTATAAACAAATTGAGAGGAAGCTTGTTTATTTAGTCCATATTGTTTATACATTTCAATTCTAGATGGAAATTTACTTGTGTCTCCACCGTCTTTAGTTTCCTAAAAACTATATTCTCGTATTTGTGTCATGTCCCCATATTTTTCCATGCTCCATGGGGCAATTTTGGCCTAAGTCACCTAGGCAATAATTATTTAATTAATGAGCAAGTATGGAAACTACCTTATGGAAGATGCCTAAGGTTGTATTTGGGAATTAAATGGACAAGGAGGGCCCCCCATGCAGTTATTAACCCCATGACTAAGTCCAAGTGATTGAATAATTGAGAAATTAATTAATTACTGGATAATTAATTAATTGCTAAATTAAATTATTTCTGAATTGTATTATTTCTATTTAAATGTTTATTGCTAATAAATGTTCCAAGTGGTTGATGAATTGCTAGGAAATTCGAATTGGTAAGTGAGCCAAACTTTCCTAAGTGGTAAAGTCTCAGAAAAGCTAAGGAATCTAGTGGAGACAAGTTGGCAAGATGAACCCAAAAAGGAAACTGACAAAAGCTAGCAAAATCAGACAAAAGCAGGAAAGAGGAAAGTAAAGAAAGTGGAAAGATTCAGAAAAGATTTCTAAAAGAAAATAGAAACAACCAGAAAAGCTACCTAAAGCGCACTTTCCCAAATTCAGTGAAGGAGGTGAAGGAAATAAAGTTTTGAAAGCTCAGAAGTTGCTATTCTCCTCAAGAAAGGCACCCTCATGGCTTTGGAGTAGAATGGGAAAGTGGGTAACCTACTCTCACAGGTCACCAAGCCAAGAAATTACTTAGCAGGTCATCATGAATTTTATAAAAGAATCCAACCAACTCCATTTGACAACTTTTGATCATTTATGTTTTCTCATGAGAGCTCTGATGCTTCTCTAGTTGAGTGATGTGCCTCAGCTGTGCTTCTTGGGTGATGTGGCCCAAGGCCCATATTTTATAGTGAGTGTTGTGCAGGTCCATATCAATATATTGCATCCATTAACATATGCTTCCAGCCTCCATTGAATATCTACAGTCATATGGGAGAACAGGTTCCTCCAACGGTATTTCTACAACTAGTTTTAGTGAAGATACTCCTGTTGAAGAAGTTTGATCCAGTGAATGTGACAAAGACTTGGTGGAGAGATGGTTCAGCCATTTTTGCAGACATTAGAAGAGCCACATATCAGAAATCAGCTACAGAACTGAACTATCCTTCTCTTCTATCTCATTCTCTCAACCGCAGCTAGATTTGGAGAGGATTTCACTAAAGGAGTGAGACAGTTTCATGATGGCGCCCTACTGAAGACCATCAGCCCAGGATGTAGAAATATCAACCATATAATCAGTATATGGACTGATATTAAAATTCCATAACATAACCAAAAGTAACTCCTTCTTCTCTTCTCTATTCTCCCAATATTGTAATCAAGAAATTAGCCTGTGAGGCACTATCATTTGAAGAGCAAGAAGTTAAATAAAGGAGGGATGTTCTGAATGAAATATCTTGTGTTTTATGTATGGAACATCTCATATCATATCTAAATAATCATTAGAACATAGTTTGGAATTTATAAAAGTAGTTTGCCAATTTAAAATTCAAGACTAGCTAGATTGATGCCCATTCTAGACTAGTTTTACCATTTTCACTGCCATTTTCAATCTAAGCAATATTTTTACATTCTGTCAGTTGGAGAAGGTCCTTAATTCATCCCAGTATCCATATATTTCATAAAAATAAGAATTTGGAAGCCTTTATACCGTATCTAGAAATATTAGGAAAATACTAGCTCAACAATCCCGAGAGAGCCCAGAAACCCTAATTTTTCCCATACTTTCACGAGTCTGAAAAAATACCTTACTGAAATTAACTAGCCCCTATTGGACTGATATAAACTCTGTTATTAACTCCCATTTACCCCTCCCTGTCTAGTATGCATATGCCATCTACCCAGGGAGCCTCGAAGCAGGCATAGACTTGCTCTATGCTGAAAAGTGAATGGTAATGGTACCTTGTGCATAAGACACACCTGTTATAACCTCCTTGACCTGATGCTGCACCTAACCTCATGTATTTTCTAGAATTAAATATTCTTCTCACCATCCTCAATCCTTATAGCAGTACCCCTCACTTACCTCCTACCCAGTTCGAAGGAATTGACAGAAAATTTCACTAGTAAAAGTTGTAACAGTTTTTAAAGTGGAGTTAATATCCGGGTCAGATCTTGCCCAAGATATTACATTGGTATCAGAGCTCTTTCCTCTACTCCTGTGGAAAGAAGACTCTTAATTTAATGAATTTGCAATCATGTCAATATTTAGTGAAGAAGATTCTTACTTCGATGAGGATTTTTATGAGCAATATGATGATGAATTTGTTGAGCGATATGAAGAGTATTGTAGACAGTATGAGGAAGAAGAACTCCAAGAAGTACCCTCTACAAGTATGACCCATGAAATCATGATTGGAAAAATAAGTTATGGTTATTCCGATAGCTATATGCAGGAAAAGGTTGCATGTTCTACAACCAAATATCAACCTAATTCTGAAGAGTACCTAAAAGAAGCAAGAGCTTCAGTGGATGGATGTTATTTACACCTCACAAGAATGTTTGGATCCTCTTCCAAAAGAGCCTCCAAGAATCCTGACCCTACAACAACCATGGCAGAAGCTTCACTATTTTGTTTGGGGAAGCAAGAACCAAAGACTAATCATGAGGTTATTGATAGATTGGGAGCAGAATCTACTGCAAGATTCTATGTAGAGGATTCCAAGATCTCCTCAGAGGAGCTTGGTAAGCTTAAGGATGGTAAGGCATACTTTGGATCAAATCCAAAAGAAGAACCTAAATCATATCCAAAGACACCACATGAGCTTCACAAGGAAGTAGAAATTGACCACACATCAGTTAGATGTGAACTAGTAGAATCAGTGGTAGAAGAAGGCACCATAACCCCACCCATTGAAGAGAGAAGCATGATGCAAAAGTATGGACCACTTTCATATTTTTGTACTAATTTGTGTCATGATGATGTTGTAGCCACATCAAAAGACAATTACTGCATAAAGGATTCCCTGGATGTTGAGTTTCATATCCTTGGTGATAGGGGTGAATGTAGTGACCAAACTAAATCACTAGAAGGGTGTTTGCGGGATGCCTACATGGACAAAAGAGAATATATTGAGGAATGTTTTAAGTGTGAGGAAGCATCTAAAGATGTGTACTCTCACATATTTGTGGGGGACATGGAGATACCCATTGGTGATGGTGTTGTGGGTGCAATATCCATGGGGAAAGAAGAAGTTCTGGCAACAACAGAAAATGAAAATGAGAAATTGATGGAAGGCCAAACCACCAACACTCCACCTCATAAGGAGGATAACATGACACCTGGTGAGTTATTAAATTCTGATTTTTATGTGTCATTATTTCAATATGATATGGCAGCCATTTCCATTGAAAAATTTAGAATGGTTGACCCCCATAGTGATGAGGTTGAGAATTATGGTGTTAAAAAGGAACGTAGTATGAAGGCTGAAAATTTAAGAGAAGATCTTTTTGTTGCATCAAGGATGAATGAGCACTTATGTTGCAGCCCAAATTATGTTTTTGAGGACCTGAAAGATGAAAATATTTCAGCAGAAACATATAGATCAGATTTCAAAACTTCAAGTGCACTGCATGAAATTGATCTGGCGATGGGAAATGAAGGGGAGAAACATCTGCAAGGACCTCATCTTCTTGTAGGATTTTTAAAGATGGATGAATAGAAGATCCAAGAAGCCCTTCACACCCTCAATTACACACATTCCTTAATGAATAACCTTTGTTGGAATTTGGGGGAGTAGTCTTCCATGAGAGACATGGAAGAATTTCAGGAAGCCATGGCAAGCATAAAAGGTAAATTCTTGAACCTACTTTCTGATAGAGATAGTTTATTGGAGCTTGTAAAATTGTTTCATGGTACATCCTTGATGGATGATGAAGAGATCAGCAAGTTGAATGATGAAATAATGGCCACCCAAGATTCTTTAAGAAGCATTCAAAGTTCCCTCCAAGAATCAAAGACAGAAATATTGCAGCTTCATGAAAAGTTGCAAGGATCCTCCCTACCCTCCTACACACCATTCAGTCAACTTCATTCGGCTGAAAGAATTCATGATCATATGGAGGAACCTCATGAAATGGTGGATCATGAGGATCATTTATCTTTATATGTGCTTAAGGAGTGTGCAGAACAGTTTGATGAAAACCAAGCACTTGATCATTTCCTAAGGGAACTTGAGCTGTTCCTTGGAAACAGTCACTCTCCCATGGAAAAGTGGGATGAGAGCACCCAATTTGGGCCAAAAAATAATGAAGAAGTTGCAGCCATAAGTCTGATTACTAAAGGTTGCAGACATACCAAGAAGGTTCACATTCCTTCCCCACATGTCATGGATTCAGCAATAACAATGGGGAATGAACAATAGGTGAAGAAGTTTTTCTTGTTGATGCCACATGTACCACAGGTGGATCATGATCTGCTCCTATGGGAGATAGATCTTAGTGCAGTAGAGATGGCTTCCTTTAGCTCATATGAATCAACAAGTAAGATATTTGATTCATCCATTGGATGGATGTATAGAGGAATCACACAAAAGGGAAATCTCAGAGGTAAAAGGTTTTCTTGTTTCTGCAATAAATTTCTTATTATAACTGACATTGTCTTGAATTGTGAGCAGCAACAAAATTATATTTTGCATCCATTTGATGTCACTCATCCACATATGGATTGGGTGAAAGATTACCTGACAAGCATGAAACCTCCTTGCAAAAAATTTTATGCTCATGGTCAAGGGAAGGCAGCTAAGCAGACAAGTTGCCAAGAAAAATTAATGGAACATTTTACTTGCAGAAGTTGGCTTATGTGGAGGGAATCCACATGCTAGGAGGGATGCTTGAAATTTTTCTCCAATGGCAGAGAGTTGAGCCATTGGATGTTTTCACTGGAAGAGATATTCTGCTCCCCACTTGGTTTGGTTGGAGGAAATGCCCTAGCAGTTATTCCCCGGATGAAAAGGCACATGTTTGATGACAGATTCTTTAAAATTATTCTGATGATGGGGAAAATGCAGTTGATACTTTGGGATCCTGGCATACACTTGAGTGACAGATTGCCAAAGATGACAGGAGAATTCTGCTCCTTGCAGGAGAAACAGTGGGACCCAGGAATTTTGCTCATTTATCCTAACTGGGTTAAAATTCTGTTCATTTGTTGGCTAATGGAAGATAGAAATTACAGTGCAGTTTTTCTTCATTTTTTTGAAGGCCCAAGTTTAATTTACAGACTGTATAGTGGATGGGGACAATTACAATCAGAGTGGTGCATCAAAAGCCTGGTGGAATCCTGACATTGCTTGAGGACAAGTAATCTTAGGAAGGGAGGACTGTCATGTCCCCATATTTTTCCATGGTCCATGGGGTAATTTTGGCCTAAGTCACCTAGGCAATAATTATTTAATTAATGAGGAAGTATGGAAACTACCTTATGGAAGATGCCTAAGGTTGTATTTGGGATTTAAATGGACAAGGAGGGCCCCCCATGCAGTTATTAACCCCATGACTAAGTCCAAGTGATTGAATAATTGAGAAATTAATTAATTGGGGAAATTTTGAGGCATTACACCATAACAATTAATTAATTACTGGATAATTAATTAATTGCTAAGGTAAAGTATTTCTGAGTTGTATTATTTCCATTTAAATCTTTATTGCTAATAAATGTGCCAAGTGGTTGATGACTTGGCTAGGAAATTCGAATTGGTAAGTGAGTCAAACTTTCCTAAGTGGTAAAGTCTCAGGAAAGCTAAGGAATCTAGTGGAGACAAGTTGGCAAGATGAACCCAGAAAGGAAACTGACAAAAGCTAGCAAAATCAGACAAAAACAGGAAAGAGGAAAGTAAAGAAAGTGGAAAGATTCAGAAAAGCTTTATGAAAGAAAATATAAACAACCAGAAAAGATACCTAAAGCACACTTGCCCAAATTCAGTGAAGGAGGTGAAGGAAAGAAATTTTTGAAAGCTCAGAAGTTGCTATTCTCCTCAAGAAAGGCACCCTCATGGCTTTGGAGTAGAATGGGAAAGTGGGTAACCTACTCTCACAGGTCACCAAGCCAAGAACTTGCTCAGCAGGTCATCATGAAGTATATAAAAGAATCCAACCAACTCCATTTGACAACTTTTGATCATTTATGTTTTCTCATGAGAGCTCTGATGCTTCTTTAGTTGAGTGATGTGCCTCAGCTGTGCTTCTTGGGTGATGTTCCCCAAGGCCCATAATTTCCAGTGAGTGTTGTGTAGGTCCATATCAATATATTGCAACCATTAAAATATGCTTCCAGTCTCCATTGAATATATACAGTCATTCGGGAGAATAGGTTCCTCCAACGGTATTTCTACAGCTAGTTTTAGTGAAGATTCTCCTGTTGAAGAAGTTTGATCCAGTGAATGCGCCCAAGACTTGGTGGAGAGATGGTTCAGCCATTTTTGCAGACATTAGAAGAGCCACATATCATAAATCAGCTACAGAACTGAACTATCCTTCTCTTCTATCTCATTCTCTCAACTGCAGCTAGATTTGGAGAGGATTTCACTAAAGGAGTGAGACAGTTTCATGATGATTCCCTACTGAATACCATCAGCCCAAGATGTAGAAAGATCAACCATATAATAAATAGACGGACTGATATTAACATTCCAGAACAGAACCAAAAGTAACTCCTTCTCCCAATATTGTAATCAAGAAATTAGGCTATGAGGCACTATCATTTGAAGAGCAAGCAGTTAAATAAAGGAGGGACGTTCTGAATGAAATATCTTGTGTTTTATGTATGGAAAATCTCATATCAGATCTAAATAATCATTAGAACATAGTTTGGAATTTATAAAAGCAGTTTGCCAATTTAAAATTCAAGACTAGATAGATTGATGCCCATTCTAGACTAGTTTTACCATTTTCACTACCATTTTCAATATAAGCAATATTTTTACATTATGTCAATTGGAGCAGGTCCTTAATTCATCCCAGTATCCATATATGTCATAAAAATAAGAATTTGGAAGCCTTTAGACCCTATCTGGAAATATTAGGAAAATACTAGCTCAACAATCTCGGGAGAGCCCAAAAACCCCAATTTTTCCCATACTTTCACGAGTATGCAAAAATACCTTACTGAACTTAACCAGCCCCTATTGGGCTGATATAAACTCTGTTGTTAACTCCCATTGACCCCTCCCTGTCTAATATGCATATGCCATCTACCCAGGGAGCCTCGAAGTAGGCATAGACTTGCTTTATGCTATAAAGTGAATGGTAATGGTACCTTGTGCATAAGACAAACCTGTTCTGACCTCCTTGACCTGCTGCTGCACCTAACCTCATATATTTTCCAGAATTAAATATTCTTCCCACCATCATCAATCCTTACAGCAGTACCCCTCACTTACCTCTTGCCCGGTTCGAAGGAATTGACAGAAATTTTCACTAGTAAAAGTTGTAAAAAAAAAATTAGTGGAGTTAATATCTGGGTCAGATCTTGCCCAGGATATTACAATCTGTACTTCTGGGATTGACATCTCTTCTTTTTCACCAATTTCATCATTTGTCAAAACAACCAATTCTTGCTGTGTTTCGACCAATTCTTGAGTCTCAACTTTAGATCTCTTTTATCCTTCTTTTTCTTCATCATGCTCATCTATTATTTCTTGTAAACTCCTTTTTTCTCCAATTTCTGCAGCTTTCGGTATAATATCATCCTCTATTGTTGATTCTATCAAAATGAGATCTTATACTTGTAAATTTGACATTGTTTCTTCTTCTGGTTCATATTGCAACAAATTTCTTCCCTTTAATGATCCTTCTACTTCTTTGTGTTCAAAAGTTTTGATGTTATTTAGTTTCCTTCTTTCAGAAATAATATGAAGTGGATCATATTCCATTGCTATATCTTTCTTGAACTCCATAACCTCCAACAATCTATTTACATCTGAAAGGGCATCCTTGCTTTTCACAATAAAAGGGCCTATTGTCCATGGATACTTTAAATCAACTCATTTTTTGAACTTCAAAAAGTGTTCATCTTCTAAAATCAACTTCTGTCTAACAAATTCTAAAGTAAAAATTCACAAAGTTAAAAAGGAAGGTAGTATGTAAGGTTCATGTACAAAACCATACAACCTAATCACTATAGAATCTTTTAATAAAAACCAGTCTCCTACTGCTACCTCTTTTTTCAACTGCATCATGGACTTCATTTCGGGTAAAACTCTTGGCAATTATTCTCCAAAAATCATTCTGTACAACTCAAATAAAATATGATTCATATAATTAAACATGTTATCCTCTAAATTACCTACATAGACTTCTTGTGAAAAATGTAATTCTTCCCGACTACCAAACATAACCATTTTCATCAACTCTGCTTGAAACCTGAAATATCTTGTGTTGGAGAAACCTGTTAACTGTGAATGAATATTCTCTGCTAAAAATTATTCAAACTTGAGACTCGACACTGACTCATACTTGACTCCGGGTAAGCCGACAGTTATTTTGATCAATAAACTCAATTGTAGCTTAGTTACCAGCATATCAGTATCAAGACCTAAAAATTGGGCTATCAATGAAAGGACTAACTGAGTGTTGTCATTGAAGAAATTAACGTCGAGAGGGTATGGGGTATTTTCAATTTCTAGATCAGTTTTAAGACATGTAATCAGAAAAACTTGTCGACTTTCAGGAGAAATTTGACGATATAGGGCGACGATTGATTCTACGGAAAAACTTTCAGACTCAACAGTTTGGGATGCGGGAATTTCGAAGGAAGTACTTAAAACAAAGGGATTTATAGAACAGACAATTCTGGTTTTTTTAGCGTTCATGATAACTTGCTGGGGTTCGGAATAATTGGACATGCACCAGGATATGAATTCGGGAAAGGGCATAATCTGGTCTGGGCAGAACAGGATAAAAAACGACTAAAACATTCTATGCACATCTATGCCTTCTGTAAGTAAATTCTTCAATCTTCTTCTAATTTTGGAGACATGGAACCTAATTTCTGTATCAAATATATTGAAATCCTTATCATCCATGGTACTCCTAACCCTAACCGTGTTTAAAATTGAATCTTCTTCCATTTTCTTATAGTAAACACGTTTATATCAATGATGGCATTACTTGAAAGGGCCTACCTGTCACCAGAAACCTCTGAGAATGTCTTGTCGCCTGCCTCGTCTTCCACTCGTCCAGAAGATTCTGACTCCGAGAGGTTCTAGAAAAAATGTCAACTTTACATGCCCACTGTTATATATATAACTCTCTTTCCCTTATACTTTGGTCTTCTTTGACAACTATCCATCTTTTTCATTCGTTGATTTATCGTTCATCAATCACAGTCGTCAGATTTGATGTTCTTTTAATTGATTTGACACGCTTCTCTATCCGCCGTCAGATCATCCTTTATGTTATGATCTCCGTCGTCTATTGATTAGCACCGTATATAAACAAAATGGTGTCGCATCTCTCTAAAGTGGTTTTCATTACCGCTTATCCTCCTTGTGACGAAACTTGGTGCTGACACCTATTAGGTGGTATGGTTTTCCGCAACTGCCTATATCTTCTAACCATCGCGCATTTTCCCGATGTGTCAATCATCTAGGACCATTGATCAACCATAGGACAATCTGGACCAATCTTTTCCTAGCTGCATTCATGCCTTTTTGAAACTTTTACCTTTTAACCGTAGGATCTTCCTTGGCTCATCTTAGCAATCCACGTTGTCGGCAACATACCTTTTCTACTTTGGTGGTATCGCATCCTCTCAAGTTGTTTTTGTATACCACCTTTTCCATTTGCAACACCATCTGCATATGACACGTAGCATCCGGTTTTCCTTGTCGCAACCACCTGCGCCCTTTTTCTCCCGCATATCTTGGCTATGCGACGATCAACGGTTCTCCCGCATATCTTGGCTATGCGACAATCAACGAGAACCGTTGATCTGTCTTGTGCGCATAATCAATGGTACAACCTGCCTTGGATTTAACCTTTGCAATTTTTTTTTGGACCATGGACTTTTGCTTCCTTTTTCTCATTTTGGTCGCATTTTCATACCTTCTTTTGGAATTTCTTTGGTTTTCTTCTTTGGTATTTTTATCTACCACATTTGGCCACATAACCATGGAACTAGAGATATTTTTAGGGCTTTTCTTACCATATTAACAATTTTTTATAACATTTCTCCATTATACATTTAGCATTTGCCTTGCAAAAAACATAGTGCTAACTTACGTGTTAGGCTGGTGGGGAGCTTTATGACTTTCAGTTTAATGCACTTTTGGAGGATTTTATCGCACTTTTCGTCGACCATTTTTCTTTCCTTTTGCATTCTTGTTTGGGTCCCTTACGTGGGCGTTCTGCCACCCCGGTAGTGGTCTGCCCAAGTACCAATCCTGGTTCACATTGGTTCTATTGGTGGTCTCTGTGGTATGCTATTCCAATGATCCTAATATTTGTTTCATGTTTGCATCCTCTATTGTGGTAGAGCATCTGGCTCCCGTGGAGTTTTGCACTCACCTCCTTACCCATTTAGTGGCTATTCTTGCTAGTTGTGGTCATAATGGTGGACATGTTCAGTGCACTGGAAGCACTTGACCAATTGCGGTTTCGACTTGGTCATGTACTGGAGGTAATTTTTACTGGGTATGGCCACAACCTTTCCCATGCAAATTTGGTATTCCTGGGGAGCCATCATTGGTTTTATTATGTCGTTGACCTGGATGAAAAATTCCTGGTGCAGGGTTTCGTCAGAAGTATTTGTTTCTAGGAAGTTGGGGAATTCAAGGCATTCAACATCAAGGAGTTCGACAATCCATGCATTCCTATTAGGGCTCGACCCCACTCGGCTTCTCAAACCATGTTTGTTTAACACATTATTGCTCCTTGGGTGAAAACGTGAAGTTGGGTAACACTTCCGTGAGAATCAGGTGCGAAAGAGACATAGCAGACATTATTCGGCTGATTAAGCAAATTTATTCGGCCGAATAACGAAATTTATTCGGCCGAATAAATTTGGTCATTTGGCTTAATAATTTATAGGTTATTCGGCCTAATAATGTTTAATGGTTCACCGTTAGAAATAACGGAGACCTCGATTTTTGTGCGAGGCATAGCCGGACGGGGAAAATACACGGCGTTTTCTTATTTCTTCGGCTTAATAATTATTCGGCCGAATAATGGTTCTGCATAAAAGCTCAGCCGCGGCCTGTCTTTGTCATTTTTTCTGTAGGAGTTTTTGGACCCCGCTGTGAGACCCACAGCCGAACCCGCCCGCGCCACCCATTTCGCCAAAGCTCCGGCCACCCGACCGCGTGTACTTGGCTAGACCCATCCATGCTATTGGTGTTCTCCACCCTGTTCACCATCCTGCAGCTTCTATTAGTAGTCTTCCAACCCTTTCATCTCCCCCTCCTTTCGACCCCCTTCTTCGCCACCTTGCCGCGTCTGTTCATTTTCGAGTGGACTTCAGCAGCTTGCTGCATCTATTTGTTGTTGCGTCTATTCATTGGTGGAGTGTTCGTCATTTGGTGGATTGTTCGTCATTTGGTGGATGTTCGTGGTGGTTTGTTCGTTGGTGGACGTTCACGTTGGAATGGTTGTGGGCTGCTCGTCGTGGGGTTGACTACGCAGGTAATTGTGATGAACCTGCAATAATTAATTAATGCAAATACATGAGATATCATAAATAATAGAACTCAGAATCACTTTTATATTGATCATGGGCCACTTCGAGGGGGCAACCTCCTTTGAGCAAGCTCAATACAATTAACTTCACCGTGCCTTCATAGGCCTCAACACACACTTATATACTAAGTCTAGGCACCAATACCATGGGTCAATACTATGTGTCAATACAAACCATGGGCTAAGTCTAGGCGCCAATACTATGAGTCAAAACCATGGGACATATAATACTATGGGACGACTTACAAAGCATATGCGTCCAATACTATGGGCTAATATAAACTATGGATCAACAAATACTATGGGATGACTTACAAAGCATATGCTTCCAACAACAATATACTAACAAAGTAAAGACATGGGTTCCTAACATCCTCTCTCCCTTAGAAAAATCTTTGTCCTCAAAGCTTTAGATGTGGAAAGTGATGCAAAATCTGAAGGAGTGGGTCCCCTGTAGCATCCTCGGGTTGCATTCTGAGCCACTGGCACCTTTGGAGTTTCAGGGAGGATTACATGGAAGGCTGTAGACGAAGAAGAACCATATCAACGATGTGAAAAGTGCGCTCAGAACGGTGCTGATCGGCTTGTTGTTTTAGTCAAATTCTTGCCATGTGAAAATTGTCCTGCAGAATGAGAAGAAGCTGATCAAGGTTTCGAAGAATTGAGTCAATTACCTGAACTGGGGAGCTGCTGAAGGTGTATGGAAGAAGAACTGGTGGTGCCTGTCCAGAGACTGCTTCATATGGTGTCCTTTGAGATGTGGTACTATACCACTGGAGCTCTTCTAGGAAATCCATAGAAATAGTTGTCCAAATCTGTGGAGGGATGGGAAAGGGTTCTAGTAGTCCCGAAAGGAGGATCGTTTCACCCTTGTTGACCTGGAAAGTATCACAGTCAACCACCATCCGTTGAATTGTCCTTTTGGGTCCCTGCCAAAAGAAGTTACATTGTTCCTGGTCATACATTTTGAGGAACCCATAGTGCCCTACTGATGAAGAAGCATCGAGTTCATAGAAGAGATAGCCCCATTGAACAGATTACAACCAATTTGGAACAAGCAGAGAAATAGTTATAAGAGAAACTGGGTCATCAAATGTGCGAGGAGGAGCATCTTCCACCATATTGTCCTTACCCTTCTGGTAAGTGGTCGCATAGTCATAACCCATGAGTTGGATAACCCATTTTAGGTGTGTTGGGGAGGAGACCCATTGTTCCAGGAAAGTTTCCAGACTCTGGAGATCAGTCTTGATGCATAAATAATTCCTCAATAGGGATGGCTGCCACTTCTGTACTGTAGGCAAAATAGTCATCATTTCGTGCTGAGAGGTAGATGCGGTTAAATTCTTACCGGAAAGGTATCTTGAAGGCAACAAGCTCATTGGTTCAGTAAAGACACCTGCATATCTATCCAAGGAAGTAGTGGAGACTATTGGTGGGTGAATCTGAATGGAATGGAGCTGAGCAATGACACCATGTGAATTCTTCTTAAGTATTTTTTCCAGGCGATGTGAACTGATGATGCAGAGAGACCCTGGTTGTAAGCCCATAAATTTGTGTTGTGCCCCATTGACTGAAAACTGCATCCAAAGTTCAGCAAAATCCCATAAGATGGGGCCAAGTGTACGTAACCATTGAACGCCCAAAACCACATCGCATCCACCTAAGGACAAGGCAAACATGTGAGAGCGCAGGTTATAATCCTCCATAGAGATACGCACATTGTGACACTTCCCCTTGCAAGGTAAGGTGCCCCCATTGGCAACCATGACTTCAAAGTTGGAGCAAGGATGGACATAAAAATCAGCCTGTTTGGAAATCCGAGGATCAATGAAGTTATGAGTGCTACCAGAATCAATGAGTATGGTAAGAGGGAGCTTCTTGAAGTATCCCCTGACTCACATTGTTTGTGGGGTGGTGACGCCAGTTACAGCATGGAGAGAGATCTCGGGTGGGTCGTCCTGAGATGGGGTGTCAACAGGCAGGTGTTGAATGTCGACCTGATCATCTACTGTATCTAGAGCTTCTTCATCAAGTTCTGAGGCAAGCGGAGAATCCACATCCAAGAGATAGAGCTTTTGTTGAACACATCTATGTCCCAACGTGAATTTCTCATCACAATTATAACAAAGCCCTTTTTCTCGGTGTGCCTACATCTCTGTTTCAGACAATTTCTTGATAGGAGTTGGTTGAGGAGCAGGCATGATGGGAGGTCGTTGGGAACCCATATTTCTGAAGGGAACAAAGGTGGGTTTGGAGCGTTGTTGACCTGCGATCTTGTCCTCGACTAGCTTAGCCAACCCTAGGACTTCCATCATTGTGTTGGGACAAAACATTTTGACCTCTGAGCGGATTTCATCCTTGAGACCACTGATAAAACAACTCCTGTAAAATTTATCAGACAATCCTTCTGTGTGATTGGCTAGTTTCTCAAATTTCGTCTGATACTCTCTCATTGTGCCAGTTTGGTGAAGTTTAGTGAGTGCTCCTGTGAAGTCGTCAAAAGCACTAGGACCAAATCATGGCAAAAGGAGTTGGCAAAAATCTGTCCAGTTTGGCTCAGGATGAGCTTTGATGTACCAACGGTACCATTGAAGGGCTTCCTGTTCCAAATGAAAGGATGCAAGTGTAACTTTCTGGACATCAAAAGTATTATGTAGATTGAAATATTGTTCTGCTCGGTATATCCATCCAGTCGGATCAGTACCATTGAAGCGAGGAAAATCAAGCTTCGGCCCACGAAAATTGCTGGAAGAAGAAAATCCGGTGGCTGCAAAAGATTCTGGTTGTTGGTTATTGTTCATGGCTGAATGTTGAAGATGGAGGCTGAGAAATGTTTCATCCAGATCTTGGAGTTTGGTTTGGATGGCTACAAGTGCTTCCTCCATGGTGTTTGCTCCTGTGCGAGTGACAACCATAACCAGTAATTTTTTTATTTTTTTGGGGGGGGTTTGACTAGGTTTTCGACACTTTCTGAGGGACAGGGAAGCAAAAAATGGGGATTTCAGAAGCGGGAACTCTATGGTAAAATTTGAAGGCAATCGGGTGAAAATTGAAGAAGTTATGGCAAACCCTAAAAATAGACAAATGTGGGATTTCTGGTCTTGGGAAGTGGAATTTGGGATAGGGTCTTCATGAATGAAATATGCAGAATGGGATTGCAGGGATGTCAGTGAAGTTTCATGGAAAACAGAGTTGAAACAAGGGAGATATGTCCGAAAAACAGAATTATTATTATTATTTTTTCAGAAATGGATCGGCAACAGCGGCGCGGAAGGGATCCGCAATAGATGGATCTGCAACGGCGTGGAAGGGATCGAAAATGACTGGATCTGAAACGGCGACTGGATCTGAAATGACGACTGGATCTGGAACGACTTTCAGAATAGAGCTGAAACGGCTAGATCTGGATCGGAAGTGATCAACAACAGTTCAACTGAAAATAGATATGGACCCCAGGTATGTACGGCTTCCTAACAATTCAGGTGTTTCACTCGGCCACCAATGCTGTCTGATGGCTTGCGTATTGGGGCAGTACCCGTCACTCCACGGCTCAGGTAAAACTGATAACCGCTTTGCCACAAACAACAGCTCTTGGTTTACCTCACGGGGGGGAACTAGTCAATCAGGTAGGGGTTGTTTCCCTTTTTGCTGGAAGGTCCTCTCAATGGGCCAGCTACTTTGGGGTTCCTGTGGTACTCCTCACAATGAGTTTTAGGGCTTATGCCCAAGTACTTCCCACAGTTAAGAGGATATGGATTATCGCCAAATCCAAAGCTGCAACAGATGCGAAAAAAAACTTGGCAGAAATTCCACCCAACGAGCCCAAGAAAGTGCTCTGATACCAGATGTGATGAACCTGCAATAATTAATTAATGTAAATACACGAGATATCAGAAATAATAGAACTCAGAATCACTTTTATATTGATCACGGGCCACTTCGAGGGGGCAACCTCCTTTGAGCAATCTCAATACAATTAACTTCACTGTGCCTTCATAGGCCTCAACACACACTTATATACTAAGTCTAGGCGCCAATACCATGGGTCAATACTATGTGTCAATACAAACCATGGGCTAAGTCTAGGCGCCAATACTATGAGTCAAAACCATGGGACATTTTATACTATGGGACGACTTACAAAGCATATGCATCCAATACTATGGGCTAATATAAACTATGGATCAACAAATACTACGGAACGACTTACAAAGCATATGCGTCCAACAACAATATACTAACAAAGTAAAGACATGGGTTCCTAACAGTAATTTTATTGCAATTTTTTATTTTTATTTTTTATTTTTGTTAAATTTTATATTAATCTTGCTTCGTTTGGTTGCAGGTGTCGTTTGCTTTTTCGGTTCTCGGGGTCGTTTGGCTTCGTTCGTTCGAGTTCGGTTTGGGGTTGGCTTTCAGCAGTAAAACAAGAAAAACAGGTATGCCGAAACGATATTCTATGTCTGTGTAATTTATCTATTACTGAATTAAGGAGTAACTAAAAAAATTATAATCAAACTTAGTGGGTACTGTAAATGAGTTTATGAACTCTGTCTATGTGGACAGAGTTCATGAACTCTGCCCAATTTGTACATGAGTTCATGAACTCTGTCCATGTGGACAGATTTCATGAACTCTGCCCAAATTGGGCAGAGTTCATGAACTCTGTCCAATTTGGGCAGAGTTCATGAACTCTAGCCAATCTTAACTTAGACCTTGAATGGAAGGGAAGGAAGGACCTTAACATAGAACTGTTGATAATTATTAATTTATTACCTATTTTAGTGTGATTTAATGGGTGATTTGAACGTAATAAGCCCTGCCTAGCCTGCCTAGCTAACTTTTAGAGTATAACCCTTGGTTGTAATTAGATTACCTATCACAAATAATACTTATCAGAGTTACATCAAAGCCTAATCAAACGAGCTGAGATACTTAAGCAATAGGAACCGTAATTTCAGAGTCATGAAAAATTAAGAAATGATGTACTAAATATGCTCAATTTTGTGGATCGAATGACAGTTACTAATTTTAGCATGGGAGAGAAAGTAAAGTAGTAATTGTAGGAATCTCTATTCAGATAAGGAAAAAAACAGAATCGAGATGTATGGTTTTAATTAGTGGCTATTTCAAGTAGCTGTATTTCAAGTTTATAATTGATCCAATTATGCAATTAGTTTACATACGATATTATGGCATAGACTAGAGTTGTGGCCAATATATTAGTATCGACTGAGTACGATGTTAGGTTGACTACTTTTACCTGTCGTATTACCTTTAGATGCCCATTTATGTCCAACAACAACCAACCACCTAGTGTATTCATCATGAACCTTTAGATCCAAATCGTATGTTGAAACTTATTTAAATATAAATACCATTGAGCTAGTAAAACTTATTGAGTTAAACTTATTTAACTATTAACTTTTCTTATATGACCAAAAAGAGAAATATAAATAGTATTGAGTTGGTTAAACTTGTTAAACTATTGTTTTTTCTTATGTGATAAGAAGGAAAAATAAAAGTAGTTTTGAAATTCTATTTACAAATCGTATTTTTGGTTTATATATAGGTTTCTCTTTTTGGTTGAACTCTGTCCATATGGACAGAGTTCATAGATCAATATATTAGTTAAATATGATAAACCATGTTCATGCATAACTACAAACGAGACTAAACTTTACTTTAGATGTAATAAGAAAGAACTAAAGCTACTACATAGAAAACTTGTAAAAAACCCTTGCCTTCCAAAACAGCAAAGTCAATTGTATTATGCACCAAACAACATGTTTTATGAACATCATGTGTACACATTATTTTTATGTATTTAGGGATTCCTTGTTAGGAGGTATTGATATCAAAACATTAGAGTATTATGCCACAGGTATATGGAAACATGAGACTCATTAATAATTTTTCCACATTAATAGTGATGCAATGATATTAGTCCACCTAGTATTGAGTTCTTGCCATAGATATATGGAAACATGAGACTCACTAATAATTTTTCCACATTAATAGTGATCCAATGATAGTCGTACACCTAGTATTGAGTTCACTCTAATTTGACACTCTTTTGAGAATGTCATGCCTTATGATTATGCATTTTGAATTGAGATTCTAATTGATAGAAAACAATGGTCTTGAGTTTTAGCCTTGTAAAGGTGACCATTCTTGGGATTATGTTTTTCTTTGGTTGCAACATGGCAAACTCGAGGAACATAATACCATGAATCGTCATCGTTATCAGGCTAAAACTCAAGACCATCGTGCAACATGGCGAATTTGGGAAACATATCAAACTTGCGAAACATAATACCATGAATCGTTAATTTTTTATGATTCTATGGAATAATGAAAATAGTTGTAGATATAATTTATGTTTAAATTATTAAAATATCAATTAAGGTATTAATTTAAGATTTAAATTAAAAGTTAACATGTTCATGTACTCATTCTTTGACATAAAGAAATGTAACCTTCACTTAGTATTTAACTATAATGGTTCCATTCATTTTAAACATCAAAAACATTTAGAAGATTGGCACATTAATTCCTCATACATCCAACAATATTAGCTATACTCATTTTAAGAACTATTAGATGATATTAGGGATATCTAGGTCCTTATTAAATGACTTAGTCTCTTTAGCAGCTAGGTCTTAGAATTTGTATAATTAACATGTAGAATTTGAATATGTAATGAGTTGATATTTGTGTAAGTGTAGACATTATATCAAATGGAAAGAGAGGAGTCTTTGAGGCGAAAGCGTAGGAGGTCTTCACATTCTTCTGGAGTTGGTGTTTCAATTGATAATTGGAGGTTGTCGACTCCCCCTCGAGATTCAAGTTTATTGTATAGTTCACATTCATTTGATCATCGGCGAGGCGATAGGGGTACAGATGATTCCCCTTTATCTTCTATGGGAGAACGTCGATCTCGACCTTTTGTTGCTATGAACATCAATCTTTTAATACATGTACAAATTGATTTTTTGTGTACGCAAAGTTTGTGCATGTTTACACATAACTTTTTTTTTATTTGAAGCAGAGCATAGTTCAGAAGATGCTCGTAATTCTACAGAGAGGGAGGAAGAGCGAGCAAGGGAGACGGATGTGGGTGCAGAGCAAGGTTCCCAAGAGGCTCGTCATTCTACACATGGTGACGATGGTCGAGCTAGGATGCAATATGTTGAACTAGCTGAGGGTTGTACACCCATTAAAACGTATCCATCTGATTTACTTGAGGAGCTTCCATGGGAAAGTGTTGATCATCAAATGACTTTTGAAAGTTGTAGATCCCACAACGGTAAGTTGGAAAAAGATTTATCTACTATGGATCTCCCTCTAGAGAGTAAACAAAGTTTGGATATTGTTTTGTGATCATTGCAAAAATTCATTGAGGCATATGAGGATCTCGGACCAACTACGAATGGTTTTGCTGATTTGATGCGAAGACGAAGGGCACAAGTGATGGGTCCAGACAAGTGGGCTATTGTGAAGGAGAGAGTGATAAAAGAACAGGCCAGATCAATGTTTAACTTCAAAGAAGGTCTAAAGCGAGAAATGTTGAAAGTGCAATATTTCAAGCACCCTGAACTTGCACATCTACTATATGATCGGTTCCTTGCAGCCTATGGTCAGTTTCCATGGAACGATGAGGTTTCTCAATATTTTGCTAGATTTTTTATGCGGAGTTCTTTTTAAATATGAAGCCAGACTATACTGATGTTCATTCTGAATTTTATGGAGTTGGAAAGGGTCGAATATATGATCGAAAAGGTGCTCTTAGAGACCCTACAACTCTTCGACCTCCACCCCAAATATCTCAGCCACCCAGGCTTGTGGCATTAAGATCAGAGATGGAGCCCACATCCCAACTTGGGACAACTGCAAGGGATTTTGTTGGTGATGGTTTATCATTAGCATTAAGGTGAAAACGCGAAGCTGGAAAATAATTTCGTGATAAAAACGTGAAGCTGGGAAAGAGGGCGCGCGAATGAACATGGGAAAAAAAGTCAACCTGAAACTCTCGGCCTAGAGTTTTTTAAACTCTAGGCTGAGCGTTTTGAGAGTTCAAACTCTCAGCGGAGAGTTTAAAAAAACTCTAGGCCGAGAGTTTGAACCAATCCATGCACTGTATTTTTAAAAAAACTCTCGGATGAGAGTTTGAACTAAACTCTCGGTTGAGAGTTCGAAAGACATTTTCTTGCCCGAGAGTTTCTGGTCAACAATTCCAACAACATTTCTGCAGAATTCAGAAATGTGTCACTTTAACAAGGTCGGATCACTGCAAAACATGAGAATTACATGTCGGAGTTTATACCAGTAGATTCATCATTCAATCTGCTTTCTCATAATATAATTTTTTTTGAATTTCATTTAGGATTACTATTTTTTACTATTTGTTACTAAACTTTATCATTAAAAAATTAAGTGACTGAAAAATCAATCACAATGAAAATTCCATATCATCACAATGACGAAGCCAAAAAAATTTAAAAAAATACAAGGATGTTCATTGAAGTGTCATCTTCAATGGGTTGGTTTTAGTTTGTTTGATAAGAGTCACATTTGAAAGAAAATGCGAAGACAAAAACATGTGTCGATAATGCACCATTTTCTTAACATACGTTGTTTCGATAAATAATAAAAAATAGTTCCCAAGTCTTAAAAAACTCAAAATATAGTCCAGGATCTAGTATAATGTGTGTAGACTATGAGCCTACAACTGTTTTCCCTAAAATGAATAACCATCTATCAAAAAATCGTCGTCAACACTGGTCACTCATTATCCATACCTAAACTTTTCAAGTATATGCCATATGTTGACAACAAATTTGTCCCACGATATGTCCATAAAATAATTTAAAAAAAATACGAATAGAAAGCTAATTCAATTCTCTAAAACATTTGTGTTTACCTCAAGTTGAAATTCCTAAGGGAGATATGGGTTTGAAGAGGTCGAAGTTGAAAAACATAAAATTTAGCAGTTTTTTTGTCAAAAACAAGCCAAAATTGTTTCCCAACTTCATGTTTTCACCCATTAGTTGGAGTAGATGTGGAATTGGTTCGAGAGAGGACTCGTGCCACTATTCGTCAAAAGTTTGTTTACAAAACGAATGATGAGGTCGATGGAATGGGTATTGGATATCGCAGGGCTTATGCCAAGGTTTGTCGTGACATAGCGTCAGATGTTATATCCAATGACACATCGAGTTTAGGAGAGGTTTGTTGATTATGATATGACAATCTATTTAATCTTTTATTCATTTTGAATTGAACTTTTTGTTACATTATATGAATGATATTATGTCTTCTTTTATATATAGTAATAAGTACATTATGTAAATGTTTATTGGTTGCAGTTTTCCAGAATGATGAATGAACATTCTTTTCGACTCTCCACTAGTCAAAATTTAGAAAATGTAGAGCATATTGAAGAGGTATATTTATTACTTACATATTTATAATTATGTTTGAACTTGATATATTATCTTCTTTTTTTAATTTTAATTTAACTATGCATCTTATTGTTAATTTGACTTATCCATGCAGGTTTCTTTAGATACAAACTTATTAGATGATTTATCATCTCTTGTGAGCTAATGATTTTAATTCTTTTGTTTCAGTTTTAAGTTAATTGCTTAATTTTTTTTTTTGTTTGCACTATGTTTTATTTATTAACACAATTTAAATTTTAGGGGAGAAATATAGGTTCCTTGCTGAATGTGGATATTGGCACAGAGGTAATTTTGTTCACACTTGAATTGATCTCTGATATAAATTTAATATTTTTTTTTTTGGGATTTAGTTTAAATTTGTTTAAGTAATTTATGAGATTCATAAATTGATTTTATACATGCTGCAGCTTGGGTCTCTTCGATCTTTTGGAGGCAAATGGAAGACTCTAGTGGAGGACAGTGGTGGACATGCATTTAGAGAATTTGATGTAATTTTGTTAATAATTGAATTGTTATTTGATATATAAGTTTAATATTTTAATTTTTTGAATTTAGTTTAAATAATTTATGATATTCATAATCTGCTTTTATACATGTTGCAGGCTGGGTTGAGTCCAAGGGGAGGCCCTAGTGAAGGATAGTGGTGGACTTCTTCCTTTTTTGTTGATATATAGATTGTAGTTGTTTTGGACATCGAGGAGATTTATTTTTTGGATTATAGATATGTACATTGAACTCACATGTTCATGAATGTTTTTTGAGGATTATATACATGTACATTGAATTTACATATTTTGTATTTGCTTTAAATGATATAATTTGTTTTGTTAATTATTTAGCATATTTGGTGTGATAAATGTTTAGAATATGTTTTTGCATGTTTATGAATGTATGTATTATTAAATTTATGTATGTATTGTTAGGATATTTAGACACTTAGGAGTTAGTTAAGATCAACTTGTGTAATATATCCGTTAGGGATAGTGTGTTTCTTTAGTATGCATTAGTATGCATTTGTAAATACTTAATCCGACGGTCACGATATGTTTCCGACATAGAGTGATCTGACGGCTCAACTTCTCTTAGATCAAACCTAACATTGATCCGTGGCTTAACACCCGATTGGTCCATGATCTCTATTTAAAGAGCATGGAGGGTCATTGTTTAATTGATCGATTATGAGAAGCTCATTTGTAACTTTCTTTCTTTGCATAATAAATTGTCCCGTAGAAGCTATTTGGCCGGGGCCGTGGAGTGTTTCCCTCAAGAGGGTTTAAACCACGTCAAAACATCGGTGTGTTGATCTGTGATCTGTTTGTGTGAAGTGGTTTCTCTTGGTGTTCGGTCCTTTGGTAGTACCCTGTGTACCCGAACATGGTATCAGAGCTTTTATGAAGTGTCGCTTCCGGTTATGATCTAGATCTTGAACTGTTGTTGCCGAAACTCGAAAGGGTTTCTAGTTCTGGTATTTTTGTACATTTATGGGCTGTGGGAGGTGTTCCATTGCGTCCGGAGCGTCGTTTCCATTGGAAAATAGTCTTCGTTTGATCGAAAACGGTTCTCGGTTGCTCCAGAAACGCGTATTTCATCAGATCTGAAGGTATAATGTTACAGTGACGCATTTTTTTTATTTCGTTTTTTGAAAAGAAAAAAAATCATATTTCATCTTTTTTTTACTGTTAGATTTTTTTTGGTTCGGATTGTTGCTTTCCTGTCTGCGTATGCTCTTTGCCGTGCACCTTGAGCGATCTCGGCAAATCAGAAACAAAAAGGGAAAGGGTTTTTCTCGGCTGCGTATGCTCTTTGCCGTGCACCTTGCGCGATCTCGGCAAATCAGAAACAGAGAGAAAACGTATACTTTCCAGGCAAGCTAACAAGATCTAACTCCACAAGTGTGGAAAAGTTTTTTTTGTTTCGATTTGTGGTCTGTTTTGCAGGAAAAAGGGAAAGCACGCAAACCGAGCAGGAAGAGTAAAAAAAAAAAAAAGCCCCCTTCCTCATTCCCATATTTTACATACCTTTTAATCTAGCTCACTTGGTTCAAAGTTGCTTTATTCCTTAATAGGTCTTGAGTTCAAGTCTTAGGAAGTTACTTTTAAAAGAAAAAGTGCATGCAATTCCTATTTTCAAGTTACTTTATTGTAAAAGTGCATCTCACTTAAATAATAAAAAATAAAAATACAAGTGAGTCACTTAAGTTTTTTTATTGTTGCACTATTTAAAAGTAATATCATTGTAAAAGTGAAATCACTTATTTTACAAAAGTGGTTCACTTAAAGCAACTTTTTTGTAAAGTGATTGTCAAAAGGTTCATTTTGGGAAGAGGGGGGTTCTTTTTTTTAGCTGGACATTCTCTAGCTGCCACGTCACTATTGGGGACATCTTCAACAGTTTCTTTGTTCAAGCATAACTTCATCATACAGAGTCAGTTTTCAGTGCCGTTTTTTTTTTAAACCGCCTATTTTTTCGAGCTCTTCACATCCAGACTATTGGTTTCTGCTTTTACAGCCATTAATTTACAAATATGGCCACCCCTTGTGATATTCTACTTAATAGTTCCAACTATTTCTCATGAAAATCTCGTATGGAGGATGTTCTACGAAGTAGGGGACTTTTCAGAATTACAACAGGGAAAGAAAAAGAACCCACTGATGATGATAAGAAAATAAAATGGGCAAATAGATGTGATGAAGCTCGTGGATTGATTGGGATGTCAATCTCTACTGATTTGCGATTCCACATATCTGGAATTGATGAACCTAATGCTGTTTGGGACAAGTTGGAAACTGTGTTTGGTAAACACAATGAAATTCGAGGTCACCAACTCGAAAATGAGTTGATTTCTTTAAATCCAAGTGACTTTTCATGCATTCAAGATTATTTATCTAAGTACAAAATTCTTAAACTCTTATGTGCAGAATGTAAGATTGAGAGGGAAGACAAACAGTGCATTTATCATATTCTTTCCAAACTTGGACCTGCATATTCTGTTTTTGTATCTACATTTTACTCCATGAAAGCATCCTTGAATGCAGCTAGCTATCAAGAGCCTAGTCTTGAATCCTTTTGTGATTCCCTGATTAGAGAACAAGATAAACTCATTCATTTTGGAATAATCAACAATGCAGATACATCTGGGAAAGCCTTATTGTCCCAACAGAAAGAAAAGTCCAAGCCTCCCAAGAAACAAAATTTTCGCAATAATAAATCAAACAAGGGTCCCAAACCCTCTCAGTCAGCTCCTTCTTTAAAAAATGACAAAGGATCAAAGCAAAAACGCAAGAAGACTGAGCGTCATTGCAACTATTGCGGGAAAGATAATCATGATGAATCTAAGTGTTTCAAGAAGATGGCAGCCTTGGAAGCAGCAATGAAGAAGCACCACATCAACCTAGATTCGTCTTCAGAATCTACCTCTCATGGACATGCACTTTGTGCTTCTGGTTATTCTTATAATGCATCTTCTTCTTCTACTTCAAATGAATGGCTCATTGATTCTGGAGCATCTTATCATATGGCTAAGGATCAAGCCATCTTTTCTACTATGCATGAATGTAACACCAAACAAATATTTGTTAGTGATGATAGATCTCTAAGTGTTGTAGGAGCTGGAACAGTTCCAGTAGATAATGGTCATTTTAGTGATGTACTATGTGTTCCAAGAATTTCCTGCAATTTGTTATCAGTCTATCAGATCACTCATTCTGGTGAAGGTAAAACTGTGACCTTTACACCTCACCAAGTTGTAATCAAGGATTTTAAAGATCCTCAACAGGTCCTAGCTACCGGAATTGTTGATGATATTACCAGGTTGTACAAGTTTAACAACTTTGGGTCATCACCTTTCCCTTCAGTTTTTGTTGCTCATAGTGATAACTTGAGCAAACTTTGGCGTGAGCGATTTGGTCACTTAAATTATCGCTCATTGCAACAACTATGTAAAGAAAATATGGTGACAGGTCTTCCGATGGTATCTTGCAGAGATGGTGTTTGTTCCAGTTGTGTACTCGGAAAACATCATCGGGACAATTTTGACAAACGTGCCTCTTGGCACGCCTCGGTTCCCTTGGAGCTTGTGCATAGTGACTTGTGTGGTCCTCTTCCATTTGCTTCCTTTTGTGGTTTCAAGTATTTCTTAACTTTCATTGATGATTACACCAGATGCACTTGGGTTTATTTCCTAAAACTTAAGAGCGAAGTATTTAACATGTTCTTGGCCTACAAGGCCCTTGTTGAAAAACAATCTGGTCATCAAATTATTAAGTTAAGATCTGACAATGGAGGAGAATATGTTAACAAACATTTCACTACTTTCTGCACTAAACAAGGCATCCAACAACAGCACACTGTTCCATATACACCACAACAAAATGGTGTAGCTGAGCGGAAGAACCACACTTTAAAAGAAATGGCTAATTGTATGATCCAATCTAAGGGACTAAGTCTTCAATTTTGGGCTGAAGCCATAAATTGTGCAAATTACATAGTTAATCGCACCCCCACAAAAGCATTACAAGGTATAACACCGGAAGAAGCATGGAGTAAAATCAAACCTGATGTAAGTCACTTTCGTGTGTTTGGTAGTGAAGCATGGGCTCACATTCCGGATGAAAAACGGAAAGCATTGCATCCTAAAAGTGAAAAGTGCATATTTGTTGGATATTCTGAAGATGTAAAAAGTTATAGACTTCTTCAACCACATTCTCATGCTATAATCATTAGAAGAGATGTTGAATTTGATGAAAATATCTTGGCCTGCGAGCCTAACTCAGAGAGTGTGCCATCTTTGGCCTGCGAGCCTGATTCGGCGTTTGTGCCTTCTTCTTCTTCTTCCAACTTCCTTGACAGGTTTCCAACTCCAGTTTCTGATGATGACAGTGAGGATGAAAATCCACCTCCGCCTGCTCATGTTCCTCCAATTGCACCAGCACAAGTGCTTCCTCGATGGGTCCGTTCAACATGTGAAGCAGCTGGTGATCTTGCCGGTGATCCTAGAGATCAACGTCGAACACGTTCTCAGTTTCAGCGAGCCTCTTCTCTTTTGGCTCAAGTTTCCGAGAATCATGATCCAGAAACTTTTGCAGAAGCTTCAGGGAATCCAGATTGGGATGCAGCCATGGATGAAGAATATCGTTCCTTAATGGCGAACGATACTTGGGATCTTGTACCTCTTCCAAAAGGAAGAAAACTTGTCAGATGTAAATGGGTCTACAGAACTAAGTATGCATCAGATGGAAGTGTTGAAAGACATAAGGCAAGGTTAGTTGCCAAAGGTTTTTCCCAAGTTGAAGGGATTGACTACAATGAAACCTTTTCTCCCATCACCAAAATGAACTCCATCCGCCTTGTTCTTTCCCTTGCAGCCTTACACAACTGGGAAGTCCATCAAATGGATGTCAAGTCTTCCTTATTACATGGTGATTTACAGGAGGAAATTTACATGGAACAACCTCCTGGCTATGTTCAGAATAACTCTAGCCTTGTCTGCTGCCTTAAGAAATCCCTATATGGCCTTAAGCAAGCTCCTAGAGCTTGGTATGCCAAAATGGATAACTTTCTCCTTGACACTGGTTTTTCTAGATGCCATTCTGACCCCAATGTCTATACCAAGAAAGTAGAAAACCATCTCATCATACTTGTTCTATATGTTGATGACCTTATTCTTACTGGTAGTGACCCTAAGCTTATAACCCATGTGAAATCCAGTCTTAAACAAACTTTTGAAATGTCAGACTTAGGACATTTGCATTATTTTCTTGGTCTCCAAGTTCTGCAAACCAAAGAAGGAATCTTTCTTTCTCAGTCTAAGTATGCTTGTGACCTTCTTCGTCGCTTTCACATGGAAGATTGTATACCAGCCCCTTCTCCCTTCCAGTTTGGAGTCAAACTTTCTGCCACTTGTACTTCACCTGAAGTAGATGCCACCTTGTATCGTCAGCTTGTTGGTAGTCTTTTATACTTGACTCATTCCCGTCCTGACCTTTCCTTTGCCGTTGATCGAGTTGCCCGTTATATGCAGACACCTCATGAAAGTCACTGGAAAGCAGCTAAAAGAACACTTCGATATATTCGAGGTACAGTTCAGTTTGGGATTCATTACAGTACAGGGGGGAAACCTTTGTTGGTTGGTTTCACTGATTCAGATTGGGCCGGCGATCCTGATGATCGAAAGTCTACTGCAGGTTATGTTTTCAGTCTGGGATCTGGACCTATTACTTGGGCTTGTAAGAAACAACAAGCTCTTGCTCTTTCTTCAGCAGAGGCAGAATATCGAGCAGCAGTTAATGCCAGTCAAGAAGCTTTATGGCTTCGACAGATCCTTTCAGAGTTTGGATTCGAGCAACAGCAGCCTACTCCACTTTGGTGCGACAATCAAAGTGCCATCAAGCTTGCCAAAGATCCAGTTCTACATCAACGCAGCAAACACATTGAGCTACATATGCACTTCATCAGAAATCTTGTTCATGATCGTGTTCTTGAAGTGCTCTTTTGCCCTATAGATGATCAAGTTGCAGACATCTTCACCAAGTCTCTTACAGAAGCGAAGTTTTCTAAACTTCAATCTATGTTAGGAGTTCAGGAACTTGTCATTAAGGGGGGATAGGCTCTGATGCCTCCTTCCTTCTCCTAATAGTGTCACTTTTGTAAATCCTTCAATCCTATCCCAAGTTGTTCTTAAGGGGGGATGTTAGGATATTTAGACACTTAGGAGTTAGTTAAGATCAACTTTTGTAATATATCCGTTAGGGATAGTGTGTTTCTTTAGTATGCATTAGTATGCATTTGTAAATACTTAATCCGACGGTCACGATATGTTTCCGACATAGAGTGATCCGACGGCTCAACTTCTCTTAGATCAAACCTAACCTTGATCTGTGGCTTAACACCCGATTGGTCCATGATCTCTATTTAAAGAGCATGGAGGGTCATTGTTTAGTTAATCGATTATGAGAAGCTCATTTGTAACTTTCTTTCTTTGCATAATAAATTGTCCCGTAGAAGCTATTTGGCCGGGGCCGTGGAGTGTTTCCCTCAAGAGGGTTTAAACCACGTCAAAATATCGGTGTGTTGATCTGTGATCTGTTTGTGTGAAGTGGTTGCTCTTGGTGTTCGGTCCTTTGGTAGTACCCTGTGTACCCGAACATGTATGTATATGTAAAATTTATAGGAATGTTAAGAATGGATGTTTGGAAGTTTTGATAGGTGCAATCTAAAGTTAGGAAATGTTAAAAATGAATGTGTAGAATGAATGTTATGGTAAGAATGAATGTTAGGAAAGTGTTGAATACTAAGAATGAAAGTTAAGGAAGTTTTGATAGGTGCAATATAAAGTTATGAATGATAAGAATGAATGTTAGGAAGTGTTGAATGTTAAGAATAAATGTTAGGAAGTGTTGATAGGTGTAATCTAAAGTAAGGAGTAAGGAATGTTAAGAATGAATGTTGAGGGTCAAAAATGTTTAAAATGTTAAGAATAAAAGTTATGAAGTTTTAGGAAGTGTTGAATGTTAAAAATGTTAGGAAGTTAAGAATGAATGAATGTTAGGAAGTTTTTATCTAGGTGCAATTTAAAGTTAGAATATTAATCATGTGAAGAAGTGTTCATGAATGAATGTTAGGAAGTTTTAATAGGTGCAATCTAAAGTTAGGAGTAAGGAATGTTAAGAATGAATGTTAGGAAGTGTTGAATGTTAAAAATGTTAGGAAGTTTTAAGGATGGATAAATTAGGATGTAAAATCTACGAGTCTAAAGTTAGGAGTAAGGAATGTTAAGAATGAATGTTAGGAAGTGTTGAATGTTAAAAATGTTAGGAAGTTTTAAGGATGAATGAGTTAGGATGTAAAATCTATGAGTTTGTTAGGATGAATGTTTAAAATGTTAGGAAGTTAATGATGAATGGATGTTAGGATGTAAAATCTATGAGTTTGTTAAGATGTAAAATATTTTCAGTGTTGGATATGTAAATAGGAATATTGGGAAGTTTTGATAGAAATATGAATATTAGGAAGTTTAAGAATGTTACTAAGTCTTGATAGGTGCAATATAAAGTTAGGAGTAAGGAATGTTAAGAATGAATGTTAAGAGTAATGAATGTTAGGAAGTGTTGAATGTTAAAAATGTTAGGAAGTTTTAAGGATGAATGAGTTAGGATGTAAAATCTATGAGTCTAAAATTAGGAGTAAGGAATGTTAAGAATGAATGTTAGGAAGTGTTGAATATTAAAAATATTAGGAAGTTTTAAGGATGAATGAGTTAGGATGTAAAATCTATGAGTTTGTTAGGATGAATGTTTAAAATGCTAGGAAGTTAAGGATGAATGAATGTTCGGATGTAAAATCTATGAGTTTGTTAGGATGTAAAATATTTTCAGTGTTGGATATGTAAATAGGAATGTTATGAAGTTTTGATAGAAATAAGAATGTTATGAAGTTTAAGAATGTTACTAAGTCTTGATAGGTGAAATCTAATATTTATGAATTTGTAATCTAAGTTTTTATAGGAATTTTAAGAATGAATGAATGTTACGAATCTTAGGAATTTTTGATAGAAATATGAATGTTAGGAAGTTTAAAAATGAATATTAGGTTCAAATTTTGATAGGAATGTTATGAATATGTTAAGAATGAATGTTAGGAAGTTTTGATAGGTGCAATATAATGTTAGGAATGTTAAGAAAGAATGTTTGTTTGATATATAAAATTTTGGTTTCAACATAAAAGTTGAATTTTATATAAATGATAAATTGAAATTTATATAAATGATTCATATTTTCAATTTTTAACTAATGATTCATATTTTCAATGTTCAGGTACATTTTATGCGGCTGAAATCATGGCAAATGGGGATTTAACGATTTTTTGTTATTTAATCATAAGCAAAAATTACAGGATTGTGAAGCTTATGCTAAATTAGAGCAATGATTTTAGACAACAATTTGATGAATTTTCATCGATTTGTTGTAAATAATCATTGCTCTAATTTAGCATAAGCTTCACAATCCTGGAATCCTTGCTTGTGATTAAAAATCAAATGATCGTTATCTCTATTTGCCATGATTTTAGTTATGTGAACTTTAACACAAGTGATATTTTAAAGTAAAGATTTGGGGCGGAGTGTGGGGACAACCACATCTGTTATCTCATCCCTTAAGTGGTCTAATAGACATATGGGGACCCGAATACAGTACTTTACACAGAATTAAGACGAAATTACACATTAAAGTTTCCATTACCAAATAATTTTTGAATTCATTTCAGCATACTAGAATACGATCATTTAAACTCTTATTCTAGTTCTCATTCAAGATCATAGACATAGTTGAAAGAAAAAAATAAATTGTACACAACATTTGACATGGACATGGACAAAAACATCTATCGATTAATTTTTGATATAATTAAAAACTTCGCAATGGAATGTCGTCCTCAATTATCTGTTCATGGTCATATTTGGACAGTTTCCATTTTTTATTTTTTAATTGATCTTTCGATGGAACTCGTACCAATTTTATTCGAGATGCACATACTAAATGACTATATTGACAACATATAACATCAGGTTCATAATCCTGAAAGTAGACATAATTTTCAGTCATATGGGTCTGCTGAAAAAAATAGCCCTTTAAAATGATGGATCCTCTCTCGTATGGATATCTGTTGTCATTGTAGTCTTCCAATAACTTCATCTTTCCTTCAGTGCATTGCATTAAATAATACTTCACATTTTCATTGTTGTCTATAGGTGCAATCACAACGAAAACATCCCTTGTGCAAATTACAATTGGCGTTAAGATTTTTAAATCAATTAAATTGACTAATGTACATGTATAAGGTGAAGGACAAGAATGAACAATCGACAAAACAGTTGTAAGATCATTACCTTCTCTAACAAGATCTGAAATTCTGTCGCCATCAGATGGTATTGCTATTTCTTCTGATTCTAATTCTTCTACGCTTGCTAGTGGCATTTTTTCTTTAGGATTAATCTCTATGTGTTTCCAATGTTTTACGTAGTTGTTCGTTATGTTTTCACAAACTTCTGTAGATTCAACATTTTCAATGCAAATATGACAAAAGCATGATTGCTTTCTACTGTCAAATGCAAACACGTTTTGGAAGGATTTTGTTTGAATATAGTGAAAATCTCTAGTCCCATGTATGGTGTTAGCGTCGTATGGTATTGATCTATTTATATCTTGGACCCCAACAAGCCAAAAAAACCTACACAAATGACAACTTTTGATGTTAGTGTACATATACTTAAATGTTAGTGTGCATTTTTAAAATTGACAATTAATATAAATTAAAAAAATCGTGTACATACCTGCACACATCTTTTGATTGTTGATTATAATCATGGCTTAGATGTAATTTACACCATTGGACAACCTCTACAGCTGAATGAAATCGTGCATAAGAATGGTTCATTTGCCATCTTCGAAGTGCTCTTTTTACGCATGCGCCTGCACCATCATTTTCACCTTTTCCATGTCCAGTTTCAAAGAAATTCCAGCGATGTTTAATGTTCAATGCTTTATGAAGTCGACATAACCAATAAAATGATCGCAAAGATTTAAATTGTCCTACACATCCATCCGACCATATCCAATGTTCATTGAATTTAACGTCACGTCCTTTTAGTGAATCGTAGAAAATACTTTCAATACAATGTTGAACAAAATATGTATCGTGTGTACGATCATCGCTGATATAAAAGTGATAATTTTTAATCACATCTCGATTGTCACACGTGCTTTCAATGCCATCAACATCTTGTTGAGAATGTCTATATAGAACATGGACAAATATCGAAACTTGGTCAGAATGATAGTATTCACTCTGTATCTCTTTTTATGCAACAAATATGTAGTTTTCTGCAAAATCAACCACTGACAAAATTGTTCCTGGTGGAAAAATTTCACGAGATTGTTTGAATTAAAGATCTAGCCATCATGCTCTATGTGAATGCTTGGTGTATTTATAAATTTCACTTTCAAATTTCTTGAAAAAATCTGTCACACATATTTTATCTTCTCGCAAATCAATTCTTTTGGAATGTGCATCACTAGAACTTGTAGCATAACCGATATATTCATATCTTCTCCAATCAACGGTTACATTTGACAGCGAGTGATCATTATCGATATGATATTTATTGTGGAATAAGACCAAATTTCCACAACGATGACAATGTTTTCCATTAACACATTTCTTATTATAAAATACTTCATCGTGATCTCTCTCACATAGAGTTTGAGATATGAGTTCACGTACTATGGGCGGAGGTGATGAATTTGTCCAAAACATTTTACCAAATTCAAGAAACGTGTCGTAATATAATTGAAATTGCACTGATAACGGCAACAACATGTGTCACGTATAGTAATAGGTTTAACATACCATGGTTTTTGTTGCACAAATGTAGTTATTGACACATTAATTCCACGATGATCTTCCTTGAATTTATTGAACAATTGTACTTGTGTCATATCCATTATATGTTTTGGACTGCTTTCATATACCCCTCGTGATACTCTTTGTCGTATCACATCCCTTGAATTTGGTGAAACTCGAGCATGTGTCGACCAATATTCCCGTACAATATCTTTATCACCTGCTCATTCTATCTTTGTACGACTGTCTACAAATAATTTCCCAGCAAGCAAGTTCATCATTTTCATCTATTTGCATTCTGAATTTGTTATGTTTGTATAATGTCTTTCTTGAGGTTCCAACTTCTTTTACTAGTTTTGTTTTCAAACGTTTTTGTTTAGTACTAGCTGAAACAATTGATGTATGAATTTCTCTACATGCAGCACTGATATATTTCTTCCTGGATTTTCCAAAAAAAATTATTGCATCACCTATATTTTCTATCACATTATGTTTCAATTTCGACTCTTTTGTCGCCTTGTGAATACCCAATAATGATGTAGCACCTTCTAACTTCTTGGACACTAATAAACATCTCAAAATTTGTGCTTGTCCTGCTATTGAATAATCTTTCTGAACATCATCATAAAAAAATTTAGCACGATATCGTGCAGCATGTATGGGTATTTTTTTTCCATATTTGTGGAAATCAATGTCTTCTAACATTTCTTCATCAATGCTGAAAGTACCTATACATCATGTTAAATTCAATTTAACATGTATCCAAAAATACAATTCATTATAAAAAATGAATTTGAAAAATACATGGTATATACATACATGGTCCAATTTCTGGATCTTGAACTTGATCTTCAATATTGACTTCATCGACATTAGTATGTAAATCCCTATTTACATCTTCAACAATGGTCTCTTCAACTTCAATTTGTTCTTCTTGTACTCTATTTTCAATTTTCATTTCATCAACATTATCATGTAAAACTGTATTTATATCTTCAATAACTGTCGCTTGTGTTTATGCAAGGCTTGCTTTGTTGGCATGATATTTAAGTTTTTTTTTTCTCTATTATCATCATCATCATCATCACGTTTACGATCATATTTTCTTTGACGGTTTTTCTTACTACCCATGATTGTTTAATCTATAAATGATAAATTAAAGAATCATCACTTTATAGTAAAAAAAAAATTAAGATTTAAAAACAGTTACGAAATTTATAAACACATGAACTGAAATTTACTTCACCTTATCAAAATATTGTAAGAGTCTTTTGAAGAAAAACTCCTTGGAAAGAAATTTCCTTTGAAAAAAACTTTCTTTGAAAGAAATAAGAACTCCCTTACAATAAATCACCTTTGAAAAAACCCATTGGAAAATAATAAGAACACATTCTAAAGAAATATTCTTTGTAAAACCACTGGAAAAAAAAACTTCTTTGAAAAAATACCTAAGAAAAACATTTCTTTAAAAAAACCCTTGCAAAGAAATAACTCTTTTGCAAAAATAACTTGGGAGAACAACTCTTTGAGAAAACCCCTTTTAAAGAAATAAGAAGGAAAAATACATCTCTTTTGCAAAAATACCTTGAATTAAAAACGTCTTTGCAAAAATACCTTGGAATAAAAACTCTATAAATGCACCCTTTGGAAAGAAACCTTTTTTCTGAAAAAACCGCCTGGAAAAATACTTTGTAAAAAAAACCTCTTTTACAAAAATATCTAGAAAAAAAAATACTTTGAAAAAACCCCTTTCAAAGAAATAAACTCATTTGCAAAAATATCTTGGGAAAATAACTCTTTGAAAAAAACATTTTCAAAGAAATAAGAAGAAAAAATACAACTCTTTTGAAAAAATAATTTGGAATAAAAACTTCTTTGCACAAAATACTTTGGAATAAAAACTCTTTAAAAGCACCATTTTGAAAAAAAAAACAACTTGAAAAAACCACGTGGGAAATTTGTTGAGTTCTGGTTCTTTGGAATTCGTTGTTTTGGTGGTTTGCTCTGATTGCTAGGTTTTTCTAGTGTCAATGGTGAACGTATTTTGTATGGCCACCACATTGTGAAAATCTTATCACAGTTAAGATCTAGTAACATAAAATTCCTCACAATTAGTTTTGCAAAGATGTGCAGAATAGAGAAAAAGATGACAGAAATGATAGCCGAATCAAAATTCTATTGAACAAATGTTGTACATCCAACCCTCACAAATGTGTTGAATGTCCAAATATAATACAATAGGTAAAAATCAAATCCTTGTAGAGGCATTCAAATTAGTCACATGTGGTAGGCTTAGAATTAGTGAAAATCCCCATCGAAGGCAACATCAATCTCCAACTCATGCAAGGTGGTCATGAATTGGAAAAATCAACCTTGGTAGGCCATAAGTGACCAAAAGGAATCATGTTGGAGGCTTTTTTGGGATAAAATCATGGAAGGGGTAGTTGCCAAAAAGAGTTAAACTTGTCAAAAGAATCCTAGCACCCTTGCCTTAACCTTATCCAACACAAAAGCAAAATAAAGCAGGATAAAGAAGGATAAAGCTGCAAGTGCACTCTAACTCAGAAAACTAGAGTAAAAGCAAGATTAAAAGAAGCCAGTGGGGTGCACCTATGGATAAACATCACAATATGTGGGCCAAGTATGCACTAGGGGCCAATCAACCTAGTCTAAACACCTAGGAACATAACTTAATGAAAAATCAATTATATCATAAGATCTCGATGGGGTCAAATATTCTAACATCCCCCCTGAATCCTAACTTATGTGAGTATGAAAATTATTATGAAGGCCCAGGAAACTAGGGCCTATGGTCACCCTTTAAAATTTTATTTTTCGATGTAAGCTAAGGTAAAAGAGGAAAACCACTTAGGAACAAAACCTCCCCTCTAGAATGGGCATGAAAGAGAAACCAGATTATTTACTTCAGACTGTAAATTTGAACATAACAGTACAAAGAAGGTAAATCGGACCAATGATTGGCAATTCGAATATCAGGAGGTACTTTCCTCTTTGCATGAAGAGGTATTTTCTCCCAAGTGTACCAATGATGATCTTGAAACTTGCACTTTTAACCATGAGCAACTCCAAGAATGTATGCCAACATAATGGAAATGTCACGAGGATCCTTGAAATTGAAACCAACAGAGGTGAGAGAAGATCCAAATTAACTTTGAACTGCTTGAGACTTCGAACCATGTGAGGTAAACGCAAGCAACTGTGAATGCTCTTCAGACTTGAACATTAAACAATAGAAAGTAAGATCAGGTCCAAAAGAGACTTGATGATCTTGAAAATTGAACTTCAAATCAGAGGAAGTTAAATCTTCTCGAAGAATGTGAGATGGACCTCGATATCCCCCTCTGGCACAACCTCCAAGACTGCCTTTGATCCGTATAGTTGTATAGCCTCGAACTACGTGTACTCTGAAAATTGTCTCAGGGTACGTGTAGACCGGCCTCAATATGCACACAAACAGTGACCTTGGGATGCATGCATACTGTGACCTCGGGATGTGTTCCCAAACTAATATGCATTGTTTGAAAACTGCCTCGGTTTATGAGCCCAAAAATGCCTTAGGAAACATGCCAAGACTGAACCTATCTGTGAGGAACCTTCAGTAATTAAATGATGAAAATGCACGATATGTCATAACATAGAAGAGATTTATTGATCGCAGGCCACTTCGAGGGGAAAACCTCCTTTGAGCAAGCGCAATACAAATAAATCCTGTATGCCTTCATTGGCCTCAACATGTACTTATATACCAAGTCTAATCTCAACAACTATTACTCCCCATGAATGTGAGATAATACAATATACTCGTGGGATGACTTACAAAGCATATGCGTCCAACAAAAATATACTAACAATGTGGAATAATACGATATACTCACGGGACGAATTACAAAGCATATGCGTCCAACAACAATATATTAACAAAGTAAAGAGAAGGGATGAAAAGGGTTCCTAACATCCCCTCCCTCTTAGAAAAATGTTTGTACTCAAAACTTCAGGTGTGGAAATTGTTGTTGAATCTGAAGGAGTGGTTCCCATGTAGCATCCTATGGTTGCATTTTGTGCCACTCAATTAATACCTCTATGATGGATCGAGAGCGAATCTGACGAGTGCTCCTATTGAGGATGGCCTCTTGCTCCAAAATGATGGATCCTTCATTATCCAGTCCTGGTAAAATAGTTTGTGCTCTGATGTTGGTGCCAAGAACTTTCTTTAGACAAGAGACATGAAATACTAGATGAATGCGAGAAGAAGGAGGAAGTTCCAATTTATAAGCAACATACCCAATATTATGAAGAACCTTATATGGCCCATAGAACTTTGGAGCGAGCTTATGAAGCCCTTTGAGTTTCAGGGAGGATTTCTTGTAAGGTTGTAGAGGAAGAAAAACCATATCACCTACTTGAAAAGTGCGCTCAGAACGGTGTTGATCGACTTGTTGTTTCATTCGATTTCTTGCCATGTGAATATTGTCCTGCAAAATGTGAAGAATTTGATCGCGCGTTCGAAGAACCGTGTCAAATTCCTGAACTGGTGAACTGCTTGGGGTGTATGGAAGAAGCATTGGTGGTGCCTAACCATAGAATGCTTCATATGGATTCATTTTAGATGCAGTGTGGTAGGAGGGATTGTACCACCATTCAGCGAGAGGGAGCCACTTTTCCCACTGATGTTGTTGTTCGGAGGTGAAGCAACGAAGATAATTTTCCAAACATTTGTTGATAATTTTAGTCTAACCATATGTTTGTGGGTGATACCCTGAACTCATCTTCTGTTTGGTGCCAATGTGGAAAAATAGTTATGTCCAAAAATGACTAGTGAAAGTTGCATCGCGATCTGAGACAATGGAAGAAGGGATTCCATGGAGATGGAAGATCTGGTCCGGGAAAATCTGAGCGACCGAGGAGGCGCTATAGGGATGGCCGAGGGAAAAAAATGACTATATTTGGAGAGGCGATCAACCATGACCAAAATCACTGTCTTCCCTCCATATTTAGGGAGACCTTCAATGAAATCCATAGAAATATCTGTCCAAATCCATGTAGGGATGGGAAAGGGTTCGAGAAATCCCAGAAGGAGTGTCGTTTCACCCTTCTTGCATTGGCAGGTATCACATTCAGCCACCATCTGTTGAATTTTCCTTTTCATTCCCTTCCAAAAGAAGTTACGTTGTGCCCTCTCATACGTTTTGAGGAACCCAGAGTGCCCTACCGATGGAGAAGCATGGAGTTCATAGAAGAAAACCTGTTAAAGATCTGTGCTCTGGGGAAGCACTAGATGACCCTTGTATCTTAGGGAAGCACCATCCCAAGAGTAATGCGATACATAAAAAGGGTTGTTGGCCAATTGTTGGATGGTTTGAGATAATGAGGAGTCATTGATATATCCCTACTGAAAAATTTGCAACCAATTTGGAACAGGCATAGAAATAGCTGAAAGAGAAACTTGGTCATAAAATGTGCGAGAAAGAGCATCCGCCACAAGATTGTCCTTACCCTTCTTGTAAGTGATCTCATAGTCATAAACCATGAGTTTTCTAATCCATTTCTTTTATGCTGGGGAGGAGACCCGTTGTTCAAGGAAATATTTCAAACTCTAGTTATCAGTCTTGATGCATAAATGATTCCCTAATAGGTATTTCTACCACTTCTGTATTGCATGCAAAATAGCCATCATTTCCTTCTCATATGTAGAGGTAACTAAATTCTTACCGGAAATGGATTTTCTGGTGAACGCAATGGGATGTTCATCTTGAAGGAGAACAACACCAAGTCCATTATCCCGAGCACCACTATCAATAGTGAAGGGCTTGGAAAAATCGGGCATAGCTAGAACAGGTGTAGTACACATAGCTTGTTTCAGTTTGTCAAATGCATACTTAGTAGCATGTGTCCATGTAAAAGAATCCATCTTCAATAGAGCAGTTAATGGAGCTACAATCTTCCCGTAATATTTGACAAACTTGCGGTAGTAACGAGTCAATCCCAAAAAACCACCAAGGATCTTGACTGTCTAAGGATGCGGCCAATTTTTCATGGCATCTTTTTTGGCAGAATCCACATGAACCCCTTGTGTTGAAATAATATTCCCAATATACTTGACTTCCTCCTGTCCAAAAACACATTTAGACTGATTGGCATGGAGATGATGATCAGAGAAAAGTTGCGGTAAAATATCCAGATGCTGGAGATGCTCATCCCATGTTTTACTATAGATGAGGATATCATCAAAGAAGACTAGAATGAATTTCCACAAGTAGGGCCAGAATATTTTATTCATCAATACTTGGAATGTGGAAGGGGCATTAGTGAGGCCAAAGGGAATGAGAAGAAACTCATAGTGACCATCATGTGTGCGGAAAGCTGTTTTAGGGATATGATCCTCATGAACCCGAATTCGATGATACCCAGAACAAAGATCCAACTTGGAGATCAATGATCATTGCATGTGATCTGTTGATGATGTAAGCACATGATTGAGTCAAAAATACTTAGAATAAGTGGCAAATTAACTTGTGAGGCTCAAATAAATGATGTGTGGTTGGAAAATGCTCCAACATCATATTATGTTATTCACATATTTTCATATTCTAACATGGTATCAGAGCGGGTTACTAGATCCTACCGCCATTAATTTTTTTACAACATTTTCTTCAATTTGTTGGGGACCTTCTTATCCTATTATTTTGTTGTCAGATCTAATAGCCATCAAGACTTCTCTTTAGATATGGGCATTTTTTATGCAAGATTGAGTTCTTTTTTTAAGATCCTAACCCTTGTTTTGCAGGTTTCCATCATTTATGTTCATTTTTTAAAATTCTGACCTTGCCATTATCTTTGGAATGCATAAATTAGCTAAGATTGACTGTTGGTTCTTTAAAATCGGCCTCTAATTTCCCTTATTTGAATTAATTTTGCTAAGTGTGGTTTAGGCTTTTTAATTTTTCTAAATCCTAAAGTTTCTTATGCATTTTTAGGTGACTTCCGAGTGTTTTTTTCCAAACCTAGTTTTTCTTCCCATTTTTCTTCCTAATCTCATATCTCGTCATCGAGGAGTTCCTTTGTAATCATTTTTTTGTTTGGTGCATTTATTTTAGGCATTTCTAATGAACCTACCCACCCTTTAATCCAAGACGGTACAGACTGTACGGACTGCATTTTTATGATGCAAGTCATCGTTTATGTTGTTTGGGTCTAATTTCTTCTACATAAGATCAATTTTCTTTGCTTTGAAAGTAGATATAAGTAGATATGATTGATAGAGGGATGAATTTGCTTGCTTAAGGGTGGATTTATCTATTAGAAGGGCATTTTTTTTGTGTGAAGAATTTTTTACCTTGTTGGTCTACAATTTCTCAGCGTGAGGGCATTTATTGATTGATTGGAAGCTTGATTTGTCTAATTGGAGGTCAAATATGCTTGATTGAGGGTAATTTTATCTGCTTTGAAAGTAGATATGATTGTTAGAGGGATGGTTTTTCTTGTTTAAGGGTGGATTTATCCATTTCAAGGGCATTTTTGTTGTGTAAAGATTTTTTTACTTTGTTGGTCTACAATTTCTCAGCGTGAAGGCATTTTTTTGACTGATTGGAAGCCTAATCTGTCTAATTGGAGGTCAAATATGCTTGATTGAGGTTTTAATTCTCCTGCTAGGGAGAAGTCCCTTCTCGCCGTTCGTTTTCTCCCTCTATGCAGGCCATACAGTGGTTTTCTTTGTTGGGCGTTTTTCCCTCTGCGTGCTTTTTGTTGGTCGTGGGTGAAAACCCTTCTTTTATGTCACATATCCTCCCATCAGACGCAGCAAGGGAGAGAAGGTGATGTCGATTCCTGGGGATTTTCATCAAAATTCAGCCCATTCATCTTATTCATACACATAAATTCAAAGGTGTGCAGATGCAAATTAAATCAATATGCGCAACGGAATTAAAACTTCATCCACACACATCTTTTGTATGCATTCAACATATTAAATCAACCATCAAATTATAACATTTCAGAAGTAAATACATAGACAGAAAACACTTATCTTCATTGTGCAATTATCCCAAACAACTAGCTATGTCGCTGCAATGTTCCACCCAATCGTAGGTGTTGGCGGGCATTTCTACCCTATAGCATGGAAACTAATGCTATAAACTTGGTTGGGGTGACAGGTAAGTGTATTGATGCTATCACAGAGACATTTACAAAAAAGAAAGAAATTGTAGATCTTGGGAACACACCTTTTAATCGAAGTCTGATCCTAGCCTTGACTTGATCCCGTGTTCAACTTCCAAATCCACCTTTCCTTCAGCAAACCTGCAATAACAATACCTTTCTCAAAACATTTTGGGCAATATATAAAGCTTGAAAGAAACAAAAACAATGTTTAACATTCAGCATTGACCAAAACAAATCCAAATTAAAATGCCATTTCATAACACATTCAAATTGGAACAAGAAAAACACTTCAACCTTTATTTGTCAAAAGTAGAATGATGTACAAGTATACCTGATAATGAAGCAGGCTCCTGCAACTTGATTCTGGGTTCTTGCTTTCCTCTGGCTTGGTTGTCTTCAACATCAACTCCTCCAATGTCTCAAAGTTTCTCCATCAACTCATCCTCTAGACTCTCTAACAATAATTTCTAACCCTTCTCCTTTAACCTTCTGGGTATTTATAGGATTAAAGAAGCAGTTTAGGTCGATGGAGGAAGTTGGGGAAGTTAGGAAACTACAATCAACTAATCCTCCTCGATGAATTAATTTATTTTTTAATCATCTTTTAAGATGTACGCGACTCTTGTTCAATGGAGTAGTGTATAGGGCACTACCCTAGAGCTTAACAACTAGCACTCATACAATTTTAAATGTCGAGCGCTACTTTGCTGAGAAGGAGTAGCGTATACTTGGATATGGGCGCTACTATTCTACACTGGAGTAGCGTATGGGCACTAGTCTCTTTGAGTAGAGTAGTGCTCGTATGTCAAAATGATATTTTTTGTGTTTTTCCAGTAATGTCAGGAAATGGAATGAGTTGTCATATCATCCAAGGTCAACATGCTCCTCCATCCAAATTGTCCTTTTGTGTGATCAGCAACTCAGGGTGATCACGGACGGAGAGGTGCAAGTTTGACCTATAACAGATGCCCCCTAATGTGTGAGGTCAGAGAGAAACGATGGCCAAAATACATTATAATCCAAAGCCAGAGGAGGAGCAAAGAAACTGCAGACAACAAGTCACAAGAAACCTGCAACAAAGATCAAGGTCAGCGAGCAATTACATTGTTGACATCATATAGATGTGCAGTGATACAACATGATCTCCGATACATAACAAGGAGATGTATATAAAAGCATGGCCACTTGAAATACAAGCGTGGATCCATGTCAAACTGAGAGATCATAGCCATAACAACAAACTGGATCTATGTCTCATGGAGAGCCGAATATAAGTGAGGCTCAGTCTTGCGCAACTTGGGTGATAACAAAATGAGGTAATGTCATCCAAAATCCCAAGGTATTCATCCCACAACAACCCTAGGTACAAACCCTAACCATGTGAATAGATGAGCTGATAGTCGAACATGGGGGGTATCGTTTGATTACCGGTCATTGATGTATACCGTTAACAAACGCGAGGACTTCCACCCATAATGATGATGGGCTCCAAGGTACCAAGTACAATTCGCCAAATGTGAATAGATGGACTTGGATTCGAACACTTGGGAATCTTGTCGAAGAAGAGACATTGATGTATTCTCATCATTCAACAGCGAGGAAAATTGCCACTGGTGACTGCAATCTCCAAGGTACTAACCGAAACTCTAAACTTCAATCCCAGAATAATGATTTGGTGTCGATGGGAAGAAGTCCGTTGGAAGGGAGGCCTTAAGGCATCCTCCATCATCCAACTCGAGGAACACTCAACTAGTAAGAGTTGATATGGTATAATATGCAACAAGACTGACACTAGGAAGGCCGACACATGAGGTCAAGGTAAACTGCAGAATGGTCGACACAGGGTATATCCTTGAACATTGAGCACGACACAAAGTGACTCAGGCAGTTTCTGACATAATGGGGTAAATAAGTCTGAAATGTAAGAGACATTAGCAGACCCTCCAAATGGTTGGAAGAATAACCAACCGGGGGAGTAAATAACTTGGAGGAAAGGTTCACCCTGAGGTCAAAAACTAAACCCAACCGACAAGATAGACTCAAGTAGGTGTTGTGTTCAAGGATAGAACTTGACTGAAAACTACCTTTGACAATGAAGATATGATATGTCTTTCCCGTTCCTTATTCTTTTTAGATAAAAGAATACCCTTCTTGTTGTTTTAATGAGTCCAAGAAGGAATGAAAACTCAATAGATCCAACCATGTAAAATAGTTTAACGAGCCCATGGGAGGAAGACTCAATACCTTCTTCATAATTTATAGAGTTCGAAGAAGAGATAGAAGATTACTCTATATGTACTGATCTCTGGATTTTAATATCGAGCCGAGATCTGTGCTTGCTCGCCGGTGTTTTCAATTTTAAGGAGTCTGAAAAACTTAAACAATAACTCCATATATCTGCTCGTGGATTTTAGTATCGAGCCCAAGCAGATTAATGCTCGCCGGTGTTTTCCTGTTTATAGAGTCTGAAAAACTTAAACAATCCTCTTTTCACCTATCCGTGGATTTTATATCGAGCCCATATTGGTCTGTGCTCGGTGGTGTTTTCTTGTTTAAAGAGTTGAAAAACTTAAACAGTCCTCTACTTACCTTCTCGTGGATTTCACATCGAGCCCGAGTAGGTGAATGCTCGCTTGGTATTTTCATGTTTAGAGAGCCTGAAAACCCTAAAGAGAGGCTCCAAAAGGTCCTTTTTCGTACAGTTAGTCTCCTCCCCTGAAAAAGTATAAAACAATGAAAGGAGAACTCTTCTAGCACATACAGGAGTATACCTAGAGTATACCTTTTCCGTAGTTAATCCACTGAGGCCCGGAAAATGGGTAATTCTATACCTGAGTGGATGGGCCTTTGTGTACTTTAACGAGCTCGAAAAGGACAAGCTTGCTCAGCAATCTTGTTTAGGTTTAGATAGTCCAAACAAGAGCTTAAAATGACTTAAAGATCAGCTTCTAGGATCATAGCTTCATGCCCTGCCAAAACTAGGTCTTCAACAAAATATTAGTCGATGTGGAAAAAATATCGAATGATATATGAATTCGGAATATTTAGCTAACTGACAAGGTCTATCATCAAGAAGTTTGAGCTTAGGAGACGAATCCGACAACAATTAAGTGAAAATTGAACTTGGATCAGTGTTATACCGTATTGTGTGTTTCAATTGATTAATTAGGGTTTTATGGAAGTTTTGAAACTATAGAAAATTAACAAATATGGGTAAAAATCAAAATCCAATTTATATATAATTTCATTGTTTAAAAATCAATTTTCAATTTGTGTTGTAGGGCAAAAATTGGGGCAGCATTTTGCAAGTTTCAAATCTCCATTGCGATCGAACCGAGCATCCAATCATCAAACTTCCTCCACCAAGTAAGTTGAAATCCACCTATCTTGCATTTTAATGGTTTATTTTTCAATTTTTGAGCAAAAAATAGCTTTGCAACGTGATGCTCACAAGCGTTTATGCGCGAGCGCTACTGTGTATACACAACAGTAGCGTATAAACTCGATGGGCGCTACTGTGCTCAAACAAAGTAACGCCTACACGCTACTGTGTAGTATACACAGTAGCGTACATACTTGCAAAGCTACCTACAAGCGTCGAGACTCAAAAAATTTTGGTTTTTTGTGTAGGATGGTCCTTCAATGGAGGGAGAGGGAGCATGAAGACATGGATAGGTTATCCATGCAAGACCCGGCTACCCTCCATGCGCTCCGAAGATGCGGTTTGTTGAAGTTTTATCGAACCGTAAACATGAGGGCATTAAACAAACTATTTCGAAGACTGATTCAGTATTGGGATGTAGATACTAATACCTTCATCATCCGCGGGAAAACTCTTGAGCTTACCGTTGAGGACATATACTTTATTACTGGTCTCTCAAGGAGAGGAGACGTAATCAATCTGAAAGGATCTTCTCGTTTGGGTGCACGATCAGTGCAAGAATATGTGAATACATACTGTTAGCCAGAGCAGAAAAATCGAGAAGCCAAGTCTTGATTTCAACTATTGATGGTCTCCCTTTGAAAGTGATAGTGAGCATGATCAACCGAGTAGCCGGTAGTGCATCACAACACTTAGCTTCCAGGCATTCGATGCATATTGGTGTACAATGCTTGCACGGTCATGTTTATGATTGGAGTACTAGTTTGTTGGCAAACATGAAGTCTCAATTGACGGGTTGCAAATCCGGCACAATGAAGAATTTTGGGTACGGAAGTATTTTGTGTACTTTCTTCTTTGAGAGGATGCCTGCTATTAGTTTGGGGATGCCTCTACCACAGGTTAACCCCTGTGAGCCCAGACTAGGCCGTTGGGGTGACATTTTTCTCCGCCAGGGTGGTGGGGAAAGTCACTATTGTTACCATACTGATGACTTCTGGGGGTGGTGGGAGAGACAAGTACCCGCTTTTGAGTAGTTTCCCTATGCTGGATTGGATTTCCGTCATGATCCAGAGCTGGTGCTTCCGCCAAGTGGAGCCTGGGGAGATATTGGTATGTTGAAATTTTGAGAATTTATTTAATTTTTTCAAACTTTTTCAAGTATTTGATTTTTATGAATGAGTTTCGAAGTTCTAATCAAGTGTCAAATGCAGATGTTGGGCCTATTCGTCCTGAGGGCCATCCTACCATCTATGTGAGGCCAGCTAATATTACCGCAGCGGATGCTATGTTGGGAACCCTGGAGATAAAAATGAGTCGGTTGACTCATGAGATTCCTGCATGCCGTATGGACCAGATACTTGTTGATATGCAGGAAGATGTTGTTGGGGTGTCCCCAGCATGGCTTAGATTACTGCGGAGGGTTGCTAGACTAGTGATATGCTATCGCAATGCGGTAGATGATGAGGAGGTCCCTCCTTCTCCATAAGAGAAGCAAAAATTCTATGTATATATTTTTGAGGCTACTATGCCCAGCTTTGTACTTTTATGACCTGACTTGATCGACTCATGACTCAAACTCATATTTTTTGATACAGTATCGGTTATTTACATGTGTATGCGTTTAAATTTTATGTGTGTAATGTTTTTTATGATAACGTGTGATACAAATGCCAGTCTAACACATAGTTTGCTAATGAATCATCTAAAGTGTTTAAACTTCTTGGAATGTGTTCATATCTGATAGAATGAAATTGTCTTTCCAAAAGTCTAACTCGTAGAAACTGACGTAGCAATCCTGGATCCCTGATCTGATAGACACCTGTTAATTGAAATACAATTAATTGTGAGTCAAGCCTTACCTCCAGGTATGAAATTCCATTACTGAGAGCATCTCGGAGAAGTTCTATAACTGCACTGTATTCAGCCACATTATTCGTGGTAGGTCCCAAACAAACCCCCCCCCGAAGAGACTAGTTGGTCAGTGGGTGAATAAATGACCCAAGTTGCTGCAGCCAACTGACAGGTGTGGCGACTGGCGCCATCAGCAAATCCTAACAAATGTTCGATTGACATCTGGTACACGAAACGAGAAACACACATAAGATTACCTAAATAGCATAACAAAAACTAGCTTTACAAAAAATATACAACTATGTTACAAGAAAAAGTACTTCAGCCTAAGCATTGTACTCTTTCAGGTAGGGTCAATGCCTGGATCCTCCTCGTGAGGCCGGGCAAAGGTGTTATGGAAATCACGGAAAAGATTAGTATACGGAATGATTTCATCGAGATAACATCCCGTTTCAAAGAAAATGTTTCCGTTGACCCCAGTGAAAATGTTCACCAACGAGGTATGTAATCTATTTGCTTCAACAATAGCAACTTGTGAAGGAGTGAGACCAGTATTTTCATCGGGTGGTGAACAAAATTCACCTCTCTCTAACAAGTTAAGAAAAGGAAACAAGAAAGACGCGCGATCTATATGTTCACGAGGATGGTCCGGGTCGTTCAAAGCTTCCAACATTTCCTCATCAGAAGGTAAAGTATTTCCTGAACTGTCGAGAGAATGGATCGGTTCAGGTGTCTGAGTAGTGGCACAATATATGTTTGACTCGACAGACACCAATTGAGTCGACATATGTTCTGTTGTAGTTTGATGAGAATCCAAGTGGGTAACTTCTACAACAGGAGTGGTCACGGAGGGGTTTGGATTAGTTGGGAGAAACTCGGAATCAATTGTTAAACTTACCATGGAAGTTTCAGATGATGAACATCCCTCAGTACCAACAAATAAAGTAGGAGCGGGTAGATCAAAAGTGCCAATTAGTGATCCGAAAAGTCCTGCTCCTAAACTCTCGCCAACTGGGGTGGTTTGATCAATCAAAGGAACTGTGGTTTCCGTAGAAGTCTGGTTGTTTCTCTGAGTGAAAGAAAGTTGATCGACAGTAACGATCTTACCTTCAAATGGGAACATGACCACTCGAAAAACTGCCGATGCTATAGCTCGCATGGCATAAGTCCAACTCCTGCCCAATAACATATTGTAATCGAGCAGAACGTCCAGAACTTCTATTTCAACAGCAACTGTCTTACCGGCTAAAGTGACATCAAATGATGGAAAAACTCCATGTGGACGGAAATTTATGCCGTCAAATGCAGTAAGCAGTGTGTTGGAAGGGGCTAACTCAGGAGAACCTAAAGCTTTCCAACAGGAAATCGACATTACGCAAGTCGACGCTCCCTCATCTACTACAGCTCGTCTGATGGTCATTGGACCATGAACGACCTCAATCTGGAGGGCAACGTGATAGGGCAACCGGTATTTGACATCAGTCATATCAAAACGCGCAGACATGTTGGAGGATTCCATACTCCCAATAGCTGCCAGAAGTGCATTTCGTTGTAAAGGACAACTCTGCAAGACTTCTAGAGTAGACATGGCACAAGGTGTCTGGGCTAAATCTTCAACCACATTGTAGTTAGAAGCAGCCCGTGTGTTGGGATTGTGCGATGCCCTCTTCAAGACACCTTTCGGGATCTTGGGCATTGGGTCCACAGGAATGTGGAGTGAAGTGGAGGATTCAGGAATCTCCTTATCCTTTTTATGCGCTTCCGGGGTATAGTTCCTGGCTCTAGTTTGCAAAAGTGCATCTGAATTAACCATGTTTATAAATGTTTGATCAACTGAAGTGTGTGAAGTGCTCCCAGTTTTGGAGGTGCCAGAAGTTGAGCCTTGCCTTTTAGGAAATGGATCTTTCAAGACGGCAGGCTTCTTTTCTCTTAAGAGCTTCTGGGCTTCTTCAAGTAGAGGGCATTGGTGAGTAAGGTGGTTCTGCTTGCAAAGTTTACAAGGGAACTTAACCTTCTTTTCCTCTTTGTTACCCTCTTCGGCATTGTCTTTTTTGGGCTTTTATTGGTTCCCCTCTCCTTTCTTGCCCTTCTTTTTGTTGTTGGGCTGCCGAGGGCCCTTTTGATTGTTCTGGACCTGATTGACAGGCTCAGAAGTAGAAGGAGAGGTTGTGACGGAAGAAATATCCGTAGTCGATTGTTTGACTGATAAGGCGTGAACCTGTTTAGTCAGTGCTTCGAAGGCTGCAGAGTCAACTGAACCCACTATGCCGTCAGCATGTGGTCCAGGTTTGGATCTACTCAGATCATTGTTTGATCTTGGTGCGTCAGGTATAATCTCATACAGTAGACCAGATTGTGCATAAACAAGGTCTAGCTGTTGAGTCCTTAAGATGGCTTCTTCTTCGTTGGATACTCCAGATGTCCCTACTTCCTTAGAAATATAAGGAAGGAGTGATTTCAAGTACCACTCAAGCAGGAACTCCGAAGGTATGTTGGCCTTAATGAGCCTCTTCTGTCTTCGCCACTCCTGAATGTGGTCAGATAAGTGAGTGGCTTTATTTTGTCTAAAAGTCAACAAAAGTTCTGTTCCGGCATCATACCGAACAGGAAGCTGGAAATGGTTCAAAAAGACGGTTGCTAGATCCCCAAAACTAGAGAAAGTAGTCGTAGGTAGTTCAATGTACCATTTGGCTGCAGGACCAGTTAAAGTCCTTTGAAACAATCTCAATCTGATGGAATCTTCATTTAACGAATTGGAAGAACACCATAGGTGGAAGGTAGTGACATGGTCACCAGGATCTTCACCTGTTTTGCCTTCGAATTTTGGAATATCCGAAGGTAATTTGGTGGGAACTGATGGCCATGTGGCATTATGACACACAGGATCATTTGTCAGTTTAGAAAGATCTGGAAAATTTAAGGTTGCCAGAAATGGTAGACGAGGCCGGTAAGATGGTACTTGATAATGGGAACCACCCATCGTTTGACCCATGAAATGTTGGTAGGGGTTTCCCCCAGCCATCTGGTGATAAGGGTTACCCCCGGCCATGTGCTGATAGGAGTTACCATCTACCATCTGTTGATAGGGGTTGCCCCCAGTTAACTGTTGGTAGGGGTTGCCCCCAACTATTTGTTGGTAGGGGTTGCCCCCTGCCATCTGTTGTTGTTGTGCGAAAGAGTTATTAAAATTTCCCCACCCATACGAGAGTGGATTAGTGCTTTGCGGATTCATCCACTGTGGCTGGGTGTTAGCCCCGCCATATTGCTGGTTAAAGATATTACCCCCTCCCCCTAAAAATAGGGAAAAAGGGACGTTACTTGCAGGAATGCTACCTTGATTCATGTTAGGGCCTACAAAGGTATTGAAACCAGCAGAAGTTGATGTGGACGGTGCAGTCATGGTACCCATGACCGGCATGTTTGCAGAAACACTTGGTCCTACCACAGGTGTGGAAACCCAAGTACTAGGAATCTGATGTAACGTTTGGGAAGCAGAAGGTGTTGCACAGTTGGCCGCACTGCTAGGTCCAACAGTAGGTGTAGGAATAGATGCCATTGTTGTAAAACTAGGCATACCTAATGTACTAGTGTTGAAACTGAAAGATGGGGTAGGCACAGATGTAGTTTGTGCCTGACTAGGTGTAGCAATGAAAGAAGGGTTAACTGTGTTGGTGTTCATACCTAAAGTGGGAGTTTGGGGAACCCCCTGTTCACCTCCTGTGTTAGACATCAGATGTTCGGGAAAGCAAATATCTGCACTGAAAAGGGGCTACTGGAAACCAACAGGTGACAAAAGCGGAATTCTAGTATTAGTTAAAGGAGGATTGAAAGGAGTGCTATACTCCGCGGAAGTAAGATCTTCCACCTCAACTGTACTAAAGTGTTGTTGATCTGTGGTACCTGGTAGTGGTTCCTCAGGAACCTCAATTTCAAGGTTTTCTGTTACAAGGATTTCTTCAAGCAATTCTATTTCAGAAGTAATTTCTGAAGAAATACCGGGGTTTACCCGCTGTCGTCTGGCCGGTTGTAAAGGTTCTGTCCTAACTGGTGGAAGGTTTTGAATCCTTCTCAATCTACGGGGTTGTTGATTCTCCGTGATTATAAATATAAAATAACAGACTAGAACCTAGTGGCCACTACAACTAGGGGGAAAACAGCACGCCAACTAAAATCCCTAAGTATACAAACCAGGAAAACAAAGGTGCCTTCCGGAGAAGAGTCTGGGATGATGAGGGCCCAGAACAGATCAACGAAGGAAGAAAGACAGTTACCCAGGGTCCACAATACAATGACTAAGGGTGCAAGCGCTGGAATCACCCAACCGCCCTCCCAAAGACCTGCAAGGGGTTTCCTCCCACGTCTATCTTAGGTACAGCAGATATACCCTCTACTGTCACCTGTGTACAAACCTAGAGTCTGATACTATGGATACCACAACACCGAAAATTCCTGGGGGAACAGTCACCGGTCGAATCAGAAAGCGTGGGTAGGGTAGCTAAGCCCGAAACTCGAAAGAGTCCTTAATACGCAATCCGATCCTGGCGTATGCTCGAACAGTAAGTAGGAGGAGTATTCCCACAAACTGATCTCGCAATGACCTACTGCATAGATCCCAAGCAAATTTTGAGTGAGGTGGGTTTACCTATGATAGTCTCACTACGATTTTTGCGCAATGTGTGATCTTGGGTGGTTTAAGGTGATTTAAACCCAAGACCCTAACCAAAACTAGTTGGTGTAGTGTACCCTAAAAAGAAAAAGTTTCTAGTTCATTTTATTAACAAATTTTAGGGCTTTTATTACTCAAAAGGGGTAGTGCTTTTGTGTGGCGTGATTATGACAAGAAAACAAAAGTGCAATAATATCAAAACTTTCTACAACAAAACTCTTTTCATTTTTTCAATTACTTCTTTCCAAAACTGAAAATCTAATCAAACCTACTTAAAATTTTTTGTTTTCTTTTTTGAAATTATACTAAGCTATCTTGCAACAACCGAAACAAGTTCTACTTAAGCTTAAAATACCAATTTTTTTGCTTTTTCAATAAACGAAAAAGAACTATACAAAAATGGAAAGCCAAATAAAACTTTATATGCAAAGTGTGTAAGTATGGCTAGAAGTTCTTAGACCTATAGCTGTCGAAACCCTAGCTCGACAAAGACTTGATCTACAGGTTTTTTACAAAGAAAAAGCCTATAAAGTTGAGAGCAAAGTGGAAGAAAACAAAAGAGAAAGACACAAAAGGACTGGCCTAAAGTATCTAGCCCTAGCAAGACCACTATGCCAAGCACAAGTAGACAAGCAAGCTGCCTTACTAACACAAAGAAACTGAGAAAATGAACTAGCCTACAGCTGTTTAAAAGCACTTGCAACCAGCAAAAAGACAAGAAGTCCCGGAAGAATGAAACTTGACCAAAAAAGAAGACACCCTAGAGGCTCTACTAAGGACCAAACCCTAAAAAAGGATGGGAGTAGTAGAGAACAGACAAACGTCACCACAAACAGCAGATACAGGAGTACGCAGGTTTGTAAGCCAGCAACAGGTAGTCAGGGTCTAAAAAAAGTGGAAATGCTCAACACCAAACACTCCCTAGTCTTCCAAAAAGTCAATAAACGGTTCAAAAATTCCAACGGTCAACAAGCGGTTCAAAAAATGGAAAAAAATTTAAGGAAAGGTTCTATGACTTGACCAAAGGTTAAAAAACCTCATGCAACCATCAAAGGGATCCTACAGCACAGTCAGCAAATCACCAAAAGTTTTAAAACACAAACAAACCAAAAAGGAATGCTTCAGAAAGTGTACTCTACTGTGTAGTAGAGCAACTCGCGCCCCTACTGAAACGGGCGCTACTGTATATATAGCACAGTAGCGTATGGGCGCTACTGTATATATAGCAGAGTAGCGCTCATATCTCAAAGGCTTGAAAACTGACTTTGGAAGGTATAAAAACTGATGAAAGCAGGCAAGAAACAGGCAATGGATACCTATAAAGTTTCTTAACACACCAAAGAAGTCAAAATAATCTGGGAAGACACCCAAGAACAAGGTTTCCTAAAGCCAAAAACTCTTAAATCCCCAGCGGAGTCGCCAGTCTGTTGGCGGGCATTTCTACCCTATAGCATGGAAACTAATGCTATCAACTTGGTTGGGGTGACAGGTAAGTGTATTGATGCTATCACAGAGACATTTACAAAAAAGAAAGAAATTGTAGATCTTGGGAACACACCTTTTAATCGAAGTCTGATCCTAGCCTTGACTTGATCCCGTGTTCAACTTCCAAATCCACCTTTCCTTCAGCAAACCTGCAATAACAATACCTTTCTCAAAACATTTTGGGCAATATATAAAGCTTGAAAGAAACAAAAACAATGTTTGACATTCAGCATTGACCAAAACAGATCCAAATTAAAATGCCATTTCATAACACATTCAAATTGGAACAAGAAAAACACTTCAACCTTTATTTGTCAAAAGTAGAATGATGTACAAGTATACCTGATAATGAAGCAGGCTCCTGCAACTTGATTCTGGGTTCTTGCTTTCCTCTGGCTTGGTTGTCTTCAACATCAACTCCTCCAATGTCTCAAAGTTTCTCCATCAACTCATCCTCTAGACTCTCTAGCAATAATTTCTAACCCTTCTCCTTTAACCTTCTTGGTATTTATAGGATTAAAGAAGCAGTTTAGGTCGATGGAGGAAGTTGGGGAAGTTAGGAAACTACCATCAACTAATCCTCCTCGATGAATTAATTTATTTTTTAATCATCTTTTAAGATGTACGCGACTCTTGTTCAATGGAGTAGCGTATAGGGCGCTACCCTAGAGCTTAACCACTAGCGCTCATACAATTTTAAATGTCGAGCGCTACTTTGCTGAGAAGGAGTAGCGTATACTTGGATATGGGCGCTACTATTCTACACTGGAGTAGCGTATGGGCGCTAGTCTCTTTGAGTAGAGTAGCGCTCATATGTCAAAATGATATTTTTTGTGTTTTTCCAGTAATGTCAGGAAATGGAATGATTTGTCATATCATCCAAGGTCAACATGCTCCTCCATCCAAATTGTCCTTTTGTGTGATCAGCAACTCAGGGTGATCACGGACGGAGAGGTGCAAGTTTGACCTATAACAGTAGGCTCTTCGACGACATATACTCAGTCCGTCCGAAGGCCACCCCCTAGCTGGGCATTTAGCTCATACACAACCAATCAAGCATTTCATTTGAGCCAAGCTAGTCCATAGCTGGGTTTATCAGGCTACATCAGAACCCTGGATGCTTGCACTCAAGCTCAAGCCAAAACAATGGAGACCCATAACCCATACCCCAACATACTCTTACACACAGCAACTCAAAAACTGGGCATGGATACACATTTCCATTCATGGGGTTTACAAACAAGATGGCCATGGATTTTCCCCAAATCGTGGCTCACCCAAAACGAACTGTGGAAACGGAAATGCATCCACAGGGAGGAAAAATGTTTTCTCCCCAACTCTCTAAGCATTTAACAACAAAGACGGTCTCTATGGAACCCCAGTTCCATTCCCCTTCTTCCCCACTAGTATACAACAAAAAAACGCCCTTCTCCCAGTTGAGATTGAAGGGAAACATAGACACCCATGGCTGGAAAATGCCCTGGTAGCTCCAAACTCATGAGGGGGGAAGACTAGTTGATGGGTAATGGCTTGGGGAGCAATTCATGGCTCTTTTATTGCCCAAGAAGCAAAACACGTTTTTCCATGCAGGGTGGCTTGCCCATACTCGAATTTGGACAGCCATACCTCCCATTCCCCAAGGCATTAACTACCTCAACCAACTCTTGGGAGAAATCAATGATTGGGTACAAAAGTCAACATGGGTAGTTGAGGGTTTGATGGGTTCTCTCATTGACACTTGGCTTGACTTGATTGGCCCAAGGATTTGAATATTTCCCTCTCAATTCCTTGTAAAATCATGCCCCCATCTCTTGTTGCATTGCATAGCTAGTTGTGGGTATTTTATTAAAATGCATATTTACATGATATTCACAATTCCATTGTGCATGGCTAGCACGTAAACCATATGCATCAATAAATCGATGGTGGGGCCTTGGCCTTGAGCTCCTCACCATGATTTTATAACAACATTACATCATTTACATTTGAATGTAATGGGGTCAAGGTGGGGATGTGACATTTTCCATGTGTTGACTGTGCTCTTTGTTCTCCCTTCTTGTTCATGACTCCCTTCTCTGCATCATCCTTGTGCTGTGAACCCTTTCTAATTCTCACCTTTGAATTATAGATTTAGGGTTTGCGTTATTTGCCTAACTTGGATATGTTTTACACTTTGGAACTTGGGTGTAATTTTAGCATTTTTATTAATATATGTTATACCTTTTTTTCAGCGGAAAAATCACCTTCCTATTATTCTTAAGGAATCATGGAAAGCTAACACGCATGGGAAATCTCAACAAACTTCCTCACATATCGTGGATGGTAGGTCGAGCAAACTGTAAGCCAGATATCCAAGCCAGAAGATGTCACAACATAATTGAAGCCGGGTGGATGGAATGAAATCCATCTATCTCCACCAATGGACCACCGTATCCTTGACAAATATATGTTATACCTTATAGTAAATACATATCAACGTTTTTATAAAGTGTGTTTTATTAAAAAAATATTTTTTTTCCAAAATTTAAAACAAAACCTTTTAATATTTAACAAATTTTTAAATATTTAAAATTTTATTATAAAGCTTTAATTCAATTTAACCTTTTTTATTAAGGTTTTCTAAATAAATATTTCTTTGTTTCTAAAGTTTAATCACTATATTTCTTTATTAATAAGTCGTTAAATAAATATTTATTTAATTTTGGGATGGTCATTGATCTTTTGGTCATTAACTTCTTGTTTATTTTGCATTAAAGTGTAGTTTATTTTCATCATGCCTTTGGAACTTGTTCCCATTTATTTGTCACTGTTATCTCCCCAAATAATTTCGTCAAGTTGATCTATTTTAGATGATGGGAGGTCATTTGAAAATTCATTTCTAAATTTTTAAGGCTCATTTTTTATTTGAAAATTCATTTCTAAATTTTTAAGGCTCATTTTTTATATCTTTATGCATGTAATAAAGTTTGAAAAACATTAGATTGGGTTTTCATTTCAGAAATTTCAAAAGATAGGTTTCGGTAGCTAAGCGCTTATTTAAAACAGTCCCTAAGCTACTGAAAGCCCTGCTTTCGCCAGCTTAAACAAAATTTTTGAGGCTCTCCTAGCTACCAAAAGTGAAAGGACATATAGCATGAGTTAGGGGGCAGTTTTCGGTGGCTTGGGCGAATACGATGGTGTTCATTAGCCATCGAAAAGGTAAGTTTTGCCAGCTTACAAGTTAAAAGCAAAATTGTTCGAAGCTACCGAAAGCAGAGGCATTCTCAATACTTTTCGGCAACTTATCTCATAAGAAAAATCCTTCAAGCTAAGGGAAGGTCGGTTTTTGCAGTTTCGATGGCTTAGGCGAACATGTCAGATTCATTCATTATCCACCGAAATAGAGCTTTCGATAGCTAACAGAAATCAAGCTCAGACCTACTAGCTACCGAAAGCCTAAAAATCACAGGAAATTGTCATTTTCGCACATATCCAAGTTTTATAATTCTAAAGGGAATGAGGATGATTTCTAAGTGGAGGTTTTAATTAATAGGATCTGTTTCAATGTGTTGTTCCATTTTTGAAGGTGCCAGCAAGATGGAAATAATGAAGAAATGTGTCGTTTTTTACTGTCCTGAGTCATCATTTTCAAATGATGATTCGGAGCGTCTGGAGGATCTTTTGCAAAACGCTCGGAGGCTTTTGTTCCTAACATGTCATAGAACAATAACCTCTCCTCGTTTTCCTACAGGTGTTGCAGATTGGGAGAATCGAATATGTCACTAAGCCCCAATTTTTCAGATCCCAGAATCTGCCTGTTTGACACATGTTTTTGAAATGCAGATCTCGGGAAAACCAAAACGAGTTTCAAAGATATGAGAGAGGTTTTTTCTCAAAACAAATCAGTGCACAATAACCTCTTTCATTTTATACACAGGTGTCACATAACTGGAGAACTAAACCCATCTTTGAGCCTCTTTTTCAGTAGTTTCAGCAAAAGTGGCATTTTTACTATGCAGAATCATCATTTTCAAATGATGATTCTGAGTGACTAGAGAATCATTCTGCAAAACGCTCAAAGTTTTTACTTCCTAACACATCGAAGAACAATAAACTCTCTCAGTTTTCCTACAACTGTCACATATTGGGAGAATCGAATGCATCTATGAGCCCCATTTTTCAGCAGTCTGGCCAATTAAAAATGATTTTTCCTGGTTTGTTGAAAAACGTTTTGGATTTTCCATCTGGAGTAAATTCGACCCAGCTTCTTAGGATCTGGGGAGATGTTGTAAAGGCTATAAATCGTGGAACTCATGTAGAACAAGGGTTCGATTTTGGAGAGACTTATTGATATTTGTATTCTCATACTTTCAGTGACTTCTCAGTAATACAAGCTTCTTTTACTATTTTCTTTCATATTTTCTGTCTCATATTCTTGTACTCACAGTGGATGGTTTATTTCGTGCATGTTCATTTGTTTATGCCAGATAGCTGTAATCCTGCCTTTGTATTGAGAACTGAACATACATGTTATTTATTTGTTGTGATTAGCCATTTATATACATATTTCTGTGTATGAGTCTGCTGACACGATAAGGATTCACTCCCATTAATCTTTTATCAACCCTCTGAACAGCAGTAGTGAAAGCCTTGTCTACCTGAGCGTCTCTATGTGTGTTATGAGTGTGTGAGTTTTGATCTCAGTCATCCAACTTGATCCAAACAAACCCCATCATTTAAGATAAGTTTAAGTTACCAGGCATCTCTGAAATACAACCTAGGAGAGCTTCATGGAGTGATAACAAACTCATTCTAAAGGGCATGAGAATGGTTTCTAAGTGAGGGTTTTAATTAATAGGATCTGTACGAAAATGACAATTTCCTGTGATTTTTAGGATTTCGGTAGCTGGTAGGTCTGAGCTTGATTTCGGTTAGCTACCGAAAGCTCTATTTCGGTGGCTAATGAATGAATCTGACATGTTCTCATAAGCCACCGAAACTGCAAAAACTGACCTTCCCTTAGCTTGAAGGATTTTTCTTATGAGATAAGCTGCCGAAAAGTATTGAGAATGCCTCTGCTTTTGGTAGCTTCGAACAATTTTGCTTTTGACTTGTAAGCTGCCAAAACTTACCTTTTTGATGGCTAATGAACACCATCGTATTCGCCCAAGCCACCAAAAACTGCCCCCTGACTCACGTTGTATGTCCTTTCACTTTCGGTAGCTAGGAGAGCCTCGAAAATTTCGTTTAAGCTACCGAAAGCAGGGCTTTCGGTAGCTTAGGTATCGTTTTAAATCAGCGCTTAGCTACCGAAACCTGTCTTTTGAAATTTCTGAAATGAAAACCCAATCAAATGTTTTTCAAACTTTATTACATGCATAAAGATATCAAAAATTAGCCTTAAAAATTTAGAAATGAATTTTCAAATGACCTCCCATCATCTAAAATAGATCAACTCGACAAAATTATTTGGGGAGATAACATCTGGCTCCTACTCGGGGATGAAGGCCTCCTTGTGAGGTTTCAAGAACCACAGATCTGATGTCTTTTCTGGATAAACAAAATATAGAACCTAGTCTAGTGCTCCATTGGTCATGGAGTCATTTAAACTGCCATCAAATCTCTGCAAATTGTCCACAAATGTTCAACTACAAACTTGCTAGCAACGCCTTGCATCCATTGGGCTATGGAGTCTAAAATGCTGCTTTCAAAACCTGATCAAATCTTGCACCCCTACTCATCATTTGAAACCAAACTAATCCTGCCACTAGTGTCTTATATCCAATGGGCATGGATTTAGTAATACAACCACCCTTTGAACACCTTTCAAGAGCTGTCTTTATTCACACAAACTAACAACTATTTCTGCTGCAAACTGGAAGGAAATAAAATGCTCAGGCAACGAGCTTATTCCCTACACTAGTCTACTCTAACCGGATCTACAATCGGGTTAGGTAAATGCTGACTTCCATAACAGCCATTCAAACAATTTAAAAACTAAATAAATCTCATCTTTATCACTGATTAGTAGCCGATGTCTGAAATGTAACAGTAGTGATAAGAACTTATCCAGGAAACTATTCTTACCCATAAACAATGGAAAGCTGAGGAAATATGAAATCTTCAGGTTTTCTGAAATGTATAACTCCATGAATGTTGCCACTGGATCCTTAAAAAGAAAATCAGAAACATATTGGTCTTCTAGAAACAGTTGCACATCTATGGCAGCCTCTTGCTCAGCCATGACAGTTCCCCTGCTAGAAGATTGACCACCTTCATGTTCCTTTGAGCTCAGATCTTGATTATTAATCATCACAACTTTCTCTTCAAAAAGTGCTCAGAAGCTAATGAAAAAACAATGTTAAAATCATATGAATAAGGATCAGTTAAAAACATATAATTGCCTATGCAATCTTCAGTTGTTATAGGCTCATCCAGATTAACAAACTGCTCATAACATTCTGACTCATACCTGTTTCTATAGCACTCAGCAGATGTTGAAGGAATTGATTCACAATCTGAAAAATATTTAGCTTCTTGCTGCTGCCCTGAAACTGCCTCATAATCATTACCTTTCTGCTCAAAAATGACTGCTCCTCTGTTGGAAGATTGATGCCCTTCTTGTGTTTTTGAGAGCAACTTGTGATCATCCAAAATAGCAGTCTTTTCCTCTTCATACTGTTGTTCCATATCTGTTTCAAACTCATCATTTTCTTGTTCAAAATCTAAAATGTACTGACAATTCCCTTGTTCATATGTATGCAGATTTTCAAAGCAATCCCACATTCTGATCCACCTGGATACATGGATATTCTCTTCTACCTCGTGAGCATCTTCAAACAATTGTGTTAAGGATGAAGACTTCCTTTCTAATAGAAGAAGAACTAAATCTGAATGCTGAGCCATAACATAATATATCATGGCAGTAATTTCTATAGGTCGGATCTCCAAAGGCATGTCATGATACATGCAGTAAAACCTTCGATTGAAAACAGGCAAAGTTTCACTCTGCTCTCTCTTCAGAGCATAAAAATCAGTAATGTATGAATCAAGTGATTTGTACTCTCCCCGGTACTTCAAAAAATCATTAGAGAACTCGATCCAAGAACCAATAGAATCAGCTCTCAGACCCTTAAACCATGTGGCAGCATCTCTGATCAAAGACTTGGAGAAAAATCTCATAATCACATCTTCATGAACAATCTCAAATCGCTCAACAAAATCCTCAAAGGATTCCAAGTGCCTTTTAGCTGAAACTTGATTCTCTCCAGAAAACTGGGGAAGATATTTATAACAGTCAAGAGGATAAGGATGAAGGAGATAAGGTAGCCTCAAAGGCTTGAACATCTTCATCCTAATTTTGGTTTGAAAATCAGTGGGTTTCTCATGAGGGAAAACAAGTTTATTGCATGGTTCAGCAGTAATAACAGCAAGTGTTGAAGTCTGAGTAGACTTGGAATCAATCTCAATCTCTACAAAATCAGAAGAGTGATCAAATGCAAGAGGAATTGGAATACAGGACTCATCTTTAAGAACAGGTTGTGATGAGGATATTGCATCAACATCTATAATATAGGGCTGCAGGATTTCCTCTTCTTCTAAAGATGGATAAATGAAAGTAGGATGATAGTTTTCTGAATATACAAAACAAAAAATGATTCTCTTTACATGCAGAGGGAACAACATGAAAGAGTTGATAAAAAATAACAACACTTCATGAAGTAGGCTGATAAACTGATTCCCAAATTTGGAGTTCAGCCTCTTCATCTTCTGTCAATCGGATCCTCCCCAGTGGAGTCTTATTATACTCGGATGAATCAAGGAAATAAAAAGGCTTTGTAAATCTGCCCTTGCAACAGGGCTAGATCATTTTCTTCACCTTCTGCAAACAAATCTTGGAGAACAGATTCTACTATAGGAAAACTGGTATGAGTATAAGAATAGAGTTTTCTGATTCTGTTTGCAAAGATTTCAGAGAAGAGGAACAGTCCTCTTCAAGGGCAGATTGTTCAACTACTTTCCCTAACCTATGTACAGAAAAATTCTCAGGAAAAGGATTTATAACAACATAATCTAATGAAGGGTCGTCACCCTTTGGATTCTTTGATTCAACTATAGTTTTCTGAGAACAAGAAGCTTCAACAGAAGTTGACTTAATGGAAGGTGTTCTAGGTACAGATAAAGAAGTAGTACCTCTTGAGATACCTGATCTAGATGTCCTTGCTGCTCTGGAAGTTTTCCTTTGTAGAACTCTTCCTCTTCTGATAATCTTCTCTGGGTCTGCAACAGGTGTTGCTGGTGGCCTCTCTTGATTTGCTCTGTTATGAGCCCTTCTCAGAGCCACAGTTCTTCAATGGAGTCACCAGATAGAAAATTTCAACCAATAAAGTGTCCAAGCTTTGTCTATCATCAAAGTTGGATCTATGTCATCTCCCAAGGAAGTTGAGCTTCAATCTCCTCTCCCCGACAACGACACCAGTTTGTTATCACTCCAGGAAGCTCTCCTAAGTTGTATTTCAGAGACGCCTGGTAACTTAAACTTATCTTAAATGATGGGGTTTGCTTGGATCAAGTTGGATGACTGAGATCAAAACTCACACACTCAGAACACACATAGAGATGCTCAGGTAGACAAGGCTTTGACTACTGCTGTTCATAGGGTTGATAAAAGATTAAAGGGAGTGAATCCTTATCGTGTCAGCAGACTCATACACAGAAATATGTATATAAATGGCTAATCACAACAAATAAATAACATGTATGTTCAATTCTCAATACCAAGGCAGGATTACAGCTATCTGGCATAAACAAATGAACATGCACGAAATAAACCATCCACTGTGAGTACAAGAATATGAGACAGAAAATCTGAAAGCAAATAGTAAAAGAAGCTTGTATTACTGAGAAGTCACTAAAAGTCTGAGAATACAAATATCAATAAGTCTCTCCATAATAGAACCCTTGTTCTACATGAGTTCCAGGATTTATAGCCTTTACAACATCTCCCCAGATCCTAAGAAGCTAGGTCAAATTTACTCCAGATGGAAAATCCAAAACCTTTTTCAACAAACCAGGAAAAATCATTTTTAATTGGCTAAACTGCTGAAAAATGGGGCTCAAAGATGCATTTGATTCTCCCAATATGTGACACCTGTAGGACAACTGAGAGAGTTTATTTTTCTCTGACGTGTTAGAAAGAAAAACCTTTGAGTGTTTTGTAGAATGATTCTCTAGTCGCTCAGAATCATCATTTGAATATGATGACTCTGCATAGTAAAAACGCCACTTTTGCTGAAACTGCTGAAAAAGAGGCTCAAAGATGGGTTCAGTTCTCCAGCTATGTGACACCTGTGTATAAACTGAAAGAGGTTATTGTGCATTGATTTGTTCTGAGCAAAAAAATCTCTCAGATATTTGAAACTTGTTTTGGTTTGCCCGAGATCTGCATATCAAAAACATGTGTCAAACAGGCAGATTCTGGGATCCGAAAATTGGGGCTCAGTGATAGATTCGATTCTCCCAATTTGCAACACCTGTAGGAAAACGGGGAGAGGTTATTGTTCTATGACATGTTAGGAACAAAAACCTCTGATCGTTTTGCAAAAAGATCCTCCAGACGCTCAGAATCGTCATTTGAAAATGATGACTCGGGACAGTAAAAAACGCCACATTTCTTCATTATTTCCATCTTGCTGGCACCTTCAAAATTGGAATAGCACATTGAAACAAATCCTATTAATTAAAACCTTCACTTAGAAACCATGATCATGCCCTTTAGAATGATAAAACTTGGATCTGTGCGAAAATGACAATTTCTTGTGATTTTTAGGCTTTCGGTAACTAGTAGGTCTGAGCGTGATTTCTGTTAGCTACCGAAAGCTCTGTTTCGGTGGGTAATGAATGAATCTGACATGTTCGCCTAAGCCACCGAAACTGCAAAAAATGACCTTCCCTTAACTTGAAGGATTTTTCTTATGAGATAAGCTGCTGAAAAGTATTGAGAATGCCTCTGCTTTTGGTAGCTTCGAACAATTTTGCTTTTGACTTGTAAGCTGCCAAAACATACCTTTTCGGTGGCTAATGAACACCATCGTATTCTCCCAAGACACCGAAAACTGCCCCCTGACTCACGCTGTATGTTCTTTCACTTTCGGTAGCTAGGAGAGCCTCGAAAATTTCATTTAAGCTGTCGAAAGTAGGGCTTTCGGTAGCTTAGGGACCGTTTTAAATAAGCGCTTAGCTACCGAAACCTGTCTTTTGAAATTTCTGAAATGAAAACCCAATCAAATGTTTTTCAAACTTTATTACATGCATAAAGATATAAAAAATGAGCCTTAAAAATTTAGAAATCAATTTTCAAATGACCTCCCATCATCTAAAATAGATCAACTCGACGAAATTATTTGGGGAGATAACAGTCACTAACCTATCTTTTGTGGTAGATGATTTTTGGACTTTTTAAGAGTATGTATCTCTATGTATCTCTAGCATTTCTCACGATGATAGCAAGAAACCATTTGATGCCTTCTATTATAGCAAGTTGCTTAATGACTAGTTTTCTCATATATTATGTGATCTTTATTTGCTCTTACGAATTTATTGAGTAAAATCAATCTTTGAATCTATGTGATATCATTTTCTATATTGTAATGGCTTGTCATAAGATTCTTGTCTTTTTTCTTAAGGTTTAGTTTCTTTATCATGTATTGTAGAGATTGTGTCTAGTTCTGTGTTACTTGTCTCTAACATAACTATATGAAAGCATTGGCATTTTCAGGGAATTCATCTCTAGCATATTAACATGATAAAAACAAGAAAGTAACTCATGCTTAATGGTTATTCATTTCATATTTTTAATAGGTGGTATCATGATTTTACCATAATTTGCTATATGTTGATTATGCTAAACAATTTTTTTTTATCTATTTTCATATATATCATGTCACGTTTATTTCGATCATCTTGTACTCAATATTTATATGGTCTTGAGCAATCTTATATTATCATTTCATATATCATATCATGTATTGATTCTATGGGCTTATCATGTTTACTATATGCTTTACTCTTGGAAGTTCGTTATCCAAATTAGCTCTTTGTTTCCTTCACTTCGTGTGTATTTGTGAAGAGTTGCAGGGCAATGTGGTTTTGGTGTCCCTTCCTATCTTAAGCATATGTTGTGATTATCTTTGGTCTTTCAACATTTTTCCTCATCAGCTTATCCTTGGTAGCAAAGTGTGATCCTTTTTGTCTTTTTCTCTTGAATATTTGAAGTTGTCATTCAAGGTGGAATGTAATGTAATCTCAATCACCTTATTCTGGATATAATGTAATGAAGCACCATCTTCTATTGTTAATGCCATGATGATTATCTGCATGATATCATTTTTTTGGGTAGACCATTGGAGTCTTGTATTCATGTTGAGGTCTATTGTAGAGTTTTATTGCATCATTCAACTTGGTTGTGAAGACTGACTGCGCGATATAATTTCTGATGTATAGACAATTTAGGTCTTGTATTCATGATGAGGTCTTTTGTAGGGTTCTTTCACCTATCAGTTGATTTCTACTTGTGATGACTGTTGTGGTGTTCTAGGCATTTTGTTGTTGGGTTTAGTAGCCACTATGGCTTCTCTTTTAGATCTAGGCACTTTGTTGTTGGATCTCTTGCCACATGTTCTAGGCATTTTCTATTGGATATAGTAGCCATTAAGGAGTCTCTTTAGATCTAGGCATTCTGCAGTTGTAGATTGCCACCACATGTTCTGTTGTATTGGCCATACACTGTTGTGGTATTTTGCAAGAGTTCATTATAAAACTTGGTTCAGGTACAACTTCATGATTAAGTGAGAACCAGTTGTTATTTTTATCTACTCGATGAAATGAAATGTATTTTCATTCATAACATATGAACATTCTTTTACAACCTACATAAAATCACACACTTCTCCTCATAAATGTTTTCATTCTATTTTTACAATTAATGTACTAATAGAAAATACTATTAATTATAAAAATAGAAAAATCCACTAAATGAAAAATCACAAAACAAGGAAAACATTAACCATATTATATAAACATTAACCATATTATATTATATGATATGATATCATATCATATTACATAGAATAATGGATAGATAATTTGGAAATCTTAGTGCACGTTTGGATATTTTCTCTCCACAACCACAATTAAAAAAGTTTAAAATAAATAAAACAAATTGTCATGAACACTTTAAGTGGAGCTATAACATCTAAACGCACGCCGGCCCGCCCTTTACGTAAACATCATGGGAAGGATGAAAAGACCAAGTCACGAGTGAAGGATGAAAAGACCAAGTCACGAGTGAGAGAAATACCTTATTAGCTAAGCCGACCTGCCACGTAGCTGCCGGCGTCACAACACTAGTAGATAACATATCTACACTACACTAGTAAACGCTTGGTGGATGTATATGTAATGTCAACCAGACTTTGTGGAATGGGTTTGCATCCATATTTTTCTTTATTTATATGATTCGCATGGGCGTTAGGTGTGAAAGCGGGTATTCAAGATGGAAAACCAAGAAAACAAACAGAAACAAGAAAACAAAAAAAACATATTTTCTTAATCATTTTCCAAGAAGAAAAGTTAACAGAAACATTAACAGAAACAAGAAAACAAAAAAAAACATCTTTTCTTAATCATTTTCCAAGAATAAAAGTTATATGGGTGTTATTGAAGTCAACAAAAGTATCTTTTCACATACGGTTTGAGATTGAGTGGATTTTTTTATGGGTGTTATTGAAATGGATTTTTTTATGGGTGTTATTGAAATTAACAAAAGTATCTTTTCACATCAAGTTTTGAGATTGAGTGGTTTTTTTAGATCTTTTCACATTGAGTGGGTTCTTTTAGATTTGATTATAATATTAACCAATTTTTTTATATTTTTGAAGTGTGTATTGAATATACCAATAGAAAACCAAAAATGAGACCAAACCAAACCAACAAAACAGTGCAAGTTCTTTTATTTAAATGTGAATGTGAGAAATAATATGAAAGCAAAAGTCAATAAAGCAGCGATCCCTACCAAATAGGTCGGTGTCATAGCTTCCGGCCATAAGCCTTAATTGCAGTTGCAGTAGTAGAGTTTCTTTTGGATGCGTTTGTAACCCGGTCTTCGCCAGCGTTTGGTAGTGGTTTTGAAAACGTGAACCGTTGGAAGAGCCAGAACCATATCGGTACAATAATTACACTGCCGGCTGTATCTTATCTTTGAGATTCAAATGAAATGTCAGTTTGTATATCTCTATATATAATACACTACCCAGGCACTCCATTTCATCTCTGCATGGGCTGGTTAGTTACAAATTACAATGGCTTTCCCTGCATCAATCTTGTCTTGCGGCAGAGCCACTGGGGGAGTCGTCTTTGTGTTAATTCTTTGGATGGCAGCTGAGAGAATCAGTGGAGATCCAGAGGCGCTGCAGGATTTTTGCGTGGCAGACACTGAGTCTTCTGTTTTTATGAACGGACGGGCCTGCCTGAATCCCAAGGAAGCTTCTCCTAAACACTTCATGACATCGGCCCTGCGCAGGCCAGGGAACATATCAGCCAATTCCATGGGAAGTGAGCAGCGTTGCTGCTAGTTCACTGAACATGCCGGGGCTCAACACGCTGGGAATAATGATGGCTCGCGTAGATATGGCTGTGGGAGGGGTATTTCCTCCTCATACCCATGCCAGAGCCAGTGAAATTGTGTACATAGTGGAAGGGACAGTGTCATTTGGCTTCGTCGAATCAACTACAAACAGACTCTTCTCTCAAACGTTGGAAGCTGGCGATGTGTTCGTGGTTCCAAAGGGAACCCTGCACTACGCTCAAAACGTCGGAAGTAAGAATGCATTTATCTTGGTCGCATTCAATAGTCAAAATCCGGGTTTTTTGAACGTCCCGTCAGCCACTTTCGCTTCCAGTCCGGGTATTCCGCAGGAAGTACTGGCCAAGTCATTCTCTATCAGTTTGCAGGAAGTGAAGCAAATAAAAAAGAACCTTCACGGCACCTGAAACTGTCTTTATGAACGGGAGGAAATTGGAATAATAAGATGTTTGAAATTATACATCTGAACTTTGTAATGGCTTTTACTTTTCAATATGGAAATGAGCCGACAAATATGCAGAAGGTTCACTTATAGAGATCTACAAGTTCATTCCTATGGTTTCCATGAAACTTTGGTCTCCATGAATTGAATTGAATTGAGTTGTTGCATTTTTCATTGTGCAGTTATCCGATTTACTGTCAATTTAAGGCAATGACTTACTTAACATTGCCAATTTGCCACCATCAAATTTCCCGAATTATATATGATCGGCTACATGAAATAACAAATCAAAATAAAGCATAAGCATGCAATTTGGTAATAATTCGATACTAATTTTTTAAATTATAATTGGTAAATCCAAACATAAAATTATATATATAAAGTTATAAAATGCATGGATTTTCTTAATTATAATTAGTACGGTTATTTAATTGGTTTGTGACTATTAATAAGCTAAAAGTTAAGTGTTATGAAACAGCACTCATTTATGCATAAGCTACCATTTTTTTTCAATATTCTTTTTTTTATAATTGTTTAATTTTGAATGACGACCATAAAATCAATCTAAACAATACACTTGTCCCATCCTCATACAATTTAGGAAAAACATAAATAATAGTCCACCAGAAATTCTAAAATATAAACACTTATAATATAATTAGTAAATACAAACATAAAGTTCTCCCAAATTATATATATATATATATGATGTAATTAGTAAATCCAAACATAAAATTCTCCCAAATTATATATATATATATAAGTTATAAAATACACATGGATTTTCTTATTATGTTCAATACTATGTTTTAAGATGTTCGATTTTTTTTTGTACTAGTATAAAATAAAAATTTAAAGCCAAATAAAAAGTCATTAAAAAAATAACACCTCAAGAAATGGATGCCTTTCGGTGCTTGATAGATCCGCATTTAGGATGGATCTATGCTAGTAAATAAATTTTCAATACTAATTGTTTTTATGTACAGACTTTGTAAAGTGATTTGTTATGAGATATCGATCACAACTCATGCTCCTTTGCAATGGCATACAAGACATTTTGCATATGACAGCTTGGCAATGCTAGCAGTTACAACGGTGATTAGATAAACAAAATATTGTTGCAGAGGGAACGATGGCTACTGATCCTAGTGCCTGTTCGGTAATTAAAGAGTGGTTGCGGATCTCGTCACTAGGCTCACAGATCAAGTTGCGGATCCATGAGAGCCATGGAAGGTGGACCGTCACCTCAGAGGGAATTAGAATGTTAGGTACATGGAAACAAAAGGTTGCAAAACCTCAAAATATGAAGATGAGCAATTAGCTACGAAAGAATAAATACATGTTGCACAGAGGAGAAAAGGGTACTGGAGGAACATGCAAAGGAGGGATTTGGGGAGCAGATCTAAGAGGTGGAGTAATCAAAGAGGTTGACATGGCCCGTGACCTGGCAGCAAAGGGGATAAGAGATCATTTTGGTGATGATACAAAAAACTAGAGTTTTGTGTTTGGCCAATGGCTAGATAAGGTGGAGTTCTGAGAGACCATTAGGTGTGTCGAAAATATGTAACCTGTGTAATGTATTGAACCATTAATAATATTAATACTTAGTATTCCTTTTATCTTTGTATGGATGAATTCTACTATGTAGTGCTCTTTTGTATCATTATATGTGGTATAACTGTGATTGAATAAGGGGTTAGGTGCAATCTAAAGGTAAAGTATGTTATTTTATTTTATTTATTTGTTTGCAAATTCTTTAGAAATGTAACTTTAAATTGAAGGTTGTAATTTCATATTAATTTTGAAGAGATTTGTGAAACTCTGAGAACATCCTCAATACTGCATGAACTGTTCTAGTTTCACCTACTATTTTTTCCACCTAATGTTTTTATTCCAAATATCTAAGCTTTTCCTTTCCAAATAGCTTCTAGATGTGATTTCCTTTCCACCTACATTATATGTTTTTTCCACTTGATGAAATATATGAAATTAAGTTATTATCTAAGTGACAATGAAAGGTAGCAACAACATGTACAAATTGTTTACACATTTGTTTTAAAGTGTTATTTTGATAATGAGAACATTTACATTATGATAAATTCATCTTAATGTTTGTTAGGGTATAATTTTTTTTTTTTAAATTTATATATAGGTTTTTATGTATTGAGATTATATATATTAAATAAATATTATAACGTAGATATAGTATATATATGGTGTGGAAATAATATTTATAAAAAAAATTATTAGAAAGTTATTTTTAGTGAAAAGTTCCTAGGAAGTTAGAGTGCTTACTAGAAGATTAGCATTACTAAAAAATTACTTCACTATAATGTTCTTAAGTTAATAAAATCTAAATAAAGAAGTAGAAGCAATGCAACACAATGTCTCAATTACGAATATTGTAATTAGAGTTTGGTGGTTGCTCTCTCCAATAGGTAATTGAACATTGCTCTCTATAATTGTCTATCATTTTCATTAATTTCCTATTATGTTAATAAATTTCATAACATTTAGTATCCAAGCTAGCTTAAAATTTTATGTACCTTATCAATATAATAAAAAATTTAACATACAGTAGTTTTAAAGATTTATAATGAAAATGATAAAATCACCACATTAATAAACAATTGTAGATAGCATATAACAACAAATAGTAATATCTTTATTGATGAAAGCAATGTCTAGTTACATTATTCTTTACAAGACATCTCATTACATAGCTTCCACATTTTGATATATATTGTTTTCACATTATATCTACTTAATAGATCTTATTTAACAAAGATGAACACCATACATAATAAATTATCTATAGAATTAAGAGATTTTGAGTAAAACTAACAAATAAACAGATAAGCTAAATTTATGGTGACTTATCCTAAATTTTATTAAGATCTATGAATACATATTTATTAGCATAATGAATATTTCAATTTCTTTAATATTGTTTAAAATTGAGATGTAAAAATTATTATTGTTTTATTTTGTAATTGTATATATGTTTTCTCAATTCAATATATATGAAATTTTAATTTAATTTTATAAATATACATTTATATCTTTTATTAATTTTATTTGGTGATGACTACGAACGCAGGAACTTTCTCTTCAAGTTGGTGATGACTGCGAACGCAGGAACTTTCTCTTCAAGTTGGTGATGACTACGAACGCAGAGTGCTTGTTGTCTTCATCCCAATTATACACCTCGTGCATAGAGCACCAGTGATAGTTTCTTGTGAAATCAAATTTGCAATGAACACCTTCTAGAAAAGTAAGACAATAAGAAGAAAAAGACAAAAAAGCTCAACTTCAATTCAATTCATTGCACCTTCAACCAGAAAACAAGTGACAGAAGTGTCACGTCAACTGTATAGCATTCCCTAAAAGTCTTCGGCTATCAAGAAGCTCAATTTTGTATCACATATATCTGAGCTGACTAGATATTGAAAAGAGATATTGGAAAACCATTCACACATGTATTGGGAGGAGAGGATATTAAAAAGAGATAATGGAAAACCATACACACTTGTATTAGGTGGAGGAGAGGATATTAAAAAGAGATACTGAAAAACCATACACACTTGTATTAGCAGGGGAGGATGTAATTAGCAATTGATTTTAAGATGCAAAATAATTTTTATGCTTCATATATGAGATATATATGGATCATCAAATCTTATTATTTTGTCTCTAAAAACTTATAAATTTTCTTTGGGGACTATATAAAAGTTATAGTTTATGCTGTATAATCACTATTATATATAGGGCGGTTTTGAGATAATATTTGTATGAATTGTTTCAATTTAAGACAAAAAAAAGTTGTTTATTATCTTAAAATTGATTTTAAGCGAGTGCCTTAAATTACTATCTTAAATTATTGTCTCTCTAAAGGAAATATAAAATACAATTATTATTGTCTTTATTAATGTCTCAATTATTGTCTCAAATACAATTATTATTATCTCAATTAATGTCTCAAATTATTGTCTCAATCATTATCTCAATTATTGTCCATATAGAGACAATATAAAATAAAATTATTATCTAAGTTAGTGTCTATTATTATCTCAATTATTGTTTTTGTAAAGACAATACATAATACAATTATTGTTGCCTCTCAATGGAAAATTTTATTTTTGTCTCTGTAGAGACTATAAAGGGTATTAAAAATATAAGTGTTTCTTGAATGTTGTTTTAAACATTCAAGATTCCGAAATAGTGCACATTTATAACATTCATTAATTTGTAGAATTTGTAGGGGGAGAAGATGCTCCAAGAAATGCCAAGCTCTAACGGTTGATTGGTTGATCGGCTTTTTCTTTTCTTATTGTTTGTCTGATCTGAGCTCTAGGCTCTTTGATAACCTGTCATTAATGGTTAGATCGTAGGGGAGGGGCCCTTCCCCTCCTCCGACTATGGATTATGTTCCGAAGGTAGCAAATTCACCGCTGCGAGCTCAAGCGACTGGAATTGGAGGAGCAGGTTTGAACACTCAAGAGGCCATGCCAGATTCTAGTCGAGGGGAAATGGGGGCAGGGACTGTGCATTCCTAAATCACCAAAGATCTCAGCGATTTCTGTAAACCCCACATGGGTGAAGGAGAAAATTCATCATATGATGGACCACACCCTTATAGGGAATTTTATGGGAATATGGCCAACGGAGAAAGCCTTAACCTGGTGGATTCATTCCACATGGAAACCGAAAGGACACTTTGACCTGCTGCTGGGATTAAGGGGATTCTTCACTGTAGTTTTCTTGAATGTCGAGGACAAGGATAAGATATTCGAGGGTGGTCTATATTTCTACTACTCTGTAGGTCTTTTTCTGCGTATTTGGAAGGATCATTTTAATCCGGACAAGGAAGATCTATCCATCACCCCTATCTGGATCAAATTATATTCTCTGCTAGTGGAGTACTGGGATCTTGAAATATTAAAAGCGATTGGAGGAACACTGGGGCATTTTGTCAAGATATCGGATCAGACCAAGCAAGGAAGGTATGTTTCATATGCCTGAATCTGTGTTTATATGAATACCTCCAAAACCCTGCCTGAAGGAATTACTCTCAACTGGGAGGATTCTGAGTGGTTTCAAACTCTGGATTAAGAACACATTCCCTTTAGATGTCGTCGTTGTCATACACATGGCCATCTGGCTAGAGATTATCACTTGAATCTCCCGATGGGAATCTCAGACTCCGGTGGTCTGGTGGTTCTTTGGGACCCTACGAAAGTTTATCTATCCAACTTTCGGTCTACCATTTTTAGCCTGTCGACGGATTTCCATATCATAGGCTCCAATGTGAGAGGGGTGCTCACAAATATCTATGGGCCTAGCAGCTACCTGAAAAAATGAAATTTCATCACTAGTCTGACCAGTCTGAGGAAAATGTTTGAAGGAAACCATTGGATTTTGGGTGGAGATTTTAACTTAATCAGGTCCCTGGCGGAGAAAAAAGGGGGTCATAGAGCTCTTACCCCGGAAAATACTCTGTTTGATGAGTTCATTGAGAAGAGAAAGCTGATTGATATGGATCTTGGGAGTTCTGTGTTTACTTGGAATAATAGGCGTGGCGGGGAACATTTGGTTGCAGCTAAGTTGGACAAATTTCTTATATCAGAAAGTATCATGCTCCTGGGAGGTACTCTGACATCCCACCCTCTCGCGTCTTCAGGGTCTGATCACTGGTCGATTTCCCTGTGCTGGAGTAACATCAGACTAAAAATGACCAAACCTTTTAGGTTTGAGAAGTTTTGGCTCACTCATGAAGACTTTGCTTCCAAGGTGGAAGAATGGTGGCACTCCTTTACTCCTCCTGTGGGTACCAAAATGTTTTGTTTTCAACAAAAACTGAAGGCTCTTGAACAAAAAATGAAGAGATGGAATACCGAGGTCTTTGGGAATATACAGATTGAGAAAGCCAAGCTGAGGAGGGGATGGAGCACATCCAGGAATGCATCATGTTGAATGGAATGACCCCTTAGCTTACTGTTGAAGAAAAAGATGTGGCTGAACAAATCTCTCATCGGCTAAAACAGGAGGAGACTCTGTGGCAGCAGAAATCCTGCAACCTCTGGCTGAGAGATGGGGACCAGAATACTAAGTTCTTCCATAAAGCAACCATACAACATAGACACCATAATCAGATTAGTAACTTGAGGACTGATGATGGGGAGGTGCTTGAGTCTCATAGGGAAATAGAACAGGAACTGGTTAATCACTTTAAGCAGGTTGTGTCTGAACCGATTGTTGACCGTTCTGAGGCTTGTAGGGAGGTTAAAGCAGTTATACGTCATCTTATCACTGAAGCACAAAATGAGATGCTTATCATACCTATCGAATTTTTGGAAGTAGAAACGGACATTAACCAAATGAAGGATGGTAAGTCTCCCAGGCCGGATGGGTTTACTACCAATTTTTTCCATGCCTTTTGGGATTTGGTAAAAAATGAAGTGTGGAAGTTGGTGGAGGAGTCTCGTAGAATGAGAGGAGTTCTCCCAGCCTTAAACTCTACCTTTTTTACCCTTATCCCCAAAAATCCTATGGCGGAGAAAACAGAGTTATTCCGACCGATCTCTCTCTGTAATATTATTTATTAAATCATAACCAAAGTCCTAGCAAATTGGCTGAAACCCCTGCTTCCCGCACTGATATCTATGGAACAATCTGGCTTTGTGGAAGGTCGGCAAATTATGGATGGCATCATCTTGTCTCATGAGGTTATTCATTCTCTGAAAAGTACCAAAAAATCTGGGATGATGCTTAAGTTGGATTTTTCCAAAGCTTATGACAACCTAAATTGGCAGTATATGAAAGAAATCATGAGCTCGTTTGGTTTTTGTGATGTTTGGATCCAATGGATTGCTAATCTAACCTCTTCTGCTTTCTTCTCTATCCTGATTAATGGGCACCCATCCTCCACCTTCAAACCTTCCCGGGGTATTTGTCAGGGGGATCCCCTATCTCCTTTTCTCTTTGTGATCATGACAGAAGGGCTTGGGAAACTCATTTCCCATTTTGTTGATCAGGGTAATATTAAAGGGATTCATTTTCAGCCGTATGAGAAGGCTATCACTCACCAACAATTTGTTGATGATACCATGCTTATGGGTCACTCTTCTGTTCAAGAATCCAAGCAGATAAAAAAAGTGTTAGAAACTTTTCTTCGAGCCTCGGGTCTTAATATTAACATGGGTAAATCCTTGGTATTCTTCTTCAATACTCCTATTATCTGTCAGAGGAATATTATATGCATTCTTGGCTTTAAAAAGAGCTCCCTTCCAACCAAATATCTCGGGCACCCCCTATCAGAAGGAGTCTTAAAAAAGGCTTCATGGGAGGATCTACTAAATCGTATGAAGGAAAGGCTCTCCAATTGGACTCTTAGATATTTGAACCTTCCTGGAAGAGTGGTGTTGGTTGAATCTATGCTTCAAGCTATGCCTTTATATATGTTCTCAGTACTGGCAGCTCCTAAATCTGTAATGAAAAAGATCATCCAGTTGCAGTGTACCTTTCTGTGGGGAGGTACGGTGGATCATAGAAACTGGCCTCTGGTAGGATGGGAGATGCTTTGTAAACCTAAGTAGGAGGGAGGGTTAGGCCTGCGAGATCCAGAAAAATTGAGTAAGGTCTGTGGTGCTAAAATTTGGTGGAGATGGCTCAACCACTGCAATGAACAATGGGCATGTATATGGGGAAAGAAATATGTTGGGAATACAAATCAACAGGATTGGGTCAAGGAGATTGGGCCGGAGAATGGTTCTCACATTTGGAATATGGCGTGGGATGGTGGCGAGCTAATCCGTAATCATAGCTTCTGGGAGATTGGGGATGGAACCTCAGCAAACCTCTGGGCAGATGCTTGGCAACAAGAACCTCCCCTGTCATCTCTGGTTACTAATATCCCTACTAACTCTAATTTTCTACTCCATAATTGGAGGACGGTGAATTGGTATTGGCAGGAGGAGGTGAACTCAAGGGGTTTTCGTGTTTGGCGTCCTTTATCTTGGTGGATAGACACCTATGGGGATGACATTGGTGGGAAAATCCATAGTATTTTAGCGACTCGCATGATCAAAACACAGAGTGGTAAAGACATCCTCCGATGGGGGCACCATCCTAAAGGAATGTTCACGCTAAAGGAAGCTTATAGCCTGTTAAATACTTCAACGAGCATGCAAGGTGACAATACTTGGAAGCATCTATGGGAAGTGAAATTATGGCCCAAAGTCACGCTCTTCCTATGGCTGGTTATGAAAAGGAAAATCCTAACATGGGATAACATTGTCAAGCGGGGCTTTGCTGGACCATCTCGCTGTAGTCTTTGTGGATTCTGCGAAGAAACTACAGCGCACCTTTTGGATGGCTACTGGTTTACCACTGCATTGTGGGATGAAGGAGCCACGAGATTTCGAATGTCAAACCGAGTTAGAGATGTACCTGAAAACACTGTTAAAAGTTGGGCGATTGATCCCTTTCAAGGAAGACTTCTTAACCGGGTTTGGAAACTTTTCCCTGGTTTTCTCGTATGGGGAGTTTGGAAGGAGCAGAATCAATGTATTTTCAGTGATAAGATCAAGTCCTGGAAGAAGGTTTGGGAGGCTATTCATCTTAATATTCTAGAAACTCTCAAGTTAACCAAATGGAATGAACAGGATCTAAAAATCCCTACTAATGAGCTTCAAATTTTGCTTACCTGGGATATTGTGGGAATCCCTTGTCATATTGGTCAACCCCTAGCTGGTAGTCATCCCCCTGAAAGCCCGACGTCTTGGTCTCCTCATCTGAAAGGATGGCTTAAACTCAACTTTGACGGAGCGTCTAAAGGAAACCCTGGGTAATCTGGATATGGAGGTGTGATGCGGAACGACCATGGCAGGATTTTGTTCTACTACTTCGGATACCTGGGGCGTGAAACCAATAACGTCTTTGAGTGTGAAGCTTTGCTAAATGGGTTAGACATGGATGTGCGTCATGGCGTGAGTAGGGTAATCGTCTTGAGGGTGATTCTAGTCACGGGGGGTTCACTAGTGAGGCAATATCATATCACGTCCATTCATATTGGGGGGTTGAATACTATTAAAAACCTCAAAAATATATTGCCCCGTATTAAGGGGTCAAGGAGTTTTTTTTATTTGACATAGTAATATAAATATTGGGGGTTATTTTATTTGGGAGTGTTGACGAATAACCTCCAAATCGTGGGATGGATTCATACGTCCAAATCATGGGCTCAATTCATACCCACCTAAGACTTAAGGACCTTCCATTTTTATTTGATATTGTTTATGATCCTAAGTTTTGAATAAATTTGATAATAGTGTACCAATGATAATATCGATGGAAGTCTCTTTGGATTATTGTCCTTGAGCAATGTAACATCCCGATAATTTCATAAAATTTTAAAAAAAAATTATACCAGCATTAAATGTTAAAATTGTGATTGCGGAAGTAATAAATGCTTGTTAAGGCAGTATTAAATAATAAAGTCATTAATGTATATAACAATTTAACTACTATGTCCTTTTAACTAATGATGCTTTAAGACAGTGATGTGTCTTACCTCCATAAAAATGATTACGACACTAATTTGTTTGTAGTTGTAATAACTGAAATTTCAAAACAATATAAGACAGAGTTCTCCTTGATAAGGTACTGATAGTTTTAATTTCGGGATGGTGATGAAAGGGTTCCTGCGAGGTGCCTCGAGACTTACTTAGCTAATTAGCTAAAGCATTTGTACCTGTCCTTCTTGCGAATATTCGCAGGTAAGGATAACAATGACAAAACAATGTTTAAGAGTATTTATATTTTCCAATTAGTCGTCTTATTTGGTTAAAGAAATTATAAGTACCTCCTTGTTTCAGGTATGGAATTCTATCCAAGTTCTAAATGTATTATTTCGAAAAAAAATACAAGTTGCAGAAGTTAATAATATTTAAACAGGGTTCACAAGTACATTATCTTGGTAGAAATATCTATGCTTAAAAATCTTAAGATTAATTACTAGATTTGAAGAATGAATTGCTAATATGATTCTGCCAATATTTTCCAATTCATGAAACCTTTTACTACCAGGTGAAACTATTGATGGACAAATTCAATTTGAACTTTATTTCTTTATTATAACATCAAGTTTCACTTACTATTTCAATGCTTGGTATTTTATTTAAGATAACTATGGTAGCTTCTACTTTCTCCATTTATAATTTATATATATATGGATATAGTCTTGATATTTATAAAGTCAAAATCATATTTTATTTAAGAACATAATACAATATAAGTGTGGACCCTTTTTAACTATAGGGTGAACCATTCTAATGTGATATTGGTGCATTATTATAATAAACAACTTTTATATGGTTTATTGTAATAATATTACAATGTACCGATACTATTTTCTAACCTAAGTTCTAACTATCTAAATCTTATATGCATGCGATTATTACCAATACAAACTTTTGATTTATGTAATCATGCATTCGATGGTTAATACCATAGCGATGAAGCGATATACAATGCAATCCTGACCTTACTCTATGTATAGATAATGAACGACATTACACCAAGCATTAAATACGACATTGGTAAGGAAGTGACGGTTATTAATGTCGCTGCTGCATCGATCTGACAGGTTGATGGTGTCTCGTCTAAACATTAATGGTTCTAAACCAACTCTTTAGTGGAGTGTAATGATGTCTATCCACGTTGTCAAACCACGTGAAGCCTGGTTAAAATGTGACTCACGCAATCGAACTATGCGTAGTGAACAAGCAGCTCTCCTCCGAACTGTACATGGGATTGACTCCTTGGCATGCAGCGTTGGCATTGTCGTAGCTGTTACAATAAATGAGGTATTTATGTTATGGTTGCCTGATTCTCAAAGCATCAGGCTGTCACCTTCTCGCTCGTCGATCATAATAGATCTGGGTCGTTCAGTGATAAACCCTAAATTCTCGTTGTAAGTAATGCTGGAGAGTTTCTCAGTCTTCACTTTCACGTTTTGGAGTTAGAGTGTGAGGCCGACACGCTGCTAAAACTTAGGGTTAGCAAGTTTGCTTGGAGTTTGGAACCCGCAACCTCTGCGTATTTTTAATGGTGTTTTGCAGACCTGTAAGTGAATGCTCAATAGTTGATACCACGACCTTGGTGTGGTTTCTATTTCAGGGTGAAAGTCTATTTTTACAGTGCTGGGGTTGGATCTTTGGCCTTTCCACTCAAGGTAATACGTCTCTATGTTCCATCATTGAAATTTGACTTTTCATAAATCCTTTATTTTGATTCATTCTAATTTATTTACATGTATGTTTCACTTGCAGGGTCAATCAAAGGTCTAACATCCAAGCTTGCTGGACAAATGAACGTCGAGGACTCCGCCGTCCTGGTAAGTCTCAGGTTCATCCATAACCCTGGACTCGTCGAAAGTTAAAACATTATGCTCAGTAAAAGAGTTAGGTTAATCCGTAAGCAATGATAATGTTTAGACTGAATTTTTGCGTTGCCGAGGCTTCAAGCCTGCATTGTAAACTGAAAATATTTTACAATGGCATCTTCGCCATAGTACAGCTTGCAAGCTTCACTTTAAAGGATTGAAAGTCATTTGACTTGGTATTATAATACTGGTTTTTAGTTACAGAAGAAAAGAAATGTTGCGTTGTTCTTTTTTTTGTATTCGATACTGTTAAAGTTATTGCGAATACTTTAGTTTGACGCTCAATCTAAAGAAATGAACTTTTGTAGTTAGATTCTGGAAATAAATAAGAATGGAGGTTTTGAAGATTTCGATTTGAACTATCAGAAAAGTAATTTAATAAATAGGCCTTAAAGTTTTAGTGACAAAGTATTGTTTCCAAAGTCGTAAACGAAATTACAATGTAAAAAAAAAAAAAAAAAGTATTTACAGGGTTGAAACCTTGTTCCTGTGTGAGCATAAATTGAATTACTTCTTGCTCGGTTTGATATGTAGACGATCTGGGTTTTGAAGCTCAAGTACTGCCTGTGTGTCTTCTATCAATAATGTTTAAAACAGTTGTAATGAAAAGTCGAGAGTCAACCTAGGGTTTTGAAGTGAAATTGTAAGAATAATGGGATTTGAACAAGGATTCAAACTTCACCTTTGGTTTAAAAAGTGATAGAAAACAAATACTAGAAAATTTTATGAAATAAAAATAAATACTAAGATTTTTATAATACTGTTCTGCAATGTATTTGCATGTAAATACTATATCTCTGCTTTCAAAGCTTATAATGACTCTCGGAAAGGAACAGATTTATTTTTATAACTGTTGAAAAGAAAATTCAAAGATATCGAAGAAAGAAATATTATGAAATATTCAAGATGCTAGATGGCCTAAAACAACTGTTACAATTCATAAATAATTAGTAAGGTAAGAATAATTGATAAGTATTTAAACTATAGTTTTCTGTGCGGGGATGAAGTATTTTACTTCTGTAATTTGATGAATTAATTGCTATGCTGGCATTTTAAGAGAAACTGTTTTGTAATTTAAGATCAATCTTTCTTGGCTCATTGGAACCAAGAAAAGTTTGATCAATGTTTCTTGATTAATTATTTATTTCAACTTTTTGCATTCTTCTTTAATTTTTTCACATTTCCAGTTAGGAATAGTTGTTAGATTGAGTTATATTTGGCACATTCATAATTGTAATTTCAATTCTTATATGCAAGGCATCTGTTTTAATATTATATTGGAATTAACATGAACATAGGTGAAAATCTAAATCGTTATTTAGATACCCTATGTGTTATCGTTACCATGAAATGGTATCATATAAGTTTCACTATTTGTGTATCTTTATAACTATTGCATGCTTGAAACCTAACAATGGATATTTTCCCCTATCTAGATATAACCCAAGAAAAGGTAACTAAATGTTGTTAATTCCCGTGATTGCAAGAATAAATGTAGAGGAAGTGGAGGCAATTCATTGGATCTTGTGAATGACCCAAATCCAAGCTATGCACATGATCATATGGTGTTATTGAAAAGTAAAAGGAATTTTTCTATGTTCATTTGGGTTCAAACATCGACAATGATGTTTTTTTTTATAGGAAGGTAGGGGCATCCTTCCAGAAAAGGGTTTCAATTTTGCATTTTTATGGAGATTAATTTATTAAGCATATAGAAAACATGAGTTATCTATGGCTATATTTGTATTACATGATATAAAATTGGTAGATTGGTAGGTTGTGGTGTGAAACATTTGCAATTATCATATTTTCTAAGCATTGCACTAACAATTGGACTATCAGTCTTTTACATTCTTTGTTAATATGTTGATCCCTTGACTAGGTTTTGTTTTATGCATTTTGCCTTCCCCGGTACTTTATTTCTTTGGGTGTTCCACTCTCCAATGCTACAAATTGATCGGTCACCCCTGCGATCCTAGTGGGATCATTGTTAGAATTATAATATTATTTTATTTAGCATCGTGTTTGCTTATACTAAGATGTGCCAGGGCTCCTGTTTGTTACAACTTGATAAATGATATAAAGGGGGTGTTAAAAATGGGTTGATAAAAATGGATACCTACAATATCTAGTGAAACTAGGGGTTTTCTTAATTGGAAAGGCATATTGGGAGGGGGGTTCAACAATACAATTTTAGGATGCATTTTCCAATATTTAGTGAAATTAGGGGTATTCTTTAATATCACGCGAATGATCATGCTATGCAACAAGTTCATTGAGTGAAACCCCCGTGATTCTAGTATGTTGATCCAAACAGCTGTAAAAATTACCCATGGGACCCAGGCTGCGAAGCTGGCAAGGTCGTGGAGGCTTGCGTGGAGGTTGACGTGCCTTTGCCAACTCATCACCTTGTTTAACGTTGTCTCTTTCCAACATGTTGGACGAAGCGCCAATGGGATTGCGGATGCGCTAGCTAACCATGGGGTTCTTAACCAGACTGACAAGTGGGATGGTGACGTTCAAGACATTCCATCATTTTGATGTCGTCAGTAGTGTGTGATGATTGCTAAAAGTGATAGGGGTGGCGTGGCTAAGTGTGGTGATGACAGGAGATCCATAACCTTCGATGAGCATTAACAGCTAGTACAGCATGTAGGGTGCGAAGGACAAGTGGTTATTAGCTTGATATTTAATTTATGCCCGGGATCAGCCCTCCGTAGATCTCCCTATGTCTGATAAGGTCTAGTTTCACGGTTTGGAGCATGTGACACTCATGTGGGATCGGCCTACTACTGTTATGATGGGTCATTCGGAGCAGAGGAGTGCTGAGATGACGGTTCTGAAGGAGAGTGGGAATAATTACAAGAACTGGCTTGACGTAATGGCGTTAATGAGCTCAGGAGGCGGCTTGCCTTTAAATTGGGAAATGCATGAGGTCGAGAGAAAAGGTGGTAATTCTCTCCATTCTGTTGTTTTCGGGCCAAAGTGTGTTTATTTTAACAATGTGAGGAAGGGTTCTTGTGAGAGCATCAAGACCATGCCGCCAAGAGGTCGTCCCACTAGGAGAGGTAGACGTCACCCTGTGGAGCCAAGGAATGAGGAAAGAGGTTTTGATGGCCAGTATGGTCCTAGTCGTGAGTAGTGGACCGCGGCTTCTACAGCTCTATTTTTTCGTCGTTACTTCCCTCAAAATGTGCAAAGGGTGGTTGAAAACTTGGAAGATAATCTGTCGCGTAGGGTTGGTGCGGAGGAAATTCCATCGAAGGCTGCAGCCATGGCCGAATGGATTCATGACCCCAGGAATACCTGGGGTCATATGGCTCTCTATAATCGTTATGTTGTGATGCTTTGGGTTACAAAACCCTTCTTGCCCAGGCGACGGAAACTCAAATGGACATTCTAGCGGGTTCTTTGAGGATGACTCAATTGGAGGAATTGTGTAAGGAGCATGCTGAGGAATCTAAATGGATTCATATGAAATTAGATGATCTTATGGCAAAATTGGGTTTTTCCTACCTTTCCCCAACTAAGAAAGTTGATAATCCTCGGGTGGTTCATATGGATGACAGAGGCAAGAATGTGGAAACACCTCTGGTGGTGAATAATGACGACGAGACTGGCACTTCGGCTTAAGTCTCTCCTAGTCTCTGCTCTAGTGTGTTCGGATGTAGGTGCGGTTCTTCGAGAAGGGTGCTCTGCTAATGGCTAGGATGACGGTCTGTACAGTTTTGGGGCCTGAAAAAACCTGGTTACTCTGGTTTGGTTTTGACCTCAATGTCTATGTTGGTGTTGTTTTATGGGCTATATGGGTGAGACAGTATTAGTCTATTTCTGTTCTTGGATGCCTGTCTACTCGGCATCATTTTTGTAATTATTATGGGTGTTATGTCGGATAGGTGGATGTTTTCTTATGTGAATGTGTCTTTTAAGTTGCTCTCTATTGTATAGCTGGTGCTCTACTTATGAAAAGGTCTGTAGCTCTGTGTTCTCTGAGAGGTTGGAAGTGGGTAGTATGTGGTCTTGGGTCTATGTTGACAAGCACTGGGTGGATATCTGGGTTGGCAATTTCAGCCCCCGGGATTTTGTAAAGATGAATACTCATGATTTTAATTCAGTAATAGAATGATGCTCTGTGTTTTTGCTTAAAAAAAAACATTCATTAATTTGTATGATATTTAAAAACAATAATTTAAGAAGGAAAAATAATGCACCATAATAAATACGTAACTTGAATAGCATCACAATATTGCTATAATTATTTTCAATATTTTTATTTTAGAAAATGCTTGGATAGTTGCTCCATTGGGAAAAATACATTTCTCAAACACTACATCCTCAAAAAGTTTGATCGCGTGGCAAAAATGCCCCATAAATTAATTACAAATTATGAAGAAACTAGAATTTGTAAATATAATTTCTCAGCAAGGATTTATCCCTTTATCGTTCAAAATGGTCAACGAGAAGCACATCACACCCTTTATGTTTCTCTTGCAACCTACAAGATACAAGACATCTATAAGAGAATAAAATAATAAATCAAAGAATATATTTAATGTAAACCTATGTAAAATGAATAACATATTACAATTTATCTACATTTTATAACTCATTCTAAAAGAAGCCAAACCACCATCCTCATAAACATCTTGCATCAAATTCTACCAAATTTATCAAGATGACAAGTTTCAAGGCTTATTGTATATAGTTCTAGAATCCAATGCTATGAAGAGATGACAAAGTTCAAAAAGAAGAGTTATAAAAGGATTGAAATGTACTTATTATAGAAACTTATTATAGATCATTGCTATCAGTCCTCTTCCTTTTTGTCCTCTTTCTACGAGACACCACTCTAATTGTTGATGCAGCATTCTCATTATCCTTTTCTCCTCTTTGTTGGAATTAAAGGATGGTTTCTTGTTGAGGTTCAAGAGTGACAATTGATTCATTGTGTGAAACAAACATTTCATCGTGTACCTCTAGAATCTCCTCATTCTCACGGAGATATCCTTCTCCTGATGAGTTTGGTTGTTGGTCCTTCCATACACAACAAATTTTAACTTATTATTTTAACATACTATATTTAATTAACTTATCCCATAATTCATCAAATATTCTAAATAACGTACATTAGATGTATGCCCAATGATCAATTTATCCCCTCAATCTAACATATGTTGTTGGAGGCCTCAAGAACCATGTAATAAAGTATATTTTAAATATTCTTGTGGAGCTTCCTTTTCAAATTGATTAACCTACATCAACAAAAGTAATCAAATTCATATTCTATAATTACTCATAAATACGACTTACTCATAAATTTTCAAGTTTTTTTGAAATAGAGGATAAAGTAAATGAAAAAAAAAAAATTACCAAGTTGCCATGAATTCTATTGTACCCACCAGATCCTAATTTGTGGGATCCAATACTTGACACCCTAACTTTAATTGCTTGTGTTGTATCACGAAGATGTCTTTTACCTCCTTGTGTAGATGGCATGTAATTTGGATTGTTATGAGACTTCCTTTTAAACTTGACATCCTTTATAAGTTCATCCCAAGTTGTTTGATCTGTGATACAATACGGGCATGGATATCCCAAGTCTTTTGTTAGCTTGGACCTTATGTTGTCCCTTTTGGAGTGAATGTATTTTCAAGCAATATCGAAAATAATTTCCTTATTAAAGCCAAAATTCTCAAAGGTTGTTATGACGTCATTAAAGAGTTCATCTTTCTTAACTTGGAGTTATTTCCTCAATCCACCTGGATTGTATTACTAAACAACTGCTTTGCACAATGGAAGATAAAATAGTAGAATTTTAACCCATTTTCATCCTTTCAAAACATTTCCCTCGGATGTTATCACACTCTGTAACCCCTAGTACAATATCAATAAATTGTTTTTCAGTGGCATGTGTAACCATCTTAGCTGGTTGAACTCGTTTTATGGCTGGTCTGAGGCTACTAGTATAATATAAATAAATTGTTGTTCAGTGGCATATATGTCACGACCTTAGTGGATAGAACTTGTCTTATGGATAGTCTAGGGATGGTTATGGACATTCATTGTGATAAATACTATAAAATGTACTGCTGCAAAGATAATCGTTAATCGTGTCATATATGTTTGACAATGATTCCATCTTGAATGCATTGTTTTTTGGCAATCCACTCCATGGCTAGCCTTAATCCGGAATGACCATCATTAAAGGGGGATGTGACTAATTGAGCAGAATAAGGGATATCCGATTCATCCAGTGATTAACATTTCTAATACTTTTGAGTGTAGGATTCATAGTGAATTCTTTGGAGAAAATTGTGTTAATAATTAAAACATTCGAAATTTCTAGTGAACACTATATTCACCATTATGGGAAAGATTTTGAACAACGAATAACGGAGCACATATGCATATTCGGCCAAAAATACCAAGCCCTTAAATCTGAAGCGGTTGGACTGTAAATCTAGCACCTATGCAATGACATGATTAAATTAATCGATCAGGGCTAAACTTATTGAATAATCGCAGATCAATTTGCAGTGGAGATCTTGATTTATTTTGCAGATAATCATAGCTGAATGCAGGAACATGCAAGTTGTTTAATAAAGGTAAGGCATCTATAAACTTAATAAGGAATAGTTTCTTAAATTTCCAAACGCAACAGACTTGAGAGGAACTTTAAACTTAAAATAAGAAATATTTTTTCATATTTGAAAACGTAACAGACTCGAGAGGAACTCTAAACTTAATATGAAATGTTTTTTTTTTAATTTGCAAGGTAGTTTAATAAGGAATAGTTTCTTAAATTTCCAAATGTAACAGACTTAAGAGGAACTCTAAACTTAATATAAAATGTTTTTTTTTTAAATTTGCAAGGTAGTTTAATAAGGAATAGTTTCTTAAATTTCCAAATGTAACAGACTTAAGAGGAAATTAAATTTAATAAGAAACAGTTTTTCATATTTGCAAACTTAATCGGGAGGAACTCTAATTTTAAAATGGTTTTTTAAATTTGTAAGGTAGTTGGGGGAGATACTTAAAAACCAGGTCATGTTAAGGGTTGATGTGATTGAGGTTATTTCAGAGTGATCAACTTCTTAGATGCCCCAAGGTCATGGTTTAGTGAATCACAAAAGGAAAAAAAAAAAATGCCCTTGATTTCTATATGCTCTATGCAACAAAAAAATTACAAAAAATGCATTTACATTTACACCTTTGATTTGTAACATCCTCATTTTTTAGGTGTTCTAAAACCTCCTTAATAAAAATGTTTTTTTGTGTAACATACAAATTATGTAAGATATTCAAATCTTCAAGATGAATAGAAACTTTCTCTATTCCTAATTTGAGAGCTAATATTTTTGCATACAATAGATGGTCTTCACACCCGTATTACATGTTTCTTCACACAAGAATTCACATTATAATTACAAACAAATTAAATCTAAGCTAAATACTTATAAGAAGAACCTACCTCCACTTCATCAAATCAAGATGCCTTTAGAAAAACAAACCAACCATTAAATCAATAAATAAATGTTAATTTTAATATCAACTATTAATAAACATACAAACAATTTCAAATTTAACTTGTCATGATATAAAAATAAATGAATTTAGATGTAAAAAAAGTGAGGCATTTTTAAGAATTTGAGTGTTAAATATAACAAAACAAGGTGAAAGAGTATTTGTTTGTTTCATTTTGGATTTACATTATAAGTATATAATAAAGCTATGGTACTTAATTTTTTTTAATATTTAATTATAATATTTTATATATTATACCAAGAAAAAAACAATTATATTGAATTTTAAATTTGAGTTAAAATATCACAAAACAAGGTCAACAAGTATTTGTTTGTTTTATTTTGGATTTACATTATAAGTGTATAGTAAGTTTATGGTATTTAGTTTTTTTAAAGATTCAACTATTATTTTTTATATATTATATCAAGAAAAAAACAATTATAATGAATTTTGAAGTTTTTTTCCTAAGAGGAAGAATTTAATCAAAAATATATAAGATTTGGAAAAAAACCTTCCTTTTCATTATATCTATTTACAAATATGAAAAACTTATATGATTAAATATATAGTTTATTATTTTAATTAATAATTTAATTTAGAGTTTTCTAAATATAAATAAAATAATACTTAAAAAATTATCCAGAAAAAATAATCTATTATTCTTATCATATCACTATCATTGGCTTACTTGAAAATCCCATTTAAAATTAAAGATGTTGCTCAAAGCATTAAAACTATAGAGCATTTAAAAGTATATGTCTTATGAACCTTGAAAATGAGAGGAGGCACATACAAACAAAGTTGTGGAACATTCTCAAATATTTTGATAAGTATGCAAAACAAATCCTAGTGTTGTTAAAAGTACTTAGAAAAATGAATTGATAAAAATTAAATAATGAATAAATTAGAAAAATGGAGAAATAGAATTATTATAAATTTCCCAACACATTAATTATCTACTATAAATGATCTGTGTTAATCCATAATCATAACAACATAGAAGATTTTATAAAACAAAGTGTCCAAACCTTCACTAAGTGATCTTGAAAATCAGAGATACAAGGTTGTAAGACTAAGTGGGCTTGAACCTGAATCATGATGTGCACTCATCTTTGTTTACACAATGATGATGAACTCATAAATTAGGAATCTCACATTAATGAGTTATTGAAAACAAGTCGAGGAGAAAGGAAAGCAAATCTCAAATATTAAATGTTAAGATGCCACAAATCTGGCGAAAGAAAATTGATGATGTTCTTATAACCTAAGCATGTCTATAACCAGAAGGGCTATTGGTTATCATGACATATTCTACAAAATAAGATGACATAATATCACATATGCAGGAAAAAAATATACTACTTTCAAAAGAGCATGAGAACCAATGAGGATATATTGCAATTTCAGAAAACCAAAAAAAATCACAACACACTATATATCGCATGTTTTTCTAGTGACTGAAACTTTTTGGGCCGAAACATAAGTTGGAGATTTGAATCGGAAAAGTTTCTTAAAAATTCCAATAACCACAAACACATTAATCAGGAGCAAACCCATATCAGGCAATGAAAAACGCATATGATGATGTTATGTTCTAACACCCGTATCAATTAGCACATTAGATATGACATCATACCAAAACTTCAAGACATAACTCATCATTCACAATGATATGGACAGGCGGGCTTAGTTGCACACAAGTGAGGTTGGCGGAGTAAGTACATCCGTCCAACATGAAGTGCCAAATCATAACCACTTAATCAATTTGCAGTACGACTTGGATCTATCAATATTTAGTTGCTTTGATAGAGCTATCCATACTCTCTAGCATCCATCACACAATTTTGAATGGTTTGTGAGATAGCATTTCTCAAGAAGTATGAAATGGAGATGTCTTTGAGTATCAAAAAATTAAAAAGGAGCGTTGCAGTAAACATTGGGCAGTTGATTGCAACCAATAAGTATTACATGAAAAAGTTACAAACGATATTGAGCAAGGTTTAGGTTTTAAATTGTACAGTCATCAATAGTTTAGGAAGCCAAGATCTAGCAGATATAATGATGTTACTCTCATGATATCATAGCTGACATCAGAGATTCCATGAAGATGGGTAACTATTTTTGGTCAAATATAACGATGAAAAACGGAAATTTTACCCATGTATTAAATTGAAGCCCTCGAACTCATATTTGTCACATGAATTTTGACATGCGGTTAAAAAACAAAATGTAGAGAATTATGTTGGCTTTCCAATGATATTTTTTTCGAAATATACCAATGTCATTTATTGTGTCAAATTTTCATTTAATGAAACGTGTGTACTTAAAAATTTAAAGAGCAATTAAAAGGTAGTTTGTGTGTATGCACAATAATTTAATATTAAAGTAATAATTTAAAAAAATGAAATATGTGAACATGATCTAGACAGAATGCATTAGTGCTTACATATTTTTCTTCTATTTTTTCTCGAAAAATTATATTTATTATTATTTTTCGAAACTGACCAATGAATATTTCAGCCGCATTTTGCACACATATGTGTGTGCACCAAATATTTTGGACTCTCCTACCCTTCGTAGCAGCAGTAAGAAGGGTCAAAAACTTGAATGGCTAATTGATGCCCTCATATGCAATCACCTCCAAATTTATTTTTTTATTTTTTTAAAAATAGACATGTCCGTCGCTATAGCGACGAAAAGCCCTAGCAAGTTCCGACGAACTTGCTATACTAATGACGAAAATTTACATTGCTAGTATAGCAAGTTTGTCGAAACTTGCTAGGGATTTTCGTCGCTATAGCGACGGACCTTCGTTTCTATAGCGAGGGAGATCGCTTGACTTAATTTTTTTTAAATATGAAACGCCGTCTCTATAGCAACAAACTTTCGTTGCTAGAGCGACGAAGATTGCTTGACTTACTTTTTTAAATATGACAAGCCGTCGCAATAGCAACGAACTTTCGTTGCTAGAGAGAGAGAGATCGCTTGACTTAATTTTTTTTAAATATGGGAAACCGTCGCTATAGCAACGAACTTTCGTTGCTAGAGAGACGGAGATCGGTGGACTTACTTTTTTTAAATATGAGAAGCCGTCGCATAGCAACAAACTTTAGTTTCTATAGCGACACAATTTGGTCTTTTAAAGATAGCACGATCCATGTCATTTATGTCGCTATAGCGACGAACTTTGGCAAGTGTTGTTACAACAACGAAAGTTTTCCCACGAAAACAAGGAGTCATGTTCGTCGCTATAGCAACGCAAAAGTGTTGTAATAGCAATGATTTTTCGTGGGAAAAATGTCTACATTTACTAGTGGGATCAGTTATGGAGTCCACACCGTAGGTTCTCCTCCCTAATAGAAATTTTTTCGTTCTGCTAATCTTGACAACCACTCATATAGGTCGTTGTTGAAGAATGCAAAGAAAACTTCATAAATGTCTTCCCACAGGTATCTCTGCAACCATTCTTCATCAAAGAAACGCGGATCTTTGTTCTCCTTTCTTGTAAACTCCTTTTCTGTCTTATCCACCCAGTTCTATATTTATGTTCTGTCAGGATTCCAATATTCATAACACATCACCAGTTTAAGCACAAAAATGGATCCATTTGTTGGGCTTCTGAACCTCGTTCTTTAACTTTATTATAATGATCCGGGTTCTACGCAGTTGTGTCCAACAAAACCCTTCTTCATCGACCCTTTCGGCAACAACCTGCGAACAAGCCGAGGTCTCACCCAAGGTGAAGTTTATGGGGGATTACAGAATCAGGTTTCTATAATCAGGTGATGCGTGGTCTAACAGAATGGGGGATTGCGCAAATTTTCACCCACTTCGCAGCTATTACTTATGTTATGGCTTACACTGGGACTACGCACTTTGAAATGGCCACTTAACAATAGGATAGCGCAACTCCAGGCTACGCTACTTCTTAACAAACACACCCCTTACAGGGTTCGTTGACTTAGTGTAGTTACGCATTCAACACAAGGGACTGTGCATCTCACGAACTCATGCAACACGGTGAAATACAATGCAACAGTGCACTTCCATTGCTGCGATTTCAAGGAATCGCACTTACATATACTTCGCTGACTTAGTGTTTACCCAAATAACTCCTGCATTCATCATATTTAGAAATAATTGCACATTCAACTTCACGCATATATGTTTGACACTTAACATATTATTCTCATCACTCATTCATGTGGAAAATAAAGAGAAGACACATATGGGCTGGTGAAAGGTAATGATACCCAATTATGACACATTAGTTGCAATGGCATTCTGGAAAAATAGAAATATTATCATTAAAATGAATTATTAGAGGTACCTACAAAACTTTTTCGGATTAGGTGTACAAAGATGAAACGTAGAAAAACGGATGACCTTCCGGAATATATAACTTTTATTTATGGAAAAGTGGTATAACCACCCCAAAATGTCATTATTCAAATATTGGTATGTTATTTTTTTTATAAAACATAATGCACATGTTTTTGTTGGCCCACCTGTTTGATATGTAAATTTTCAATTTATGAGAAAAAAAATATGTAGAATTGTAGGCAACAGACAAATCTTGTGTGGGGCTATTTTTCCAAAATTTTAAAAGTTAATTTTATATTTTTTTTAAATTACCGAAGTCAGTGAAGCCCTAAAACGACATGGTCAAGTGTTGAGCCACCATATCATGGTCTAAAAATAATCAAAATACTTTTTTTTTTTAGGTTGTAGGTATTTTCGTACTCTTTTGCGGGTTCTTTTCCGTTTTCGAAATAGGTAAGCCAATCAAAAGTTATAGGCCAAATAAACGACCTATGTTTTTTACAAATTTGACATAAGTGCAGTTAAAAATGAATTAAAAATAGAAAACAACAACAAATCTATTCAAAAATTATATATTTAAAATCTGCACACAGAGCTCGACAAGTGTGTGCAATTTCATCTGCAGTGCACTCGTGGAGCATATGCGGAACTAGTTGTGAAAGACATGTAGTTACAGTATTTGATGTGTTCTGCCATAAATCAGACCGAGCCTCAAGGTGCAATCCGAAGCTAATTCCAAGCCTGCAAGGGCACCAAAAACAATTTGAATTTAGACATGCGTGCGCACAAATGTGGCGCTCACGCGTGTCTATAGGCAAGCACGTGGATTTACATGCGTGCACGCGTAGTTGCGCGTACGCGTTATTTGCACATGCATTTTTTTTTTCAAAAACAAGGTATCCCTTTATATGTTTTCTTTAATTTCCTTTCTCAAGGGGATACATAAAGTTGACAAAGGAAATTAAAGAAAACATATAAAGGGATACGTAAAGTTGACAAATGAAATTAAAGAAAACATATAAGTTGCAACGAAAAAATAATAGGGTACAAACTTAACAGAGGAGATTCGAACCTGCGACCTATGTCTAGTCTCAAGGCTACCACCTTCAAGATTGAAGTGCAACTGACAATGGAAGACACAAGTGTAGTTTATTACCACCGTGCAAATTTAATTTGATCTTATCAATCAATTCCCATCGCCATTTCCTCTCATATGACGTCCATGTAACATCCCAAAAATCACTAAAAATTTAAAATTTTTGATATAGCAAAATCATAAAGAAAATGCTAACTGTGGAATGAAAGTTGTTCAACTATTTATCTAATGGAAGCTTCACATGTTTATCATTATTATTCCTAAACATAAAAGACAACAAATTTATAAATTAAATGCGATAAAACAATGTTTATCTTTTCATGTGTTATGATTCTAGTAAAAATACTGACGACTTGTTTGCATATTTCTGATGGGGTTCCTACAGGGTGCCCTTGGGTTTACTTAGCTTGATAGCTAAAGCATTGGATTCTTTTCTTTCATAGATCTGCAGGTAAGGTAATAGAGTAATTCAAGTATTTCAAGAAAAGGTTATAAGCTTCAGCTCGTTGTCTCTATTTTTAAGATAGATGTGTGTACTGTTGTGCACGAAGGTGTCAATGGTATGTAATTCTAGTTTCTCTATATCAATCTGTACCATTTTTATCCTAACACTTATAAGTGTGGCTAGAGATATTTTACTCTATATTTCTGTTGTAATCAATGATGTTGTTCACTAGAACTATAATTGATATGAACGTCATGAGAGATTCTACAATCTGAATATTGCGACAAGCATATGATGATATTATCATTACGTCAGAGTTGCACAATATGCGACCTTAGTGTTTATTGCTAGAATAGATTGTAATGGGGCCTTTAGAATTTTAATCCAACATTGTCCAATTCGAAATGCAACTGTTTAGTAATAATATCATTACTACAATGCTATGGCATGTGATAAAGAGGGTCTTCAAAACCTACATGACATATCTCCTGTGCCTAAATTATATATGCTCCTATAATACTATTCTACTATATCACTGCATGGATAAGATAATGGTTTGTTATGTATTAGTGACATATATTAAATTGTTATAATACTCTATGGAATAATTGCTAGGGTTACAATGCTTAACCATATGCAAATTTGAAACTTAGCACTATATTATATTGTGTGCATACTATATTTTGTGAGACTTAGCATTCGAATTACATTATGTGTATACTATGCAAATGATAACTTAACATTCGAATTTGAAATATGTGCGCCCTATGCAACTGGGAACTTAACATTTAAAATGCAAGAAACATAGATATTATACGATGCAATAAGGTTTGGAATTGATTTATATCGTGGTTATATGGAAGTGATGTGATAACGAGATAGTGTTGTTGGCAATAAATTCGACGCTGACATGAACTTAATGTCGTTACAGGCATGGTCTGGTAAGTGATACGAAGGATCAACCAATTAATGAAAACCTTGTGTCATGATAGTGGATTGTCTCGCTGGCTCAAACCTGTAACTGGTTCCACGTGAAGAAGTTGTAGGTAATGTGTGAACCTTGCCGAGCTGTAAGCTCCACTTGGTGATATGGCACTCCAACTGGGCTTGCTATTAATGAAGTTATTAATAGGTAGGTGATCGTATGCCTGTCTTGGGTGATGGCATGGCTTGGCTGATCAAATCTCGCCCGTTGATTTAACCTTTCTCGATCGTGGAGATCTAAAACCCTAAGGAATTCACTATACCGTGTTGTTTGTTTGTTTTACATTCATTTGAAGTTTTGGTTTTGGGGGAGAGGCCGACAGGCCGCTGAGAAGTCGAGTTCAACCCTTGGTCGATTCTCTGGTGGCTCTGTAACTTCACATCTTCAAAAATAATGGTGGGAGCTTGGTTAAATGTTGCAAGTCTAGAAGTGTTGAGACCTGTGGAGTTCGTTGTGAAATAAGAGAGGGTTTCTCCAGGGTTTGAATTTGTCATCTGAGAAAACATGACTGTAATACCGTGTCTGTTGCATTAGTTGGATGAACAGGAAGTGTGGAGCATTCCATCTGCCAGTTCTATTCAAAGGTAAGATCATCTTTGTAAATATTGAATGTTATATTACAGTTTGGAATTATGTAATAATCGTTTGGAACTTGTTATAACCCAGTGATGTTTTATGTGGCAGGTACTGCCTTCGGCGTGCAGTTTATAGTGTTGGGGTTTGTTGGCAATGGATGGCTCGCTTAACTTCAGTAAGCCCCGGTGGCATAACCCTCCGTAGGTTCTCCTGGCAGATTTTGGCCATCGTTAAGTTGTAACAACTTTGTGTTTTCTGGAAATCGTGGTCCAACGGTGTTGTTTTGTTTTTACGCCTGTCTTAAGGATGCCTCTCGGCTTACAGGGTCGATGTAAAGAGGTTATAGGTTATTGTACATTGTTTTGGATTCTAAGTTGAACTGGGCAATGTAACTACTGTCATCGAGGGTTTCAAGCCCTGTCGAGTTTTCAATAAGAACAATGTTTACAAGTCTATTTTGCAGTAGTTGTTTCGTTTCACCTTTTTGGGGCTTGACCCGTGAACATAACTTGTGATTCGGTGAATTAAAAGTTGATATTAACTGGTTTATAGCAGGTCTCTGCGTTTAACTTTGATGTAATACAATGTATGGTTTATAAACTAGGTTTTGAAATCTCTACTCCTATCGTTTTCTTTTATGAACTGTGAAAACTTTGAAATGTAATACGATGGGATGGGAAATCATGTGAGGTATGTGAAAAATGTAAAAACTGTTGCTTTCACTTAAACAATGGGTAGATGTTTGTAACTATGGAAGGCTTCGGCCTGTGTGTAATTTGTTGATTTGTAAATAATGCTGCGTTTTTATCCTATAAGAGGTTTGAGTATAAGGGTTTGCCTTTGTATGGAAAAGTATGGCTTGAACCTGCTCCTCAATATGATATTGGCAACCATACTTGTTGTCTATTACCACTGTTAGAGTTGTTCCATGGACGTTGTAATAACTTAGCATGTTTGAGTTGGTACCGAAACTTTAAAGGTGTCGATTTATGGAAAATAGCACATGTTTTGACATAAGTTTAAAATGGTTAAAAAAGAAATTGTGGGCTATATGCCAAAAGTTAATAACACTTTTTATGGTTATAGAATGAATTGACAAATGTTTTATTTCCTACTATGAAATTTATAATGTAAAACAATGAGAAATTATGTGCATATGAAATGGGAATTTGCTAACTGTACTCTGTTTTCAAAAGGGAAATATCACTATGATGTATGTTGAGATTAAATCTCTAACTGTTATAATAGAAATGTATACATTTTAAATACTGTAATACAGAGAAACAATTATTATACTGTTAGAAAAGAAAAACTATTTATTTTAAGACGGAAGATATTTATGAAACAAAGAAAACATTACTTGTTCATTTAGGAGAACAGTTATCTATAAATAGAATGATAATGAGGACACTGTAGATGTATACATAGGAATTAAACAGTAAGAAGAAAACTTTGAGAAAATATAATAATTTCATCTTCTCATTCACCTGGCTATTTTCCTATCTTGATCTATTTGACTTAATTTTATCTTTGTACTAGAGTACGATGCAGATCCATTTGCATGGTGAAAAATGCAGAGACTATTCTATTCAATCAAAAATCAATTTCACACAGAATCATAACTTACTCAGGGAACTGAAATAAATTTATAAAATAAAACAACAAAAGTTATTATACAGCAGAACTTTAAAATGTATGAAAATAGATAAGATAATGGAACCTGTAAATGAAGATAGGGTCGACAAACACCCAAGGAGGCTTGTTCCTCCCAACCTATTCCAGAAGAAGCAGCTCAACTACTGGCTTCTTGTGAACCCCCGAGCCTAATTACTGAGCCACTAAGTAGATGGAATCTGTGTAGAAGAAAGGCACTCAAAAATGCCTTCAGCACTCAGCATCAACCTCCTGTAATAACATGCCTTCAGCACTCAGCATCCTCCTGAACTTAATAAGAGTTTGGCAGACTCACAACATGATCAACAACATAGCATATCCCCTCATCAAATCTCTTGGGTGCAAACACAACAAAACCCCAAGGTAAATTTCCTCGTCGGGAAAAGTGATGAACCTCAGTTCATAATTTGATGGCTATTATATAGACTGCCTAGGTCTTTAGTGGTTAGTTTGGAATAAATGAGCCTCAAGCTCTAGTCCCATCTTTCAGGGTACTATGACCACATTTCAAGGGAGTTGTCCCATACCAACAGCTAGTTAGTTGCATCATGATGCTGCCACTTGTCCATTGCCTTCTACCCCAGATTCCATTCCACCTAGTGGATCAGTAACCACTCTTTCAACAGTCCTCTTAGGTGTTTGTCTCCTATTTTATTTATTTAATAATAATATATTGTGCAAATTACGGTCATCATTGGACACCCGTCCAACATAAAACTTTACAATAAAAGTTATCATAATTTTTTCTAACACAAAATGTTTTCAAGCAAAAAGGGTATGTTACAGTCCCACAGCCATTTCTGTTGCCACCCACTCTTCATTCATTCTGCATGCATTTCACTATGCAACCGTCTGTTGATGTATATGTAACTTCGGAATGTATTTCACATATATGTATATTGTATTCCTATAGAGATGTTATTATTTCTCTATACGGAAGTGTCGTCATTTATATTGTAAGTGTCGTAACTTATACTTGATGGGTTATTAGACCACCTTGTTGGGGTCGGCCCTGTATAAGTCATGTGGGTCAAAGGGTTATTAGACCACCCTATTGGGGGTCAGCCATGTGGGTCAAAGGGTTATTAAACCACCCTAGTGGGGGTCGGCCCAGTCAACATTATGTTAAGTGGTTAAGTTGAGGCCGACCTAGTTGAGTAAACGTCAAGTCAAGTTAGTGTATAGATAGAGAGTGTGTCTCTCTCATTTTACACATTCTATTCTCTCTCACACTTTGGAGAGTGGCGCACTTGTGGAGGAGGAGGATCTACTGCTAGGAGAAGACTATCTCTTGTATTCTGGTTGTATCATTGCTCTATCTATCTCTGAGTAAGTTATTGGGGTTTTTCACCTTTATGGTTTTCCCCAAGTAAACTCTGTGTCTCTTGTGTGTTTGCATTATTGTGTCCATGATTAATATGCTGTAGATATGTTGTACATGTTGTTCTCTTAGTTAAGATCCTAGATTAGACTGAAGTAAATTCTGAAAATTTAACATGGTATCAGAGCTAACCTGAAAGAAGGCATGATATTGCATGTATGACACTTGTTGCACTTACGATGCTGGGGCTTGATATAGCAAAAACCAGTCATCGTAGAACTTTCGCTATAAATCTGTTTTGGCAAAATTTTCAGATCTGAAACTTTTACAGGTCGTATATCAGATCCCCATGTACACTGTGTCCAAAGGAAAACCTCTAATTCATTGTACTTTATGATTTATGATCTGTGCAATATAGGGTTTCTGCCTCTTCCAGATCTTAGTCAAAATCAGGTGACCTTGGGAAAAAGGTCATAACTTGGGCTAGGAAGCTCCAAATGAAATTTCGTAAATAGTGAAAAGTAGTACACAGACTCTACCATCTCAAGAACATTTTTCAGAGGCCGAAGATGAACCCGTAACACGTGGCATGTCGTACAAGTTTGCTCTCCTGTATTATCCCATAAACAAGTCACATTGCGACACTTGGCATAACTCTCTCTCAGAGAATCCAATTGAGGTCAGACCTATCGGGATGGAAAGAAAACAAGTCAGGATATCTCAGAAAAAATTTCAGAGGCCGAAGTTGAACCAGTGACACTTGGCACACCATACAAGTTCGCTCTCCTATATTATCCCATAAACAGGTCACGTTGCGACAATTGGCATAACTCTCTCTCATAGAATCCAATTGAGGTCAGACCTATTAGGATGGAAAGATAACAGGTTGGGCTATCTCAAGAAAAAATTTCAGACCCTTTGGATCGAAAAGTTTAGAGTTACACTAGAAACAATTAGGTACATATTTCTGTCAAAACAGAATTATTCATGGCTTCCGGAATTTAGGGCTTCGGAGAAAGTTGGAATTTTTGTAATCGGAGACCACAGATGGATGCTACTCATAAAAATCAAAATTTAGAGACCAAGATCAGATTTTTTGGTTGGGCAGAAGGCCGGGCTTGATCAAACCCCAGTTCGGGACTTTGATCGGAAAGATGGAAAATTAGGGCTTCTGCAAAAATTGGAATTTTGGAAATCTGTGACCACGGATGGAATCTCCTCAGAAAAATCAAAGCTTAGAGTTTTGAATCAAATCTTTTGGTTGGGTGAAGCTCCGGGAAACCCAAACCCTAATTCAGGGTCCTCCCTACTGAATCCAGAAATCTAAAAGGCAATTTTGAGGGGTGAAACTTTGCAGTTTTCAAATTCTGAATATACCAACTTGATCATCTCATCAAGGCGCATATTTCTATCCTTTCGGAAGTTTGAAATTCAAAGTTTGAATTTTTGGGGTTTCTTTGACAAACCCTAATCCAGCTCCAGGTCCAATTCTTGCAAATCAAGTGGATTGGGTTAATCCTAGAAGAAGATGGATTCGTCACCTGCATAAGTGAAGAAGTTCCTGTCTCAGAGGGAGATGAGGCTAAGGCCTTCCATAAGAAGATTACAAGCAATCTTGACAGGTATGGATTACAGGTATGTTTCATGGTTAAGTTTATCATATGTTTGTCTTCATATCATTATAGTACAATCTTGATTAATTACTGGACTTGTCATATCACCTTAATAGAAGATATTCATTGATTAAGGTTTTGACACTTATGATTGTACTAATGCATTGTGATGTTGTATGAGATTTATGTTGTTTGCTAACACAAAAGGTACACCAAGAAAGTCAAATCATGTTCTACTTCAAGAACATATGCTCATGGTGACATGAAGACAAAGATTCATCCATTGTCATGGATCGCATAGAAGATCTACTTTCGAGGTATGTATAACTTGGTTCTACAATGGTTAACTTATGAGACATGCAGGTTACTAGCACAAGTCACTGAAGAGAACCATAAGACATTATGCGGGTATGTTAGACATAACTAGCTAGCATGTTAATCCAGGTATGTTTTTCCTATATCAAGCTAGAATCCTACCTTGTGTTAGGATCTTATACTGTTGTGTTGTTGATAATGATTATTCATGAAGTCATAGGTTTGAATAATCATGGTTGTATGCATATTATGTTTCTTACCATAATTGATGATATGACTAATCAGAAGAATCATGAAGGTATAGGTTTGAATAATCACGGGTTTTATGCATATTATATCTCTTATCTTGATTGATGATTCAACTAACCAGAAGAGTCATATGATCAAATAAGAATGTGTATGAGTAAAAGAAGACTTCCGTGAAACCTTGAATACTAATGTTTATTATCTGTGAATGATCATGAATATAGATGTTTAAGATTATTGTGTTTTGATAGTATTAATATTATACTAATAAATGTGTGATTATGTATGAGACCTCAAGGATAACACAATGATGATACTAATAAGCATGCATAGTGATTAAGGATGGATGTAAGTTCAAGGACAGGTAATCTAGGAAGCAAAGATCAAGAGGGAGCACACTCCAGTTGTTCCTGCAAGAAAGCAAAGGATCACACTTCAGTAGTTTCTGCAAGGATGCAGATATTCAGAGGGAGTTGACCACTTCTCACAATCCACATAATAATGGAGTTGCAGAAAAGAAGCAAAGACTGAGAGGGAGTCAACCCAACAAACAAACAAAGATAAGTATTTGAATTGTCATTACTTGCATATTTTATTGTTTAAATAATACTGTTCAATAATGTATATACTGATGTTCCTAGAATTAGGTTGTGTATTATGCATATTAGAATAGTTGCATTGATGAACAGTATATTACTAATATGCATGGGTAAATGGCCTATGGCACTGTACAACATTCCATTGCTACTTATCTAGAATGAAACCTCTTTGCTGACATGTTGGGAGTTGTGCACACTCTTAACAATGTTCTGGTAGAGATTGGAAGGCATCTAGAAAGTTATGGGATATGGATAAATGTTGTATTGAAGCATTGGCTAAAATAATTGCATGACTGTATGACATATCTCTTTATGTGTAAGAATTTGTCTAAAAATTATGAGATGTTTCTAATCATGCAATTTAACTTGTTTTGTAGGAAAGACCGTATACCTTCACCTACAAAAAGAACTACAACATTTGTTCAAGCAACAAAATTATCTATTGAAGATATTGAAGTTCCCAGGATACAGGAAGAATGCCATGATCCATCGATCATGAAAAACGATGTTTGGGATGAAGTCCCAAGACCTGAAGGGAAATTTGTTATGACTTCCATATGGATCTATCAGATCAAGCATGCTGCATATGGCAGCATAGAGAAATATAAAAGTGATGAAATAGAGGATACACCAGGTGGATTTCAAGACAGCCTTCTTGAATGGTGTAGTCATATATGTGTGTAGAACTTGGTAGGATAGACAGCTTTCTATACAGTTTGGGCTTTACCAAGAGTGAAGCGGATTCCAACCTTTACTACAAGGTTGAGGAAGGGAATCCTGTGATTCTACTCCTGTATGTGGATGACTTATTTGTAACAGGAGATGACAGATTGATTGCAGATACTAAGAGGAAGCTTGCTGCCGAGTTCGATATGAAATATTTGGGAATGATGCATTATTTCCTAGGTATGGAGGTGTGGTAGAGTGCAGGTGGGATCTTCCTTGTTCAAGGGAAGTACACAGTAGATATCCTAAAGAGGTTAGGGATGATGGATTGCAAGGCCATGGCCACACCCATGGCATTGAACCTGAAGCTTCTGTGTAATGCTTCATCTGAGCCAGTTGATGTCTCTATGTATCATCAGATGATTAGGTCCTTGATGTACCTGACGAACAAGAGACCAGATATTTGCTTTGCAGTGAACACATTGAGCCAATTCTTGATGGATCCGAGGAGTGTTCACCTGGTTGCTGTAAAGCATATTCTGAGGTACCTAAAGGGTACAGTTGATTATGGGCTCATGTATGAAGCGAATCAAAAGTTTAACCTGCAGGGTTATGTTGATTCATATTGGGCTGGCAGTGCTGCAGATAGGAAGAGCTCATCTGGATGTTGCTTCAGTATGAGATTAGGTGTGATCTCTTGGTTCAGTAGGAAGCAGTCCTATGTGGCATTGAGTACAGCTAAGGCAGAGTATGTTGCAGCCTGTTCAGCTAGTTGTGAGGCAGTATGGCTTCGGAAGCTACCATCTGAGTTATTTGATCTCCCATTAGATGCTACTAGAGTTGTGTGAAGCTATCCGAGAAACCAGTGTTTCATGATAGGTCGAAACACATAGAGATCAAATATCTCTATATCAGGGATATGGTGCAGAGAGGAGCTGTGAAGCTCCTGTAAATTGCGACGGACGAGCAGATTGCAAATGTGCTGACGAAACCACTATCCAGGTGAAGTTTGAGTACTTCAGGGAGAGGCTTGGTGTTCTTCAGATTGATGACACTTCGAGGAAGAAGTGATGGACACATTTGCATAAGCCATTCCAAGTATGTTGGAAGGAGGATCCTTCACATGGTTGTGGATGTAAGCGCTGGATGATGAGCATCAGGACAATGCTCCAGTTACTGCTCTGTATATGCATCAGGAGGATGCTGGATATGATCAGTGGGATCATTTATATGTATATATGCATCATGTTGGATGCTGGATATGATCAGTTGGATCATTTATATGTACATGTATGTACGCATCATGTTGGATGTTGGATATGATCAATAGGATCATGTTTATATGTTTTGTATATGCATCATGTTGGATGCTTGGACCATGTATCTGTATATGTATCAGGTGGATACTGTATATGATCAGGTAGATCATGTATGTTGATATGTATCAGGTATGATCAGGTGGATCATGTTTTTGTATTTGTATCAAGTGGATACATTGTATGATCAGGTGGATCATGTATGATGATATGTATCAAGTAGATACTTGGTATGCATCAGGTAGATGCATTATATGATCAGGATGATCATCGATGATGAGCTTCAGGATGTTGCTCCAGATGACATGCAGCAGGATGTTGCAGTGATGATGATCAGGACGATCATGTGTACATCAGGATGATGTATGGTGAGTATCAGGTTGATACTTTGTGGTCGTGGAACAGGTTGTGCAGATAAGCATGTAATTTGTGCCCTGGGAGATTTGCAGATAGTCTTTCGAGGTTTTTCCTATGGCATGTAATTTGTACCCTGGGATATCTGGCAAATTCTCTTTCGAGGTTTTGCTTGGGAGGACATATAATTTGTTCCCTAGGAGATCTGCAGATAGTCTTCCGAGGTTTTTCCTATGGCATGTAATTTGTGCCCTGGGATATCTGGCAGATGCTCTTTCGAGGTTTTGTCCTATGGCATGTAATTTGTGCCCTGGGAGATCCAATAGGTTGAGCCGTGTGCTTGTAATCAGTCCTGGGATGCTCTTTCAAGGTTTTTCCATGACCACATGTAATTTTTTCCCTGGGAGATCCGATAGGTTGAGCCTTGTGCTCGTAATCAGTCCTGGGATGCTCTTTCGAGGTTTTGTGGTGACCACATGTAATTTGTGCCCTGGGAGATCCTCTAGGTTGAGCCTTGTGCTCTTAATCAGTCCTGGGATTCTCTTTCGAGGTTTTGTGGTGCGGTCACATGTAATAAGTCCTGGAGATCTGGACAGGATGAAAAAGGCCTCAGATGCTCTTTAGGGTTCTTGCTAGTCAAGAGACTCTTTTAAGGTTTTGTGACGCACGTAATAAGTCCTAAGATTTCCACAGTATGGCCAGTGATGACGAAGACCTGCAGGTGGTGGGCCTACATCCAGTATGAAAAAGGAATGGCTCTGTAGAACTTCCTATGACAAGTAGATTCAGAGATTGATTGAGATAGCAGCAGCAGTGACGATGATCCAGAGAAGATGACTTGTGCTAGAAGACCTGTGTCGAGAAATACCTTCCTATTTAAGAGGGAGTGTTGATGTATATGTAACTTCGGAATGTATTTCACATATATGTATATTGTATCCCTATAGAGATGTTATTATTTCTCTATACGGAAGTGTCATCATGTATATTGTATGTGTCGTAACTTATACTTGATGGGTTATTAGACCACCCTATTGGGGGTCATCCATGTGGGTCAAAGGGTTATTAGACCACCCTAGTGGGGGTCGGCCCAGTCAGCATTATGTTAAGTGGTTAAGTTGAGGCCGACCTAGTTGAGTAAAGGTCAAGTCAAGTTAGTGTATAAATAGAGAGTGTGTCTCTCTCATTTTACACATTCTATTCTCTCTCACACTTTGGAGAGTGGCGCACTTGTGGAGGAGGAGGCTCTGCTGCTAGGAGAAGACTATCTCTTGTATTCTGGTTGTATCATTGCTCTATCTATCTCTGAGGAAGTTATTGGGGTTTTTCACCTTTATGGTTTTCCCCAAGTAAACTCTGTGTCTCTTGTGTGCTTGCATTATTGTGTCCATGATTAATATGCTGTAGATATGTTGTACATGTTGTTCTCTCAGTTAAGATCCTAGATTAGACTGAAGTAAATTCTGAAAATTTAACACCGTCTCAGATTCTCACTATGTTTTCCCTCAATTAGTTTCTCAATTCATTATGACCCACGCCCGTCGTCCGAGGAGTGTTTCCAGCAGTCTTGAGTTTCAGCTTGGCAACGGTGACAATTCATGGTATTACGTTTCCCTTCGGCTACAAGATGGAAAACCCATAGTTCACTACGAAGGTTTGTCTGACAAATGTGACGGTTTGGGTTCCATGCCACCGGAGCAAATGATGATGAAGATGTTGATGATGTTGATGATGGTGATGATGATGATGATGATGAGATGATGATGATGATGATGGTGATGATGATGAAGATGTTGATTATGATGACAATGGTGATGAAGATGACGATGAGGATGATGGTGATGAGGATGGTGATGAGGATGATGATGATGATGGTGATGAAGATGATGATGATGATGAAGATGATGATCATGACGATCATCATCATCATCATCATCGTCGTCATCTTCATCATCATCACCATCATCCTCATCATCATCATTGTCATCTCCCACTTCCTCACCAACATCTCCATCATCATCATCTTCTTCATCATCATCATCATCATCTTCATCACCATTGTCATCATAATCAACATCTTCATGACCATCACCATAATCATCATCATCATCATCATATCATCATCACCACCATCATCACCATCAACATTTTCATCATCATTGTCATCTCCCCCTTCCTCATCAACATCATCATCATCATCATCTTCTTCATCATCATCATCATCCTCATCATCATCGTCCTCCTCTTCATCATCATTGTCATCTCCCCCTTCCTCATCAACATATCCATCATCATCGTCTTCATCACCATCGTCATCATCTTCATCACCATCGTCGTCATCATCAACATCTTCATCATCATCATCTTCATCATCATCACCATGATGATGATGGCGGTGATGATGATGAAGATGTTGATGATGACGACGATGGTGATGAAGATGATGACGATGGTGATGAAGAAGATGATGATGTTGGAGATGTTGATGAGGAAGGGGGAGATGAAAATGATGATGAAGAGGAGGACGGTGATGATGAGGAGGAGGATGATGACGATGATGACGATGATGAGGAGGATGATGATGATGATGGTGTTTGATGATGATGATGATGACGACGATGATGATGATGATGATGACGACGATGATGATGATGATGATGGTGATGAGGATGAAGAAGATGATGATGATGGAGATGAAGATGTTGATGATGATGACGGAGAAGATGATGATGATGGAGATGTTGATGAGGAAGGGGGAGATGACAATGATGATGAATATGTTGATGGTGATGATGCTGGTGATGATGATGATGATGATGATGATGATGGTGATGGTCATGAAGATGTTGATGATGATGATGATAGTGATGAAGATGATGATGAGGATGATGACAATGGTGATGAAGATGATGATGAGGATGATGATGATGATGGTGATGGTGATGATGATGACGATGATGATGATGATGAAGAGGATGATGGTGATGAGGATGATGATGGTGACGATGAGATGATGATGACGATGGTGATGGTGATGAACATGTTGATGATGATGACGATGGTGATGAAGAAGAAGATGATGATGGTGGAGATGTTGATGAGGAAGGGGAAGATGACAATGATGATGAAGATGTTGATTGTGATGATGATGGTGATGGTGATGAAGATGTGGATGATGATGATGATGATGGTGATGAAGATGATGATGATGATGATGAAGATGATGATGATGATGACAATGGTGATGAATACGAGGATGAGGATGATGATGATGATGGTGATGATGATGATGATGATGAAGAGGATGATGGTGACGAGGATGATGATGGTGATGATGAGATGATGATGATGATGATGGCGATGGTGATGAAGATGTTGATGATGATGATGATGGTGATGAAGAAGAAAATGATGTTGATGACGATGAAGAAGAAGATGATGATGGAGATGTTGATGAGGAAGGGGGAGATGACAATGATGATGAAGATGTTGATGGTGATGAAGATGGTGATGATGAGATGATGATGGTGATGATGATGATGGTGATGTTGATGGTATGATGATGATGATGATGGTGATGATGATGATGGTGATGAGGATGAAGAAGATGATGATGATGGAGATGAATATTTTGATGATGTGACGATGGTGATGAAGATGATGATGATGATGATGGAGAAGATGGTGATGGAGATGTTGATGAGGAAGGGGGAGATGACAATGATGATGAAGATGTTGATGTTGATGTTGATGTTGATGTTGATGTTGATGTTGATGTTGATGATGATGGTGATGGTGATGATGATGATGATGAGATGATGATGATGATGATGATGATGGTGGTGATGATGATGAAGATGTTGATGATGATGATGATGGTGATGAAGATGATGATGAGAAGGATGATGATGATGGCGATGATGATGATGATGATGATGATGAAGAGGATGATGGTGATGAGGATGATGATGGTGATGATGAGATGATGATGATGATGATGATGATGGTGATGATGATGGTGATGGTGATGAAGATGTTGATGATGATGACGATGGTGATGAAGAAGAAGATGATGTTGATGATGATGAAGAAGAAGATGATGATGGAGATGTTGATGAGGAAGGGGGAGATGACAATGATGATGAAGATGTTGAGGGTGATGAAGATGGTGCTAATGATGGTGATGATGAGATGATGATGGTGATGATGGTGATGATGATGATGGTGATGAGGATGAAGAAGATGATGATGATGGAGATGAAGATGTTGATGATGTGATGATGGTCATGAAGATGATGATGATGGTGATGGAGATGTTGATGAGGAAGGGGGAGATGACAATGATGATGAAGATGTTGATGGTAATGTTGATGGTGATGATGATGGTGATGATGATGATGATGATGATATGATGATGATGATGATGATGATGGTGATGAAGATGTTGATGATGATGACAATGATGATGGTGATGAAGATGATGATGAGGATGATGATAATGATGGTGATGATGATGATGATGGTGGTTGTGGTGGTGACAGTGATGAGAATGATGGTGATGAGGATGAAGATGATGATGGAGATGTTGATGAGGAAGTGGGACATGATAATGATGATGAAGATGTTGATGGTGATGTTGATGGTGATGATGATGATGATGATAATGATGGTGATGATGATGAAGTTGTTGATGATTATGACGATGGTGATGAAGATGATGATGAGGATGATGAGGATGATGATGATGGTGGTGATGATAATGATGGTGGTGACGATGGTGATGGTGATGAGAATGATGGTGATGAGGATGATGATGATGATGATGGTGATGAATATGATGATGATGATAATGAAGATGATGATGATGATGATGATCAGCATCATCATCACCATCATCCTCATCATCATCATCGTCCTCCTCTTCATCATCATTGTCATCTCCCCCTTCATCATCAACATCTCCATCATCATCATATTCTTCATCATCATCATCATCATCATCATCTTCATCACCATCGTCATCATCATCAACATATTGATCACCACCATCATCATCATCATCATCATCATCGTCGTCGTCATCATCACCATCATCATCACCATCAACATCTTCATCATCATTGTCATCTCCCCCTTCCTCATCACCATCACCATCATCTGCATCATCATCTCATCATCACCATCAACATCTTCATCATCATTGCCATCTCCCCCTTCCTCATCAACATATCCATCATCATCATCATCAACATCATATTCATCACCATCGTCATCATCTTCTTCATCCTCATCACCATCACCATCATCATCATCATGGTGATTAATTGATGATGGTGATGATGATGAAGATGTTGATGATGATGAAGATGTTGATGATGATGAAGATGTTGATGATGATGACGATGGTGATGACAATGATGTTGATGATGATGTTGTATATGTTGATGAGGAGGGGGGGATGAAAATAATGATGAACAGGAGGACGATGATGACGATGATGAGGAGGAGGATGATGATGATAGTGTTGTTGTTGATGATGATGATGATGGTGATGATGATGATGGTGATGAGGATGAAGAAGATGATGATTATGGAGATGAAGATGTTGATGATGATGATGATGATGATGGTGATGAAGATGATGATGATGATGATGGTGAAGATGTTGATATGATGATGATGGAGATGTTGATGAGGAAGGGGGAGTTGACAATGATGATGAAGATGTTGATGGTGATGATGATGGTGATGATGATGATGATGATGAGATGATGATGATGACGATGATGATGGTGATGATGATGAAGATGTTGTTGATGATGATAATGGCGATGAAGATGAGGATGAGGATGATGACGATGATGGTGATGATGATGATGATGATGATGATGGTGGTGATGGTGATGGTGATGAAGATGTTGATCATCATCATCATCATCATCATCTTCATCATCATCACCATCATCCTCATCATCATCCTCCTCCTCTTAATCATCATCTTCATCATCATCATCATCACCACCATATTCATCATCATCATCATCACCATCACCATATTCATCATCATCATCATCATAATCATCAGCGTCATGATCATCATCATCACCATATTCATCTTCATCATCATCATCATCACCATATTCATCATCATCAGCATCATGAGGATGATGATGATGATGGAGATGAGGATGATGGTGCTGAGGATGATGATGATGATGGTGATGAAGATGGTGATGATGATGATCACAATCATGATGGTGATGATGATGAACAAGATGTTGATGATGGTGATGATGATGATGGTGATGAGGATGATGATGATCATGGTGATGAATATGATCATGATGATGATGATGATCAAGATCATCATCATCAACATATTCATCATCATCATCATCGTCACCATCACCATCATCATCCTCATCACCATCATCCTAAACATCATCATCATCGTCCTCCTCTTCATCATCACCATCATCATGATCATCCTCACCATCATCATCATCATCCTCCTCATCATCATCATCGTTCTCCTCTTCATCATCATTGTCATCTCCCCCTCCCTCATCAACATCTCCATCATTATCATCATCTTCATCATCATCATCACCATGTCCTCATCACCATTGTCATCATCATCTTGACATATTCATTATCATCATCATCATCTTCACCACCGTCATCATCATCTGCATCATCCTCCTCATCTTCATTGTCATCTCCCCCTTCCTCATCAACATCTCCATCATCACCCCTAAACACCTAGAAGCAGTTACATGCACTTAGGGATTATGGGTTAGAATAGGGCCTAAAGGCTTTTATGGGGGAGGGGCTCTAGGAATAAACCAACACATTTAGATTTGTTGGGTAATAAATGCAGTGAATGTTACCCATCGAGCTATACAACGTTCAGCAGAGGCACACACGCGCCTCTGGCGTGCACGCACCAAGGAGCACGTGTGTGTCCCTACTGAAGATGAAATTTAGAAAAACACCCGCACTTTTCTCCCGCATTTTCTCCCTACTTCATCGCATTTTGTTGGCTCTTTTCACGCATAGTCCGACAAGCATCACCATTTTATATTGAATTCATACACCATTCGGTGCTTCCTTGACCATTTGGATAGAATACACAACATTTGGGTTTCTATTTGGCTATTTGGATTGAATACACACCTCTTGGGCTCTATTTGGATCATTTGAGTGAATACACAACAGTTGGACTCTATTTGGCTCCTTGGATTGAATTCTCATGCTACTTGGACACACATGAACTCTTCTTACATATAGTGGACACATCAAAGGAGCATTTTACATTTGAAGCAAAGAGCAATCATAATCCTTGAGGTATGGTGACAATTTTATCTTGTTAAATGTATTTTAGTCTTCATTCACTTGTTTGAATGGCATCTATTTTGGTTTTTCCTCATGAATTGATGATAGATCTATTTTAGTCTTCTTAATCTTCAACATAGACAATAAAAACATATTACCAAAAAAAAACTACAACATGCACCAAGCAATGCTTTCAACCTTTCATGAAGATAATAAAAAAAATTACTTGCATCACCACCAATAACATTTCATAATCGACGGGGAGGCTAGGAGTTGTTGAGCAAGGGTTTCTGGTGTTTTTGTAGGCAGTTGGTTTGACGACGAACCATGGTAGACTCGAGGGGGGGAGTCCCACGGCCCCCCAACGATCTTCTCAATCGGATTTTTAGGTAGGGGGGATCCAGGTCCCGGTAGATGGATTGGGTGGTGTTGGAAAAAAGGTGCAGGAGATGGGATCTATTTCTCCCTAAGTGGGTGGTAAACTGGGTCAATGCATACCCAAAGATGTGACCATCCCTTCAATGGTTATCAAATCCAACACGTTGAGAGATAGGATTCAGAGGATGCAGGACCATGCCCTCATTGGGAATTTTGTTGGGGTTTTACCCTCTGAAAAGTCCCTGATCTGGTGGATTAACTCCACCTGGAAACCTAAAGGACATTATGATCTTCATCTTGGATCGAAGGGCTTCTTCACGATTACGTTCATTAACCTGGATGATCGCAACAAGGTTCTTGATGGCGGACCCTATTTATTTTACTCTGCTGGTTTGTTTTTACGGCCATGGAAAGAAAAGTTCTGCACCGAGAAAGAAGATATGAAGATAGCCCCGGTCTGCATTAGGCTATAATCCCTGCCTTCGGAATACTGGGAGGCCGAGATCTTAGAATATATAGGGAACAATTTAGGCACCTTTGTCAAAATATCTGAACAAACGAAAGCTCAGAGATACACGGCTTATGCCCGGATCTGCGTCCATATGGATCTTTCGAGGGAGCTTTCAGAGGCCATTAAGCTGATGTGGTAGGATGAGGAATGGGTTCAAACCCTAGATTGCGAACAGATCCCTTTTAGGTGTCGCAGATGTCATGAGCATGGACACTTATTCCAAGATTTCCCTATGAATAACCCTAAGCCAACCCCCAAGATGGCTGATGAGAATGTGGATTCGGGGTTTACCAAGGTGCAAACCAAAAAACGGGGTGGAAGAAAACAAGGAACCCTGGAAGGAGCCAAGAAGATCATGATGTCTAACTTTTTTGAAGCTTTGAATGAACAAGTGGAGGACAACAGATTGGAGCAACCCACGACCCCTCAAGACAATCAAACCCTAGTGCAGAAGGTTGTCTCCCCAGACCCTAGTGTGTTTCCTGTCAATGAAAAAATTTTGGCGGTTATTGGTGATATTGCGGATGAGGAAACTGAAGAGATGGACATAGGGGAGTTGGATCTTGATGGGATTGAGCAAGCATGTGATGACCCTAAAATTGGTTATGTCCCTCAAGATCAAGTGATCCTGCTGAAGGATGCCATTCTTAAATCTAGGGAACCTAATAGACTGGGAATCATCCTTGGATCTCAGAAGGAATGCAAGAGGAAGCACAAGGAGAATTCCAAAAATCTAGGTCGTAAATCTAATAGGCAAAGAATCGCTACTGCGGGACTGAAGTTGGTAAAATCAGGCCAGTACCCTACTATTAGGGTGACCCTAGGTTTGTAATTCTCTCCCCCCCTTTTTTTAATGATGATTGTATCCTGGAACATAAGAGGGCTTAACGGCTAGCAAAAATATGGAACTCTGAGGAAGAAGATTAAGGAGTCTAATCTTGCAGTTGTGTTTCTTCAAGAAACAAAGTGTTTGAGTATTAAGTTGCAGGAAAAGAGTAAGAAGATTTGGAGAAATTGTGAAGTAACAGGGATCGATGCGAATGGATTCACGGGTGGGTTAGGAATTTTGTGGGATCCCAATAAAATAAGTCTTTCTGGTTTTTTTGGAAACCACAGCTTCCTTACTGCTAAGTTCCAGGTTGTTGGGTTTAGGGTTTCGGGGTTTCTTTCTAATGTCTATGGCCCCCATACCCTTGGATCTAAATCCTCCTTTCTGGATTCTCTTTGCTGGCTGAAAGAGATGTCTCGGGGAATACATTGGATCGTAGGTGGAGATTTTAACCTTATCTCCTCTCTCTATGAGAAGAAAGGGGGAAGGAGGCGGCTAGATGACGAATGTATTCGGTTCAGGGATACCATTGAACAACTGAAACTAGCTGATGTCATCTTGGGGGATGGTAAATTTACTTGGAACAACAAGAGGCTGTGAGATCGCCACATTGCCTCTCATCTTGATCGATTTCTGGTTTCAGAATCGGTGATGGAATCTAGGAGTGAGATTGCTTCTTCCATTCTCTCGGCTTCGGGTTCTGACCATTGGCCCATTGATCTCTGGTGGAGCGGCTTGGGTTCTCAATTTAAAAAACCATTTCGCTTTGAACAGTTTTGGTTAAGCCACCCGGATTTTAAAGAGAAAGTCTCTCATTGGTGGGGGGAAATGGATTCGGGCAAAGGTCAAAATATGTACAATTTTCAGCAAAAATTGAAAGCCCTAAAAGCCAAAATCAAGAAGTGGAATAAGGAGGAGTTCGAGAATATCTTCAAGGATAAGAGAGCCCTTGAAGCACGTAGGGAGGAGATCCTAAAGTTGGGAATGCTTGCGGGCTACACTCCTAAACTCCAGAAGGAGGAAATCTTGGTTCACAAAAAAATCCTGGAGAGGCAGAAACAGAAAGAGATTCTATGGAGAGAAAAGGAGAGAGTGAATTGGCTGCAGGATGGTGAACGCAACACAAAGTTCTTCCATCACTCTGCTATTCAGCATCGTCAATAGAATAGAATTCGTAAACTCAAGAACAGGGAAGGGATTAGATTGGAAACCAGGGAGGAGATAGAAGGTGAACTGAGTCACTTCTTCTAGGACATCGTGAATGAAAATTTGGTAGAGAGACAAAGAGATATTGAGTCAATCATCAGCAATATTCCATCCCTTGTGACTTAGGAGCATAATGGTCTCCTTAATCGACATGTCACCATGGAAGAAGTTGAGGAAGCAGTGTTTCAGATGGCCGATGGTAAATCCCCAGGGCCTGATGGCTTTACTACCAATTTTTTCCATCATTTCTGGGATATGGTGAAGTCGGAGGTTTGGCAAATTGTTGAGTCTTCCCGTTTCTCTGGAAAGATCCTTCCGGCATTTAATGCTACTTTTCTTACCCTTATCCCCAAGATCGAGGACGTTGATACCCTCGACAAGTTTAGACCCATTGCCTTGTGTAATGTCATAACAATATTGTAACGAAGGTAATTGCTAATTGCCTAAAACCAATCTTGCCATCCATCATTTCTCCTGAACAATCAGGGTTTGTGGAGGGGAGGTAGTTTATGGATGGTATAATCTTGATCCATGAGGTCCTGCATTCTCTAAAAAGAGACAAAATCCCTGGGATGATGTTAAAACTGGACATTGCCAAAGCTTATGATAAACTAAATTGGCAATTCATGAGAGAAATGATGCAAGCCTTTGGTTTCTCTGAGCAATGGACTAGTTGGATCATGAATCTGGTTTCCTCGTCCTTCTCTTCCATTCTTCTTAATGGTGTTCCCACAAGCCTTTTAAAACCCTCAAGGGGGATTCAGAAAGGGGACACCCTTTCCCCTTTTCTTTTCATTATTATGGCAGAGGGTCTCGGAAGAATCATTAAAGCTATGCAAGGGAGTCATGAGCTGCAGGGTCTGATCGTTCATCCCAAAGCGGAATGTCATACCCATCACCAATTTGTTGATGAAACCATGCTAATGGGCCACCCCTCTGTCCAGGAGGCCCGAGCTATTTGTTGAAGTCTAGATACCTTCAGCAGAGCCTCTGGTCTTGAAGTCAATGCTCAAAAATCTCAGGTGTTTTTCTTTAACACTCCCAAAATTACCAGAAGAAACATTTACAGGATTCTCGGTTTTTCGGAAAGCTCCCTTCCGTCCAAATACCTGGGGGCTCCGTTGGTAGATTCTCGAGTCAAGCAGGGCTCGTGGAGAGAACTTGTGGATAGAATGCGGAAGCGTCTCTCAAACTGGACCTATCGCCCCTTGAATTTTTCTTGTCGCCTTGTTCTCCTGAAATTGGTCCTCTAGGCAATGCCCACTTATCTCTTCTTGGCTATGTTAGCCCCCAAATTTATTCTTAAAGAGCTCCGAAAAATTCAGAGGCAATTTCTGTGGAGTGGTTCAGGAGACAACAAGAAGTGGGCTCTAGTCAAATGGGAAGAGATATGCTCCCCAAAGTACCAAGGTGGCCTTAATCTCAGAGACCCAGAACAAGCTAATATTGTTTCGGGAGCAAAAACCTGGTGGAGGTGGGTCTCCCATAAGGAGGAACCATGGGCAAGACTGTGGTATTCCAAATATGCAGCTGAGTGGGAAAAGAGGATCTAATTAGATTCTCTGAACCAAGCCGTGGGTCTCACATTTGGAATTCGGCTACCCAGGGGCGGAATTTTTTCGAAGACCATAGCTTCTGGGAGATTTAGGATGGCAGTCGGGCTTTAGCTTGGGACAATTTGTGGCAGCAGTTACCCCCGATTGGTGTCTCGTTCGACACTCCTCTTGTAATCCAAGGCTGCGTTAATAGGAACATGGTAAGGGTTAGGGATATTTGGAATGTTGATTCTCAGGAACAAGACTTCAGAGTTTGTCGTGATCATGAATGGTGGTTACCTCTAGGGCCGGAGGAGGAAGTTCTTCGGGTAGAGGAAGAGCTAAACAATCGCAGAATCAAAAAGAAAAACGGGGAAGACAGGCTACGATGGGGTCATAAGACAAAAGGATGCTTCACTATGAAAGAGGCTTATGACATTAAAATGGGTTTCAACCAATTGGACCCCATTCCTAAATGGAAATAGTTATGGTCTGCTAAGATTTGGCCGAAAATAACCACCTTCATTTGGCTAACTTTGAAAAAATGTATTTTAACTTGGGAAAATTTACAGAAAAGGGGTTTCCTGGGCCCTCACCTGTGTGTCATGTGTAACAAAGTTGAAGAGACCATTTCGCACCTCCTGGAATCGTGTTCTTTTATGTCGGAGTTGTGGGATCGTGGTGCAACCAGCTTTAAACGCACAAACAGAAACAAAATGATCTGGTTTCTTCCATCTCTGAAGGGTCTAAGGACCCGTTCCAGAGCCGAGTGGTGAATACATTATGGAAAAAATTTCTGTATTTCCTTCTGTGGGAGATATGGCTAGAGCAGAATTCCCGGATATTTCAGGACAAAGCAAAAGATGCAGGCAAGACATGGGATGCAGTGAAGAATAAGGTTCTGGAGACTCTCAAGCTTCAACACTCGGAGAACTCAGACTGGGAAACCATTGAACTCGAGTCCAGAATTCTGCGGGAGTGGGGCATAATGGGGCCTCTCCCCTACTGTGGAAAATCTATTTTCTCCTCCCAGTCCTTGGTGATCCCGATCACCTGGTCCCCTGTGAAGAACCTACAATAATTAATTAATGCAAATACACGAGATATCAGAAATAATAGAACTCAGAATCACTTTTATATTGATCATGGGCCACTTTGAGGGGGCAACCACCTTTTAGCAAGCTCAATACAATTAACTTCAGGGTGCCTTCAATGACCTCAACACACACTTATATACTAAGTCTATGCCAAATACTATGAGTCAAAACCATGGGACATATAATACTACGGGACGACTTACAAAGCATATGCGTCCAATACTATGGGTCAATACTATGGGATAATATAAACTATGGATCAACAAATACTACGGGATGAATTACAAAGCATATGCATCCAACAACAATATACTAACATAGTAAATAGAAGGGTTGACACGGGTTCCTAACATCCCCTCTCCCTTAGAAAAAGCTTTTTCCTCAAAGCTTTGGTTGGAAAAATTGTTGCAGAATCTGAAGGAGTGGTTCCCCGGTAGCATCCTCGAGTTTCATTTCAGGCCACTGACACCTTTGGAGTGTCAGGGAGGATTGCTTGGAAGGCTATAGACGAAGAAGAACCCTATCAACTGCGTGGAAAATGCGCTCAGAACGGTGCTGATCGGCTTGTTGTTTCAGGCAAATTCTGGCCATGTGAAGACTGTCTTGCAGAATGAGAAGAATCTGATTGCGATTTCAAAGAACCAAGTCAATTTCCTGAACCGAGGAGCTGCTAAGGGTGTATGGAAGAAGAACTAGTGGTGTCTATCCATAGACTACTTCATATGGTGTCCTTTGAGATGTGGTGTTGTACCACTAGAGCGCTGCTAGGAAATCCATAGAAATAGTTGGCCAAAGTTGTGTAGGGATGGGCAAGGGTTTGAGCAATCCCGAAAGAAGTTTCGTTTCACCCTTGTTGACCTGGAAAGTATCACAGTCAGCCACCCTCTGTTCCCACTCATATATTTTGAAGAACCCAGAGTGCCCTGCTGATGAAGAAGCATGGAGTTCATAGAAGAGATAGCCCTGTTGAACATATTGCAACCAATTTGGAACAAGCAGAGAAAGAGTTGTAAGAGAAACTGGGTCATCAATTGTGCGAGAAGGAGCATCTGCCACCATATTGTCCTTACCCTTCTTGTAAGTGATCGCATAGGGATAACCCATTATTGGATAACCCATTTCAGGTGTGTTGAGGAGGAGACCCATTGTTCCAGAAAATTTTCCAGACTCTGGAGATTAGTCTTGATGCAGAAATAATTCCCTAATAGGTATGGCTACCACTTCTGTACTGCATGCAAAATAGCCATCATTTCCTGCTGAGAGGTAGATGCGACTAAATTCTTACCGAAAAGGTATCTTGAAGGCGGCAAGCTCATTGGTTCAGCAAAGACACCTGCATATCTATCCAAGGAAGTAGTGGAGACCCTTGATGGGTGCATCTGAATGGAATGGAGCTGAGCGATGACACCATGTGAATTATTCTTAAGGATTTTTTCTAGGCGATGTGAACTGATGATGCAGAGAGACCCTAGTTGTAAGCCCATTAATTTGTGTTGTGCCCCATTGACTGAAAACTGCATCCAAAGTTCAGCAAAATGCCATAAGATGGGTCCAAGTGTGCGTAACCATTGAACGCCCAAAACCACATCACATCCACCTAAGGACAAGGCAAACATGTCAGAGCGCAGGTTATAATCTTCCGTAGAGATACGCACATTGTGACACTTCCCCTTGCAAGGTAAGGTGCCCCCATTGGCAACCATGACTTCAAAGTAGGAGCAAGGATGGACAAAACAATCAGCCTGTTTGGCAATCCGAGGGTAAATGAAGTTATGAGTGCTACCAGAATCAATGAGTATGGTAAGAGGGAACTTTTTGAAGTATCCCCTGAACTGCATTGTTTGTGGGGTTGTGACACCAGTTACAGCGTGGAGAGAGATCACGGGTGGGTCATCCTAAGATGGGGTGTCAACAGGCGGGTGTTGAATGTCGACCTGGTCATCTACTGTATCTGGAGCTTCTTCACCAAGTTCAGAGGCAGGCAGAGAATCCACATCCAAGAGATAGAGCTTTTGTTGAACACATCTATGTCCCCGAGTGAATTTCTCATCACAATTATAACAAAGCCCTTTTTCTTGGCGTGCCTGCATCTCGATTTCAGACAAATGCTTGATAGGAGTTGGTCGAGGAGCTGGCGGGATGGGAGGTCATTGAGAACCCATATTTCGAAAGGGAACAAAAGTGGGTTTGGAGCGTTGTTGGGATGCAAGCTTGTCTTCTACCAACTTAGCCAACCCTAGGACTTCCATCATTGTGTTAGGACAGACGATCAGTGCTAACTCATGGGAGGCTCTGCTGGACTTAGCTGTTCGGGACAGCTGCAAGGTTACCCAGGACGCTGACATGACGACCTTTCGTGCCGTTCATGTGAGGTGACATCAAGCGGAAGGATTTTGGGACGTGTAGCCATCATTCCCGTATATGGATCGTCCCGACTTTTAAAAAATGGAGGTGGAAGTGTCTTTTCATCCTACTAAATGGTTTGGGAGGTGTCCTCTCCAAAGCCTAGAGAAATAATTCGAGTAGGGGAATAATGGATCGAGAGTCAAGAACAGTAAGTGCTCAGCAGGGCGAGCATCACTATCTGTACTACCTCCAATTAATTGATTGTACCTGGGTACTCATGAAGGAAGATGGTAAACGTGTTTATATGAAGGAGTAGGGCAGTGCAAGGGCTCGTCATTGCCTTCCCTTTGCATGCATGCAAGTGTTGCTTGTCTACTTAGTTATGGAACCAGACTCTGTTAAGAAGATTGAGGATCAGGGGGCCTCCAATTTATGCCTGGATGTTGGGGTGGATATCAGTCGTAATAAGAAATGGCAGTTTGGGGATTTCGAGAGTATGAATTTCAATGGTGGATGGGGCTAAGCAAGGAGATTCTCCTGGGGGAACGCAAACAATTGGAAAATTGGATTATGGACCTTGGTAACACTGCTAGTCGGCTTAGCTTGTATGAATGGACGGTGGCCCTCTACTGGATGATGAAAAACCTTATGGGTTTTTCCATACGCGATCATCAAGCCCTTAAAGATGACTCGATATCGCATCTTCTGACGCAGTGGCTTCTGGAGGAGTCTTGCACGATGAATTGGAAGATGGACTTCCTTCTGCATGCTATGGAGCTCCGACCTCCCCCGTGTCCCTCGTCTTCTTCTGGTTCCGACCACCCGAGGAACTCTCCTAAGGCTCCTTTCATCATATGCTGATGCCTGGTTTGGTGTCTGTTTTTTCTTTTTTGGTTGATAGGTCGAGTCGGGTGTCTAGATGGTTTCTGTTTATCTAATGTTTAGATGATTTTCAGCGTTTTTTTGTGTTCGGGCCTGCGAGCCTATGTAAGGATTTTTATGGAATAGATATCTCTTGGGTTCGTTGTGGGTATGCTGTAACTAAGATTATATGGTTAAGACTAGTCAGGGGTAAAGAAGATTCTCACAATACCTGGATGTTTTGGACTCAACTTTTTGTGGTTTATTTTGTAAGTTTGGTCCCGCATGAAAGTTTTTGGATGAACAAGCCTGTGTTCTGGGCAGCTTGTCCTTGTTGTAATATCCTTTTGATGTAATATAAAAATTCTTACTTACAAAAAAAAAAACATTTCATAATCACTCTCCTCCATCTAGTAGACAAAAATTTGTTGAATTCCTTATGGTTTCACTACAACAACTCACACAAACACCTAAACAATTGAAAACTCTTAGTCTTTTGGGGCTATTTTCCCTCATCCATACCATGAAAATGAAGTGAGTATGAGCTTCTCCCTTGTAGGGAATTTTCTTGTACTAACATCCCATACCACCATCCAATACCATCCTACTGAGTTCCTAGAGGTGATGTTGTAACTTTATATGTAGGGCATTCCAAAAGCTTTTAATATTATATGAAAACACTCTCACTAGATGTTGTTGTACATAATCAATTGCTACATCGAGATTTAATAATCATGCACATCGAGTTTTGATATCTTGTTTGTTGTTCATTCTTGCAGGGGTGATATTTTTGTTTTTCCAAAAAACACATTGAATATAGGAAACATACATAATAATAAAAGAAAGTCTAGAAGGAAGGAGTTGCCCCCTAAAAAGGACCATGAGATAAGAGAAAATGCCAGGTTGTACATGCAAAACTGTAGAAATCAAAATGTTAGTGCCTTAGATCCATCAACAAGCAATGACGAAGTGGTTGAATTCAATCAAATCTTTCTTGATGTCGAGTATGAAGGGATGGATGTTGAACAAGTTCTTAACTGCCAACCTCCCCAAGAAGAGCACACACATGGCGAACACACTCCCTTGCAGGACCAATTTGTGAACGAAGGACCACAAAAAACTGTTGACGAGACTCATACTTCCTTGCCGACTCCCTTGCCTCGACTATCAACCGGACGACGAAGAACTCCCAGACGTATTCATGTGGATGAAAGTTCATTTTAAGGACTTGAAGCTAAGATGCCCAAATGCACTATTGATTTCCATTGTAGCAAGATAATCAAAGATTTTTTTGAATCCAAAACCGATACAGCAAAATGTCAATTATTTCTTGCTTTGTTAAAATCACATTGTCTAGCTCATGTTAGGAGAATTTTGGGCATAAAGGTAGTTAGAAGTTCAGAGGCCAACAATCATGTTGTTAGAAATCTACAATCTGCATTTAATTTGATTGGAAAAACTTCTCGTACAAAATATTTTAATGCGTCCCGTTGTGTACTGTCGGAATCGATTATAGATAAATCCACAAGGCAACGTCGCCTACTATCACACACATGTAAAATCTTTAAAGTAGATAGAAAGACTCTTCAAAAGTATTCTACCATTAGAGAAAAACTTGAGACCCCAGGCCAAAAAGATTGTTGGGCCTTTGTTGGTAGGTTACCTTGTTCAGACATGAAGCTCATTGATGTTGTTAATGAACTAGTGCAAAATTTTTGGCATGATAACACTAGACCATCATCGAATCAAAGAGATGTTTTAAATTTGAGAAAAAGTGTTAGGGGGGTGAACCCCATGTCAAGCACTTCCTTGACACGACACAAACAGAACTCTATGAGAGGTTCAAGAATGAGCACACACAATTGAACTTGGGCCAAAGGTCCTTTGAAAAATGCAAACCGTGGTATGTTAGAATTTGCATTGATCGCAATACATTTTGTTGTAGATACCATGTAGAATTTGAGTACTATTATGATACATATAGACATATATTTTTTTATTTGCATACTAACATTGTGCAGGATTTCCCATCATTACAACCACCGAATGCATCCAGAGAATTTATACATAGCATAATGTGTCCAAGACCTAAAGGACAAAAATATTATAAAAGATCATGCTTATATGGGACATGTTCCAGTTGCAGTGGATTTGCATTATTGAGCCGCTGCATCCACGCAACTGCGGAGCACAAATTTGGGAGGATGTTAATAGAAATGCAGAACTTCCAGTACATAACATATCAAGTAGATAGTTCGAAGGAAAGCAAAAAAATTGTGTTGGTGAAGTCACAGGTAATCTAAGTTTGCATACTTTTATACTCTCCATGTTGAATTTGTACATATATATTCAGATTGAAAATGTCACGTTGTATTAATGCACTTGGTTTTGTGGCACCAGGTACAAATTTGCAATTTCATGAAGGAATTCGACCAAAATACCGAGCAGTATGTACAACATGTCCATGTAGCACGATGGCAGGATGAACAATACAGACAGTGTAGGGACACCTTTCCCAATGGCACAATATTGTCGGTTGTGGACTTTGCTGAAAACTACACCCTACGGCCATAGAATGAGATTCAAATTCAATACTACCATTCAGACCAAGTTAGCATAATGGTCCATATCACGTATAGACATGCACCAGAGAGCAACAATGACATGGAGATAATATTTAAAGAGACCAAATTCTACATCAGTGACGATAGGTGCCACGACCTACATTATGCGTAGCATTGCTTCAAAATTTTCTATGATCAGCTGAAGGAGAGAGGTATACAGATGGATCAACATTATATATGGTCAGATGGTTGTGCAGGCCAGTTCAAAAATGGAAGTGTTTTCCAGTGGTTGAGTATTTTGCACAAGACTTATGATGTGCTGCATGTATGGAACTATTTTGAGACCGGTCATGGAAAGGGAGAGCACGACGGGGCTGGAGCATGTCTCAAAACTTCCCTATGAAGGGAGGAGATGAGATGCATGAGAGAGCCTCATATCCGGAATGTCGAATCCATAGTTCGATGGTGCAAAGCAAAAATTTCAGATCGAACCATGGAGCAACACATACCAATAGGTAGAGGACATGTTGTCAGAAATTTCTGGAATGTAGTTGATATAGATCGATCACGTTCTTATAGTTGTAGTACTGTGTAAGGAACTCGTGGATTTCATTCGGTTCGAAGCTCAAACAACCCCATATTTGAAATATGGACGCGAAAACTTGCTTTCTTTTGTGCGTTTTGCAGCAGTTGTGAGTGGGATGAGTGCGAATCAATGGATTGGGTTGATGAATGGGATCATGTATCACTTGCAGTGGACCCACGTGCAGTTGTTGAAACAATCCAGTTAGAGGAAGGACAATCCTCTATTTCGAATGAATATGATCATATATCTGATCTTGTACAGCCATGTAAACATTTATGCATGCATATCCCGGTTCCCTCCTTGTTTTTGTAATTATCCAAGTTATCAAACCACTAGTTGTTGGAATATGGCCTTAAAATTTATTTTTGCAGGACACATCTATGCATTTGTCTCCCCAACAGACAACGCAATAGGGAGGAATTATTGGTTGGCACGATGCATCCAGGGGAAGCAAACCCTCCTCGCATCATTAACTGATAGTGAAGGCATTACCTTTCTGACTGGCTCGATGGTTGTTCAGGGGGAATATCTTACAGTAGATGGAAAGGGACCAAAGAGCAATGGCTACACGTACACGGATTATAGACCAGGTTCACAGGTGTATCACTTTACGCACCTCATCGTCGGTACAAACATCCAACTGCAAACAATGTCAACGAAGACATCAAACAAGGTACGCTAGTTACTACCTCATGCAGAGCATGATAGGTTGTTCAAGACAATAAAAAACCGAGAGGATCCAGAAGGCCTAATTGATTGAGGTACATAGTGTAGCCATGTGATTGTTTATTCATGCACGATTAATGTTATTCATGTTAGATAGTTTATTTGATATTGTTATCTTATATCGTTTATTTGATATTGTTATCTTATATCGTTTATTTTATGTCTGAGTTATGATTAAGTTATGATTTGATTTATAGCCATGTGATTGTTTATTCATGCATGATTAATGTTATTCATATTAGATAGGAATTTGATATCTTATATCTTATATCGTTTGTTTGATGTATGAGTTATGATTAAGTTATGATTTATAGCCATGTGATTGTTTATTCATGCATGATTAATGTTATTCATATTAGATAGGAATTTGATATCTTATATCTTATATCGTTTGTTTGATGTATGAGTTATGATTAAGTTATTATTTATAGCCATGTGATTGTTTATTCATGCATGATTAACCCTAGAAGCACTAATATAACCCTACAAACATAATCTAGCATGGTATTGGTGAGAATGATGTCATGATAGTGGAATTAAACATTAAGATGGTGACCCTAGAGCTTGGATCCTAGCCTAGAAACACGAGAGCCTAGCCTAAAAACCCTAGTTGGTAGCATAAACCCTAGTTTGTATTCTAATCACAATGAAACCCTATTATGTAGCCTAAGATCTAGCCCTAAATTATAATACATATAAAAATTAAATCATTTTCATTGTACATGTATATCCATGTGCATACATTTGAATCCAAATCACTATACACATATATGCATGGTATCTCATCTATATAGCAAGGGTCCATCATCAACTAGAAAACCATTGTACCTAGCACCGGATACCTAATTTAGAAACCTAATGGTTTGAAATAACATGCACCATGAAGATTTTTATATGGTGGATATGCACACCTATGACAACCTTCTCAATGGATGGCAAACCTAATATTATCATAACATTAGTAAAGCTTAGTCCAACATGTAGTAATGCTTACATGTTCTAGTGTTGATGGCACACTAATGGATGCATGCAACTTGATGAGGGTGTATGTGTGACTCCATTGATGTAATGCAAGTACTAAATGTCTTTAACAAGTGTCTAAGTGTCCAGTAGATGAATTAGGATGTCCTAATACCCCTAAATCCCTTCCAGACAAAATTCGAAAGCATTTGGGGTATTGGGGTAACAAGTTGGTGTGTTGAGGTGGATATAGCCTCACAAATACACCTCATAGTAGTCATTTATTGTAATGTCAACTATATGTGTTTAAGTCAACGTGTCTACATAATATTAGATCGCTATCACATAATGATAAATTAAGTAAGTCCTAATTTTAAATGGTAGTGGATGTGATGGTCATCAAATCAAAGGTGGCTATATCCATGAGTGAGAATTAATGAGCTAGCTATACATTGTGATCAAGGTTGTCCTATTTGTATGGTGATAATTGATTAAGAAATGATTCCATAACTTGGTTATTAATTTGTTGCATGATCTTAAGTAGAAAAAATGGTCAATATAAATACTAGTGACGACATTTCATTATGTAGAGTATGGACATTTTGGATATCATTATGTAGAGCTATTAAAAATAATTTTGGATCTCATTTTAACCTTTTGACAAAAATGGACATTTTCTATTTTTAAGTATTCTTTTACTAGTACTCAAGTTCCCAATATATATCTTATGTGCCATGAGGTGTGATTTGTCCATCCATTTATTCTGTTTGTTTTTAGATTAATTCTCACACATGATTTTGTTTCAGTTAGCCTATGTTTATAATGTTTTCTTAACATAGATACCATTACAAGCTTTTACATGTGGAAAGATAAACCAAGATGAACTATGGTATCCAATTTATCTTCTAAGATCTAGGTAAGCTTCAGGTTGATTCACATTATCAACTAATGCATGGACATCATTGGTACCAAAACTCAAGACCGCATGCCATGGACGGATAGAAGTAAAAACCAAATTTAGACAACATCACATCATGATACACACAACCGATGAGACAACAACATTAGACAACAAGATATTAATATAGACAACATCGATATAGATCACATAACTAAAAATCCATGTACATCAAGGCGACAAAACTCATCCAAACATATACAATTCCTAGCAAATAGTGGAACATGGTTCCCAATGTACATACCATGGCAACTCGTGCCCTATAGAAAATGCGACAACTCATGTCGTAGATCCAAAATACATGGCAACTCGTGCCGTATATACAAAGTACATGGAAACTGGTGCACAAAAGTGCCACATCATGGCTAATGTACATAAGATGGTGTGTCAAGCATTGTGACCACCCCCGTCACTCCCAGGCACATCTCCAAAGTTGATCTTCCTACTCTTCAAGCTACCGGTGCCTCGGGCCTTGCTCCGTCTAGGAGTAGACTGTCTCTCCGGGCTCTGGAACAAATGATATAAGATATCGTCATTTTCAAGCATTTGCAACATTTACCACATTTATAAAACAAATGTAGAATTCGAATCTTAAATAGATCACCTCTGATGCAAGTAAGAAATGTGAGACAGGTGTCTTGGATCTACGGAGCCTCTCAATAATTCCAGCCTACAACATTTACAACAATCATTTCATTGAAAAGTAATAATTGCTTAAATTAATTTTTGTTAATGCATCAAAATATTTTCATAAATTAGCTTGATTCTCATCGTGAACACCTCCAACGATGGACATGGTTGGGCTTCTGGGCTAGTAGGTGGAGCAGATGACTGGACAACCAGCTCTGATGCAGTCATGGGGGGGGGGGGGCGCAAATGTAGTGCCATCCACTACATGTGCAACCACTAGAGATACAGATGAGGATACTGGAAGAGTAGATGCCACAATAGTGGCGGGAAGTGGGGATGATATGGTGGGAGAAAACATGGTGGTATGGGGTGGAGGAGGACATCGTGGATGATGAACCCCTGCCGGTTGTACGATAGAGGGTATCGAACAAAAAGGACTAGGGGGGATGTTGAGGGATGGTGCATGGGAGGGTAGTCCTGTATGGAGGGAGGATGATGGATGAAAGGGAAGTTGTGGATGAAGGGAGGAAGGTGGAAGGGGGGGGGTGTGGAAGAATGGAGGAGGATGGATAGACATGGGGGCATGGATACATTTGGGAGGATGTATATACAAGGGGGTGTGAACGAGTGGGGGAGGATGGATGGAGGGGGGAGTATGGTCGGGGAGGGGGGGCTAGATGGAAGGGAGGAGTTGGACGGAGGGATGGGTCTAGATGGAAGCGAGGAGGGGGAATCATGTGAGAGGGTGGAAACATAGGACTAAAATGGGGACCTGCAGTTGTTGGTGGCACCTACATATACATTTATAATATCACAATTTAGTAAACAAACAATAAATTAAACCATAGTAAGTCATAAAAATTCAAATTAAAAGCATGCTTTTAACTACACATTGTACCTATGTATATGGTGATCTGCCAATCCTTGGCAGGGATGGTTGTTCACCGTAGTCAGGGAACACCTGTGGACACCAAAATGCATGCATGTTATGAACATGTTAAACAAGTCATTATTTAGGCAATCAAGATATTCAAAAACATTGTATGAACTATCAACGTGTATGACATAAATATAAATACTTAAGTAATATAAATGACATAAGTAATAACAATATTGTGTGAGGTACTGAAAATACCTCCGTGTGAGGTGTCGTAATTTCAGTTGCAGCTGCCATTGCTGCATCCAGGTTGGGAGATCCTGCGTTCTCCCATGTTGGTGTCTCAGCTCTGAATAACTGTACATTGAAATAATATTAAGTCAAACAAAAATACTTTACAAGTTATCAAGTGATGATTGAAAAAACATTAAAAAAATTGCTGACCTGATCCATATAACAGCCCTCAATCGGGCCAGGGCAAGTGTGCCCGCAATGGGGACAAAGATGTGGCATTGTCCCCGTCGAACTGGAATTCCCAGCATGGCTACCACCAGTCACAAGCCTAACCTGGCCCTGTCGTGAAGGCCCTGCACCTGGATCTTTATCAAGTTCACCCGACCTCTCCACTGTAGTCGTTGCTACAAAAGAGGTGTGTCTGAGGAGTCCACGTGCAACATTCCCCATTGCCTCCTCGATCTGATCAAGCTTGTTGCGTAATTGAGGTGGCTGGGGAGAGGGGTTGGGGTCACGCTTAGGAGATGGTGGCCCTCTCAGTGGGTTCCTCCTGGCAGCAGGTCGATCTTGGGCAGAGCCACGCCCAACACCCTGGAACTCGGTTATGTCAAAATAGTTGACATGTAAACCAAGGCAAAACTCAGCCCACAGTTGCCGAATGAAGTACCGTGTAACCTCCCTATTATTGCAAGGAGGTTTATCGTACACCATGAACCACCTATGCATCCAATTGTCCCTCCACGGTTGGTAATGACACCAATCCATGCAGACACGTGGCTTTCTAGTGTTCGGTGGTTGGTTTGTTTTTGGATCAGTGAACATACTATATAATTGGGCTTTTGTAATGTTCAAATCTTTTATTGCTTCCTTGGAAATGCCCGTGGAGTAATACTCCCGCATCCTAGCTCTAAATTCAGTCATGTCGGTCAATTGGCGATGTGCATGGATGAGGGAGTCAATTGAGCTCTCAATTGACGTGGCAAGATACAATCAAGATGGTTCCCCCGAGTTTCTTAGATCTCGAGTGTGCACTCTCATTTCATTTACATAATGGTTAAGGTCATCTTGTTCAAAATTTTGTTCGGCATTTGGGTTTTGTTCACGGTTTTCTTCGGCATTGGGTCCAAGGTTTGGGTTTTCTTATGTTCCACCGGACTAGGGGTTAACATCTTGTTCACTCATTGTCTCAGTTTACAATCTGCAATTGAAAATTGGTTCATTGTTTTAAAAATTTGGGAATTATTAACAATTAAATAAACAAAAAAAATCAAAAAATTGACACAAAGAATGAATAAAATGAAAAAAAAACTCGATATTTACCTATCAATTGATGCGTTGATGAGTTTGTGGGTGAATTTGGGGGGTTTTGGAGTGGATTTGGCCTCCTTTGGTCGCTGAATTGACGCGAACACGGGGGTGGAGGTCGCACTCGAGTCCAAATAGCAGAATGGGGCATTCTGCCCTGTTTTTTGTTTTTTTCTTTAACAGGGACGCGGGCGCGCCACCGTAGCGCTCACACGCCAGGAAGATGTACGCACCTCGGTTCGGTACCAAACCTAGCAGTGCATGCACGCTGTCTTAGGTGCGTACGCATAGTTGTTTTTTTGTCACTAGCGCATCCCCGTTGTAACCGATTTGGGGACCATCTTTGTGCGCCTGCCCATATAATTGCAAGCATGAACTTAACCATAAGCAAAACAAACACACATATTCAATCACACGACACAATATTTACGTGGCTCACCCTCGGATGGGAGCTACGTCCACGGGAACTATTGATTATATTAACAGGAAGGGTTCAACAGTTCCATTCTGCGCACTCAGCTGCAGACTCTTCTCTCTAAATAGGTCTCTGTGCACACAGCTGCAGAGCCTCTTTACAATACTTATTCTTTCAAAAGGTCACAAAGATCAACCAAAATCCTAATCAACAATCAACCCTTCCCTTACGAAAATGACCCTTTTATAGATCATGCCCTTAGGTCACATCTTTACAATGCAATGGGCCAAAAACCCTAGAGTAACCAAAACTGGTGCGGTTACCCTGCCAACCCGAGCTATCGTAGTCGATAGCTGCTCCACTCACTTCTAATTGCCTTGATGGGCCACTTGTGGCACTGATAGCCGCAGTCCTCATGGAACAGCTCTAACTTTATAGTGGCGTGTCGCTTTCCGCCCCTCTGGCCTTCTTGTCGTTGTCGACCCGTGGCTTTGCTTCTAACGGTTTTTCGCCACTCTAACTAACAGGTCACTTTCACCTGCTTCCATGCTGCTCCTTACCCAACTCTCGGGAATCATGGAGTCACTTGCCCAAAATAGGTCACTTTCATCTGCTTCCACGCTGCTCCTTACCCAACTCTCGGGAATCATGGAGTCACTTGCCAAAAATAGGTCGCTTTCATCTACTCAACCTTTACTTATACTCTTTGCCCAAAATTACCTGTTGCACTTTAACTGCGCATCAGCAAAACTGCGATGTGCTTAGAATTCGCACTCCCCATGACGCCACTTGGACTTCGCACTCCGAACTGCACTGTTGACAAAACTGCACCACTTGAACTTCGCAGTCCGAACTACGCTACTGCCAAAACTGTGCTTCATCAAAAATTTTCCAACTTGGACCATGCCCAACACTTGGCCAAGAGGTGTCACCTCGAGGACTACCAACTGACCAAGCCCCAATACATGTAATAAACCACTAAGCACACCAAGAGGGTATATCTCTCAAATACATCTAGCTTGACCTTGTGCTTGAATCATGTCTTATATGAGCTTTCCCATCAAGCGTCTCTTGTTACTAATGGATTTTCGCACTTTAATGACTCTAGTTGCTCTATATGGCCTTGGAGAGTGTCCTCTCCAATCCTAATCCAAGGCCCTACTCTCTAAGCTAATGATGGTTTGCTAGACCAAAACGAAAAATGTCTAATATATTTTGATTAAGCGCTTTCTTTTATGGTTGTTGATTACTCAAGCATGTATATGGAATGAGACTTGGTGATGTGAAAGACTCTAGACCCAAAAGATAGCAAAGACAACCAGAATCTTTTGCAGCCACCGGGTTCTCTTCTTCCAACAATTTTCGTGGGCCGAAGCTTGATTTTTATCGCTTCAATGGTACTGATTCGACTGGATGGATATATCGAGCAGAACAATATTTCAGTCTGCATAATACTTCTGATTCCCAGAAAGTTCCACTTGCATCCTTTCATTTGGAACAGGAAGCCCTTCAATGGTACCGTTGGTACATCAAAGCTCATCCCAAGCCAAACTGGACAGATTTTTTCCAACTCATTTTGCCACGATTTGGTCCTAGTGCTTTTGTAGATTTCACAGTAGCACTCACTAAACTTCACCAAATTGGCACAGTGAGAGAGTATCAGACAGAATTTGAGAAATTAGCCAATCACACAGAAGGATTGTCTGATGAATTCTACAGGAGTTGTTTTATCAATGGTCTCAAGGATGAAATCCACTCAGAGGTCAAAATGTTTTGTCCCAACACAATGATGGAAGTTCTAGGGTTGGCTAAGCTGGTCGAGGACAAGATCGCAGCTCAACAACGCTCCAAACCCACCTTTGTTCCCTTCAGAAATATGGGTTCCCAACGACCTCCCATCACGCCTGCTCCTCAACCAACTCCTATCAAGCATTTGTCTGAAATAGAAATGTAGGCACGCCGAGAAAAAGGGTTTTGCTATAATTGTGATGAGAAATTCACTCGGGGACATAGATTTGTTCAACAAAAGCTCTATCTCTTGGATGTGGATTCTCTGCCTGCCTTAGAACTTGGTGAAGAAGCTACAGATACAGTAGATGATCAAGTCGACATTCAACACCCGCCTGTTGACACCCCCTCTCAGGACGACCCACCCGAGATCTCTCTCCATGCTGTAACCGGCGTCACCACCCCACAAACAATGCGGGTCAGGGGATACTTCAAGAAGCTCCCTCTTACCATACTCATTGATTCTGGTAGCACTCATAATTTCATTGACCCTCGGATTGCCAAACAGGTTGATTGTTTTGTCCATCCTTGCTCCAACTTTGAAGTCATGGTTGCCAATGGGGGCACCTTACCTTGCAAGGGGAAGTGTCACAATGTGCGTATCTCTGTGGAAGATTATAACCTACGCTCTGACATGTTTACCTTGTCCTTAGGTGGATATGATGTGGTTTTGGGCGTTCAATGGTTACGCACACTTGGCCCCATCTTATGGGATTTTGCTGAACTTTGGATGCAGTTTTCAGCCAGTGGGACACAACACAAAATTATGGGCTTACAACCAGATTCTCTCTGCATCATTAGTTCACATCGCCTGGAAAAGATCCTTAAGAAGAATTCACATGGTGTCATTGCTCATCTCCATTCCCTTCAGATGCACCCACCATTGGTCTCCACTACTTCCTTGGATAGATATGTAGGTGTCTTTGTTGCACCCATGGGCTTGCCGCCTTCACGAGCCCTTTCCGGTAAGCATTTAGCCGCATCTACATATCAGCAGGACATGATGGCTATTTTGCATACAGTACAGAAGTGGCAGCCATCCCTATTGGGGAATTATTTCTGCATCAAGACTGATCTCCAGAGTCTCGAAACTTTCCTGGAAAAACGGGTCTCCTCCCCAGCACACCTGAAATGGGTTATCCAACTCATGGGTTATGACTATGCGACCACTTACCAGAAGGGTAAGGACAATATGGTGGAATATGCTCCTCCTTGCACATTTGATGACCCAGTTTCTCTTACAGCTATTTCTCTGCTTGTTCCAAATTGGTTGCAATCTATTCAATGGGGCTATCTCTTCTATGAACTCCATGCTTCTTCATCAGTAGGGCACTCTGGGTTCCTTAAAACGTATGACCAGGAACAATGTAACTTCTTTTGGCAGGGACTCAAAAGGAAAATTCAATGGATGGTGGTTTACTGTGATACTTTCCAGGTCAACAAGGGTGAAACGACCCTCCTTTCAGGACTGCTCGAACCCTTACCCATCCCTCCACAGATTTGGACAACTATTTCTATGGATTTCCTAGAAGCGCTTCAGTGGTATAGTACCACATCTCAAAGGACACCATATGAAGCAGTCTTTGTACATGCACCACCAGTTCTTCTTCCATACACCTTCAGCAACTCCCCAGTTCCGGCAATTGACTCAATTCTTCGAAACTGTGATCAGCTTCTTCTCATTCTGCAGGACAATTTTCACATAGCAAGAATTCGACTGAAACAACAAGCCAATCAGCACCGTTCTGAGCGCACTTTTCACATCGTTGATATGGTTCTTCTTCATCTACATCCTTCCATGCAATCCTCCCTGAAACTCCAAAGGCGCCAGTGGTTCGGAATGCAACTCGAGGATGCTACAGGGGACCCACTCCTTCAAATTCTGCATCAATTTCCACATCTAAAGCTTTGAGGACAAAGATTTTTCTAAGGGAGAGGGGATGTTAGGAACCCATGTCTTTACTTTGTTAGTATATTGTTGTTGGACGCATATGCTTTGTAAGTCATCCCGTAGTATTTGTTGATCCATAGTTTATATTATCCCATAGTATTGACCCATAGTATTGGACGCATATGCTTTGTAAGTCGTCCCATAGTATTATATGTCCCATGGTTTTGACTCATAGTATTGGCGCCTAGACTTAGCCCATGGTTTGTATTGACACATAGTATTGACCCATGGTATTGACGCCTAGACTTAGTATATAAGTGTGTGTTGAGGCCTATGAAGGCACCGTGAAGTTAATTGTATTGAGCTTGCTCAAAGGAGGTTGCCCCCTCGAAGTGGCCCGTGATCAATATAAAAGTGATTATGAATTCTGTTATTTCTGATATCTCGTGTATTTGTATTAATTAATTATTGCAGGTTCATCACAAGAGATGCCCCTACTATAATACTGACTTAAATAGAGTTTTAGGAACAACAACAGAGGCTAAAGCAGTCCTCCAAGATCACCACCAAACTAGAGGGATTGAGTTAGAGACCCAAGCACTAATTCTAGAGATATCAAACACACTCAAATAAGAGGGATTTGAAAGTAATGAAAACCACTCAAACACTTCAAAAGGAGACTATCTGAGGCTGCACAAAGTTTATGAGACTCAAGACACAATTCTGAGAACCAACCAAAAAGAAATCTGAGCAAAAATAGATTCAAACTCTTCAAACAAGCTAAATTAGAGCACCATCGCTCTGTCAGAGAACCGAGGGGAGGGATGGAAATGGGAGCATCTCCCCCCTATAACCCTGTAGGGAGGGATGGTCTTGCCCTGATCCCAAAAGAGAAGGGGCGATGGGGTAGCAAAAAAGTAAAAATTTTGATCTCAAGCTCAAATATGAGCAGTTCCAAAGGTGGAATAGGCCTAAGACTTATGCAAGAATACACTTGTAATCAAATCAAAAACCTAGGAAGCCCAAGAAACAAATAATTCAAGGAATTGAAAAGAAGATCAAGGGAAAGTATGACCAATCTTTCCCCACTTGAGTCACTAGTTCTGTTGTAGAGTTTTCTCCTACAGACAGGTGAGCACGTTCTTGAACCCTTTCCCTTGGTTCAAGACAGATCGTAGGGTATACCTATGTGATTTTCTCTTTAGATTTGATTATCTAGACACTAGAACTACACACCCATTTTCATGCAATTATTTAAGAAGAGAGGGAAAGGAAGGTGACATGCCTTGGACAAGAGAGATCCTTTGGTGCAGATAATCCTCAGTTGTTGCAAACCTGATGATCCCTGCTCCAACTCCAAATCCACTTAGCCAATAAAACTACACACAAAGAAACATCCAAACCTTTCTCAAAAACCTCTTGACATATAAAGGATGCATAAAAATGAGCATATAAACATAGATATAATCTAGCATAAACAAGATATAATCTGTATTACACAAGAAATAACAGATCCAATATATATGTGTTATGAATTATGTAGATCTATAACAAATAACCATGATCATCCATGAACATATTAGGAGGGGGGAAAGATCACATGTCTATATTGAATGATGACAAGAGACATACATCATAGATTACCTTATGTTGAAGATGCAAATCTCTTCCAATATTCTTGATCCAATTCCTTCCTAAACTGGAGACAATGGGATAGTCACAATGGATGAAAGAATCAAAATGATTTCACTAGCATAACAATCAATAACAAGAGACCCCCTTTTCTCATAAAATGGCCTCAATATAAAGGTGAATGGAGGATGAATCTAGACTCCAAGTGATGGATGGGATCGAGCTGGTGTGTGAGTTCCCATGCTAGGTGAATTGGAGCCAAGTCATTCACAAGATCCACTCAAAATGATTCCCAAAACCCAAGGATAGATGGAACATCGCCCCACCAGGACATGCAAGGAGTGATGGTCATGTCACTCCCCTGCAATCATGTAGGGAGGGACAACAAACTGACCATCGCCCCCCTAGAAGCATACAAAGGCAAAATGGTGGACAAGAAGTGGGTAAAATGAGGCTAGATAAAGGTACAAAGGAAAGTGTCTCAGCTAGGAAATAAAGTGGGATCTCCAATGAGCCTAAGGTGGCAAATAAGAGTATAATACCAACCCTCATTTGATCTTGTGATGGTTACTTGTCATGCTGAAAGAATAAGAAGTTTCATAGTTTGTCCTTGCACAACTTGGATAGTTTATGTTTATAATGTAAGTATCTAATTGTGGCTTTAGAAATTATGGATGTATAGCTATATTCCATGAAGGGAATCAATAAATGTGTATCTCCTTTAATTTTAGAGTTACAGGTTATAAAATGTTTTGGTTTTGCTCAATTTGTTCCAAGTCTAGCAAAATCACTAGAAGCCTAAACTTCACATTCGTATAAAATAATTGGGATAACAAAGTAGTTACAATGTTTTCTTATTCCAGTCCTAAAGTTTAGCATTTCCACATCTATTTTTAAGATCTATAACCACTAATAATTTCCCATTACTGCAATTTAAATGGCAATCGAAATCTGTATCCACCAAGTTGGACAAATAGAACTCTTCAATGTCAATATTCTTATACAAGATTGAAGAATAAATTCTTCTCATAAATTTAACTACCATTATTTCAGTTTTATCAACTTTAATACTAAATTTATAATTTTTACAAAAATATTAAAGAACCAAACTTTTCTATAATCTATTACTCCTAAATTATTAAAAGTGAAAAAATTTCAACATTAATAAATAAAATAAAATAACTTTAACCTATCAAATGTTCATGGGGCCTACATATGGACTTCAACAATTGGTCATGGTATTGGTAACATAGGGGTTGTAGTCAATGTTGGGGTTGTATACCATGTTGGGGTCAAAGTGTTGGTTGAGTTCATTGGTTATGGGGACTGCATATGGACTGCAATTGATCATGGTATTAGGCATATAAGGGTTGTAGCCAATGTTGGGGTGGTTTGTCTTATTGGATTTGGTTGCTCATGTTGTTGGCCACGAAAGGAATTAACGTTGTTTGGAATTAGTACACTGAGACTATTGTATTTGCGGTATCTCTATGCTGAAGAATTAATGCCTTCAATGCCAACAACTCCAACTTCTATAAAAAATCACCTTCACTTCCACTCAATCTGCTAAGCTACTTCAAGGGATATCAATAAACAGGTTGGGCATATAATATGATCAAAGCATTGATAGCTCATGGATTAGAAAGCCTTAATAACTATAACACCTAAACCATATACACAACTTAAAATAACATATCAATACACTCCTTCAAAGTGTAGAGTTTGCACAATTTATAGGTTACAAAATTGGATTGTCCACTTTAGTTTTCCATATTTCTTCTTTCAAGGTGATTGGTTGCACAATCCCAATTTCAACTATTTTGGAAAATCTTGATAAATAGGGGAAAATCATAATAGAAATTCAAATAGCCATTGAAACATGGATCAAACAACTATGGACTCAAGTAATCACTAAGTACATTATCAAGTAAAAGACTTGCCAAGAGAAGATGTGAGTAAGAAAGATGAATCCTTCATATAGAAGCATCCATAGTTGATCAATATTAAGGGAAAGATTGTTTGAATAGGATAAGCATGTTCATCCCCTAACCACAATCACATATCAAATACTCATTTAAATGATGCTCCTCATTGTTTCATTCTTTTACTTTATTTACGGATGGAAATATTGAATTGGTTTTTTTTTTTTTTGGTGTATTTACGGTCCATAACATAAGCCAAAGCTCAAAGTCTTTAGCCCACCCTCCTTTAAGCTTGTGATGGAAATTTCATGACTTGTCCTTGCACAACTCACATAGTTTATATTTATAATCTAAGAATCTAATTGTGGCTTTAAAAATTATGGAAGTACAATTATATTTCACAAGGAGAATCAATAAATGTGTATTTCCTTTAGTTTTAGAGTTATAGGTTATATAATGTTTTGGTTTTGATCAATTTGTTCAATCTCACAAAAGAACTAGAAGCCCAAACTTCACAATTGTATAAAATAATTAAGATAACAAATGAGTTAAAATGTTTTCTTATCTCAATACTAGAATTCAACATTTCCACATCTATTTTTAAGATCTATAACCACTAATAATTTCTCATTACTGTGATTTTAAATAGCAATTGAAATCTATATCCACCAATTTGTACAAATAGACCTCTTCAGTGACAATATTGTTATACAAAATTGAAGAATAAATTCTTCTCGTAAATTTAACTACCATTATTTTAGTTTTATGAATATTAATACTAAATTTATATTTTTTACAAAATTATTAAAAAAAAACTCATGTATAATCTATTACTCATAAATGATTAAAAATTATACAAATTCAACACTAATAAATTAAATAAAACCTTTTTAGCCTATCAAGTTTTCAATCTATAAACATTCGTTATTATCTCTTTTATTGACTTTCCAATATTATTTTTTTTATTATCAACTTGTCTAAAAAGTTTATCTTTGCATATACATCCATATTATGTAAAGTTTTATCTTGCATATATATCCATTTAGTTTTCCTTTACATATACATCAAGTTGTATCTTTCTTCTCCAATAATAGAAGATATACTAATTCCATTAAAGAAACATAATAGATGCATTCACACTAATTCCATACATGATATTATAAATCATCAATGCTGCAACTTTAATATATAAAGTTCATTTACAATAGATAGCATTCACACTAATTCCATACATGATATTATAAATCATCAATGCTGCAACTTTAATATATAAAATGTATTCTTTATCATCACATTTGACTTATTCTTAGTTTAGAAGAAGAGGTTGAGAGAATATCTCAACTATCCTTTAACCGCTCTTATTAAGAAAGGAAGGGCTTAGAGATTCTATCAACTAGCATTCAACATAAAAATATAACATTTATATATCATTATTATTAATAACAATTTAGATTTAAATATGTTAACTTTACATTCCAATTTCCAACAACTCCTTCTTTACATTATTGAAAACAATTTATACTAAAAGCAAACACATACTGACTGAACACAGAAAAACAATCTAAATAACATTTTTCAAATAGTTCTTGGACCAATAAGACTCTTCAAGCTGCTCCTTATTCCACAGAAAGATGTAGTGTCTCAATTGTAATCTATCTTCCACTACATCCCTTACTGTCCTGCACTTGAAACCTACCCCTCTAAAATTGAAAAACCAAGTTTTTTGCTACTCTTCATGACTACTCGTTGAACCATATTAGGTAATGTGATGGCCACAATTCTCGTGTGGTGTTTGAATGCTGCCACAAACAAATCCACGAAGAGGAGGACTGAGGCGTTCTCTTAAGAAAGGCACACGCTGCAACCAAAAACGTGCATACAAAGCCACAAAGCAACTAATCCACGGAACCTGCATGATCTACAAAACAAATATCAACAATGATTTTGTCCAACGATCTCCTGTGTAACATAGGGTAGACACGGAAAACCTCCTTTTGAAGTATCTAAGACTGCAGCTGAGACTGATCCCTTTGATACCACCTCTCTTTCTTCATAAACCAACAGCTTCTTCGACACTCCCCTCACGTGGGTAAGCGACAACAACTACCCTTCTTCAAATTTCTACCCTTCAAGTAGAACAACAAATTCTATAAGTTGTTCTACTTGAAGTTACCTTGTATAACTTGGTCTACTCGCCGCAGTCGGTCATGGTATTGGCCGCCATGGGGTTGTACTTGATCTCAGGATTGTAGTCGAAGTTTTGTATGGGGCTGTTAATTTGCTTGGGGATGCTATTGGTCTTGTCTGTATTGCTATTGAGTTGACTGTTAGGCTGAAGACATGTAATGGTATTGGCCGCCCTGGGGCTGTAGTCGATCATGGGCTTGTAAGTGAAGACCTGGTTGGGGTTGTTGAGCTGGTAGGGATTGCTATTTGTGTGTTCGGGTGGCTGTGGCTGCGATCGAGTACTGCCACGGTGACTGTGGATGCAATAGAGGACTGCCACAATTGCCAGGACGGTTAGGCTGAGGATTGCCAAGGTATTGGCCGCCTTGAGTCTGTAGGTGAAGGACTGGTCGGAATTGCCATTGGTCTGTTCAGTTGCCTGTGGCTGCGATTGAGGATTGACAAGGTAATTGTAGATGCGATCGAGGACTGCTAGAGTTCCCAGGGTAATGCTGAGTACTGCCATGCTATTGACCGCCTTGAGGTTGTAGGCGATCTTGGGTTTGGAGGTGAAGATCTTGTCCTGACTGCCAGAGTTGCCAGGAATGGGCTGAGAAATATTGTCCATCTTGTACCCCATTAGAGGATTTAGAGCTGCTCAAAATCAGTAATTATTTTGATTTTGGGTGTATCACTCTGCTGAAACTGGATGCCTTCTCTGCCAACAAGACTCCGTCTTCTGCAAAAAAGGCCTTCACTTCAACTAAATCTAGGGGCATATCAATACATAACCAGTACATATAATATGATCAAAGCATGGACAGAAAGCCTTAATACTTAATAACTGTAACACCAAAACCATGTATACAACTTACAATACAATATCATTGATAGCTCATGGATTAGAAAGCCTTAATAACTGCAACACCAAAACCAGATATACAACTTAGAATGCCATACCCAGATAGCTAAATCTGAATGCCTTCTATGCCAACAAGATTCCGCCTTCTCCAAAATGCATAGCCTTCACTTCAACTCAATCTGCTAAAATGCATCAAGGGATATCAATAAATAAGCTGGAAACTGATAGATCAGAAAGCCATAATAACTGTAACACCAAAATCATATATACAACTTCAACTCAATATGCTAGACTGCATCAAGGCATATCATATCTACAACTTCAACTCAATATGCTAGACTGCATCAAGGCATATCATATCAATACATAACCAGGATATATAATATGATTAAATCATGGATGAGAAAGCCTTACTAACTGTAACACCAAAACCAGATCTGATGGTAGATCATTGATAGGTCATGGATGAGAAAGCACTAACATGCATAAAGAAGAGCCATCCACTGTTTTAGTTGTCTTCTCTATAAGGGCCATTCTCAGCTTAGGATAAAAGACAATTAAAAAACCCCTCTAGTTGTACTGTTGGTTCTTCCTAGACTAAATGCCCTATTTTAAAACTATCCAAATTGTAGAAACTGCAATTTGAACACTCCAAATTAACAATTTTAGTTAACATTTATAATTCTCAGCCACTCCCTAGCTCACATTAAGATGATGTCATCATAGCTTAAACCCTGGCTTAAAGCACCTGGAGTTTGAATGAGCCCTCTACTGGTGTACTTTTCTGCCGATGGGTTTGAAATTTGAATGAAACTATCCATTTAGGTACATTTCTCTACATGAATCCAAAATTTAAACAGAAACATTTCAGTCACATTAAAATCTTGTAGACTCTTTGCACGCCATTAAAAGATTGTACGGATCAACACGTCACTTATTGTCAGGGGGCGGCGACTACATATATGGACATAGTTGGTTGATTCTCTGAACTGTCACATTAAAGTCCATTGAACAGTCGCATTCAATTCTTTAACGTACCATCAAATTTGAAGTGTTCATCGCATCTGAAAGCATTCAGTCACATAGATGATAGAAATCATTGCACGCGAAGTCTTTTGAGTCTCATTAAAATCTTTGACGTATCTGGCCCCTACGTTTTGTCGGGTACGGCGACTGCATATAGATTCTCTGCTGTATCGGCTTGGTTAATTGTTATTGGTCAGTAAATACATATGGATTTTCAAAAGATTGATTGTTAATGGTCCCCGAGCAACCAAAACGTCTTAGCTTTTCGGTGGATTTTTTATCAATTTATGTCAAAATTACTTTTGAAAATTGTAATTCAAGTGATCAATATGATCACTCCTAAAGTAAATGCTGGATTTTAAAACCATTCACCTCTTCGAAATCATCATTTAAACATTATAAATTGTAATTTTAACCCTTTTTGAAGTTACCAAATTTCGAAGATCGGGCAATTTAGTTGTTACTTATACTATGGAAATTATGGATTTTCGCGTAGGATAAAAGACAACCAAAACGCCTACGTGATTTTGGGTCCAAAACGGTTAAAATTTTGGCTAGAAATTGCTATATTCACATTTTTGTAATTTCAACTATTGGGATTGCATGTTCTAGACTAATTGTCCAATTTTAAAACTATCCAGATCATCGAAATTTCGATCTGAGCACTCCAAATTACGATTTTAACAAGAGTTGCTCTGTCGAATTCCGGCGAGTCAGGAGCGTTTTGATGAGCCTTTATACAGCTTCATGGATTTTCTTTATTTGTGTTTTCCATGTAAAATTTTTTGGTTATTTATAAATTACTTAAAAGAGAGAGGTATTTACTAGAAGGCGTGGATGCGATGTCATCAAGCGCATGGTCAATTACACCGTCGGGATGGGTTCTGCATTCTCAGCGCCACTACGACTGTCACCAACGTGATGCTTTGAATATCAGACAAGATGGTTTTGCAGGGTCGTTTGGGGATCTTGTCCCTAGTGTTGGAATTTCACTTCAATATTTTACGTTTTAGGGTTTAAAATTTCCCTTTATTAAACATTTCGGCTAAATATGTACTCATCTATAATAACATTTTAACATTTTAGTTGCAATGAAGTTTTCAAAATTGTGATGGTTGGAACTTGGGAGTATAGAACCAACCAAATGTGGATCAAGAAGAACAGCAAATACAATTTTATTTGATGATAAGGGTGTCGATACCAAAAAAAATTAGGAAGGATTAGAAGCTTTGAAAGTAAATAAGTCACCATCATAGACCTTTTTCAATGGAACTTGTCAAGTCAAGCCTAGAATATGTATGCAGAATCTATCTTTCACATGCACACAAAATCTCTTGAAGAGTAGTTTTTTGGGAGGGCAAAAATAATATATGGAAATGTAAGGCATTGACAATACTATTAAGATTAGCAAAAGAACAAGGCATCTCTCACACCCAAGGGATGGGAGACAAATTAGTCATACATTAGGTAACAGGTTCTTTCGGTATGCATGATCTTATCTTGGAGACCCTGTTCAATCAAGTCAAATCACTGGAATTGTCATTCTCACCCATCACTATGCACATATCTACAAAGAGCTAAACATGGAAGCATATATGCAATCCAAAAGAGCACTTGATCTATCCAATGGTAGATGGGAGATTAACAAAGAAGAACCTTGATAAACCCTACCAAATTTCTTGAGAGCCCTGTATATTATTCGATTCCTTGGTCATGCTTCCTTTTTAGTGTTGTGTTACTAGTTGTTGTAACATTTACAATTTCTCTTATGAAAGATTGGCTCAAGCTCATGACCTTTTTTGGTTTTTTGTGATAAAGGAAGATTGTTATGTCATAGTAGTTTTGATGTCCATAGAGTTTTTTTGTTGTTTTTGATACATTTAGGATGTATCACTTTAGTTTTGTCGCGTTGAAAATGAATAACAGTGGGCAATACAACGCTTTTTTAATACCAAAATAAAAGTTTACCATTTTTTCCCAGGAATATATATATATATATATATATATAAAAGACCCAACTTACTAACCAAACTTGAGAGTTACAAATACCTGAAAAGCATATTGATTATAAATCTAGAAGATGTTGAACATGAAGAATCAAATTGTTGGCATTACTTATTAGTGACCTGTCACCAATGATTTAGATCTCTCCTAGATAAATTCCATTGTTGGTGTCTATAACTGAGCTAAAGGTTTCCAATGTAGACTCAGGTACTTTGTGGTTCAAGGAACCAACAAAACCCCTATTCACCGGCCCTTTCAACAACAAGATGCGAGCAGCTTGAGGTCTCACCCGAGGTGAAGCTGAGGGGGTGGTTGCAGAATCAAGTTTTCACAACCTGGTGATGCGAGTGTAAAAGGAACTGATGGGCAGCGCGACAAGGGACTCTTACTGCGGATAAAAGACTGCACGAAGTCTCTACTTCGCGTCAAATACTTCAGAAAGCTGCGGAGCTCAGGAAACCAGCGCATCCAAGGTCTGCGCAGTATCAGGTACTTCCCGCGTTATGACGACAAGTTATCAACAACTTATCTCGCAGCGCCCTCTAAGGGGTCGGCGCGTCAACCAGACCACACGTCTGCTCAAGACTTGATTAACCCTAACCAATCTTACTTCATGTTCTTTATCCCTTCAACATCACGTAGATTATTATCTTTAAGACGTATGTAAATGAACGAAACATATAATACTATGCACTCCAACGCTGCGCTCAACTCCAGTGTTCAACGATGTGATTAACCAACAGATTCATACATTCAAAGACTTAGAAATGTTGAATACTTAACATTCATCCACACATGCATTACTTAACATATTATTCCCACCATTCCTGTGGCGAATACATACAAAAGAAATCACATAACAGATAACTGCGGCATTAAACATCCATGCTAAGAAAATGAATAAGTGCAAATACAAACAATCACATGACACAGAATTTAACGTGGTTCACCCCCCAGATGGAGGCTACGTCCACACAAACTGTTGTTAAATTAGTCTTTTGGGAAGGGTATAGCAGTTCTTAGTCTGCACACTCAGCTGCAAACTCTCTTCTCTCTCAGATAGGTCTCTACACACTCAGCTGCAGAGCCTTTACAATAGCTTCAAGCTTTGAAAGATCCTAACGATGTTCAACAATGACCAAAATGAAGAGTAACCCTTCCCTTACAAAATTGCCCTTATTTATAGATCATTCCCGTAGGTCATGTCTTTACAATTAGTAGGCAGAAACCCTTAGGTTTACAAAACTGTCACGGTTTTGCCCAAAACCGAACTTCTGGCCCCTGGTAGCGAATATTCCTTCGTGGCGGTCTTCCACGCATGCTTCACGTCGCTATCGTCCTTCCTGCTGTGCGCATGCCAACAGGTCACTTTCACCAAGTGATTCTCCCTCTAATGGTTTCGTGCGACTGATTCACGTAATGGCATCTTTCGCGTGTGCGACCAGTCGCTTTCTTCCCAATTTTCTCCTGCCCGCCGCTTAGCACTCCTGGAGCATATTTACCAAAAATAGACCGCCGACGGTCTAATCGAAACATGTGCCATCCTCCGTACAGCACTCTGCTTTGATGGCATCCCGTGGATTGGACACTTCGTAGCACCACCTCCTCGCAGTACTGATCCTCATAGCTTCCTCCATCGCTATGCTGCGTGCAACTTCGTAGCATCCAAAACTTGTACCAAAAATACTTTTATCTGAACTGCGCTCAGCTTGTAGTTCCAAATTCTTTCTTGCTCAAAATTGCCCCACTAAGGCCAGGCCCAACAAGCCCCTAACACTTACATATGGCTCGCCCCCGAGCCACCTGCAACTTTGGTTTCCCCGAACTGTTCTATCTCCTGCAGAGCTAGCTTTGCAGCAAACTCATTATATGTGCCAATGAGTTTCTCTACTACGTCCTTCATATCTTGCTCCACTTGTCTGACTATATCCATCATTTCGGGTGTTATCTCATCGTCGAGCTGGCCTTCTACCTGCATTTGATTCTCACGCAGCTCCTTGAGCTTTCCTCGATCTCCTGCGAGATCGTGCCAGCATCTTCCAGCAATGGCTGCGCCTTATCGCCCATTTCAATCTCTTTCTCTCGTAAGGCTTGCACTTCCTTCTTAAGGCTCGTTATTTCCCTATACTTCTAGAGCCTATCTCTTGGTGGTAGGGCCTTCACTTCTGCATCCAACCTCTCCAAAGCAGCTTGCTTATCTTTTGCTGCATTCTTTACTTCCAGCAATTTCGAGTCTTCTTCGAGGGAAGTAAATGCCTTCGACGCCATGTCCAACAGATACCGGCACTTAGCCACTTCGGCAGCAATAGTCTTAGCGGCGGCCTTCATAGCTTCCTCCCTTAGCTGTTGTTTATTTGGTGGGGTCTGTGGATTTATCTTCTCCTTTAAAGCAGCGATATCGGCCTCATGGAGAACCTCCATGTCTTGCGTCTCGGTCTTAAGACTAGTGACCAGCTCGCCAATCTTAACAATAGTATCTCCAAGATCTATCTGCACCTCCAAGTCGTCGATGTTGTCTACTACCGCAGTTATCGTGGACTCCAATATTAGCTGACGATCCTGCTCATCTTGCAGTTGCATAGCTCTCTGCGAGCTATCTTCCTCCAACTGCCTATTAGCTGCCTGCAGCTCAGCTTGTCCCTTCAGCGCGTCAGTGGTTCTCTCGTGCAGATGTAAATAATGTAGCCCTGGCAATGGTATTTTTGCTAAGTCGAGCTCCACACGCTCGATGCCCTTCATGTCTAACATTAGCTTCTCTACCATAGGAAAGTTTACTGTTACCGGGTCCAGATGGACGATACGGGACTTCGCAGGTAGGGGTAACTGCGGTGTTTGCTGCTGCGAAGTTCCTCTCGACTTCCCTTCGGAGTCTGAATCGCGCGGCGGGGGTAATCTCTTGTGGATTTCTTCAATTTTTAGCGTGATCCCCTGCAATGCAGTGAGATTCTTTTCCAGAGTATCCTGGATGGCCTTATCCTTTTTCTCTTTATCCGACATCAGATCTTCTATCTGCTCTGTAAACTTTAGGCCGATCATTTCATAATCGTCGCTCTTCAGTACTGTGTCTAACTTCCCTTTGTCAGCTTTATGTTTCTTCCTTGCCCCCTTTTTCTGCCCTGGTCTCTCAACTTCCTTCCTTTTCCCTTGTTAATTTTTCGATAATTTCATTCCATTATCATTCAAGATCACTAAGAGAATAACATGTACAGCATATCAATCATAAACACAATCATGCAACCACACAAGAGACATAGAGTTTCACTGGGGAAAACCAAGAAGGTGAAAAACCCCACAACTTCCTCAGAGATAGAATAAACCCAAGTACAAGATCACAAGGATCAAACCCAAAGAGATGTCTCTAGCAGATGCTCCTCCTCCTCCACAAGTGCGCCACTTTCTCTTTTAGCTATGCGAGCTTGAGAAGTGAGTGAATGAATAGAATGAGGGACACACCCCTCTTATTTATACTTGACTTGACCTACCAATTAATTTACTGGGGCCGACTTGCTACTCAAGTCTAATAACCCACCACATGACCTAATCAGGGCTGACCTCTCACTGGTGGTCTAATAACCCATCAATACAAATGACGACACTTGTCAATACACATGACGACACTTCCAAATACAAATGACGACACTTCCAATTAGAGGAATAATACATCTCTGTGGGATATACAATAAAGTACAAATGTAATACATAGAAGAATATCTTCCGAAGTTACAAATACATCAACACTCCCTCTTAACTAGGAAGGTATTCTTTCGTCACAGGTCATCAATACATATTGGCGCAAGTCTTCAATTCTGGAGCTAGATCATCATCACTGGATCACAGAGCATAAACATCATCACTGCTGCTGTACTCGACATCTCGAATACTGGGCTATCTCTGAATTATGCTCGTCATAGGAATTTCTACAGAGCCAACCCTTTTTCATGTTGGATGTAGGCCCACCACCTGTAGGTCTTCATCATCACTAGCCATACTGTGGAATCCTCAGGACTGATTACGTGAGTCAACAAAACCTCGAAAGAGCATCCCAGGACTTTTACGAGCACACTGCTCAACCTATCAAATCTCCCAGGACCATTTACATGCCATTGCACAACCTATCCACGACCACAGAGTATCATCCTGATACTCATGATCATCGTTCACAAAGCACAACCCAGATGCACATCACACAACACTTACACTCACTGGCATGGGAAGACACACTTCAACCATCTGTGAACGTCTCAACACTTATATCTACGCCATGGGAAGACACACTTCAACCATGCGAGGATGGCACCGCACTTATATCCATAGCCATGGGAAGACACACTTCAACCATGCTAGGAATGGCACAACACTTATATCGCAGCCATGGGAAGACAAACTTCAACCATGCTCGAATGGCCCCAACCCTTACATCTTCACCGTGGGAGAACACATCTACACCTTGTGAAGAATGGCTTCAGCCCTTACATCTTTACCGTGGGAGAACACATTTACACCTTGTAAAGAATGGATCAGCAATTACATCACGACCTTGGGAGAACACATCTACACCTTTGTCAGAAAAGCTCAACAATTATATCACGACCATGGGAGAACACATCTACATTATGTCTGAAACGCCTATGTGCATCTGTGTCTTTGGAACTCATCACACATGATCATCTTGATCATCGTCACTGCATTGTCCTAATGCATGTCATCATCACATGATCATCCTGATCATCGTCACTGCATCGTCTTGATGCATGTCATCCAGAGCATCATCTTGATACCAATCATCCATGATCAACCTGATCATACAATGTATCCACCTGATACATATCATCATACATGATCCAATTGATCATACAAAGCATCCAACTGATGCATATACATATACATGATCCAACTGATCATACAAAGCATCCAACTGATGCATATACATGTACATGTTCCAACTGATCATACAAAACATCCAACTGATGCATATACATATACATGATCCAACTGATCATACAAAGCATCCAACTGATGCATATACAGAGCAGTGACTGGAGCATCGTCCTAATGCTCATCATCCAGCGCTTACATCCACAATCATGGGAAGGATCCTCCTCTCACCATGCTTGGAATGGCTCCAGCAAATGTGTCCATCACTTCTTCCTCGAAGTGTCATCAATCTGAAGAACACTAAGCCTCTCTCTGATGTACTCAAACTTCACTCTGGCTAGTGGTTTCGTCAATACATCTGCAACCTGCTCATCCATCGCAACATACAGGAGCTTCATTGCTCCTCTCTGCACCATATCCCTGATATAGTGATATTTTATCTCAATGTGTTTCGACTTGTCGTGAAACACTGGGTTCTCAGATAGCTTCACACAACTCTGGTTGTCACAAAAGATATCAGTAGCCTCCAACGGGAGATCAAATAAATCAGACAGTAGCTTCCTAAGCCATACTGCCTCACAACTAGCCGAACAAGCTGCAACATACTCTGCTTCAGCTGTACTTAGTGCTACACAGGACTGCTTCCTGCTAAACCAAGAGATCACACCTAATCCCATACTGAAGCAGCATCCAGAAGTGCTCTTCCTATCTGCGGCACTGCCTTCCCAATCTGAATCAACATAACCTTGCAGGTTAAACTTTTGATTCACATCACACTTGAGCCCATAATCAACTGTACCCTTCAGGTACCTCAGAATATTCTTTACAGCAACCAGGTGAACACCTCTCGGATCCGTCAGGAACTGGATCAATGTGTTCACCGCAAAGCAAATATCTAGTCTCGTGTTCTGTTAGGAACCTATGTCAACCCTTCTCTTTACTATGTTAGTATATTGTTGTTGGACGCATATGCTTTGTAAGTCGTCCCGTAGTATTTGTTGATCCGTAGTTTATATTAGCCCATAGTATTGACCCATAGTATTGGACGCATATGCTTTGTAAGCCGTCCCATAGTATTATATGTCCCATGGTTTTGACTCATAGCATTGGGCATAGACTTAGTATATAAGTGTGTGTTGAGGTCATTGAAGGCACTGTGAAGTTAATTGTATTGAGCTTGCTCAAAGGAGGTTGCCCCCTCGAAGTGGCCTGTGATCAATATAAAAGTGATTATGTTCTGTTATTTCTGATATCTCGTGTATTTTCATTAATTAATTATTGCAGGTTCATCTCATCTAGTATCAGAGCACTTTCTTGGGCTCATTGGGTGGAATTTCTACCAAATTCTTTTTTTGGATTTGGGAATAATCCCTATCTGCTTAACTGTGGGAAGTACTTGGGCATAAGCCCTAAAACTCATTGTGAGGAGTACCACAGGAACCCCAAAGTAGCTGGCCCATTGAGAGGACCTGCCAGCGAAAAGGGCAACGACCCCTACCTGATTGACTAGTTCCCACCCGTGAGGTAAACCAAGAGCTGTCGTTTGTGGCAAAGCGGTTATCAATTTTACCTGAGCCATGGAGTGAGGGGTACTGCCCCAATACGCAAGCCGTCAGACAGCATTGGTGGTCGAGTGAAACACCTGAACTGTTAGAAAGTCGTACATACTTGGGGTCCATATCTATTTAACTATTGCCGATCACTTCCGCTCCAGATACAGCCGTTTCAGATCTATTCTGAAAGTCGTTCCAGATCCAGTCGCCGTTTCAGATCCAGCCATTTTCGATCCCTTCCACGCCGTTGTAGATCCATCTGTTGCGGATCCCTTCCGCGCCGTTGTAGATCCATCTGTTGTGGATCCCTTCCGCAGCCATTCAAACCAAAATCCAAGATCTGGATGAAAAATTTCTCAGCCTCCATCTTCAGCATTCAGCCATGAACAATACCAGACAGCCAGAATATTTTGCAGCCACCGGGTTCTCTTCTTCCAGCAATTTTCGTGGGCCGAAGCTTGATTTTCCTCGCTTCAATGGTACTGATCCGACTGGATGGATATATCGAGCAGAACAATATTTCAGTCTGCATAATACTTTTGATGTTCAGAAAGTTCCACTTGCATCCTTTCATTTGGAACAGGAAGCCCTTCAATGGTACCGTTGGTACATCAAAGCTCATCCCGAGCCAAACTGGACAGATTTTTGCCAACTCCTTTTGTCACGATTTGGTCCTAGTTCTTTTGACGACCTCATAGGAGCACTCACTAAAATTCACCAAACTGGCACAGTGAGAGAGTATTAGACGGAATTTGAGAAACTAGCTAATCACACAGAAGGATTGTCCAATGAATTCTATAGGAGTTGTTTTATCAGTGGTCTCAAGGATGAAATCCGCTCAGAGGTAAAAATGTTTTGTCCCAACACAATGATGGAAGTCCTAGGGTTGGCTAAGCTGGCTGAGGACAAGATCGCAGCTGAACAACGCTCCAAACCCACCTTTGTTCCCTTCAGAAATATGGGTTCCCAACGACCCCCCATCACGCCTTCTCCTCAACCAACTCCTATCAAGCATTTGTCTGAAATAGAAATGCAGGCACGCTGAGAAAAAGGGCTTTGCTATAATTGTGATGAGAAATTCACTCGAGGACATCGATGTGTTCAACAAAAGCTCTATCTCTTGGATGTGGATTCTCCGCCTGCCTTAGAACTTGGTGAAGAAGCTACAGATACAGTAGATGATCAGGTCGACATTCAACACCCGCCTGTTGACACCCCATCTCAGGACGACCCACCCGAGATCTCTCTCCATGTTGTAACCGGCATCACCACCCCACAAACAATGCGGGTCAGGGGATACTTCAAGAAGCTCCCTCTTACTATACTCATTGATTCTGGTAGCACTCATAACTTCATTGACCCTCGAATTGCCATAACTTCATTGACCCTCGGATTGCCAAACAGGCTGATTGTTTTGTCCATCCTTGCTCCAACTTTGAAGTCATGGTTGCCAATGGGGGCACCTTACCTTGCAAAGGGAAGTGTCACAATGTGCGTATCTCTATGGAAGATTATAACCTACGCTCTGACATGTTTTCCTTGTCCTTAGGCAGATGTGATGTGGTTTTGGGCGTTCAATGGTTACGCACACTTGGCCCCATCTTATGGGATTTTGCTGAACTTTGGATGCAGTTTAAAGTCAATGGGGCACAACACAAATTTATGGGCTTACAACCAGGGTCTCCCTGCATCATCAGTTCACATCGTCTGGAAAAAATCCTTAAGAACAATTCACATGGTGTCATCGCTCAGCTCAATTCCATTTAGATGCACTCATCAATAGCCTCCACTACTTCCTTGGATAGATATGCAGGTATCTTTGCTGAACCAATGTGCTTGCTGCCTTCAAGAGACCTTTCGAGTAAGAATTTAGCCACATCTACCTCTCAGCAGGAAATGATGGCTATTTTGCATGTAGTACAGAAGTGGCAGCCACACCTATTAGGGAATTATTTCTGCATCAAGACTGATCTCCAGAGTCTGGAAAATTTTCTGGAACAATGGGTCTCCTCCCCAACACACCTGAAATGGGTTATCCAACTCATGGGTTATCCCTATGTGATCACTTACAAGAAGGGTAAGGACAATATGGTGGAAGATGCTCCTTCTCGCACAATTGATGACCCAGTTTCTCTTACAGCTCTTTCTCTGCTTGTTCCAAATTGGTTGCAATATGTTCAATAGGGCTCTCTCTTCTATGAACTCCATGCTTCTTCATCAACAGGGCACTCTGGGTTCTACAAAATGTCTGACCGGGAACAACGTAACTTCTTTTGGCAGGGACTAAAAATGACAATTCAACAGATGGTGGCTGACGATGATACTTTCCAAGTCAACAAGTGTGAAACGACACTCCTTTCGGGATTGCTCAAACCCTTTCTCATCCCTACACAGATTTGGCTAACTATTTCTATGGATTTCCTAGCAGCGCTCTGGTGGTAGAATACCACATCTCAAAGGACACCATATGCAGCAGTCTATGGAAAAACACCGCCAGTTCTTCTTCCATACACCCTTAGTAGCTCCCCAGTTCAGGAAATTGACTCGGTTCTTCGCCCCCGCGATCAGATTCTTCTCATTCTGCAGGACAATCTTCACATGGCCAGAATTCACCTGAAACAACAAGGCGATCAGCACCATTCTAAGCGCCTTTTCCATGCAGCCGACAGGGTTCTTCTTCATCTACAGCCTTCCAAGCAATCCTCCTTGACACTCCAAAGGCGTTAATGGTCCAAAATGCAACCTGAGGATGCTACCGGGGAACCACTCCTTCAGATTCTGCAGCAATTTCTCCAACCAAAGCTTTGAGGACAAAGATTTTTCTAAGGGAGAGTGGATGTTAGGAACCTATGTCAACCCTTCTCTTTACTACCCTTCATTTTTATAGACTTCCTAGAGTCTAGTTTGTAGGAGGCTTCACCACTTCCTTTTATGGGATATTGATAGTCATCCCCAAGTTTCGCCTTGTGAGGTGAATCATGTTCAGATAGGTCCATGAAAGATTCTTTAAACCCAGTCATATGTTTAGAAGCCCCACTATCAATAATCCAATCATTACATCCATGAGAGATAGTACCTGTGAGAGCATAGATTAGAACATATTCATCTTCACTAGATGAGTCATCACTTTCTGCTCTAGCCTTCTTCTTGGGAGGTTCATCATCCTCAACAGCATGAGCATGATATCTCCTTTTGTTGCTCTTCTTCTTCTTGTTGAAGTTGTTGTTGTTGCCCTTTTTGTTCTTGGGACAATCTGAGGCAAAGTGTCCTTTCTCATTGCAATCGAAGCATCTCAGATCATTCTTCTCTTTTGGATGGTAGTGAGAAAATTTCTTGCAATGAGGTGGCTCCCTCTTGAACTTGACTTTCTTGGTGTGAGCTGTGAGAGCTTGATCTTCATTTCCCATCTTTTATTCTCGGGCCACAAGTCTAGCTTCTTCTTGTGAGCATTCTTCCCACAGTCTACTGAAAGAGACTAATTTCTTTCTTGCACAGATTCCTTGGATGAAGGAGTCCCATGACCTAGGTAGGCCATTCAATGTGGTCAATACAATTTCACCATTCTCCACTACTTCATCCATAGCTTCAAGTTGTTCCTTGATTTGAGAGACCTTGGAAAAGTAGGATTGAATGGTCTCTCTATTCTGAAGCTTTACCCCTTTCAATTGGTTCCGTAGAGTCATCTTCCGATTTATGTTCTTTCCTTCAAACAACTTGGTCAAGGAGTCAAACATTTGCTTAGGTGTCTTTAGGGAAGACACATAAGGTATGAGATGGTCTTTGATAGAATCGGCAATGATTCTCTTAGACTTGACCAAGTTCTTCTTGTGTAAAGTCTTAGCCTCATCTCCCTCTGGGATAGGGACCTCTTCACTTATGTAAGTGTCCAAATCATTTTCTTCTAGGATTAACCCAATCCTATACTTCCATGCTCGGAAGTTATCAGCTCCATCAAGCTTATCCTCAATCTTGGTGTGGTGAGACATTTTAAAGAGTACTTCAAATGAAATAGAAAAGATTTAAGTCTTACCACTTGATTTGCTGAAAACTGGATCTAGAGCTGGATTAGGGTTTGTCAGAGAAACCCTAAAAATTAAAAATGTGAATTTCAAAATTCTGAAAGGATAGAAAGATGCGACTTGATGAGATGATCATCCTGGTATACTAAAAAATTGAAAACTACAAAGTTTCACACTTTAGAAATGCTTTTCAATCTCCTGGATTCACTAGGGAGGACCCTGAATTAGGGTTTGAGTTTCTCGGAGCGCTTCACCCAACCATAAAGTTTGATCCAAAGCTCTAAACTTCAAGTTTTTCAAGGAGCTTCCAAATATGTCCTCCGATTTTAGAAATTCCTATTTTTGTGGAAACCCTAATTTTTAGGTCAAAAATTGAAACAGCTCAGAATTGAATTTTGTCTCGACAGAAAGATGCACCCTTGCCAGTAGAGTCTATCTAGCTTTCTTCCTTTGATGAACTGTGAAGATAAACCCAAATAATAAGAAGCCCTAGCTTCCACAGCTGCATAGTGCCTTCTTCTTAGGTAAGCTCTAATACCATGTTAATTTTTCGATAATTTCATTCCATTATCATTCAGGCTCACTAAGAGAATAACATGTACAACATATCAACATCATATCAATCATAAACACAATCATGCAAGCACACAAGAGACATAGAGTTTCACCGGGGAAAACCAAGAAGGTGAAAAACCCCGCAACTTCCTCAGAGATAGAATAAACCCAAGTATAAGATCACAAGGATCAAACCCAAAGAGATGTCTCTAGCAGATGCTCCTCCTCCTCCACAAGTGCGCCACTTTCTCTCTTAGCTATGCGAGCTTGAGAAGTGAGTGAATGAATAGAATGAGGGACACACCCCTCTTATTTATACTTGACTTGACCTGCCAATTAATTCACTGGGGCCGACTTGCTACTCAAGTCTAATAACCCACCCACATGACCTAATCAGGGCTGACCCCTCACTAGTGGTCTAATAACCCATCAATACAAATGATGACACTTGTCAATACGCATGACGACACTTTCAAATACAATTGATGACACTTCCAATCAGAGGAATAATACATCTCCGTGGGATATACAATAAAGTACAAATGTAATACATAGAAGAATATCTTCCAAAGTTACAAATACATCAACATCCCTGTCTCCTTTTCCTCGGTAATAGGACATGGAATGGTCTCATCCTCTCTAGAGTCATTTGTGGCGTCTACAATTTCTACGCGGAACTCGGCAGGCCATTCCTTCATGATATTGTCAATACCCTCCTCATACATATGGTAGTTCCTAGGGAACCACTCCACCTTCTTCTTCTGCGCCTTAGCTGAAATATAAATGCTACGCATGTTAGCATAAAAATTCACAATGTGGATATACCTACTAGTTACCTTCTTTGTCATCCACGGAGTCAGTATGATCGCTACGCGCAGCTGGTGATAGTACTGGTAGAAGACTTCAGCGTTCTCGTGCTGCCTTTGTGAGTTTAGATTCGCCCACAGATTTGAATAACGTGGTCCTTTGCACTCGTTGGTATCAGTGATGACACCAACGTAATCCTTTGACTCCTTCCAGCCGACAAAAGCAATTAGTACTATAAGCCAGGTGTAATGGAAATTCCCTCTGTTCAGCTGCATGTCGTTGAGTTCCTCCATGAACTCATTCAGCATATATTGAGACCAATTAAATTGTTCTCCCTCCGCGGCCGCGGCGCCGAGAAGTACTGCGCCCACGCTTTCTTCTAGTGGCCTGCATGTGTGGAGAATCTTGACCACTAACAATTGCGTGACAAATTTTGTTGCTTTATCATCAATTTCTTCTGTTTGGAAGCCCCTCTTCCCTTTGACGGCTGTCTGAGTTTTATTCATCTTGGCGACAACTTCTTTATCCTTGCTCTTCCCTTGGAAGAATTGCTTTGGATCCTTACCCATTTTACTCAACCCAGTAATCCGGTGGATGATGTCAATGGTTATGTCGATGTTGTGGTCGAGCCATAGGTAACCCTGGTGCATGCGTGCCATCAGTGTTCGCACCACAACATTCAACTCCGGTGACCTATCGAAATGGGGGAGTTTGAGTAGATTGAGCAGCCCAGACTGGACTACTCTGGATAGCCAATTTTGGGCGACTAGATTAAGCTCCCCCTTTGCATCCTTTTTCCAGCACATGTACTGGTCCGGTTGAAACTGTGGAAACTTCGGCTCATTGGGATCCTCCTTCTGTACTGCAATCAGATCATAATCCTCCCATCTAAATTCTAGGATTTTACCCAGCAAGTTTTTCTCAACCTCGACATGTTTTGAGATTGGCGACATCGGGCTATCGTATTTAGCATTCTTCATCAACTTAAAAACGGGTGCATCCAGAGCACACAGTGAAATGTAGTCTGGGTTTAAGGTCAAAGGTATCTCCTTATCCGTGAGTGGCGGTTTCGGCACTGTCGATGCCATCTTAGGTACCTTTGTTCTTGGTCCTAATGGATTTTTTCCCTTATCTTCCATTATTGGACGGTGCCTTGGTGAACGTCTTGATGCCTAACCTAGTTCGAAGACAACCTTCTTAGCTGGGGTTCTCATTAACCCTTCAAACCCCCCGTATTGGAATACTTTCACAGTATCTTGGACCATGAACTCTTCTTCAATGGAAGACCACTCAGACATCCACTAGGCAATTCTCATGAATGTTCAGATAGCTTGTGAAAAAAATACTTGGATAGACTGTTTGTAAGAAAATTCTAAGTGTTTGGTAACGCCCGTGAGTTTGAATGCGGCATTACTTATAGGCGCAGCTGATCCTCCTCCACGCCCCTCAACGGCTAGATAATCATTAATGGTGGTATCCATTAGACAAATCCGGTGGATCCTTTGGTCCTTTCCATCATAAAACTAGCTCAAAACGGCTATCTGTGCGTTAAATGCCCAAGCGATCGCTAGTAACGGCTATATTCTTGGACTGACATTGTAACGACTATTTTTCTTAGTGTTGCGTCAAACTGCGCATCAGGTCTTGATAGCTCCTGTGTGGTCTCCTCGTAGTGCCTAATTTCTCGTTTCTGAACTAAGGCTCTTTTCAGTGAATTTGGTCTTTGCAACTGCCCTGTGGACTTCACAACTGCACAGTTCCTCTTTTCCTTTCTCTTTTTTTTTTTCGCTGAAGCTGCGCGGTACATTTCCCTTGATCATACAGGATTCCACGAAGCAGGACTATCGTGGTAAAGTTTTAGTCTGCTTGCATTTATCAAAGTTTCCAAAGTATCTCTGGCTAAGGTAGCTAACTGAACTGCGCCACTGTTAGTAACATGCATTACAGTATATGGGCCAAGCCAATGCATATTAAACTTTCTAGGAAATTTCGTAAATTTGTTATTGTACAGGAGGACTAGATCACCTACCTGGAAAGACTTTTTTTTGATGTGGCGATCATGCCATGCTTTTTCCCTTTCTTTCTGCACTTGTTGGTGAAAGCCTGCGATGAAGTGATCCTCCTCCAGACCAACCAAGTGTAAGAGTCGTTCTTCCAGCGCTGGGTGATCTGCCATGCCTGTAAATGCAGCTATTCGCAAGCTGGGAATGATATATTCCATTGGCATTATCGCTTCTTTCCCATAAGCCAACCTAAAAGGTGCGTGTCCTGTTAGTTTCTTGTAGGTAGTTCTGTACGCCCATAATACAGATGGAATGCGCAGGTCCCAATTGTCCCGATTGACGTTGAATATCTTGGTTAGCGCATTCTCTAGCGCTTTGTTAAACGCTTCAACAGTTCCATTTGCTTGTGGGTGATAAGGCATGTTGCGTTGATTATGAACGTGGAACTCTTCAGTCAAAGCTTCGATGGTTTTATTCAAAAAATGAGTGCCTTGGTCACTCATCAAAATATTCGGGCATCTGAACCTTGTAAGAATATTTTCATATATAAACTCTGTAGCTATAGCTGCACTACAGTCTTTCACTGGCTTTGCTTCTGCCCATCTGGTGAGGTAATCAATTGCATTAATAATGTACCTTACACCATTTCTTTTTCCTAGTGGGTTAATAGGACCCACAAAATCAATAGCCCATTTCTCAAATGCCTGCAATGTTAATTGTGGATTTAATGGCATTTTGTCTCTTTGTGACGGCTTTCTGGTTCTCTGACACACATCGTAGTTATGGCAATGTTCTTTCGAATCCTTGTGAATGGTAGGCCACCACAGCCCTGCACACAATATCTTCTACGCAGTATCTCTCCGTGCGTAGTGACCTCCTGCGACTCCTAAATGCGCATCAGCTAATATGAATGGTTTCTCATGCTCTAGTACGCATTTGCGCAGTACTTCATTGGATCCCAACTTATATAGTTGGCCTGCAATAATGGTGAAGTCTGCGGCTCACACTACTAGCTGCTTCTTCTATTGGGTAGTGAGCTCTTGAAGTGCCAACCCTGTGGTTAAAAAGTCAATGATGTCTTTATAGTAGTCATCGGCAACCTGTATAGCAAACAATTGCGCATCGGGCAGATTGTCCTCCGGATTTGTAGGTTCTTCTCCAGACTCAATCCTTGACAGATGATCAGGTCCTAAATTAAACCTGCTTGGCTTAACAACAATTTCAAAGTCATACTCTTGAAAGAGTAATAACCATCTACATATGCGCCTCCCTAACACTGGCTTATTGACCAGGTATTTCAAAGCAGAATGGTCGGTGAACATAGAAAAGTGCGCACCAAGCAAATAATGCTTGAATTTCTGCAGCGCATATACCATCGTGAGTCCTTCTCTTTCAGTAGTGGTATAATTCTTCTCAGCAGCTGAAAGCTTCCTACTGGAAAATGCAATGGGATGATCAATACCTCCCTCTCTTGGATGAGCAAGAAAAATGCCCAATGCTATACATGAAGCATCAACATGGACATGAAATGGCTTCTCCCTGTCTGGAAAAACTAGGATCGGCGCAGTGACCATCTTCTCTTTTAGGGTGTCAAATCCTTGTTCGCATTCTTCATTCCAGATGAACGATGCATCTGTCTTTAGCAATTTCTCCATAGTTGCGGTTATCTATACATACCCTTTTATGAATTTCCTGTAATAACCGGTATGCCCCAATGTAGTGCGCAACTGCTTGACTAAATTTGGGGTGGGCAAGTTTACAATGACTGCGATCTTCGCAGGATCTACCATCAAGCCCTGTTTGCACACAATGTGTCCCAGCAAAATTCTGTAGGGAACACAGAAGATACATTTCTTCAAATTCAATGAAATCTAATGCTCCCTACATTTTTCTAGCATCATCCTAAGGTTCGCGGCATGGTTCTTCAGTAACCCAAAAATAGTCCAATCATCAAAATAAACCTCTAAAAACTTATGTATGAAATCTTTAAATGCTGCGACTACCACTCTAGAAAATATGGCAGGTGTGTTTTTCAGCCCAAAAGGCATTACTGTGTACTAGAATGACCCCCATTCTATAGCAAAAGTAGTCTTGTGCCTATCTGTGCAATCAATTGTGATCTGATGGTATCCAGAGAATCCATCAGTAAAAGAATACGCCTCATTCCCTCCAACATTATCAAGTACTGCATCTGTGAAAGGGGTAGGAAATGGGTCATGCATTGACGCATCATTTAGCTTTCTGAGATCCACACAAATCTTGATCTCACCCTTCGTTTTCTTATCCTGGATAACAATCGGGATTATCCACTCAGATTCTTCAACTAACTCAATGATCCCTGCATCGAGCATCTTATCGAGTTCTGCCTTAACTTGTTCTTTGTAGCGCGGGTTCAGTCGATATAGTCTTTGCTTCACAGGCTTCGCGCCAAGCTTAAGAGGAATTTTCATCACTCCTAAGTCTCCCAGAATACCTTTCATCTCTGTGAACTTGGTTGGGAATAATTCTCGGTATTCCTGTAGTATACCCACGACTTCTTCAACTGTATCTTCATCCCAATAATCTCCGATAGCTGCGAACTTTGGCTCTTCGCTAGTGCCAATGTTCACTTTTCTTGTTTTCACAGGTCCACTCATATATGGAATTTCCAGTGGAGGTCCTTCTACCTCGCGTGCTCCCTCTGATTGAGGCATCCTTATGTTGCACGGGTCCTCCTCATTGTTGTCTGCTTTATCGTTGCATTCCTCAGCGATGTGATAACAGTCAAGAGCATGCTCTAGCTTCTCTTCCCATTCTGGTTGTAGGCGTGCAGGTACACTGTTTGCTCCAAAGAATTCTTCTAGCGTCATGTTTCCCTGAGTGCAATCTGGTTTAAATATTCTGTCCTTAATAACCTGCAGCGCATCATTGATACTCAGATGTACATCTTCGAAACTAAAATCCTGCTGGAAGCTCGCAGTTAGGACAGACTAGTCCGTTGTACCCCTGCGCAACTCTAGGTCTAGGTAACACTTCTTCGGAATCGGTTCCTCCAGCATGTGCGCAAATAGATGTACCCATTCAGTCTAAGGTATTTCCACCCAAGCTTGTGAGAAAGCTTCAATATGGTCCCTTAGATCCGTCTGTCCATTATATTTTGTAAAAGGTCACGTAACCTTCTCAGCAAACCTCATTTGCATTTTAATTCTGCACTGATCCCATGTTGTCAGTGTCTTCTTATGCGCAACCCACCATCTGGAAGGTGTCTCGTGCAGTGCCATGTCTAATGCTGATACGCGGTATTCATCTGCAACGGCTACAGTATATTATTTGATAAAGCAATAAACATTAGATGAACCATCATAGGTAGGGATTGGAGTTACCTCTTTTCCAATCTAGCAGAGTGACTTCATGATCCGCGCACATCTCTTGGCAGATACTTCATGCAATATGCTTTGCTAGTTTTCCAGTCCTGCATCAGAATCTGAAATGCAAGAGTTGTCACAACACCAACTGAGTGTTCCATCCGCAGTTGGATTAATATAGTCAGTAGCATTAGTTGTGATCTTGTAAATACGGTCCAAGTCTTAGGCTCGGGATGCCTCCTGAATCGGTTCAATGTATCGTTCACCCTACGAGGGGTCCAGTGGTGCGATGACCCTGATATCGTTGCCTTCAAATATCATTTTCATAGTCTTCAAATCAATGATGGCAGAGTTTGTCATTGCACAATCTATACCTAGCAGCCCTGGATAAGGATGGTTTTCATCCACGATTTCAATCACTTCAAAATCTACATAGCTGCACACTCCGTCAATGTCAACGATGGTGTTGGGTAACCTTCCCAAAGGTATAACTATCCCTTGATTAGCCATTCTTAACTGCAGTGATGACCACTGTAACTTTGGTTTACCCATCTGATGCCATGTCTACTTGGTCAAGACATTTACTTCAGAACTAAGATCAAGAATGATCTCATCCATCTCATAGTCCCCAATCTGTGCAGTGAGCCTCATTTCCCTTCCTGTTCTTTTAGGACTCCTGATATTATGGACTGCGCCATGGGCATCCCCCTTTTCACTGCATGGCTCATACTGTCTAAGTAGTTTTTCAAATTCCATGAAAGCATCTGCGCTCTTCAATAACTTCATGCAGCTCCGTAAGAACTGCACAACAGAGGTACTTATATCTGTTGTAGTGCTCATGTGATCATATGTTGCTGGGATATCCTCTATTTGTGGTGCTTCATTGCACAGCAGGATTCTCATCGACCCAGGTGTTGACTCTCTAAGGATATCCCGTGCTTCTGTAAATGCTCCTTTATTTTTCTGTAGGTCCAAGCCAGGTGTCTTCCCAAGAGCTTTTCTAATCCATACTGGTTCACCAGGAATCTGCTGAGGATCGCGCGTTCCAGAAGTAGAAGCTTCTGCTCCTCCATCTCTTCCTGTATCAGCACCACTACGCGTTACCACATTTACACTTGGATCCGTAGTTCTTCTCTCTGCTGTGATCAACTGATTATTGGGTTCGATGGTTCTATCCTTCTTCGTTTCTGCATTTCTACCTCTAGCACAGGACAGTCTTGAATAACATGCTCAAATGATTTGCAATAATTGCACGTAGTGCATGGATTTGTACAATCTTGAGATACATGACCTGGCTGGCCACAGTTATAACAAATTACCTGGCCGCGGCCTCTTCCTTGCGTCGGGCCGACATTTCTTCCTCTGCCGCGGTATCCACCCCCATGGCCTCTATATCCACCTTGATCATAGTGAGCATTGTCTTGTTTTGGCTGATTTTCTTCTTGGACATGGTACATTCCAGCACCTCCCATGGCTTCCATATCTCACTTTCTTTCATTCATTAACTCATATGCATGACAGTTGGATTTGTCATGTCCAACTGATTTACAGAAATTACAGTATAAATTTTTAGGTGTTTTTACATATTTCTGTATTAGGTATCAGTCTTCAGGTCTGTGTCCTCTGCTTCTACAGATTTCACACTACGGCGCCTGGTTCTGATTCATATTCATTGGGTTCGATGCACCACTGTTAAGATAATCTTGAAATAGAGGGCAATGTTCTCTGGTGTGGCCCTCTCCTTTGCATCCTGTGCACCAAACTTCATGTCTCTGTTCATATCTCTGTTCTTTTCCATTCTTCATACCTTGCAATTCTAACCTCAAGGTGGTTAACTGATTATGGATCTATGACATCCCAAAACTACTTTCTCCAATCGGTGAAGCCTCCATCTTCATTGCGATCTCTAAGGCCTCTTCCTGCGACGCAACCTTCTACTGCATCAATGGTTGTCTGATGTGGGGCAACAGTGCAGCAATGAACCACTCCTTATGTTGTTGTAGAGCTATCTCAAATTTCACTTTATCCAGCAATGTCTTAAATTTTTGGTCAAATTCCCAGATCTTTTCAGTAGGTTTCTGCTTGATTTCCTTTAGTTCTGTTATGCACTACGATTTTGATTTTGGCTTCTTAAACTCTGCTATGAGTGCAACCTTAATTTCTATTAGGCTTCTCGGATGTGCCTGATAATATTTCATAAACCAATGCAAGGCTCTGTCTCTGAAAGTAGTGATGAGCTGCGCTCTCTTCACAGCATCATCCTGAACCTGCTTTACACTCTATACGGCTTCACATAGAAACCAGTGCTAATCAGGGTATTCTAGACTCGTTCCTTTGAATATATGCAGTTTTATATCGTTATCTATCATTCTCCTTCCTGGTTGTGTAGCACCCTGATTAGTGCTATGATTCTACGGGGGGTTCTGAGCGGAAAAAATAAAGGTATTATTCAGAATAGAGGTATTCTGCGGGATATTCTGAGACTGGGTATTCTGAACTGGAATAGTCTGAGTCCGGATGGTATGAGCACCTGCTCCTTCGGTGCTAGCAGTATCAACGTTCTGCACGGTGGGCCGCGCTACGCTCGCAGCGGGTGGGTTCTGAGATAGGGGTGGCACGGTTTCTGCGACTGATGGGTTCTGAGGTGTGATAGGGTGGATGGTGGCTGATGACAGCGTGGTCTGATTATTAAGGTCACATGGGATTTCAGTATCCACGCAGAGTCCAGGTCCTCCCAGATTCTTTTCTTTATTAAACTTATATCTCTTTCCACTTCTCAGATTATGTGTCTCTTCGTCAAAATCACTAAAAATGCTATTGACCATGACAAATTCAAAAATATTATTGCATTCTTAAAACACCTTTCTCAACTAAAAGCATTTTAATGTATAGACTGAGATTGTTCATGAACTTACCTCTGAATCCTTCGAAAAAGTATTCTTCAACTTGACTGTAGGACTTCAGCGTATCTACAACAAACTCGGTCACAAATCCTTCAAGTATGATATCAACCCAGAAGTCGACTGCTCGCAACAGTGGGTTGTCTATTGCTTTGAGCTGCGATGTGAGCTCTGGAGTCCACTCTGTAGGTACTCTCCCTTGAAAACAGGTTTTCTTTTCTGTGAGTCGTGATATCCGCTCGTGTAGCTCGTTTCCAAATGAAGCCTAGAATATCTCGTGAATATCTTTCCACAAATATATGTTTAGCCACTCTACGTTAGAGAGACGTGGGTGTCTCTTCTCTTTCTTTGCAAAATCTCTTTCGATCTTATCGCACCAGTCCCATATTTATTTCTTTTCGGGATGCCAATTGTTTGAACCCAACGAGAACTGGTATTCTTTGTCACACATTACTTTCCAAATACGCCATCGCATCACTGGCCTTAGCCGAGCAACGAAACCATTTGTTGGCGTCTATAACTGAGCTAGAGGTTTCCAATGTAGACCTAGTGATCCAGGAGGATATTGGTGGCCACCTGCCTATTCCACTTGGACTCCCACCATTGTTTATTCAGTTTTTCAGTTTCCTTAATTGTAGCACAATTTACTATTTTTGGTAGTTTTCAGGTCCTAAACTTCTGGAGCCATTTTGAGGCCCTAAACGATGTTTTTTCAGCATCTGATGGTCGAGCAAATATGAGTCTGTTTCGGACTCAATACTTGCAATTTATGGATATAGTCCTTGAATAGATCTTTCTAACGATGTATCATGTGAGTCAGACAGAGGTAGTATGCCAAAGTTACGACCCCGAGAAATTGATGTACTAAGTTACCCAACGGGGCCCATATTTTGGTGTTTCACCTCCTAGGGTTAGGTTTTTGGACGTGTAGGGTTTCCCTTGTTTCTCAATAATATATAGGCCTTAGAGCCACCACATCACTTCTCAGAGATAAGCTACCAGCACTCTAGCTAGTTTATTTCCATCCTATATGTAAACAAGTTTCAGTTCTTTGAGCAATGAAATGAAGTGTTATTTCCGCTGCATCTTTGTTTTTATGGGTATTTTTGTATTCTGTTGCATTCCTACGTAAATCTGGATCAGTCGTATCAGAGCAATCTACTCTTTCTCGATCCTTCTTTGCATGTCCCCAATGAGGGCGGGGTATAAGGAGTTAGGGCTCGATCTGGTTGAACCTTTGCAAGATCAGCCTCGCAAACCCTGACGGCTGCCCATGGGGGAAGAAAAGAAAGATGAGGGCACAGAAGATCCTATCAAAATGTTGCTCGAGGAGGCCCTTGAAAGACAAAGGAACATGATGATGGATAACTTCGCCCAGATCCTTCAACAACTTCCCATTGGCGGCGCATCTGCATCTAGCAGCCACTCTGGAGGCGCAACCCCTTTTAATGTACAAGTAAACTTTGACATTCCCATATTTGATGGCCGAATAGATGCAGATGCCGTAGATAGATGGTTGAATCTATTAGAAGGATATTTCTCGGTTCATGATTTTTCCGGTCGAGAAAAGATTACTTTTTCACTACTTAAAGCCACCCCTCATGTCAAGGACTGGTGGGAAACCTACTGTGAGAGAAAGGACGAGGAGGAACCCTCTCTGTTCTTGGTCGTACCCACTTGGAATTATTTCCGAGATGCCATAAAGGAACAATATTATCCCATGGGGAGCTATGAGGACAAGTACATACAATGGACTACGCTGTGGTAGCAAAGAGATCAAGATGTGCATGAACTGATGAATCTGTTCCATACCCCGCGCACCAAGTTGGGTATCAAAGATTCAGAGAAACATTTGGTGCTGAAGTACCGTAGTTGTCTGCACATATACATTCAGGAGGAAATGGAGTTCCTCGACATCTCCTCGCTTGGTACGGCATACCGGTATGCTGCCAAAATTGAGCAAAAATTCAAACATAAGAAGCGAGACTTTGGATTTGCGAATCAGAAGCAAGCGAAAGGTGCCCCCAAATCGCAGAACCAAGGACAAAGCCAAGGCATGGCAACTCAAGACAACTTGCCAAAGCCACAAGCAAAAAGAAACACTACGAAGCCAAAGAAGGAAGCGGGAAAGTGGTGTGAGTTCCATAAGAGCCCCACTCACAACACAAGTGAGTGTCGGGCCAAGCAGTCACTGGTGGCCGAGATAAAGGATTCTGAATCAGATGCATACTCTGACATTGAATCAGAACCTGAGAAGGGGAATGACAGAGGGAAGAAGATTATCGATGCAGAGCCCAATGCCACCGTTGCCACCACAAAGATCCAAAAGGAAGAACCAGAATATTCAGAGGAGGAGGAGCGTCTCTTCCACTCCCAGATGTGGGTAAAGGGTTCCCCGCTACAGTTTATTGTCGATAGTGGGAGCCAAAAGAACCTCATTTTCAGCAGAGGTCGTGAAGCGGTTGGGCTTGCCGACCACAACACACCCGCAGCCGTACACCATTGGGTGGCTTCACTAAGGATGGGATCTCTACGTCAGCCAACAGTGCCACCTTCCCTACAGCATCAAGCCCTTCACCAATGAGGTATTATGTGACATTGCTCCTCTTGATGTTTGTGATGTATTATTAGGCCAACCATACTTATGGAAGCGACATGCTATGTATGAGTCCCGGCCTCGCGCTGTTATTATTACATTGGGAAATAAGTTTTACAGGATACCAGAGGTACCATCGCCTGCCACTATCTCTTTGGTTACTGCAAAACAATGCAGTAAGTTCATTTCCAAAACCGGGAAATTTTTTTTCTTGATTATCCGCCCTTAGGGAAAGAAGAAGATCGTGGCCATGACCTCCAGACAGTGCTCCTCCGCCCAACAAAAACAAATGGACAAGGTCGTGGTGGAGTACCAGGACATGTTCACCTCACCCATAGGGGTGCCTCTGCACTGTCAGGTCAAGCACCCCATCGATCTGACCCCAGGTGCACCGCTTCCCAATGGACCGATCTATCAACGCTCTGTTCTGGAGAACGATGAAATCAAGAGGCAGATTCAGGAACTGCTGTAGAAAGGTCACATCTAGCCAATTTCATCGCCCTGTGGGAGCCTAATCGTGTTGGTATAGAAGAAGGATGGGACCTGGAGACTCTGTATTGACTATCGGGCGCTGAACAAGATCACTATTCGGAATAGGTACCCGATCCCCTGGATTGATGACCTCCTGGACCAACTTAAATGGGCAAAATATTTCAGCAAGATCGACTTAAAGTTCGGGTATCACCAGGTACCGATCGAACCGATCGATGTGTGGAAGACTGCCTTCAAAGCCAAGGAGGGCCTTTTTGAATGGCTGGTCATGCCTTTCAGGCTGACGAATGCTCCCACAACCTTCATGAGAATAATGGACGACATCTTGTGGCCATTCACCAACTCATTTGTAGTAGTGTACTTGGATGAAATCCTGATCTTCAGCCAGACTTGGGAAGACCACCTCCACCACATCCGACGGGTCCTCCAAACACTACGGAAGCACAAGTTGTGTGCCAATTTGGACAAGTGCACTTTTGGCATGACCCAGGTTCAGTATCTGGGATACATTATTGATGAGTGTGGGGTGCATGTGGATCCAACCAAGATCCAAGTTATTCGAGATTGGCCATCCCCAACCACTCTAATAGAGCTTCGCAGCTTTATGGGTCTTGCTAATTTCTACCACATGTTCGTGTTGGGATTCTCTCATATCACTTGGCCCTTGAGTCAAGTCACTGAGGGAGGAGAGAAAGCAAAATTATTCTGGTCGAAAACTCAACAGAAGGCATTCGTAGAGTTGAAACATCGCCTCTGTTGTGCCCCAGTGCTCACATTACTAGACTTGCAACAACCATTTGAGATCGAGACAGATGCCTCTGACTATGCTATTGGGGTAGCCCTTACTCAACAAGGGCATCCAGTGGCGTATCACGGTGAGACACTATTCGACACAGTCCGCAAATATCCCACTTATGACAAAGAGATGTATTCCATTGTACAGGCTTGCCGACAATGGAAGCATTACATTTTGGGGAAGGAAACGATCATCCACACAGACCACCGACCCCTGCAGTTCATATAGACACAAGGGAAGTTACAGAATGATCGCCATTAGAAGTGGTCCACATACTTACAACAGTTTCATTTGAACATCAAGTACAAGAAGTGTAGCACCAATAATGTTGCAGACTGCCTCAGCCAACCATTGATCGTAGAGATAACCACCATGCTCAAATCTTGTGGGCACGAGACTTTTGATTGACCACTTCTCTACAAGAGCGATCCAGAATTCAGCCACACATACAAGAGGCTCTTGGAGGGAAACCAAGTTCCAAATTTTCACCTCCAGGATGCACTACTATGTCACATGGGACACCTTTGTGTTCCTTCAAGCAAGCGTGCTAAGATGATTTGGGAAGCGCACTACAGTCGGGTCGCTGGGCATTTCGGGGTCAAGAAAACAGTGGCATTACTGCAAAAGTACTTCTATTGGCCAAACCTTCGACATGACGTCGGAAAGTACATATGATCCTGCACTGCCTGCACCATTGCCAAACCGTCCATCAAGAAGCAAGGCCTCTATACTCTGTTGCCTACTCCTAGTCGACCTTGGGAATCCATCTCCATGGATTACATGCTGGGCCTTCCTTCTACTAAGCATGGCAATGACTATGTGTTCATGGTCGTTGATAGATTCTCAAAGATGGCCATAATGGCGACCTACAAGAAGAATATCATAGCAGAAGCCACTGCTAAACTCTTCTTTGAACCAGTGTGGGTACACTTTGGGATCCCACAGTCTATCATCTCAGATCGGGATAGGAGGTTCCTTAGTACATTCCGGTCCAGCCTATGGTCAATGCTAGACACGAAGCTCACAAAGTCCACAACTTTTCATCCCCAAATTGATGGCCAGACAGAGGTCGTCAACAGGATGATCGTCCACATTTTGCGCATGTACAACTCAAAGCATCCACGCACATGGGATGAGAGCCTCCCCTATGTACAACATAGATATAACTAGGCCCTCCACAGCTCAACCAACCACAGCCCCTTTCAGGTGGGCTTGGGATTCTAGCCACTATGTCCCATTGACGTAGCCATGCCATTTGCAGCTACTCAGACTAATTCGGCTCATGTCCAGTCTGAAGTTTCTAAGGCGAATAGCTTCATTGAGCGCATTCAGCACATTCGCCAATAGGTTCATGACATAGTGGACAGAGCCAATGCTAAGTACAAGCAACGACATGATCAACATCGAGTGCAACACAACTTCCAGGTGGGCAACAAAGTGTGGCTACATTTGCAGAAGGAACGCCTCGCTGGACCCCACTGCAAGCTTTGCCCACTCCGATATGGGCCATACACCATCACCAAGGCTATCAGGGACAATTCCTTCGAGCTCAGTATTCCACCATTCCTTGGTCTGCACCCAGTGTTCAATGTGGACCGCCTTCGACCCTACTTTCCACCTCTACTGGACACATCAGACGTGGCAGAACAACTCACACCAACAGAGTTAAACCCAGATTGCATGGAACAAGCCACAACTGATCGGATTATGGACACACAAATCAAGAACACCCACCAGCAGAAGATCCATCTATATCGAGTTGTCAAAGCAAGCCAACTCCTTCACTAGGGAAAGTGGCTCACCAAGGACCAAGTTCAGTAGAAGTTTCCTCATCTCATGGAGGGACTCAACGCAATGGGGACCATTGCTTCCTAAGGAGGGAGGAATGATCCAGGAGGATATTGGTGGCCACCTGCCTATTCCACATGGACTCCCACCATTGTTTCTTCAATTTTTCAGTTTCCTTAATTGTAGCACAATTTATTATTTTTGGCAGTTTTCGGGTCCTAAACTACTGGAGCCGTTTTGAGGCCCTAAATGACGTCTTTTCAGCATCTGATGGTCTGGAAAATATGAGTCCATTCCAGATTTAATATTTGCAACTTTTGGATATAGTCCTTGAATAGATCTTTCTAATGATGTATCATGTGCGTCTAACAGAGGTAGTATGCCAAAGTTACGACCCCGGGAAATTGATGTACCAAGTTACCCAACGGGGCCCATATTCTGGCGTTTCACCTCCTAGTGTCAAGATCCCTCCCGTGGACCCAATTCAAGGGAACATGATGCCAAATTCTAGGCTTTCACATAATCTCAGCCCAATCCATTAGATTCACGTCATTAAAATAAAGAGTGTGCAAATGCAAATCAAGCCAATATGCACAGCGGAATTAAAACTCATCCACACACATATCGTATGCATACAAAATATCAAAAACAGTCCCCAATTTAAACATTGTAGAAGTAACTGCATAGACAGAAAAACACTTATCTTCATTGTGCAATTGTCCCCAAACAACTAGCTATGTTGCTGCAACATTCCACCCAACCATAGGCCAGTTATGTTCATCAATCTCTCAACAAAACTGCCACCCCCGAGCTGGGCATGATTCTTACAAGGAAAGGGGGACATTCAAGCTCATGCACAGCCAAAACAAGAGATACCCATCTCAATCCCAACACTCAATTACACACAACAAACTCAAACTGGGCATGGATACACATTTCCAGCAATTGGATTTACAAACAGGATGGCCATGGGTTTTCCCCAAATCATGGGCACACCGAAATGGACTGTAAAAAGGGGGATTCAACCACAGGGAGCAAACCCGATTTCTCCCACAGGTTATGAGCATTCAAATTGCCCAAAACGGCCTCATTGAAACCCCAATCGAGCTCCCTCTTCTTCCAGTAGCTCTGCAACAAAAAAACGCCCTCTTCCCAACTGAAAAACAAGGAAAACACAGGAAAACATGGAGGAAAAATGCTTAGGCAGCTCCAAAAACACGAGAGAGGCAAAACTCCTAATGGGTAATGGCCTGGGGAGAAAATTCATGGCTCTTTTCTTGCCAAGGAATCCAAACACAATTTTCCATGCAGGGTGGTTTCCCCTACTCGAATTTGGACAGCCATACCTCTCCATTCCCAAGGAATTAACTACCTCAACCAACTCTCGGGGAGAATGAATGATTGGGTACAAAAGTCAACATGGTTAGTTGAGGGTTTGATGGGTTCTCTCATTGACAATTGGCTTGACTTGATTGACTCAAGGGTTTGAATGTTTTCCCTCCCAATTCCTTGTAAAATCATGCCCCCATCTCTTGTTGCATTGCATAACTAGCCATGGGTATTTTATTAAAATGCATATTTACAATTCCAATGTGCCTGGCTAGCACGTAAACCATATGCATCAATAAATCGATGGCGGGGTCTTGGACTTGAGCTCCTCACCACGATTTTATAACAATATTACATTATTTACATTTTAATACAATGGGGTCAAAATCAGGATATTACAATCCCCTCCCCCTTGGAATAACACCGTCCTCAGTGTTCCAACACTTAGGAATATATACCCACTTTACACATGTCTCAAATTCACAAAATGTGGCAGGTCTGTCCTGCGTTCATCTCTTTACTTTGAAATTTCAGGATCAAGTCTTTTGGCTTCCACAAGCTGCTCCTGCTGGCTTGATCTTCCAGTTCTGCAGGTGGGCATCACTCCACAACAATCTCTTCCATTTATTTATCTTCCAGTTGATCTACAAGTCTGGAATTTCATGGATGCCATCTTCCTTGTTGTCCTGGCAAAAACAAATAGCTTTTGGTTTGCTACCATGATCAATATGCACAACTGGCCCACACTTTTCTCACTAGCAACACTTGGCTAGTAATAGCTGCAAACAATGGCTTTCAATTTCTCACCTGTGAAATTCATCATGGCAATTCCTGTTAGGACAAGCATAACACAATATTAAATTTAGTCAATTATTTGCTCAATTGACAGGGAATGTCCATGCTTTACCCATGAGACTTCCACACATTTCATGCCTTCCCAACATACACATGAACTCATTCATGTTCATCCTTTCACAAGAATTTTACTATTTCAGCATTCACAATTCATTTCAAGTAATTAAACACAATCTACTTTCATCTATGACATGGACTCAACAATCCTTTGATTCTAAGATGCATCAGTCAAAAGGAAAGAGAAGAGTAAGAGTTTCCCCCTCTTAGTCTTGTTCCAATCTGGAGCCACACCATCACTATGGTTTCATGATCCTTAGCCTCTTTCACTTCAATGTGAATGCTTGACTTGCCATTTCTGGCTATGACACTTAGTGTCTAAGGTCTGTCTAAGGATTTTCAACTAGGGAACCCTTCCCCATTGTTGCTTATAGAACCTTTGGCTGCTAAGACCCACACATGTCCACTAGCACAATCTTTCATTACTGCTCATACTGAGCTCTTTTAGGATGGTCACATGTCCACACGCATCCCTATGATGCCTTCATAATCCTTGCTTTCAGCAATACCTATACTCAAACATTGAATCAATTCACATGTTTAGTTTATTTTCATAGGGTTTTATCTCTAACAAGAGTTTGAGAAAATCATAACCAAATCATATACACACGTATATTCATAAGAAATAAGCTATAAGGTAGCCAAATACTTATCTGCATTGGGTGTCTTCACTTTATTCCATAGGCTCCTTCTTTGCTTTACAAGCATTGGATTTTCCGTGGATACAATAACAAATGTTGGGCTAGCACGCAGGATACTCCACAATCATTTGAATGGCAATGCTAGGCCAGTACGCCGACTGGTTTTATGATCCAGGTGGATATTGGTGGCCACCCACCTTTCCAACTGGCTCAAAACAGTTTTATGGCAATTTTGGTATTGTACTATTTTTAGCAGTTTTTCAGGTCCTGAACTTCCGGGGCCATTTTGAGGCCCTAAATGACATTTTTTGGCAATTTGGGGGGCCAAATGGATGCCTTGGGCATGCATTTGGCCCCATTTGAAAGTTGTAAATCTCGGATAGACCTTTCCAATGGGCTACCGAGCGCCCCAAACGGAGATCGTATGCAAAAGTTACGACCCCGGGAAGTTGATGTACTAACTTACCCAAATGGGGCCCACATGACTTTTGGCGCTTCATCTCCTAGGGTTAGGTTTTTGGATGTCTAGGGTTTTTGACATTCCTGTTTATTGTAAAAAGGCCTTGAGAGCCTCATTGTATCCATCTTCTTGCGAAATGAGCGCAGTCGTCACATCTCTTCTCAGAGATAAGCCGCCACCATTCCAGCAAGCTTGTTTTCCACTGCATTTTACAGTTCTAGCTTATTTTCTTATTGAATAGAAAACCAGTTTTACTGTATCTGTGTTATTTTGTGTTAAGCATCTGATAATAATCTATATTCATTTTGTTCTGCTCATAAAATCCGGATCAGTGGTATTAGAGCGGTCTGCTCCTTGTCGTCTTAATGCATGTCCCCAACGAGGTCAGGGTACAAAGAATTGGGTCTTGAGCTTGTTTCTCTTGAGGACAAAAGCTCTCGCACGCCCAAGCGACCTCTCATGGTAGGAGAAAAGAAATATGACAGGACAAGAGATCCTATCAAAATGTTGCTTGAGGAAGCCCTCACGCAGCAGAGGAACGAGATGATGGATAATTTCGCGCAAATCCTTCGGCGACTACCAGTAAGCGACGCATCTTCCTCGAGCGGAGGCGCCGCCCCCTTCAAGGTTCAAATCAACTTCGATATCCCTATATTTGAAGGACAAATAGACATAGATGCTGTAGATAAGTGGTTGAATCTACTAGAAGGGTATTTTTCTATCCATAACTTTTCGAATAAAGAAAATATTACTTTTGCGCTCCTCAAAGCCATTCCCCATGTCAAAGATTGGTGGGAAACATTCTGCGAGCAAAAGGACACAGAAGAAACCTCATTATTTTTAGTCACGGTCACCTGGGAATCCTTTAGGGATGCTATTAAGGAACAATACTACCCTGTTGGAAGTTATGACGACTTGTATACCAAATGGACCACACTGCGACAAGAAAGAGACCAAGCAGTGCCAGAGTTCACAAATATCTTCCATACCTTGCGCACCAAGCTGGGTATCAAAGATTCAGAGCGACATCTGGTGCTCAAGTATCGCGGTGGTTTGAATAGATACATCCAGACCGAAATGGAATTTCTGGACATCTCTTCCTTGGGCGCGGCCTACCGATATGCCGTCAAAATCGAGCAGAAGCTCAAACAAAAGACACGGCAATTTGGGCCTGGTAACCCTTCACAGCAAAAGATAGGAAAGGGTGACCCCAACCCATAGAATAAAGTGCAGAGCAAAGATGGATAGTATCAGGACAACCAGTCCAAGCCACAAGCAAAGAAGGATACCGGAAAAACAAAGAAAGATACCGGGAAGTGGTGCGACTTCCATAAGAGCCCTTGGCATAACACTGCTGATTGCCGCTCAAAGCAGTCACTGGTGGCCGAAGTGAAAGCATCTGAATCAGATGCGGGTTCTGACTCTGAGTCCGAACCAGAAAGGGGAAGACGGATCATTGACGCGGAACCCAGTGCCACCATTGCTACCACCAAGCTCCAGCCTGATGAACCAGACGAGCCAGAAAAAGGAGAACACCTCTTCCATTCACAGATGTGGGTAAAAGGCACCCCGCTACACTTCATCGTTGATAGTGGTAGCCAGAAGAATCTCATCTCAGCGGAGGTCGTCAAGCACCTGGCCCTGCTGACAACGCCGCACCCACAACCCTACACCATTGGATGGCTCCGCAAAGGAAGCGATCTCTGCGTCAGCCAACAGTGTCGACTTCCATACGACATCAAGCCCTTCAAGGACAAGGTATTGTGTGATGTTGCTCCTCTCGAAGTTTCAGATGTTCTTTTGGGCCAACCTTATTTATAGAAACGTCATGCTATATATGAGTCTAGGCCTCGTAGTGTTATTATTTCTTTGAACAGGAAATTATACAGGACACCCGAGGCAGTCCCTCCTATTGCTATTTCCTTGATCTCTTCCAAGCAATGCAGGAAGGTCATCTCTTAGATCGGGAAATTTGTTTTCTTCGTGATTCGCTCTCAGAGTGAAAGAAAGATCGCAGCCACATCCCAGGCCTCCACGACCAATCTATCCACACAACAGAAGCAAGTGGATAAGGTGGTGGAAGGATACTCAGATATCTTCTCCTCTCCGACCGGGGTACCTCTGCACTGCCAGGTCAAGCATCCCATCGATCTGACCCCAGGTGCACCGCTACCCAATGGGCCAGTCTATCGTCGCTCTCTGTTGGAAAATGAGGAGATCAAGAGGCAGATCCAAGAATTGCTCCACAAGGGGCACATCCGTCCCAGTTCATCACCTTGTGGGAGCCCAATCATGTTGGTGCAGAAGAAAGATGGGACCTGGTGACTCTGCATTGATTACCGAGCCCTGAATAAAATCACAGTCCGTAACTAGTACCCGATTCCTCAAATCGACGACCTCCTTAATCAGCTCACAGGGGCCAAATACTTCAGTAAGATTGATCTGAAGTCTGGCTACCACCAGGTCCCAATAGAATAGACAAATGTATTGAAGACAAAAGAAGGTCTTTTTGAATGGCTGGTCATGCCTTTTGGTTTGACAAATGCTCCAACAACTTTTATGAGGATGATGGACGATATCCTACAACCTTTCACCAAAAATTTTGTAGTGGTGTATCTGGATGACATCCTCATCTACAGCAAGACTTGGGAGGAACACTTGCAGCATATTCAGTAGGTTCTGCACACCCTGCGAAAGCACAAACTATATGCAAACTTGGAAAAATGCTCCTTCGGCATGGATAGGGTCCATTACTTAGGCTACATCGTTGATCGACATGGTGTGCATGTGGATCCAGCCAAGATCCAGGTCATCCGTGACTGGCCAGCCCCAACCACACTCACTGAACTTTGGAGCTTCTTGGTCCTCGCCAATTTCTATCGTCGGTTGGTGCTGGGATTCTCTCATATCGCATGGGCCCTCAGCCAAGTGACCAGGGGTGGTGGTAAGGCAAAATTTGTGTGGGGCCTGTCCTAACAACAGGCCTTCGATGACTTGAAGAAGTGTTTGTGCTCATCTCCGGTACTCTCATTACCAAACCTGCAACATCCCTTTGAGATCGAGACAGATGCTTCAGATTATGCTGTGGGCACTGCTCTCACTCAACACGGCCACCCCATGGCATATCATAGTGAAACACTATCAGATGATGTCCGCAAGTACCCTACCTACGACAAAGAAATGTACTCCATTGTACAAGCTTGCCGCCAGTGGAGACATTACATTCTTGGGAAGGAGACAGTCATCCACACTGATCACAAGCCACTACAGTTCATGCAGACCCAAGGAAAGTTGCAGAATGAACACCATCAGAAGTGGTCAACATATTTACAGTAGTTCCACCTCAACATCAAGTATAAAATAGCGAGTACCAACTGAGTTGCTGACTGCCTCAGTCGACCTCCAGTCGCGACACTTACCACGGTGCTAGACTCTTGTGGCCACGAGACCTCCAGATGGCCCCACCTCTATGAGACAGACCCTGACTTCTTCGCCACCTATCAAATGTTGGGCACCAACTCAGTGGTTGCTAATTTCCATCTTCAGGACGGGTTGTTGTGTTGTCTGGGCCATCTCTGCGTTCCATCAAGCGAGCGCGCAAAGCTGATTTGGGAAGCTCACTACAGTCGGGTGGCAGGACACTTTGGCGTCGAAAAGACAGTGGCAGTGTTGCAAAAACATTTCTACTGGCCGAAACTTCAACAAGATGTCAGCAAGTATATTAGGTCCTGCACCGCTTGCGCTATTGCCAAACCGACCACTAAGAAACAGGGCCTATACACCCCTCTTCCTACTCTTGACAGGCCGTGGGAATCCATCTCAATGGACTATGGGTTGGGCCTCCCATCCACCAAGAGGGGAAACGACTGTGTTTTCATGGTTGTTGATCGCTTTTCCAAGATGGTGATTCTAGCCGCTTGCAAGAAGAACATCACAGCAAAAGCCACTGCCAAGCTCTTCTTTGAACAAGTATGGGTACATTTTGGGATCCCACAGACCATTATATCAGACCATGATAGTTGGTTCCTCAGCTCATTTTGGTCAAGCCTCTGGTCACTGCTGGATACCAAGCTCACCAAATCCACTGCCTTCCACCCCCAGACCGATGGACAAACGGAGGTCGTCAACCGGATGGTCGTACATATCCTGCGCATGTACAATTCAACACACCCCCGCACATGGGATGAGAGTCTCCCCTATGTCAAACATAACTACAACCGAGCCCTGCATAGCTCAACTGGCCACAGCCCCTTTTAGGTGGGGTTGGGATTCCAACCATTGGGCCCCATGGATGTTGCACTTCCCCTTGCGACCACCTTGGCCGACTCGTCCCCAGAAGCTGACAAAGCCGCCCGGTTTATTGTAAAAAGGCCTTGAGAGCCTCATTGTATCCATCTTCTTGCGAAATGAGCGCAGCCGTCACATCTCTTCTCAGAGATAAGCCGCCACCATTCTAGCAAGCTTTTTTTCTGCTACATTTTACAGTTCTAGCTTATTTCCTTATTGAATAGAAAACCAGTTTTACTGTATCTTTGTTATTTTGTGTTAAGCATCTGATAATAATCTGTATTCATTTCGTTCTGCTCATAAAATCTGGATCATTTTATCAATTAATTAAAGAATATTTGGCCAGCACGCTGGCTGCTCCACAACATTAAGTGGTTAATGTTCCCACTAACTATTCTCTGAATTTATCGAGCATCAGTTGCTCTCTGGATTTACCAAGAATTTCAGTTCCCAACCAGTTACTCTATGGTTTACCAAGCATTTCAGCGCCCAACGAGTTACTCTCTGTATTTACCAAGCACTTTATAGTTCTTTCAGGGTCCTAGTTTCCTGCAATGACCAAAGTTTCCAACAAAGAAACAATAGTGTATCAGCTTAGCTGTTAGAAAACTTATACCTGAAATATTCATTATTCCAAGCAATGAAATAAATGAAATTGAATACTTATTTGTATTGTGCATTTTCTTGTTACTCCACAGGTTTCCTTCTCTACTTTACAAGCCTTGGATCACCTATGGGGTGGATGCTTGACCAGTAGACATGTTGTTCCTCAACATCATCCGAATAGGCAATGCCAAGCCAGTACGCCGATTGGGTTTATCAGGCATCCCAAAAATCAGTATGCTAAGCCAGTACGCCGACTGGGTTTATCAAGCATTTCAAAAATCTGTATGCTAAGCCAGTATGCTGATTGGGTTTATCAAGCATTTCAAAAATTAGTATGTTAAGCCAGTACGCCAACTGGGTTTATCAAGCATTTCAAAAATTCAGTATGTTAAGCCAGTACGTCGACTGGGTTTATCAAGCATACAATGACCATCTCCAATCCAGTTCTCCGACTGGGTTTGTCAGGAAATAACACTCTTCAGCAATACCTCCACAACATGCAAATAGCCAATGCCAAGCCAGTACACTGACTGGGTTTATCAACCAATAAGAACAACATAATATGATTATGTGGCTCCTTCTCTTATGCAAAACAGTGGTTCCCTCCAGGAACTCCATAGGTAACTCACTTGACTGCAGGCTAGCATGGCCCCACAATACCTACTCACACTACACAAGGATGATGCCCCTTTTCTGTTACACAGCTCCTCGGGCCTATCCATCTCTTCTAGTGTCCTTTAGTGTGAGCGTAGAAAGGTTATCACTGCCCATACAATCCTCTCGAGCACCCTTTCTTAACTTTGCCTCTTACGTGCAACACCGGATTGCATCTGTGTAAGATGATAGCACAGGATGGATAAGCAGGCTCATCAGTTTTGCTGCTCTAAAATTGTAATCATATTTCATAACATTCACTATCAAGTATTGAAACACCAGGAATGCATCCATTCCCTTAGGGTGTAGTCAATATTGACAACCCTAACATAACCCATCACCCGAAAGGTATGCATCCCTTTCTAATGTGAGTCATGTAGGCCGTCATCGTACTCACGTAGTCTGGAATAATAATGAAATAATAAAACATGATCTGCATATTAAATCTGATAACCAGACATGTATATTCTTAGTTAGGGTTACATAATACTCATTCGTTTCACGGATGTATCTTTTCTTCATTTGTGAAGAATGGGGCTCCCTTCTCTGAGTCAATAGTCCTTCAGTTTGCCACCCCAATCTTTTCACGTTCCATGACCCACACATGCCTTCTTGGCATAGTTTTACCATCTCACTCACATGTAGTGCAGTTGAGGTGTTATCAAAATTTACAATGGCGTTTCACCCGAAACCCATTTCCAAAGCATGGGACCCTTCCCATCTAGTTTGGCTTCTACAGGCCATCACACATGGTCTTCCTGCAATGTGTCATCTTGGCACACTTATCCAATAGCTAAACAGTCAGCAACATTTAACAATTCAAATTTGATTGTTCCATAACCAATCAATGTCATTAATAATTAAATTCAATATGAATTTGCAATTCTGTCTACTACAAAAATTAGACACCATGAGATGGTTAAATCAGACAATTTTCAGATTTGTTTGATGCATAAGCTACAACCATGAGAACCTTCTCATAACCTTTGGTTTCTGCACATGGTAGATCCCGGTCTTTACTATGGACTTATCCTCATTGCCATACATAAGACTTCTCCACTTGAAAACTGAAACTTCAATCAGCCAAACACGTTGTGAGTATCTATGCATATGATCCTTTCATTGCCACAACAGTCATTGAAGTGATCTCATAATTATAACGCTCAATAATTCAAACACCTTCATATGTTAACATTTGAAATGCAATGAAATATATATACATTTCTATTTATGCATCATTATCACAATAAAATTGCAAGACACAGTCACACTATCCATGCAATTTAAATAAACTGTAAATACTTATTACTTCACATTCCATACAACTTTGTCTTTCCAATAGAGTGCTTTGGTAGCCCATCACATGTCTACCTTATTCATGCAGTCTTTCTCCTGCATTCATAGCAGCTCATGAAATGGTATCAGGATTAACAATAGTCCACCATTTCATCTATTATATAACTGCATTGAAACATATATATGTCACAACCATGCATTCACACAATGCGTCTCAACATGTGCACCCACACATATGCATGCACATTCACAACATTTACATCATCTTTTAATGTGCATTCACTCAATGCATAACCCCTCCATACAACTTGGCATTAATCCATGAATACTACACATTCCAACATATTATGGCCTAACCATGCTTGTCTCATATGGCATACACGACAACAGGATCATAAGTCATCACTTGCTTTGGTTGTTAAACTCACAACCGACATACACAAATGGCATGATATAATTTCATATGAATGCATTGAGATTTCTAAGAACTATAGGGTGCAAGGCTCCTTGCCATCACTTACCCACACCTCACCATACTTGGTAGGTTGACATTCACATTCAGGCACTCAATACCACATGCAAATCAATCAACATAGTTAAAACATAGTTGGAGGGATCTTACCAAATCCTCTTGCAACATTCATGCAATTAAGCACAAATAACCATTACCTGCATGGCTGTTATTAACATCGCTTGATGTTACCTGATCAGTGGGCCTCTTACCAAGGTTACTCAGTCCTTTTTCCAATATCATGATCATAGATTTGTTGCACCATCCTCTCTTCATAAGGTTGTTGGTCTCATGGAACAACATCATCAACTTCTTTAGCCATGCTTTGATTGTATTTTGTCCTACAACCAATGCAGACACAACTAATTATTAGAAACCACCATAATTATCTCAAGTGGCTGATTGCATATGTAAAACCTCACTAGTTTACCAATTTGCAATATCCTATTCATGCACAAACATTTTCACATGCACTGTGCAATGTTTATTAATGTGCTATCTGGTGCATATTCATTTCATGTATGTAATCTCTTGCATTTTCATCATTCTTATGCCATAGTTTATATGCATGACAATTTCATAATTACAAATACAATAGAAAAATAGGGGTTAAGGAATTCTCCCTTTCCAATCCCTCATCGTAGCATGGAATCCCTCTTCCATATCATAGCTGGTCCGGTTTCCTTCCAGTCATGCAATTCTAGAAATTGCCCATATTGACAACACTTTTTTTGTTAAAACAACCACTAGCACTCTTCTGTACCAAATATCTATGATATATGTGGACCTCATTCAAATTCTGGTCATGCATCCCTGTTCTCCTCTGGATAAGATTTCCAACGCCTATCCCCGTGCTCCATTCTGATCCAAGACATGGAATTTACATTTTTCCAAAAATGCAAATTTTGCCCAAATTCTGCACTTTTACACAGCTGTAATTGTTCTAAAAGGCCAACTTGAGTTGCTTGTAGAAACAAATCTAGGAAGAATCATGAAAACTTATCTACTGGGAGAAGGTAGTCCATATAACAAGGAACACTCAGAAGCCTTCAGATCCTTGTTATGATGCACCAATCAACGTCTATAGAATTCGGGGTTTGGCTTCTTTTCACTTTTCACTTTTTCCCCAAAATCCCAAAATTTGGCCAAAAATGGCTATCTCCCAATCTATGCATTTCTAGAAAATCTTCGTCGAATGAAAACTATCTATCTTAATGAAAAGATGAAATGTCTAGTTCAGTAAAATTTTTGATTCCCACATCTAGGGTCACTTTTACTGTCCACAAGCTTTTCAAAATCCCAAAAAAGTGCCCGGAACAGTGCGTTTTGGCCTTCTAGTTCACCCCGACTCAACATCCTTTGGATTTCGGCTCCAAGATTCCAAACTTAACACTATGCCTGCTCCATGGCCACGCCATATCAATTTCAGCTCAATTCGACCTTCTATCAAGCCTCGGGACATCGTCTTACAAAAGTCACTATTCTCCATTTTCTGTCAAATTGGGGCATACTGGGTTCGGGATCCTCTTTGGTTCTTTCATGGCATTCGTTAATGGCCTCCGAGCCCCACAGAAATCATCCCATTCTAAGTCCGACTGCTCCTTCTACCCAAAATTCAAGTTTTGGGCTCTCTCTCTCTCTCTCTATATATATTTTGCTCCTCCCATCGTTGGTCGCGGCTCAACCAATGCGACCGTCGCTGGATTTAACCTTAACTCCATCGACCTTGGCACTGGATTTAACCTTAACATTGCCATCGTAGCGCAGGTTTTAACCTTAACTTCTACGACCGTTTCGCCAGTGTCGCCGCTGACTGTCGCAAATTTTAACCTTAACTTCTGCGACCATTGCGGCGATCCAGGCCTTATCTTCGCTGTCCGCAAGCCTTTGTCGCTGTGACCGCATCGCAAATTTTATGGCTAAAATCGCCGCCTGTCGGTGTAGATTTTATGGTTAAAATCGTCGCCCGGGTCTCATATTTTAACCTTGATTTCGCCGCGCGCGTCGCAGAAATTAACCTTAATTTCACCACGCGCATCACAAAATTAACCTTAATTTCGCCATGCGCGTCACAAAATTAACCTTAATTTCGCCGCGCACGTCGCAAAATTTAACATTAATTTTGCCCCTGCGTCACAGAAAGTTAGCCTAATTTTCGCCACCGCGTCGCAGAAAGTTAGCCTAATTTTCGCCGTGCGCGCGCAGAATTTAACACTAAAATCGGCGACAAAGTCTTAGGCAAAATTTCAAAACATTTAGAAAATTTTCAAAATTTTCAAAAACAGTTAGAAATTTTTTTCTGAAATATTTCTTTTTTTTTATGTTTAGTGCTGGACAAGAGGCATACTTACCTTTGCAACTGTGATAGGTATCCCATGAAGGCCCAATGCTGCAACCAGCAACTCTGATACCATTCTGTCAAGATCCCTCCCGTGGACCCAATTCAAGGGAACATGATGCCAAATTCTGGGCTTTCACATAATCTCATCCCAATTCATTAGATTCACATCATTAAAATAAAGAGTGTGCAAATGCAAATTAAGCCAATATGCAAAGCGGAATTAAAACTCATCTACACACATATCGTATGCATACAACATATAAAAAACAGTTCCCAATTTAAACATTGTAGAAGTAAATGCATAGACAGAAAACCACTTATCTTCATTGTGCAATTGTCCCCAAACAACTAGCTATGTTGCTGCAATGTTCCATCCAACCATAGGCCCGTTGTGTTCATCAATCTCTCAACACAACTGACACCCCCGAGCTGGGCATGATTCTTACAAGGAAAGGGGGACATTCAAGCTCATTCACAGCCAAAGTAAGAGATACCCATCTCAATCCCAACACTCACTTACACACAACAAACTCAAACAGGGCATGGATACACATTTCCAACAATTGGATTTACAAACAGGATGGCCATGGGTTTTCCCCAAATCGTGGGCACACCAAAATGGACTGTAAAAAGGGGGATTCAACCACAGGGAGCAAACCCGATTTCTCCCATAGGTTATGAGCATTCAAATTGCCCAAAATGGCCTCATTGAAACAACAATCGAGCTCCCTCTTCTTCCAGTAGCTCCGCAACACAAAAACGCCCTCTTCCCAACTGAAAAACAAGGAAAACACAGGAAAACATGGAGGAAAAATGCCCAGGCAGCTCCAAAAACGTGAGAGAGGCAAAACTCTTGATGGGTAATGGCTTGGGGAGCAAATTCATGAATCTTTTCTTGCCAAGGAAGCCAAACATGATTTTCCATGCAGGGTGGTTGCCCCTACTCGAATTTGGACATCCATACCTCTCCATTCCCAAGGCATTAACTGCCTCAACCAACTCTTGGGGAGAATGAATGATTGGGTACAAAAGTCAACATGGGTAGTTGAGGGTTTGATGGGTTCTCTCATTGACACTTGGCTTGACTTGATTGACTCAAGGGTTTGTGTTGGGCCTGGCCCAAGTTGGGGAAATTTTGATAACATAAGGAGTTTTAGCTGCGGGGCTGAGCGCAGCTCAACAAAAATACAATTTTGTGCAAGTGTTGGGGATGCTGTGAAGTTGCGCGCAACAACCAAATTTTGGCAGTACTTCGAAGGGTGCTGCGAAGATCAGTGCTACAAGGAAGCAGTGCTGCAAAGTGACCAGTCCACGTGGAGCTGGCAAAGCAGAGTGGTGGACAGAGGATGGGCACGGGTACCGGTTAGACCGTCGATGGTCTAGTTTTGGCAACGATGCTCCAGGGAGGCCGAGCGACGGCCATGAGCAAATCAGGAAGGTGGCCAGGTGTACAAGGCCGTTAGAGGAAGAACTGTTTGATGAAAGCAACTCGGAGGTGAGCCAGCTATACAAGGCCGTTAGAGGAAGAGCGGCTCAAGGAAAGTGACCTGTTGGCATGCACACAACAGAAAGGTCGATAGTGACAGGATGAAGGTGTGGAGGACAGCCACGATGGAGCACTCGCTACGAGAGGCCAGCAGTTCAGTTTATAGAAACCGTATTAGTTTTTGGAAACCCTAAGGGTTTCAACGTTTAGCATTGTAAAGACATGACCTACGGGCATGATCTATAAAAGGAGGCATTTTTGTATGGGAGAGGGTTGGAGGTTTAGTACTGAGCATTGTAAAATATTTTATGAGTAAAGATATTGTAAAGGCTCTGCAGCCGAATGCGCAGAGACCTATCTGAGAGAGAAGAGAGTCTGCAGCTGAGTGTGCAGACTAAGAACTGTTGTGCCCTTCCCAAAAGATATATATAACAACAGTTCTTGTGGACGTAGCTTCCCACCCGAGGGAGTGAACCACGTTAAATACTGTGCAGTGTGATTGTGTTGTGTACTGTGCATTTATCTGCTTCCTGTAAATGAATGTCTGAATTTTCCCTTGCATGCCGTTATGATAGGACTTTTATATGTATTTTCCATCAGAAGAATATGGAAATAATATGTTAAGTTTTGCATGAAGAGATGAATGGTGAATGTTTGGCCTCTACTTATGAAGAAGTAATGGATAAGTTATTCAACTAAGTGTTAGATATTGTTTAAGCACTTTCACATTACATAGTAGGGAGAATGCATGGTAGTTGGACTGTCTCCACGGCACATGCTTGAGCAGTGAACACCCTAAGTGAATGCATGAATGATTGCGTGTTAATAACTTTAGTACTCTAGTTATCCGCAAGTATTTCAAGTCCTAGTGTGAACTGCAACGGCCACAGTCACAAAGAAATTCCGTGGAAGTAGAATTTAGAGGTGTGGACCGCGGTGTCGTCTATCACCACGCAGTCTTGCCCCGTAGCACACATCTTGTATCATGCTACGTAGTATGTTAGACTAAACAACTCATCACCTACTGTGGAAACCTGATTCCGCAGTACCCCATAGATACACCTCGGGTGAGACCTCAACCTACTCATAGGTTGTTGCTGAAAGGGCCGGTGCGAAGGGGTTTTGTTGGTCAAGGGGAAACCGTGAAGAACCTGGGTCTTTATTGAAAACCCTCTGGGTCAGCATACGATAAGCCAACAAATGGTTCCGTTGCCACGCTAGAATCCATGATGAGTTGCAGCCGTAATGTGTGACGAAGAACATTAGTTCCCAGCAGGATCCGACAATTGGCATCCTGAAAAGACAGAGATCCAAGCCTGGCGTGACAAGACTGTAAGAGACTTTGTAAGGCAAGAGAATAGACACCCGCATCTATCTGACCATCAATGGTTGAATAGATATCTATGGAAAGATATTCATGAGATTTTCTAGGCATCATTTCTAGACGAGCTGCACGAGTGGATCTCGTGGCTCGTAGAGAAGAAAACCTGTTTTCAAGGAGGAGTTCCTACAGAGTGGACTCCAGAGCTCATAACATAGCTCAAAGCGATAGACATCCCATTAACGCACGCAGTTGACTTCTGGGTCAATCACATGCTAGACAGCTTCATAATAGAATTTGCTGTAGACACACTCAAATCCTACAGCCAAGCAGAAGCATACTTTTTCGACGGATTCCAAGGTAAGTACCCAAACAATCTCAGTCTATACATTAAGATGCTGTTAGCAGAGAAAGGTGTTTTAAGAATGCAGTAATATTTTCAAGTCTGTCATGGTAAACAATATATATAGTGATTCTGACAAAGACACCCATAATCTTAGAAGTGGGAAGAGATATAAATTTAATAAGAATCTTGGAGGCATTGGACTCCACATAGATACTGAGATTCCTTGTGACCTTAACAACAAAGTCGTGCCACCACTTACCCCTCAGAATCCGCCAGTTCTAGAGACCATGCCTCCCTTATCTCAGAGCCCACCTGTTACACAGCCCACCCCGCAGGATACTAAGCCAAGTACGTCTACTCTGATATTCCCATTTACTTTCACTACGTAGAGCCCCTCACAACAGCCGCACACAAATTTGGGTGCTCCTACTAATAGGACAATGGAAAACACTAATATGAAGCTACCGATATTTAAAGGAACTGGTCTAGAAGACCTTGACCAGCATTGGTCTCTTTGCGAATCCATATGGAGAGTAAGACAAATCTAGGATGATGCTGTGAAGAGAGCGCAACTCATTACCATCCTCAAAGACAGAGCTTTACATTGGTTTATGAAGTACTCTCAGACACAGCCGAGAACCCTCGCAAAAATTAAAGCTGCAGTTGTGGCAGAGTTTAAGAAACCCAAATCTGAATCTCAGTGTATAACTGAGTTGAAAGAAATAAAGCAGAGACCGACTGAAACGGTCTGGGAGTTTGATCAAAAGTTCAAGACTTTATTGGACCAAGTGAGCTTTGTTATAGCTCCAGAACAGCACAAGGAATGGTTTATTGCCGCGTTGTTGCCCCACATTAGATTACCATTGATGCAACAGAAGGTTGCGTCGCAGGCAGAGGCCTTGGAGATTGCAATGAAGTTAGAGGCTTCGCTGATTGGTGAGACTAGTTTTGGGATGTCTCAGATCCAGAACCAGCTGACCACCCTGACACTAGAACTGCAAAGCATGAAGAATGGCAAAGAACAAAGGTATGAACCTAGGCATGAGGTCTGGTGTACAGGTTGTAAAGGAGAAGGCCATGACCGCAAGCATTTCCCTTTATTCTGCGACTATCTTAACAGTGGTGCGCCCAACCCGATAAATCAGAATCAGGCCCCACGGTGTGAAATTTGTAGAACTACAGGACAAAGACCTGGAGACTGCTATCTCATATAGAAATATGTGAAAACACCCAAAAATTTATACTACACTTTCTGTAAATCAGTTGGACATGATGAATCCAATTGTCGTGCATATGAGCTAATGGATGAAAGAAAATGAGATAATAGGACGCAATGAGAGGCACTGGCTTGTACCGTGTACAAGAAGAAAACCAACCCAAACAAGAAAACGCCCAATATGATCAAGGAGGATACAGAGGTCGTGGTGGTGGATACCGCGACAGAGGAAGAAATGCTGGCCCGGTGCAGGGAAGAGGCTGTGGCCCGGTCATTTGTTATAATTGTGGCTAGCCAGGTCATGTGTCTAGAGATTGTGTTAACCCATGCACTACATGCAACTACTATAAATCATTTGAGCAGGTTATTGAATATTTCCCAGTGCTAGAGGTGGAAATGCAGAAAATAAGACGGACGGAGGCGCCAACTCCAAACATCCAGTGGATCGCAGCAGAGAACAAAACAGTGGACCCAAGCATCAACATGGTCACGCGTAGTGGCCTTGAGACAGGCCGCGATAGGGGAGCAGAATCTTCAATGTCAGGGGAGGCTCACACAAAGCAGACCCCTCTTGAGACAGTATGGATAAGAAAAGCTCCGGGAAAAATACCTGCTCTCGACCTACGAAAGAACAAGGAGGTCTTTATCGACGCGCGGGATACCTTCATTGAATTGGCAACTAAGTCAGCGAGGATCCCATTGCGTAGTGAAAAACCACATGTTGAAGACATGCCAGCTGCTTATGACAAAACAAGTACCGCAATGGATGTCGACACTTCTGTTGCGCAGTTCCTGCGAAGCTGCATGAACCTACTAAAAAGTGAAAATGCCATAGCAGAGCTACAGAAGCTCATAAACCAATATGAACCACAGACGGGAACATAAAATTCTGATAGCGCCATACATCACATAAGGAAGCATAAAAGAACAGGCCGAGAAATGAGGCTTACCGCACAGATAGTAGATTTTGAAATGGATGAAGTCATCCTTGATATGGGATATGAAGTAATTGTCTTAACTAAGCAGACATGGTAGCAGATGGGTCGACCAAATTTGTTATGGTCCCCTATCCAATTGAGAATGGATAACCAAGAGAAAGTCATACCTTTTGGCCGGTTAGCTGATGTGGTGGTTGACGTCGATGGAGTCCAGAGTCATGTAGACTTTGAAGTTATCGAGATTGTGGACGATAGTTAGCCTTTTCCTGCACTGTTAGGAATTGACTGGGCCATGGATAACCTGGCTATCATAAACCTAAAGACAAAGAAGATGATATTTGAAGCAAAGCATCTTATGGTCATCGCACCATTGGATCCTAAAGATGGGGACAAATACAGTGAGCCAATTTAGGAGGAATCCAAGGCTCAATACTTGGACAAACTATACCAGATCATCGCGAACCAGGAAGATTACATTAATCCAACTGCGGATGGTACACTCAGTTGGAGATGTGACAGCTCTTGTGTCTCTGACTCAGAGACAGGACTGGAAAATTGGCAAAGCCGCATGCATGAAGTATCAGCGAGAAGGTGTGCTCAGGTTACGAAATCACTGTGCTGGATAGAAAAGAGGTAAGTCCTATCCCTGTGTATGATGGTTCTGCTAACGTTTACACTTTCATCCAAGAATATACTGCAGCTATTGTAGATGAGCATAGATGACCAGCATTGGATATGGCACTACACGACACACTAGCTAGATGGTGGGCTGCACACAAGCAGACATTGACTACTTGGGATCAATGCAGGATTAAGATGCAGATTTGGTTTGCTAACAGGGTTACTTTACCTTTTGAAAAGTTTAATGGACAGACAGATCCTATCCAGCATATTGAAGTCTGTTCACAGGCATGGGTGGAAAGGCCACAAACAGAATGGGTGCATCTATTTGTACATACATTGGACGATGACATTCCAAAGAAATGGTACCTAGACCTAGAATTGCGCAGGGAAACCATTGATTGGGATATGTTGACTGCAAACTTCCAGAAGGACTTCAACTTTGACAATGACAACCCACTGATCCATGACGTGTTGCAGATAATTAAGGAACGCATATTCAGGGAAGATTGTCCTCACAAAAATATAACGTTGGAAGAATTCTTCGGGGCAGATGGCATTCTTGCAAACCTACAATCAGAAGGGAAGGAACATGAAAAACATCCCATCGAGTGTTATAACCTAGCTAAAGTACCCGATGATAGACAGAAAGATGATGAAGATGATCCGTGCAACATAAACATACCAGAATCGGAGGGCGCGCGCAACGTAGAGGGACCTCCGTTGGAAATCCCAGACATGAGTGGACCAGTAAAGATGCAGAAGGTGAACATTGGCACAAGCAAAAAGCCAAAGTTCGCATCAATTGGAGACTATTGGGATGATCAGACTGTTGCAGAGATCGCAGACATCTTACATGAGTATCAGGAGCAGTTCCTGACCACTTAACTACCATAAGACTGACTCAAACTGACTCTGAAACTATCTAACTAATTCTAACTAATTCAGAAATCAACTGATTTCCCAAAAATAGGGGAGGGCTCCTTCACAACTTCACTTAACTGAATATTAGGTGTGAATAACACCAAATGAAGTCAACCAGAGTAGTAGGGCGCTTTCTAGTCTCCAGTTGGTTGAATGAACTAGTAAATGTTGTTAGTTAGACTGAGTGGGGCGCATGAGTCATGCAAATCACCACCTAAATGGTGTAGGAGGCTCACTTGATGGCCCAGTTGGCTCATAGAATGTAGGAGGAGGCCCAGTTTACTGAAACTGTGATATGTTGGTTGGTGGTAGCATGTTGAACCTTGAAGATTGTTTGTTCGTTATCCATTGTATTGTTGACCTAAATTCATTAACTAGGTTTTTTTAAGTATCAACCAAAATAAATTTACTAAAATGGGAATAATCATGGTCATCCAATCAATAATAATTGGCTGGATCATTTTAGTTTTTGGTTTTGAAAATAGGAACAATTTCCATTTTTATGGAATAAATTCTTGACCACTTGATTTAAAAGATAATTTATACAAGGCACATGAATAGGGATTCCAAGTTTTAAGATTTTTCATTACAAGTAAAGCATGCCATAGCGGAGGTGTTAGTGTTATAATATTGACAAAATTTGTTGAAAAAACCTCTGCTAGTATGTGTGCATTATATACTGTAGCGAACCCCCAAAAAAACCTCCTCTATAACCTTCGGTGGCCCATATTTTTTTAGTTATAGTGAATACCCTTCATAATCGTTATTTAACTTCTACTACAACCTTCGTTACCAATAGTGGGAGTTTTGTTGAGATTATAATGGATATTCACTATAACTAAAGTTTTATGGGTTATCATAGGTTATGGTAGAGGTTTTGTTTTGGTATTCCATAGTATATAATGAACATCGGTGTGTGTTATATTATATACTCATTGGTGTGTATTTTGTAATATTGATGCACCGGTGTGTATATTGTAATGTCGATGCATCAATGTGTATAACATGTAAAAGAGAACCAGAGGGGTCTATGGTGGAGGGGTACATAGTATACGAGTAATTCTATTATGATAGTGAATACATCAAACAAATAAACAACACACTAGGTAGAGTGGTTTGGGATGACCAACAAGATGAGTACAAAAGGGAAGGAGAGCTACTTAAAATGAATGGAAAAAGACACATGATAAAGAGTAAGTCACTTATATTTTGTCAAATTTTTATAGAGTGAATCTTGTTTACATTGAACTTGATAATATATATTGATATACTAATCATTTTCATTTTATGAATACATCAATAAATTCATAAATTAATGCCATCAATTAATTTGTTCCTTACAACACAGAGGCAACACAACCATGGGTCGCATTGAATGAAGAGAAGAGAAGGAAATGGGATAGTGATAGGAAATAATTCATATAGTTGAATGGTAGTAACATGTATAATCCTCATCATTTAAAAGAAAATACCCCGTTGATCTATCCCTATAGTTGGGTGGCTGGCCAGATCAGAGATAAATATGGTGCATCTGATCATTACCTGCATGGTGAAGAGGATGTTATAAACATATGGATTGGGTGCAACAAATCTACAATAATATCTCCATGTACACCATTGATTTTATTATACACATATGAATTATAACAAGTATTATGTAAGTACTAATGCTCAGGTTACTAGACATATAACAAAATACATTGTTTTCATTTTTATAGATACATTTTCCCCCATCTATGTGGGAATATGGACATTATTTTATCACTAAGTATGTCGATGATAGACATGTCACACTTGGTTGTGGAGTGGAGGTCGATTTTGACCAATATAGTCATGCTAGACATCATGATAAAAACCTAATATAGGGGAAGCTAGGTTATGTCGGAAAGGTACAAGAGATTACGCATGTGTATTTATCATCTTTCCAATGTGTTATTTTCAGGTGCAAGTGGAGGGATACTTTCAACTAGAACAATTTAAAGAAATATCATGATAATGGGATAATATGTATCAACTCTAAAAGGTTGTGGGATGAAAAGAAGGATCTTTATGTTCACCCAAACCACTACAACCAATTTTTCTTTTACTTAGATGTGTTGGATAGGGATTGGTGGTTCGTACTAAGACACAATCTGAGTTCAAAACATCTTTTTTAGAACACCAATTTTATTATGCCAGGCAAGGAAGATAACCAGGGTGATGTCAACAATTAATGATATGTACATGTTTTATTTGGACATTTATGTTATGGATGCGTCATTTCATTATGGGTATCTATAGTTGATGAATTGTGTTTCTTCTTCATTTTATGATGTTGGATTTGAGAAGTTAACAACCATTTACAACCATCATGTTGAGAAAATTAAAATAATGTGGAACTTCAAGGTCTGTAATGAAGTATGAATCCTTTTTAATTGTAAGATCTGCATGTTGTTTCTTTTTATAAGATTTTTATGATGTTGGATATGAAAACCTATCAACCAGATACAACAAGGATGTTGAAGAGAAATTTTTTTGTGGAACTTGAAGATCTTTTCTAATTATTTTTATGTGAATACTTTTTATTTGTAAGATCTGCATGTTCTCCCTTTTTTAAAGATTAAAATTTACAACTATTACCATGAAGGTGAGTTCATTTGGAGGTATTTTTTTATTTATTTGTATACTTAATATTATTGTAATTTAGATGTATTTCATGATTTAATAGAATATTTAATCAAACAAAATGATTTAAAAAATTAAACAAATGTGACTTAAAATTGTTTTCATGATTTAAAATGCATTATGGCATTGCTATATAAAATTGGAGGAATAATTCTTTTGTTGGATTTAACTATTATAACTATAATTAATAATAATAATAATAATAAGTTTAGTGAAGGTATTTAAGAATAAATTTAAAATTATCATTTAATAAAAAAATTATTAAAAATATTAATGAAATAAAACAATGATTGATTCAATCATTTAATAATCAAGTTTTTAAACATGTTTAATCAACATAACATATATATTGACAATAAATGATTAGAAGTTATTACAATCACAATCCAAATGAATGATTTCATATAAGAAATTTTTTTTTATAAGCTCCAGTAATTATATTACTTTAAACAGATAATTATAGACTTATCAAAATTGGTCTTCCCATGGGAAGCCAGACCAAAGATAAAAAACTACTACAAGTGTCATTAGACGTTATGAGAGTCTTAGCATTTCTTACAACAAAAAATACAAGGTCTACAAGTGCATGACTACATCTATCCCTATGATTGTAAATAACTATTAAACCTAAGCTACACATGAGATAACTAATAATTATAAACTGAAATTCTAGAAAACTGTTGATGTATATGTAACTTCGGAATGTATTTCACATATATGTATATTGTATTCCTATAGAGATAGTATTATTCCTCTATACGGAAGTGTCGTCATTTATATTGTAAGTGTCGTAACTTATATTTGATGGGTTATTAGACCACCTTGTTGGGGTCGGCCCTGTATAAGTCATGTGGGTCGAAGGGTTATTAGACCACCCTATTGGGGGTCGGCCATGTGGGTCAAAGGGTTATTAGACCACCCTATTGGGGGTCGGCCCACTCAGCATTATGTTATGTGGTTAAGTTCGAGCCTACATGAGTTAGGTAAAAAGGCAAGTCAAGTCAAGTATAAATAGAGTGCGGGAGGCACTCTATTTACTCACTCACTTCTCACACATGCTCTCAAGGAGGAGAGGCGCACTTATGGAGGAGGAGGATTGCTGCTAGGTTATGGATATCTCTATTGGTTGGTTGTATCATTGCTCTATCTATCTCTGAGGAAGTTATTGGGGTTTTTCACCTTTATGGTTTTCCCCAAGTAAATCTTTGTGTCTCTTGTGTGCTTGCATTATTGTCTCCATGATTGATATGATGTAGATATGCTGTACATGTTGTTCTCTCAGTTAAGATCCTAGATCATATTGAAGTAAATTCTGAAAATTCAACATGGTATCAGAGCTAGCCTGAAAGAAGGCATGATATGGCATGTATGACACTTTTTGCACTTACGATGCTAGGGCTTGATATAGCAAAAACCAGTCATCGTAGCACTTTCGCTCTAAATCCGTTTTGGCGAAGTTTTCAGATCTGAAATTGTTACATGCCGAAGCTAAGATCTCCAGGTATCTTGTGTCCAAAGGACAACCTCTAATTCGTTGTACTTTGTGATTTATGATCTGTACAATATAGGGTTTCTGCCTCTTCCAGATCTGAGTCAAAATCAGGTGACCTTGGGAAAAAGATCATATCTTGGGCTAGGAAGCTCCAAATGAAATTTCGTAAAAAGGGACAGGTAGTACACAGTCTGAACTATCTCAGAAAACGTTTTCAGAGGCCGAAGTTGAACCAGTGACACGTGGCACGTCGTACAAGTTTGCTCTGCTGTATTATCCCATAAACAGGTCACGTTGCGACATTTGGCATAACTCTCTCTCAGAGAGTCCAATTGAGGTCAGACCTGTCAGGATGGAAAGATAACAGGACAAGCTATCTCAGAAAACTGTTTCAGAGGCCGAAGTTCAAACAGTGACACGTGGCACTCCGTACAAGTTCGCTCTTCTGTTTTATCCCAAAACAGGTCACGTTGCGACATTTGGCATAACTCTCTCTCAGAGAATCCAATTGAGGTCAGACCTGTCAGGATGGAAAGGTAACAGGTCAGACTATCTCAGGAAACTTTTTTCAGACCCTGTGGATCAAAAATTTCAGAGTTACACCAGAAACAATCAGGTACATATTTCTGTCAAAACAGAATTATTTTTTGGTACCTTCATTCATGGCTTCCGGAATTTAGGGCTTTGAAGAAAGTTGGAATTTTTGTAATCGGAGACCACGGCTGAATGATACTCATCAAAATAGAAATTTAGAGACCAAAATAAGAATTTTTGGTTGGGCAGAAGGCCGGGCTTGATCAGACCCTAGTTCGGGACTTTGATCAGGAAAGTGGAAAATTAGGGCTTCTGTAAAAATGGGAATTTTTTAAATCTGAGACCACGGCTGGAAGCTCCTCAGAAAAATAGAAGCTTAGAGCTTTGGATCAAACCTTTTGATTGGGAAAAAGAGTGGGATTCATCAAACCCCTGTTCAGGGTCACGTCCAGTGAATCCGGAAGTTTCAAAGGCAAAATTGAGGAGTGAAACTTTGCAGTTTTCAAATTATGAATATACCAATTTGATCAGCTCATCAAGGCGCATATTTCTATCCTTTCGGAAGTTTGAAATTCAAAGTTTGAATTTTTGGGGTTTCTCTAGCAAACCCATATCCAGCTCCAGGTCCAGTTCTTGCACATCAAGTGGATTGGGTTAATCCTAGAAGAAGATGGATTGGTCACCTACATAGGTGAAGAAGTTCCTGTTTCAGAGGGAGATGAGGCTAAGGCCTTACATAAGAAGATTACAAGCAATCTCGACAGGTATGACTCATCGAGGTATGTTTTGATATTTGTCCATGATTAAGTTTATGGTATGTTTGTCTTCATGTTATTACAGTTAAGTACAATTTTGTTTTTAGATTTGTCGTATCACCTTAACAAAATTATGAATGCATGATAGAAGATATTCATTATTTAGGGTGTTGACACTTATGATTGTACTAATGCATTATGGTGTTGTATGAGGTTTATGTTGTCTACTAACATGAAAGGTACACCAAGAAAGACAAATCATGCTCCAGTTCAAGAACATATGATCATGGTGACATGAGGATAAAGACTCATCCATTGTCATGGATCTCATAGAAGATCCATTTACGAGGTATGTATAACTTGGTTTTATAATGGCTAACCATTGAGACATGCAGGTTACTAGCACAAGTCATTGAAGAGAACCAAAAGACATTATACGGGTATGTTAGACATAACTAGCTAGCATGCTAATCCAGGTATGTTTTTCCTATATCAAGATAGAATCCTACCTTGTGTTAGGATCTTATACTATTGTGTTGTTGATAATGATTATTCACGAAGAGTCATAGGTTTGAATAATCATGGTTGGATGCATATTATGTTTCTTACCATAATTGATGATATGACTAACCAGAAGAATCATGAAGGTATAGCTTTGAATAATCACAGGTTTTATGCATATTATATCTCTTATCTTGATTGATGATTCAACTAACCTGAAGAGTCATAGGTTTGATTAATTACAGGTTTAGACATGTTATGTTTCTTATGATTTGACTAACCATAAGAATCCCACATAAACCTTGAAAGCTAATTATTTCTGTTTGAAATGATCATGACTATACATGCTTTAGATTATTGTGTTTTTGATAATATTAAGATTATTCTAATGAATTTTTGATTATGTATGAGACCTCGGGGATAACACAATGATGATACTAACAAGCATGCATAGGGATCAAGAATGAGTATAAGTTCAAAGACAGGTGATCCAGGAAGCAAAGATTAAGAGGGAGCACACTCCAGTTGTTCCTGCAATAAAGCAAAGGAGCACACTTCAGTAGTTTCTACAAGGATGCAAATATTCAGAGGGAGTTGACCATCTTTCTACATTCCACAACAGAAAGGTGTAGAAGAAGCTGCTTTAGATTAGGACTCCAACAGCTCCTGCAAGGAAGCAAAGACTCAGAGGGAGTTCACCCAACGAACAAAGAAAGATAAGTATTTTAATCATCATTTCTTGCATATTTGTTTGTTTAAATAATACTGTTCAATAATGTATACACTGATGTTCCTAGAATTAGGTTGTGTATTATGCATATTAGAATAGTTGCATTGATGAACAGTATACTACTAATATACATGGGTAAGTGTCCTATGGCACTATACAACATTCCATTGCTACTTATCTAGAATGAAACCTCTTTGCTGACATGTTGGGAGTTGTGCACACTCTTAACAATGTCCTGGTAGAGATAGGAAGGCATCTAGAAAGTTACGGGATATGGATAAATGTTGTATTGAAGCATTGGCTAAGATAATTGCATGACTGTATGACATATTTCTTTATGTGTAAGAATTTGTTCTGAAAACTATGAGATGTTTTCTAATCATGCAATTTAACTTGTTGTGTAGGAAAGATCGTATGCCATCTCCTACAAAAGAAGAACTACAACATTTGTTCAGCAATAAAGATATCTATTGAAGATATTGAAGTTCCCAGGATCTGGGATGAAGAAATGGAATGCCATGATCCGTCGATCATGAAGAATGATGTTTGGGATGTAATCCCAAGACCTGAAGGGAAGTTTGTTATGACTTCCATATGGAACTATTAGATCAAGCATGTTGCAGATGGCAGCATAGAGAAATATAAAAGTGACGAAATGGATTCAAGACAGCTTTCTTGAATGGTGTAGTTGAAGAAGAAGTGTATGTGGAGCAGCCACTTGGTTCTGAGACACATGATAGGAAATCATATATGTGCAGAACTTGGTATGGTGAATATAGATTGATTGCCGACACACAGCGGAAGCTTACTACCGAGTTCGAGATGAAGAACTTGGGGATGATGCACTATTTGTTTTTGGCATGGAGGTGTGGCAGAATGCAAAAGGAATCTTCCTTGGACAAGGGAAGTATGCAGTAGAGATCCTAAAGAGGTTCGGGATGATGGATTGCAAGGCCATGGCCACACCTATGGCATCGAATCTGAAGCTTCTATGTGATGCTTCATCTGAGCTGGTTGATGTCTCTATGTATCGTCAGATGATTGGGTCCTTGATGTACCTGACGAACACGAGACCGGATATTTGATTTGCTGTGAACACATTGCGCCAGTTCCTGACGGATCCGAGGAGTGTTCACCTGGTTGCTGTAAAGCATATTCTAAGGTACCTGAAGGGTACAGTGGATTATGGGCTTAGGTATGAAGCGAATCAAAAGTTTAACTTGCAGGGTTATGTTGATTCAGATTGGGCTGGCAGTGCTGCAGATAGGAAGAGCACATCTGGGTGCTGCTTCAGTATGGGATCAGGTGTGATCTCTTGGTTTAGCAAGAAGCAGTCTTGCGTAGCACTGAGTACAGCTGAGGCAGAGTATGTTGCAGCCTGTTCAGCTAGTTGTGAGGCATTATGGCTACGGAAGCTACTGTCTGAGTTATTTGATATCCTGTTGGATGCTACTGGTATCTTCTATGATAACCAGAGTTGTGTGAAGCTGTCCGAGAACCCAGTGTTTCATGACAGGTCGAAACACATAGAGATCAAATATCAATATATCAGGGATATGGTGCAGAGAGGAGCTATGAAGCTCCTATATGTTGTGACAGACGAGCAGATTACAGATGTGCTGACGAAGCCGCTAGCCAGAGTGAAGTTCGAGTACTTCAGAGAGAGGCTTGGCGTTCTTCAGATCGAGGACACTTCGAGGAAGAAGTGATGGACACATTTGCTGAAGCCATTCCAAGCATGTTGGAAGGAGGATCCTTCACATGGCTGTGGATGTAAGCGCTGGATGATGAGCATCAGGATGATGTTCTGGTTTCTGCTGGATATGATCAGTTGGATCATTTTTATGTATGTATGTACGCATCATGTGGATGCTGGATATGATCAGTTGGATCATTTTTATGTATGTATGTACGCATCATGTGGATGCTGGATATGATCAGTTGGATCATTTTATGTATGTATGCATCATGTTGGATGCTTGGACCATGTATCTGTATATGTATCAGGTGGATACATTGTATGATCAGGTGGATCATGTATGGTGATATGTATCATGTATTTGTATTTGTATCAGGTGGATACATTGATGATCAGGAGGATCATGTATGATGATATGTATCAGGTAGATACTTGGTATGCATCAGGTAGATGCATTGATGATCAGGATGATCATGGATGACGAGCTTCAGGATGTTGCTCCAGATGATATGCAGCAGGATGTTGCAATGATGATCAGGATGATCATGGATACATCAGGATGATGTATGGTGAGTATCAGGTCGATACTCTGTGGCCGTGGATCAGGTTGTGTAGATGAGCATGTAATTCGTTGCCCTGGGAGATTTGCAGATGGTCTTGCGAGGTTTTGCCTATGGCATGTAATTCATTTCCCTGGGACATCTGGCAAATGCTCTTTCGAGGTTTTGCTCTGGGAGGACATGTAATTCGTTGCCCTGGGAGATCTGCAGATAGTCTTGCGAGGTTTTGCCTATGGCATGTAATTCGTTGCCCTGGGATATCTGGCAGATGCTCTTGCGAGGTTTTGTCCTATGGCATGTAATTTGCTCCTGGGAGATCTGGACAGGATGAAAAAGGCCTCAGATGCTTCAGCCAGGTTTTGCCATGACCACATGTAATTTGCTCCGGGTAGATCTGGACAGGATGAAAAAGGCCTCAGATGCTTCATCCAGGTTTTGTGGTGGACCACATGTAATGTGCTCCTGGGAGATCCGACAGGTAGAGCTGTGTGCTCGTAACAGCCTGGGATGCTTCAGCCAGGTTTTGTGGTGAGATCACATGTAATGTGCTCCTGGGAGATCCGACAGGTAGAGCCACGTGCTCGTAACAGCCTAGGATGCTTCAGCCAGGTTTTGTGATGGGTCACATGTAATGTGCTCCTGGGAGATCCTACAAGTAGAGCTGTGTGCTCGTAACAGCCTGGGATGCTGCAGCCAGGTTTTGTGACGCACGTAATATGTCCTGAGGATTCCACAGTATGGCCAGTGATGATGAAGACTTGCAGGTGGTGTTCCTACATCCAGTATGAAAAAGGACTGGCTCTGTAGAACTTCCTATGACGAGTAGATTCAGAGATTGATTGAGATAGCAGCAGCAGTGATGATGATGATGACTCGATGACGATTATCCAGTGACGATGATCCAGAGAAGATGACTTGTGCTAGAAGAACTGTGCTGAGAAATACCTTCCTAGTTAAGAGGGAGTGTTGATGTATATGTAACTTCGGAATGTATTTCACATATATGTATATTGTATTCCTATAGAGATGGTATTATTCCTCTATACGGAAGTGTCGTCATTTATATTGTAAGTGTCGTAACTTATATTTTATGGGTTATTAGACCACCTTGTTGGGGTCGGCCCTGTATAAGTCATGTGGGTCGAAGGATTATTAGACCACCCTATTGGGGGTCGGCCATGTGGGTCAAAGGGTTATTAGACCACCCTATTGGGGGTCGGCCCACTCAGCATTATGTTATGTGGTTAAGTTCGAGCCTACATGAGTTAGGTAAAAAGGCAAGCCAAGTCAAGTATAAATAGAGTGCGGGAGGCACTCTATTTACTCACTCACTTCTCACACATGCTCTCAAGGAGGAGAGGCGCACTTATGGAGGAGGAGGATTGCTGCTAGGTTATGGCTATCTCTATTGGTTGGTTGTATCATTGCTCTATCTATCTCTGAGGAAGTTATTGGGGTTTTTCACCTTTATGGTTTTCCCCAAGTAAATCTTTGTGTCTCTTGTGTGCTTGCATTATTGTCTCCATGATTGATATGCTGTAGATATGCTGTACATGTTGTTCTCTCAGTTAAGATCCTAGATCATATTGAAGTAAATTCTGAAAATTTAACAAAAACCACGGCTATTCTATAAGTTCATCATAAAAAATTGGTATATAAGTAACCTCCTTTTCACGAGTGGTCTCAGGAACATTGGTAGGATCTGGAGCATAATAGAGGGTGAACCATGAATCAACAAATCCATCCTTGTAGTGGCTCTGTAAATCATATTTTGTGTTTCCATGACTTGTTTAATTTGACCCTTGATGTCATCCATTTGCAACAATATTTTGTTTCTCTCCTCATGTCCTTCAACCAACACTTTTCCTAACATAGATTTAACTGAACAATAGAGAGCAAGGGTTTTGAAGTATTTCGTATCATGTGTCCTTGTATCACTAGTGTTGTTTTGACAAGGTTGCATTTCTTTAATTATATGGTTTGAATTAATGGAATCTTTCTCAATTTTTACCCATCATTCTCCTCGGGAGAGCCTATCTTTGGACTCTCTAGGAATATGTTCCATGTAAACTATGCATGCCTCCTCCACATCCTACTAAGCATGAGTCTAAGAATTATCTCTTCATTTACCTTGAGATCATACCATCATACCATCATGTTCTTTGATCAATTACCCTTCTCAATAATCTTAACAACACATCTCTTCACATACTATAGTCGAAATGCTAATGGGGAAAGCCACACATACTATATCAATACTACTAGGATAATTAATACTCCATCCTTGCCCTACTTAGCATTATTTACCTTTTCCTAGTAGTTGATGATGTTATTTCCCACCTAGTGGTTTGCAGATGTTATCTAGGACGCATTAGCCACCTGATGCACCCTGCATGCATGATTTTAGTACCACCAAAGCCATTTCCCTACATTTTAGAAGCTAACTCAGTGTTCTAGTTTAGTCCACCTGAGTTCCTGACTCTAACTGGGGGTTTGAGCTCCGATCACCACTGATTGTGAACTAATGCACCCTTTCTCTCCTTCTTTGCATGTAGAACTCACTAATTTTCCCTCGGTCAGTTAACTGAGTTTTGGTTTAGTTGAGTTGAGTTTGGGACTTCCAGAGCACTCTAGTGGTGACAATTGCTATTCTAGACTGGCATGGATTTGAATTCTCCTAGGATAATCAAATTCTCTCCATTGTAACATATCTATTGACTATACTGATTAATGGATCATAACGCACATTTATGTTTCTATCTGAGTTCCAATGCTTGATTAATTTTATTGCTCATTTCACTGCAATTTTCACTGTAATTCATCTTTTTTGTTCATTCTTTTCATTGTGAGGTATTCTCATCTATATGATCCTGTTGTTTTCTATAATTTAAAATGGTATGATATCATGTTAGGTTGATAAATTGCATCTAGTAGCACACCAGAAGTAGAGGAGTTTCCAAAGAAGTCTGTGGGAAAGTGTAATACCCCATCTATTAACCCTTAGACTATTTTGGCTGTAATGTAAATAAATTGTATGCATGTGGTGTATGATTCCTAGCATGGAGCCCAAGGCCAAGGCCCTGCTAGTGAATGCTCAACCCTGCAAAGGAAAGTAATTGGTATTATGTGACCATGTGCTACTAAGCCATGGGATAATTGTAATTGATGTAAATAATTCCATGTAATAAAATAACCAAGGGCTGGCTATGGATGCAACACAAATGAGGGGGAACTATGTATCCACTAGGGAGAGGTTAGGGGGTCGTGGGATGTTGACCCATCTTGCCACTCAGGAAGGAGTAACCGATTTGATTCCTTGTATGGGTATGGATTCAGTTACAGAACGTGGAGAAGGAAATCCTGTGGAGGATAATTGTAGGAGATAAAAACAGCGCTGGGATCTGAGTCGGGCATTCGCTCTTTGGGGGGTTGTTGTTCAGACATTGTGTTCCTTGTTCCTTCATTTTTGGTTCATTGTTTGGGAAGACCTTAAAACATAGAGAGATCCATGAACCCAAGTACTAAGGGGAATGGCAGAGCATGAGATGCACAAGAACCGTGAGGAAGAAACCATGTCTTGGCAGCCGAGAACACAGCTGCGGAATAGAGTTGTTTGGCCAAAGAAAGTGGGGAAAAACCTAAGTGGGAAGGGGGAGGTCGCAACTCCATGGAGGCACAAGTCGCAGAGCCAAGTATTACCCCAAAAATCTTGTTTAGGGGCTGATAGGGGATCGAGCAAAGGCTCAAGTGACCATTGGTTTAGATGTCAGGACCAACCATACCTGCCTAGATTAGTGCTGAGGGATTGTGTAACACAGAAGGGGACCTTACTAAGGATGAGAGTGGGGGTGTTGGGAATCCCTGGGCTATATGAAACCAAGGGTATATTCTTGTAGCTCTATGGTTGAGCTCAATGAGTTAGTGAACTCAGTCCCTGCCTCCCCACTTGCTTGACAAACCCACTGTGTGATAATACCCTGATTGACTATGAACCAGGTTGGTGAGTGAGGCTGAGTGATGCTCCTTAGTGGATACATAGCCCTAGCTCAGGGGTGATCTTTGATTGCTGAAATAATAGATTCTAGGCAGAGATCTATGGTTGGGATGGAATGTTGCAGTCCATAGCCGGTTTCCTGGTGGTTTTCAATTAAAAGATAAGTGCCTTGTGGTGTTTTGAATAAAGATGTTCCCTGTGTTTATGGTTGTGTCATTGCATTCTAGTTATTCATTGAATGAATTATATGGAAATGGAACAATAGGAAGCTATGTTTGAGTAGGGATGTATACTTAAGCTTTTCATCTGAGCCTTTGTTTGAAGTTGTTGTTGTGCATGAGTTTAATGCATTACTGGTTTTACATATGCTAAATGGGTGTGTGTCAAATGTAGGATTTGGTTCAGATTGTTAATAGGGATGAATGCCCAAGTATTATTTCTAGTGTTGTTGGGCATGTCATTTCCTTACTCCTGCACCTTGAATGATTCTATATATTGTCTTTCATACTTATGTATCCTTACATATATAGACCTTGACGAGCAGAACTAAGTTCAAGGCTAAGAGGTGCAGTCTATTCCAGTCAAGACTATGATCAAGAAAAATAGGCACCATTGTGGATCAGATGAGAGAGAAAGACTTGGAAGAAGTGGAGCAGAACCTTGGCAGGAAGAAGGTTAAGGTCATTCAAAGTGGATTTGTGCAACGAACGTTCATTTGGACAAATGACGGGGTTGGAGACCTCGGTTTGGAGTGGAAGTTGCACCATTGGAAATAAATCTCCAAGAGATTTCCAACAGTATCGACCTTGCCTCATTTGGACCAGGTATGAGGAAGTTATGCCTCTCCAAAGTTTGCAGTTGACGAGTTGTAGGAGCAGGGAAGTTGCTTCCGCAATTCCGATTTCTGCAATGTGGATTGCAGATTACAGAAGGGAAAGTTTCTCGTTGAAGTTAGACTTCCACAGTGCATATTGCGGATTGCGGAAGGGGAAGTTTTCGGTTGAAGTTGGACGTCCACATTTATGAATCCAGAATGCGGATTGCAGAAAGGGGCAATTGCGGATTGCAAACAGACGCGATTACAATTGCAGATTGCAAAAAGATGCAATGCGGGTTGCAGATTGCAAAAATATGCAATGCGGGTTGCGGATTGAGGAAAGATGCGATTGCAGATTGCAAATTGCGGAAAGACACAATTGCGGATTGCATATCGCAATGTTGGATTGCATATCCAAGTCCACTGTGGCTATGTGTATTTTTGGAAGTAAAAGAAGAAAACAAAAAGTAACATTGGGTCTTCGGTGGCCTCGTAAGGCCATAAGGGAGGTCCAGGGACATTACAAAGTGGTATTAGAGCTTGGGTTACAACACTAGGGCTGTTTGGGCCAAAGTGTGAGCTTCAATTACAACACTTGGGCTGCTTTGGGGCCAAAGCATGAGCTGCAAGCATATGAACCGTGTGCAACAAAGTTTTTGCAGCATTTGAAAGAAACTACAAAAGGCTAGAAAGCCTCTACAAGAGGACCAACTGTGAAAATTATAGCATGAGGATTGGTGAAAGGACTATGTAGTCCTTGGTAAGAAGCCAAGCTGATAAGGTAATATCAATAATGCTAATGGGAACCATGCAGGTATGTCTGTTTGTGCTAATTATACCAGTGTGGGAAAAGGATTGGGTAAGAATCCCTTGAACCACATTTTATAATCATAAGATGGAACGCTTGTAGGGTTGAATGTATTGTGTGAATGCCATACCACCATGGTATGGTGAGGTATGGGGTATTACGAGCACAAAATCTTCTGCCATTTTACTGTTTAAATATTAGAATGCATTCAAATGAAATTATATCATGTCATTGGTATATGTGAGTCATGAGTTTAATAACCCAGGGCAAGTGAGGACTTATGACCCTGCTATGGTAAAAGGCATGACATGATAGCATAGTATGCTAGGATCAATATGCATTGAAGGGTTGTGTAAATCTTGTGGTTATGCATTGTGTGAATGCATGGTTGTGATGTATGTTCATTGCAAATAAATAATAGATGAAATGATGAATTAGTGGTAATTCTGAGATCATTTCATGATCTGTTGGGAATGTAGGAGGAGATTGTACAAAGGTGGTCATGATGAGAGGACTACCATAGTGATTTGTTGGAAGGACGGTGTTACATAAAAATGATATGGCTGCATTTAAATTTTTAAGATGATTGCAGGGATGATGTGAAATCTGATTTTGGCATGAACATATTTGTAAATTTCAGATTTTTGATTTTGCTGATCATTACTAATGACTGTTTGGCTTGTATAGAATTGTGTCGGGAGGACATGTGGTAGGTGGATGTTCATGTATGGTAGCATCCATAAATCCATAATGGGAAGAGTGATGCCACTTACAGGAGCCAAACAATATGAGGGTGGCCTCATCGTTAAACAAATCAATTTCTACAGGAGACAAAACTGTAAATTCATGTTTGAATTTAATTATTAATGCCATTAACTGATTATGAGAATTAGATTTGAGGATGATTGTTAAATGCTGTTGAGTGTTTGGCTATTTGGTAAGTGTTTCAGGAAGACACATTGCAGGAAGACCATGTGTGATGGCCTGCAAAAGCCAAACTTCATGGGAAGGATCCCATGCTTGAGAAATGGGTTTCGGGTGAAATGCCATTGTGAATCTTGATAATGTCTCATCTACACTGCATGATTGGTAAGCAATATGAGTGAGATGGTAAAGATTATGTCATTAAGAAAAATGTGGGTTATGGAACAGAAAAGGAGTTGGGATGGAAAACCAAGGGACTGTCAACTCAGAGAAGGGATCCCCCATTCCTCGCAAGTGAAGAGAAAATACATTTGCAAAAAGGATAAGTGTTCTATAAACCCTAGCTGAGAATATGCATGTCTAATTATTAGAGTAATATGTAGAGCATGTCCTACTTTATGATTATTTTTATTAATTCAGATTGCTTGAAGTATGTTAGGGCCTACATGGCTCACATCAGAAAGGGATGCATACCTTATTTGTGCTGGTTTATGATAGGGTTGTCAATATTGACTACACCCTAAGGGAATGGACGCATTCTTGGTGTTTCAATATGTGATAGTGAAGGTTAGGAAACATGTCTACAGTTTTAGAGCAGCAATACTGATGAGCTTGTGTATGCATCCCGTGTTGCTATCTTGAACAAATGCAATGTGGTGCTTCACACTAAAGAAGCAAAGTAAAGAATTGTTTCTTTCCTGATAAACCCAATCGGCGTACTGGCTTGGCATTGGTTATTTGGATGTTGTGGAGGTTTTGCAGGATGGATGGAGAAGTGGTTGGGAATTGTGATTGGAATGTGTCAATATGTGTAAAGGAATAAAATATCTATTGGTTCAGCAGTAAGGACCTCCTACACCTACCCAGGATAGCGCTGCGAGAAGGGGCAGGTGAGGGACTATGCGGCAGAGAAGGGGACCTTACTCGGGCTATGAGTGTAGGTGAGGTGCATTCCGATACTGACTGGAACCAATTGAGATGCCTATGGAACCATAGAAGAGCCTGACTTGGAATTGGTTGTGGTTGTTTATTGCTTGATAAACCCAGCATAGGTGTTGGCTTGGTAATGGTTGTGAAATGCTTGATAAACCCAGTTGGCGTATTGGCTTATCATACTGATTGTTGAAATGCTTGATAAACCTAGCCGACATACTGGCTTAGCATACTAGTTTTTGAAATGCTTGATAAACCCAGTTAGTGTACTCGCTTAGCATACTGATTGTTGAAATGCTTGATAATCCCAGTCGGTGTAATGGTTTAGCATACTAATTGTTGAAATGCTTGATAAACCTAGTCGGTGTACTAGCTTAGCATACTAATTATTGGGATGCCTGACAAACCCATTCGGTGTACTGGTTTGGCATTATCTATCTGAATGATATGGTGCAGCTAGTATGCTGGCACAACATTCACTTTATACATATACACGGGTGATTCGAGGCTTGCATAAACTTGGTTATCTTTCGATGCACACCCTAAAGAGAATTGGAGGGGTGGGTATGTGATCCAAGTGGATATCAGTGGCCACCCACCTTTCCAACTGGCTCAAAACAGTTTTCTGGCAATTTTAGTAATGTACTATTTTTAGCAGTTTTTCGAGTCTTGAACTTTCAGGGCCATTTTGAGGCCCTAAACGACCTTTTTTTGGCGATTTGGGGGGCCAATTGGTTGCCTTCGGCATGCATTTGGCCCCAATCGAAAGTTGTAAATCTCGAATAGACCTTTCCAATGGGCTACTGAGCACTCCAAATGGAGATTGTATGCAAAGGTTACGACCCCGAGAAGTTGATGTACTAACTTACCCAAACGAGGCCCACATGACTTTTGGTGCTTCATCTCCTAGGGTTAGGTTTTTGGATTTCTAGGGTTTTTGACATTCATGTTTATTGTAAAAGGCCTTGAGAGCCTCATTGTAACCATCTTCTTGCAAAATGAGCACAACCATCACATCTCTTCCCAGAGATAAGTCGCCACCATTCCAACAAGCTTGTTTTCCGCTGCATTTTACAATTTTAGCTTATTTCCTTATTGAATAGAAAACAAGTTTTACTGTATCTCTGTTATTTTGTGTTAAGCATATTATAATAATCTGAATTCATTTTGTTCTGCTCATAAAATCCGGATCAGTGGTATCAGAGCGGTCTGCTCCTTGTCGTCTTAATGCATGTCCCCAACGAGGTTAGGGTACAAAGAATTGGGTCTCGAGCTTGTTTCTCTTGAGGACAAAAGCTCTCGCACGCCCAAGCGACCTCTCATGGTAGGAGAAAATAAAGATGACAGGACATGAGATCCTATCAAAATGTTGCTTGAGGAAGCCCTCACGCAACAGAGGAATGAGATGATGGATAGTTTCGCGCAAATCCTTCGGTGACTACCAACAAGCGACACATCTTCCTTGAGCAGAGGTGCCACCCCCTTCAAGTTACAAATCAACTTCGATATTCCTATATTTGAAGGACAGATAAACACAGATGTTGTAGATAAGTGGTTGAATATACTAGAAGGGTATTTTTCTGTCCATAACTTTTCGAATAGAGAAAAGATTACTTTTGCGCTCCTCAAAGCTGTTCCCCATGTCAAAGATTGGTGGGAAACTTTCTGCGAACAAAAGGACACAGAGGAAGCCTCATTATTTTCAGTCACGACCACCTGGGAATCTTTTAGGGATGCTATTAAGGAACAATACTACCCTGTTGGAAGTTATGACGACTTGTATACCAAATGGACCACACTGTGACAAGAAAGAGACCAAGGAGTGCCAGAGTTCACAAATATATTCCATACCTTGCGCACCAAGCTGGGTATCAAAGATCCAGACCAACATCTGGTGCTCAAGTATCGTGGTGGTTTGCATAAATACATCCAGACTGAAATGGAATTTCTGGACATCTCCTCCTTGGGTGCGGCCTACCGATATGCCGTCAAAATCGAGCAGAAGCTCAAACAAAAGACACGACAATTTGGGCCTGGGAACCCCTCAGAGCAAAAGACAGGAAAGGGTGGCCCCAACCCATAGAATAAAGGATAGAGAAAAGATGGATAGTATCAACACAACCAGTCCAAGCCGCAAGCAAAGAAGGACACCGGAAAGACGAAGAAAGATACCGGGAAGTGGTGCAACTTCCATAAGAGCCCTTGGAATAACACTGCTGACTGCCGCTCAAAGCAGTCGCTGGTAGCCAAAGTGAAAGCATCTGAATCAGATACGGGTTTTGATTCTGATTCTGAACCAGAAAGGGGAAGACAGATCATTGATGCGGAACCCAGTGCCACCATTGCTACCACCAAGCTTCATCTTGATGAACCAGATGAGCCAGAAGAAGGAGAATGCCTCTTCCATTCATAGATGTGGGTAAAAGGCACCCCACTCAATTCATCATTGATAGTGGTAGCCAAAAGAACCTCATCTCAGCAGAGGTCGTCAAGCGCCTGGCCTTGCCGACAATGCCACACCACAACCCTACACCATTGGATGGCTCCGCAAAGGAAGTGATCTCCGCGTCAGCCAACAGTGCCAACTGTCATACGACATCAAGCCCTTCAAGGATGAGGTATTGTGTGATGTTGCTCCTCACGAAGTTTCAGATGTTCTTTTGGGACAACCTTATTTATGGAAATGTCATGTTGTATATGAGTCTAGGCCTCGTAGTGTTATTATTTCTTTGAGCAAGAAATTGTACAGGATACCCAAGGCAGTCCCTCCTAGTGCCATTTCCTTGATCTCTGCCAAGCAATGCAGGAAGGTCATCTCTCAGACTGGGAAATTTGTCTTCTTCATGATTTGCACTCAGAGTGAGAGAAAGATCGCAGCCACATCCAGGGCCTCCATGACCGATCTCTCCACACAACAGAAGCAAGTGGATAATGTGGTGGAAGGATACTCAGATATCTTCTCCTCTCCTACAGGGGTACCTCTGCACTGCCAGGTCAAGCATCCCATCGATTTGACCCTAGGTGCACCACCACCCAATGGGCCAGTCTATCACTGCTCTCTATTGGAAAACGAGGAGATCAAGAGGCAGATCCAAGAATTGCTCCACAAGGGGTACATCTGTCCCAACTCATGACCTTGTGGGAGCCCAATCATGCTGGTGCAGAAGAAAGATGGGACCTGGCGACTCTGCATTGATTACCGGGCCCTGAATAAAATCACAGTCCGCAACTGGTACCTGATTCCCCGAATCGACGACCTCCTTGATCAGCTCACGGGGGCCAAATACTTCAATAAGATTGATCTGAAGTCTGGCTACCACCAGGTCAAAATAGAACATACAGACATATGGAAGACTACCTTCAAGTAAAAAGAAGGTCCTTTTGAATGGCTGGTCATGTCTTTTGGTTTGACAAATGCTCCAGCAACGTTTATGAGAATGATGGACGATATCCTACGACCTTTCACCAATACTTTTGTAGTGGTGTATGTGGATGACATCCTGATCTACAACAAGACTTGGGAGGAACACTTGCAGCATATTAAACAGGTTCTGCACACCTTGCGACAACACAAACTATATGGAAACTTGGAAAAATGCTCCTTTGGCATGGACATGGTCCATTACCTAGGCTACATCGTTGATCGACATGGTGTGCATGTGGATCCAACCAAGATCCAGGTCATCCGTGATTGGCCAGCCCCAACCATACTCACTGAACTTCGGATCTTCTTGGGCCTTTCCAATTTTTATCGTCGGTTCATGCTGGGATTCTCTCATATCACATGGGCCCTCAGCCAAGTGACCAGGGGTGGTGGTAAGGAAAAATTTGTGTGGGGCCTGTCCCAACAACAAGCCTTCGATGACTTGAAGAAGTGGTTTTGCTCATTGCCAGTACTCTCATTACTGGACCTGCAACATCCCTTTGAGATCAAGACAGATGCTTCAGATTATGCTTTGGACGTCGTTCTCACTCAACACGGCCACCCCATGGCATATCATAGTGAGACACTATCAGATGCTGTCCGTAAGTACCCTACCTACGACAAAGAAATGTAATCCATTGTACAAGCCTGCCGCCAGTGGAGACATTACATTCTTGGGAATGAGACAATCATCCACACTGATCACAAGCCACTACAGTTCATGCCAACCCAAGGAAAGTTGCAGAATGACCGCCATCAAAAGTGGTCAACATATTTACAGCAGTTCCACCTCCACATCAAATATAAAACAGGGAGTACCAACCGAGTTGCTGACTACCTCAGTCGGCCTCCAGTCGCGGCACTCACCATGGTGCTAGACTCTTGTGGCCACGAGACCTCTGGATGGCCCCACCTCTATGAGACAAACCCTGACTTCTCCACCACCTATCAAATGTTGGGCACCAACTCAGTGGTTGCTAATTTCCATTTTCAGGACAGGTTGTTGTGTCGTCTGGGCCATCTTTGCGTTCCATCAAGCGAGCACGTGAAGCTGATTTGGGAAGCTCAATATAGTCGGGTGGAAAGACACTTTGACGTCGAAAAGACAGTGGTAGGTCTGCAGAAAAATTTTTACTGGCCGAAACTTCGACAGGATGTCGGCAAGTATATCAGGTCCTACACTGCTTGCGCTATTGCCAAACCGACCACTAAGAAACAGGGCGTATACACCCCTCTGCCTACTCCTGACAGGCCGTGGGAATCCATCTCAATGGACTACATGTCAAGCCTTCCGTCCACTAAGAGGGGAAACGACTGTGTTTTTGTGGTTGTTGATCGCTTTTCCAAAATGGCGATTCTATCCGCCTGCAAGAAGAACATCACAGTAGAAGCCACTGCCAAGATCTTCTTTGAACTAGTATGGGTACATTTTGGGATCCCACAGACCATTATCTCAGACTGTGATAGTCGGTTCCTCAGCTCATTTTGGTCGAACCTCTGGTCACTGCTGGATACCAAGCTCACCAAATCCACTGCCTTCCACCCCCAGATCGACAGCCAAACCGAGGTTGTCAACCGGATGGTCTTACATATCCTGCGCATGTACAATTCAACACACCTCCGCACATGGGATGAGAGTCTTCCCTATGTCCAACATAGCTACAACCGAGCCCTGCATAGCTCAACTAGCCACAGCCCCTTTCAGGTGGGGTTGGGATTCCAACCATTGGGCCCCATGGATGTTGCACTTCCCCTTGCGACCACCTCGGCCGAATCGTCCCCAGAAGCTGACAAAGCCGCCCGGTTCATTGAATGGATCCAGCATATCCACCAACAGGTTTAGGTTATTCTACAGAAGTCTAATTTCAAGTACAAGCAGCACCATGATCAACATCGGGTGCCACATAAGTTTCAGGTGGGCGACAAAGTTTGGTTGCATTTGCAGAAAGAATTCCTTACAGGGCCCCATCGAAAGCTTCGCCCAATCCGTTATGGGCCATACACCATCACCAAGGTAATGGGTGACAATTCTTTTGAGCTCAACATTCCCCCCTTCCTTGGTCTGCATCCAGTCTTCAATGTGGCTCTCCTTCGACCATATTTCCCACCACTATTAGACACCTCAGAGATAGTAGAGAAGTTTACACCAATAGAGCTCAACCCTGACTGCCTACAACAAACATCCAGTGATCATATTGCAGACACACAGATCAAGGGCACTTAACATCAAAGGATCCAGCTTTATCGAGTTGTCAAAGCAGGGCAGCTCCTGCACCAAGGCAAGTGACTCACCCGGGGCCAAATTTAACAGAAATTTCCTCATCTGATGGGGGAACTCAATGCAATGGAGACCATTGCTTCCTAAGGAGGGAGGATTGATCCAAGTGGATATCGGTGGCCACCCACCTTTCCAACTGGCTCAAAACAGTTTTCTAGCAATTTTAGTAATGTACTATTTTTAGCATTTTTTTGGGTCCTGAACTTCCGAGGCCATTTTGAGGCCCTAAATGACCTTTTATGGCAGTTTAGGGGGAAAAATGGTTGCCTTTGGCCCTAGTTGAGAGTTGTAAATCTCAGATAGACCTTTCCAATGGGCTACCGAGTGCCCCAAATGGAGATCGTATGCAAAAGTTATGACCCCAGGAAGTTGATGTACTAACTTACCCAAACGGGGCCCACTTGACTTTTGGCGCTTCATCTCCTAGGGTTAGGTTTTTGGATGTCTAGGGTTTTTAACATTCCTGTTTATTGTAAAAGACCTTGAGAGCCTCATTGTAACCATCTTCTTGCGAAATGAGCGCAGCCGTCACATCTCTTCTCAGAGATAAGCCGCCACCATTCCAGCAAGCTTGTTTTCCGTTGCATTTTACAGTTTTAGCTTATTTCCTTGTTGAATAGAAAACAAGTTTTACTGTATCTTTGTTATTTTGTGTTAAGCATCTGATAATAATTTGTATTCATTTCGTTCTTCTCATAAAATATGGATTAGTATGCTTGAGGGACTGAGTAGCAGAGAAGAGGTACCATCCTTGTGTTGGGTGGGGCAGGTCTTGTGGGTACCATGGTTGTCTGAAGTCAAAGTGGGATAGCTGTGGGACTAAAATAAATGTCCAATACAGATAAGTATTCAATTTGATTCATTGCTTACTTTGGACTAATGTAGATTTCATATATAAGCATTCTAACATCTAGGCTAATACACTGTTGTTTCTTTGTTGGAAACTTTCGTCATTGCAGGAAAGAAAGAACTATGAAAGCATCCAGAGGATGCATCTGGACATGGGACTGTCCTAGAGAGGGCAGCATGAGAATAAATGAATGATGGTGCTAGTGGACTTGTGTGGGTCCTAGTAGCCAAAGGTTTTGTGGGAAATCATGGGGAAGAGTTTCTTAGATGAGAGGCCCGAGACAGACCTTAGACACTAAGTGTCATAGCCAAGAAAGGGAAAGTCAAGCATTCAGGTTGAAGTGAAAGAGGCTAGGAGCATGAAAACCATGGTGTTGGTGTGGTTTCAGAATGGAACAAGGACAAGAGGAGAAAAATATTACTGCTCTCTCTTTCTTTTTTTTTGATGCATTTATAAAACAGAGAATTGTTAAATGCATGTTATAGCTGAGAATGAATGTGTTAATTGCTTGAAATAATTGTGAATGTTGAAATAGTGAATTCTTGTGAAAGGATGAACATGAATGAGTTCATGTATATGTTGGGAAAGCATGAAATGTGTCGAAGTATCATGGAGGAGACATGGACTCTCCCTATCAATTGGGAAAATAATTGACTGATTTTAATGTTATGTATGCTTGGCCTAACAGAATTGCAATGATGCATTCCACAAGTGAAAAGTAAACCAAATTATTTCAGCTGTTACCAGACAAGTGTTGCTGGTAAAGCAAAGTGTGGGAAGCTGTGTACAGTAAGCATGGAATCAAACCAAAAGCTAGTTGATTGGGCTAAAACTATTCCTCAAACAATTTCCAAGGCAGCAAGGAGATAGAAGCCATGAAGATTTCAAAACCATGGATCAACTGGAAGGTAAAGAAAAGAAAGGGGATGCTGAGGAGCAAATACCACTTGTGGATATGGAATGTCAAAGCCAGCAAGATCAACCTGTTGAGACCAAAGGACTTGGTCCTGAAAGTGCAAGTAAGGGAAGAAATGTAGGTAGACATGCAACTTCCTTTTTGGAAAATCTTGGGGACATGAATATATTGTATATGTACTCCTAAGTATTGGAACACCGAGGATGGTGTTGTTCTAAGGGGTAGGGAGTTGTAATACCTCTATGTTGACCCTTAGACTATTTTGGATGTAATGTAAATATTGTATGCATGTGGTGTATGATTCCTAGCATGGATCCCAAGGCCAAGGCCCTATTAGTGAATGCTCAATCCTGCAAAGGAAAGTAATTGGTATTATGTGACCATGTGCTATTAATCCATGGGATAATTGTAATTGATGTAAATAATGCCATGTAATAAAATAACCAAGGGATGGCTATGGTTGCAACGAAAATGAGGGGGAACTATGTATCCACTAGGGAGAGGTGAGGGGGTCATGGGATGGTGACCCGTCCTTCCACTTGGAAAGCAGTAACCGATTTGATTCCCTCTATGGGTACGGATTCGGTTACAGAACGTGGAGAAGGAAATCCCGTGGAGGATATTCACACGATATAAAAACAGTTCTGGTATCTAAGTTGGGGGTTCGCTCTTTGGGGGGTTGTTGCTGGAACATTGTGTTCCTCGTTCCTTCATTTTTTGTTTGTGGTTCGGGAAGACCCTGAAACGAAGATAGATCCATGAATCCTAGTACTAAGGGGAATGGAAGAGCGTGACATGTGCAAGAACCGTGAGGAAGAAACCATTTGTTGGAGGCCAAGAACCCAACTGTAGAATAGAGCTGTTTGGCTAGAGAAAGTGGGGAAAAGCCTAAGTGGGAAGGAGGAGGTCGTTATTCCATGGAGGCATGAATCACAGAGCCAAGTATTACCCATAAAATATTGTTTAGAGGTCGATAGGGGATCAAGCGAAGGCTCAAGTGACCATTGGTTTAGAAGTCAGGACCAACCATACCTTCCTAGATCAATGTTGAGGGAAGGGGCTCCTGAGGGACTATGTAACAGAGAAGGAGACCTTACTCACGATGAGAGTGGGGGTGATGGTGGTGCCTAGGATGTCTAAAGACAAGGGGATATGCTTGTAGCACTATGGTTGAGTTCAATGAGTTAGTGAACTCAGTCCCTGCCTCCCCACTTGCTTGAAAAACACACTATGCGATCAATACCCTAATTGATTATGAACCAGGTTGGTGAGTGAGCTTGAGTGATGCTCCTTAGTGGATACATAGCCCATGCTCGGGGGTGATCTCTGATTTCTGAAATAATACAGGCTAGGCAAAGATCTATGGTTGGGATGGAACGTTATAGTCCATAGCTGGTTTCCTGGTGGTTTTCAATTAAGAGATAAGGGCCTTGTGGTGTTTTGAATAAAGATGTTCCTTGTGTTTATGGTTGTGTCATTGCATTCCATTTATTGATTGAATGAATTATATGGAAATGGAACAATAGGAATCTATGTTTGAGTAGGGATTTATACTTAAGCTTTGCATCTGAACCTGTGTTTGAAGTTGTTGTTGTGCATGAGTTTAATGCATTACTGGTTTTACATATGCTATATGGGTGTGTGTCAAATGTAGGATTTGGTTCAGATTGTTAATAGGGCTGAATTCCCAATTATTATGTCTAGTGTTGTTGGGCATGTCATTTCCTTACTCCTGCACCTTGCATGCTTCTGTATATTGTATTTCATACTTATGTGGCCTTAAATATATAGACCTTGACAAGCAGGACTAAGTTCAAGGCTAAGAGGTGCACTCTATTCAAGTCAAGACTCCGATCAGGGATAATAGGCACCCCTTTGGATCAGATGAAGGAGAAAGACTTGGCAGAAGTGGAGCAGAACCTTGGAAGGAAGAAGGTTAAGGTCATTCAAAGTGGAGTTTTGTAAAGAAAGTTCAGTTGGAGAAATGACAGGTTTGGAGACCTCGGTTTGGAGTGGAAGTTGCACCATTGGAACGATTTATCGAATATATTTCCAACGGTACTGACCTTGCCTCACTTGGACCAGGGACGAGGAAGTTATGCTCTCTGAATTTTGTAGTTGGCGAGTTGCAGGAGTAGGGAAGTTGCTTTTGCAATTCTGATTTCCGCAATGTAGATTGTGGATTGTGGAAGGGAAAGTTTTCCGTTGAAGTTGTACTTCCACAATTTTGACTTCTGCAATGCGGATTGTGGATTACGGAAGGGGAAGTTCTTCGTTGAAGTTGAACTTCTACAATTTTGACTTCCGCAATGCATATTGCGGATTGCGGAAGGGGAAGTTTTCTATTGAAGTTGGACTTCTGCATTTTCGACTTCCGCAATGTGGATTGCGGATTGTGGAAGGGGAAGTTTTCGGTTGAAGTTGGACGTTCACATTTCCAACTTCTGCAATGCATATTGCGGATTGCGGAAAGGGGCAATTGTGGATTGCGGAAAGATGCGATTGCAGGTTGTGGATTGTAGAAAGATCCAATGCGGTTTATGGATTGTAGATTATGGAAAGACGTGATTACCGATTGCAAATTGCGGAAAGACATAATGCGGATTATGGAAAGACGCAATTGTGGGTTGTGGAAAGATGCCATGCAGATTGCGGATTGCAAAAATATGCAATTGCATATTGTGGATCGCAATGGTGGATTGCAGATCCGATTCCAGTGCGGCTATGTGTAGTTTTGGAAGTAAAAGAAGAAAAAAAAAGTAACATCAGATTATCAGTGGCCTCATAAGGCCACAACAGAGGTCCAAGGATGTTACAGAAAGGCATCTTGATAGCCTTGGTTCTACCAAGGAAATCTTCCCCGGCATAATGCACTCCTGAAGGTGCTTGCTATCATATTGTAGAGCTCTATAGAGTCAGTAACTAATTTTTTATCCAATTTTGAGAGTTTTTTGCAGAATTTTGAAGGTTTTTTAGTGGAGTAGTAGAAATAGTTTCATTTTGTATTCGCTCCAGTAGTTTCACATGGAGAATTCAAATGTTACTTTGTCTCCAAGTATCCTGACACCCTTCTATTATCTTGATTGGAGGGTTGATATTGAGATGGTGTTGTGCAACAAAAGTCTATACAGGGTCACAATGGGAAAGCAGGTCGAACCTCAGGCATTTTTTGAGAAGGCCAAGTACCTGAACATATTAGATGAACTATTTGGTTTCATGTGTATTAATATTTCCAGATATTTTATCTTCCACCTTGAAGGATTGAAGACTCCAAGAGAATTTTGGTTGAATATTGAGACTCTCTTCGGCAAGACATATGAGCTGACAGGCCATATTCTATAGAATGAATTAATTGCTCTTCAACCCAGCAGTTTCAAAACCATACAACAATTCTATTCTAAATTCAAATCCTTGGTCATGCAGTGCAAGCAATGTGGCATTGAGAAGAAGCATGAACAATTGGTGCTATCCATCCTAAGCAAGCTTGGTCCGGAATTTTCTATATTTGTTTCTACCTTCCATTTTAGGATATTTTCAATCCCCGACTAGAAAATGCCATCCTTATATGCATTCATTGAATCTCTCATCCAAGAACAAGCCAAATTGATTCAAATGGGTTCCTTGAAGGCCTCCAAAAATCAAGCTCTTATGGCTGGAGAGTAAAAAAATGCGAATGCTAAAGGGAAGCAGAGAATTAAAGAAAAGAAGCAATTTGAATCCAAGAAGAAGTAGAAGTCTCATCCATTAGAAGGAGCCTCTAGATCCAAGAAGGATTAGAAAAATAAATTTGAGAAGACCAAGTGTACATACTGCAAGAAAGGAAACCATCCAGAGAATTCATGCATGAGAAAGAAGATAGATCAATTGACCAAACTTCTTGAAAAACACAACATTTCCCTCCCAGAAGGTGCAAGGGAGTTTGATTCTGGAAGCGAGAGTGAGTATCATGAGAGATGCCATGCACTAAAGGATATATTCTCACAATCACAAGCCTTCCTCATAGATTCTAGAGCATCCAACCACATGGTTTCCTCCATAGAGTCTTTCTCTTCATTATATCTCACTGATGGTCCTAGTATTCACATGGGATATGATTCTCATCTCTCTACTAAAGGGAAGGGAACAATACAACTAGAGCATGGAAAGTTCAATTTTTTTTTGTATGTGGCTTCCTTGGAAACAAAATTGTTATCATTTTATCAAATGGATCACACAGGTTCACCGAAGAAAGTTATTTTTGGACTTGACATAGTTGAGACTATAGAGATCTCATCTAGGAAGATAATAGAGAAAGGTGTTGAAAATCATTTCCTCCAAGGAATATGATTTCTCTCACTTTTTTCCATACTCTCTGCCTACTCCATTGGCATATTATGAAGATCGAAATGATGTGTCTTCTAATGATCCATTTTCAGATTTTGAAGATGAGGACCAAGATCTTGATGTTGAGTATGAATTTAAAGTAGATCCATATCCATATCCAGCACCTGATCCAAATCCATGGCTAAGTTCAATATGGGATCACAAATTCCTTGAAGCTACTGGGAACATAGTTGTGGATCCATCTGACCATATAAGAACTAAATCTCAGTATCAAGATGCAAACCTTGCACTATTTCATACAGATCCACTTTTCTCAGAGAGGTTCTACATGATGGTGGGGTCTGATCCACAATCCTTCAAAGAGACTTGCCATGATGGATCTACAACCAAATACAAATATTTGTTGGTTGAAAAATGGTACTCAAAGGTTCATGGTTTGTACTACAATGAGTCATTCTCCCCAGTATCAAGAAAGGATTCTTAAAGACTTATTTTGCAAAATTCAGCTTCAAAATAGTGGGAGGTACATAAGAGGAGTAGATCCAGATCCAGATCCAGGTCCAACACTTGCATTACTATCCTACATAGGAGAAGACTAAGCAGATTGCCAACATTTTTACAAAGTCTTTCACTTAGAAGATATTCTCCTTCTCTGCTTGGTGTGAAGGTTGCTTGAGTTCCCTACTGTTCATTTTTTAGGGGGGGTATTTTTCCCATGAGTTTTTCCCCATTTCCTTAGTTTCATGAACAATTCTTTTTATCATTTATTTTATTGTATGGGTGACCTTTGGTCTCAATAACCAGGGCCTAGGATGTCCATGTTTGGATTAAGGGGGGGTGTTAGGATAATTAATACTCCATCCTTGTCCTACTTAGCATTATTTACCTTTTACTAATAGTTGATGATGTTATTCCCCCCCTAGTGGCGTGTATATGTCATATAGGAACCATTAGCCACCTGATGCACCCTGCATGCATGATTTTAGGACCATCAGAGTCAATTCCCTACATTTTAGGAGCTAACTCAATGTTCTAGTTTATGCGACCTAAGTTCCTGACTCTAACTAGGGGTTTGAGCTCCAATAACCACTGATTATGATCTAATGCGCCCTTTTTCACCTACTTTTCATGCAGAACTCACTAATGCACCCTCCTTGGTCAATTAAATGAGTTTTGGTTCAGTTGAGTTGAGTTTGGGACTTTCGGAGCACTCCAGTGGTGACAATTCCTATGCTAGACTGACATGCATTCAAATTCTGCTAGGATAATCAAATTCTCTCCATTGTAACCTATATGTTGACTATACTAATTAATGGATCATTTCACTGCATTTTTCACTGTAATTCATCTTTCCTGCTCATTCTTTTTTACTGTGAGGTATTCTTAGCTCTATGATCCTGTTGTGTTCTAGAATTTCACAAATACAAATCAAGAGAGGATAATACTAGTGAAATCCCCTGTTAGAAGAATTCATGTTCTCAGTTTCTAAGAACATAGTAAATAAACAAGAAGAGAAACTAAAGAAGTACACCAAACAAAAGGGAAAATACAATTGGCTCAAACATGAAATTATCAAGTTAGCACTATGAATCAAAATCATGAATGCAATATTTCCTTAATCAAATCACTCTCTCTGCTCGCTTACCTTTAGATTATGCCTTGTCCATGATCCCCTTGTAGCCTTAAATGTCTATCTTTTAGCATCATGACAAAACTAAGGTGTGAAACCCCATTCCCTATGCCATACTAGCCACCTTCGAAACCTCCTATCGATCCCATTCTCTTGCTTGTAGCTATGATTGATCATTATTTCTAGTAGGTGGGTACACTCTCATTGATAACCCATAGTTTTAGGGATTCCGACTAGATGGCATGCCCACTTGTTAACAATCAAATTAACACCCTTAACAAGTGAAGGTCGAAAGCACATTTTACCATTCACCCGCAACATGAATATTGAAGACAACTACATAAGAGAACAATCATCTCTTATCTAATCACTACTTCCACGTTTGGAAGGATTGAGTGAAGAGATAGGTATCCTATAGATGCAAGGTTAAGTGATTGAACTACCCACTTGAAGGCTCAGATCCAGTCTCCACCAGTCAATAATGGGAAGAAATGAATGGAATATGCATTAGTTGTTCCTAAAATTTTTGAATTTGTGACAAAAAAGCCTGAAAATACTGTAGAAAGTGGGTTTTTTTTAGTAAAAAATCAAAATTTGGGAAAAAGGTATTATCCCACATTAAAGTTTGATTCCCGAATTCCCAATTCTCAATGCTATATAAAGAGGCATTTGGGGCAATGTAAAAGATAGAAAAAGTTAGAGCAAAGTTATAATGAAGGATTGAAGGCACTAATTCTCCTACTTCAACGGAATTTGGGAATCAAAGGCATGGATGGAAGAGGAGACGATCAAAGCAAGATAGAAGGATGGAATATTCGAGGCAAGGTTGTAAGAATTCTTTTTCTTTGATTCAATATGATGCAATTCAAGTTCCCCCCCAATTTTGAGTTTGAATTTGTTTTCCAAGTTTAGTCTTGAATTCAAATTTTGGTAGATAGGTTTCAAGTTTTTCAAGTTAGTAGAAGTAGAGATAGAGGTAAGGAACTAGCAAGCATGTTGCTAATGGAGGCCTAAAGGCCATGTATTCTCAAGCAAGGGGATTTCCTACAAACAAAAAGCTTCAAGAGTTATTCTACTCTCCTCCCCTCTCTACTCTTGGAAAATGCTTATAAATATTAGGGGAATTTTTATTATTGCATGTATTTATGTCAAATAAGATTCGCCACCTTATAGTAATGATAGATAGTTCTATAGACAAGTCCCTGCAGAAATATTTACCAACAGATTTCTGACCATACTTCGGAATTGGGGTTTGAATTTAATTAATGTTTTGCCCAATTTTGGTGTTCTATCCATTATATATTTCTAAATAATTCTTAAATAATGTCCTAAGACCTATTAATCAGTATTAGGAACCTTTATTAGTCTAAAACCGCCCTAAATCAACCCTTAAACACTTGAAAACATTTCAAATTTCGTAAGATTTTGGCTTGGAACTTTGGTTTCTCAAGATTTCAAGATTGTCGCAACCTCGAAATTAATTATAGAGCGAAAATTCTATGAGTTTCACACCTGGTTCAGTCTTGGCGGTGAGACAATGCCCTTCCTGTCGCACAATACTTAATGTTAAGGGTGAGACATTCTTGTAAGTTGCACGAGATATTGATTTTTTGGGCTCAGTTTTCTCATTTTTTCACTCTTTTGAGTGATTCGTTTTATTATGGTTGGCTTAGGAACTCTATAAAAAATATATTAGACCCTATATATACCTTATTTGGGTTTGATTTGAGGATTCTTTAATGATTTGAAAGATTTGTGTTCTCTCTTGCTCAAATTGTCAAAAAACCAGAATTGAGATATCTCTATTTTTAGGCTTCTTTTGGGATAATTTTCAACTTTGCATACTTGTAGATGAAATTAGGGACCTATTTGGACCTGTTAGGATCAGGTTTGGATAAATTTAGGACCATTTATATTTTGATATTTTCATGCTTGGAAACACTTATAAATTTGCTCCGATTTCTATATTTTGAACCTTGATTTCAAATTCTTCTTTTAATTTAGCTTAGATATGAATATTTTAGGATATATTTGAAATTTAGACACTGAATTTAACCATTAATTGTTGATATTTGAACAGATTTCATAAGTTTCATACCTTGATTCACTAGTTTGCAAAGAAATTTATTGAAGAATTGAACAAACTTTAATTCATGGAACTAGATGCCTTTCAATTTAGAATTGATTTGACCTTGTAGATTTGAAACACAACCTAAAATCATAGTCCAGACTAAATTAGAATTTACTCATTTGAAAAAATTTCACAAAATTTAAAAAAATTGAACATAACACTTAAGATAAATTAAAAAAAAATTCCCTCCAAAATAAGAGAAAATTACTAATTATGTAATTCTTAGTTTGGATATTTGAATTTTTGATGATTTGGAGTACAATTAGAGATATTTGTTTCAATTTCAAGTTTATTGCAATATATTATACATGATACACGAGTATCCACTTCGCTTGCATGTTCCAGCGGTTCTGCGAATGAAAAAGTGGATCTCAAGTGCAATAGTTTAGATTTTATCTTTTGAGCTTAATATCTAGCCACTAGTATCCTCTTTGCTTGTGCTTTTGGGTAGCCTTGCAAACGAGAACATGGATCTAATGTGTAATAAATTAGATTTCATTTTGGAGTATATTTCTCAAGCCACAAGTGTCATCTTCACTTTCATCTTCAGGTTGCCTTGCGAATGAGAAAGTGGATCTCAAGTGTAAATGTTTAATTCATAGTACTTCAAAGGGATTTGCATACCCTCTTTTCTTACACTTTTGAGTGGCACTGCAAATGAGAAATAGAGATAAATGTAAAGAGTCATTCATTTCATTTGAGGTAGTCGTTTGGTTTAAAAATATTCTTTAAATTAATAATTAACCATAATTCAGAAAAGAACTATTCCAAAACCTCAACAATCTACGAAAATTTTGCATCACCTTTTCAAGACATTGAAGAAGTTCACTTGATTTTGAAAGGATTAACTCCCGGATTCAATTCATTCTTTAGCCAAATGATTTATTTATACATTAGGTGAAAGTCTCTTGGACTTTAGATTCCAAGAGATTTGTTGGAGTCTCTAGACTCCTCATCTTCCATAACTGAAAACTAAATGATTTACATCATTATTCTTTACAAAAATACTGGAGGATTCCAACATCACCCCCCTTTAATCCGAAGGGGTATTTGTAAGTCTGAGCATGGTTCTAAATATTTCAAAATTTTCTCGTCCAAGTGCTTCAGTTAAGATGTCTGCAATTTTCTCATTTGTGGAACAATGACGAAAATGAATTGTCTAGGTCTGTACATGATGTCTTATCAAATGATACTTTGTGTTGTTGTGCTTGGTTCAATCATGGAATATGGAATTCTTGCCCAATTTGATTGCAGAAGCATTGTCAATCAAAAGTGGCGTGGATATCTCTTATTTCTCTTGCAAATATTCAAGTATCTTCCTGAGCAACACAATATCTTGGTTTGCTTCTGCAAGAGCTACATGTTCTGCCTTTGTTATCAAATTTTTTGGAATTGATTGTTTGCGTGATCTCCAAGAGACAGTTGTTGATTTTTTGGGCTTAGTTTTCTCATTTTTTCACTGTTTTGAGTGTTCATTTTGTTGTGGTTGGCTTAGGAACTCTATAAAAAATATATTGGACCCTACATATACCTTATTTGGGTTTGATTTGAGGATTCTTTAATGATTTGAAAGATTTGTGTTCTCTCTTGCTCAAATTGTCAGAAATCCAAAATTGAGATATCTCTATTTTTAGTCTTCTTTTGGGATAATTTTCAACTTTGCATACTTGTAGATGAAATTAGGGACCTATTTGGACCTATTACTATCAAGTTTGGATAAATTTGGGACCATTTATATTTTGATATTTTCATGCTTGGAAACACTTATAAATTTGCTCCAATTTCTATATTTTGAACCTTGATTTCAAATTCTTCTTTTAATTTGGCTTAGATATGAATGTCTTAGGACATATTTGAAATTTAGACACTGAATTTAAACATTAATTGTTAATATTTGATCTGATTTCATAAGTTTCATAGCTTGATTTACTAGTTTGCAAAGAAATTTATTGAAGAATTGAACAAATTTTAATTCATGGAACCACATGCCTTTCAATTTAGAATTGATTTGATTTGCATATCTGATATTCAACCTAAAATCATAGTCCATACTAAATTAGAATTTAATCATTTGAAAAAATTTCAAAAAAATAAAAAAAAATTTGAACATAACACTTAAGATAAATTCAAAAATAATTCCCTCCAAAATAAGAGAAATTACTGAATTATGTAATTCTTAGTTTGGATATTTGAATTTTCTATGATTTGGAGTACAATTAGAGATATTTGTTTCAATTTCAAGTTTATTGCAATATATTATACACGATCCATGATTATCCTCTTCGCTTGCGTCTTCGGGAGGTTCTGCGAACGAAAACGTGGATCTCAAGTGTAATATTTTAGATTTTATCTTTTGAGCATAATATCTAGCCACTAGTATCCTCTTTGCTTGTGCTTTTGGGTGGCCTTGCAAACGAGAACATTGATCTAAAGTGTAATACACTAGATTTCATTTTGGAGTATATTTCTCAAGCCACAAGTATCATCTTCAGTTGCATCTTTGGGTCGCCTTGTGAATGAGAAAGTGGATCTCAAGAGTAAATGTTTAATTCATAGTACTTCAAAGGGCTTTACATATCCTCTTTTCTTGCACTTTTGAGTGGCCTTGCAAATGAGAAATAGAGTTAAATCTAAAGAGTCCGATTCATTTTATTTGATGTAATTGTTTAGTTTAAAAATATTATTTAAATTAATAATTAACCATAATTCAGAGAAGAACTATTCCAAAACCTCAACAATCTATGAAAATTTTGCATCACCTTTTCAAGACATTGAAGAACTTCACTTGATTTTGAAAGGATTAACTCCCGAATTCCATTCATTCTTTAGCCAAATGATTTATTTATACATTAGGTGAAAGTCTCTTGGACTTTAGATTCCAAGAGATTCATTGGAATCTCTAGACTCCTCATCTTCCATAACTGAAAACTAAAATGATTTACATCCTTATTCTTTAAAAAAATACTGGAGGATTCCAACATTACCCCCCTTTAATCCGAAGGGGTGTTTGTAAGTTCGAGCATGGTTCTAAATATTTCAAAATTTTCTCGTCCAAGTGCTTCGGTTAAGATGTCTGCAATTTTCTCATTCGTGGAAAAATGATTAAAATGAATTGTCTAGGCCTCTACAGGATGTCGAATCAAATGATACTTTGTGTTGATGTGCTTGGTTTAATCATGGAATATGGAATTCTTGGCCAATTTGATTACAGAAGCGTTGTCAATCAAAAGTGGAGTGGATTTCTCTTATTTCTCCTGCAAATATTCAAGCATCTTCCTGAGCCACACAATTTATTGGTTTTCTTTTGTAGGAGCTACATATTCTGCCTCTGTTATCGAATTTGTTGGAATTGATTGTTTGCGTGATCTCGAGGAGACAGTTGTTGATTTTTTGGGCTTAGTTTTCTAATTTTTTCACTATTTTGAGTGATTCGTTTTGTTGTGGTTGGCTTAGGAACTCTATAAAAATTATATTAGACCCTATATATACCTTATTTGGGTTTTATTTGAGGATTCTTTCATGATTTGAAAGATTTGTGTTCTCTCTTGGTCAATTTCTCAAAAAACCAGAATTGAGGTACCTCTATTGTTAGGCTTCTTTTGGGATAATTTTCAACTTTGCATACTTGTAGATGAAATTAGGTACCTATTTGACTTGTTAGTATCAAGTTTGGATAAATTTGGGACCATTTATATTTTGATATTTTCATGCTTGGAAACACTTATAAATTTGCTCCAATTTCTATATTTTGAACCTTGATTTCAAATTCTTCTTTTAATTTGGCTTAGATATGAATGTTTTAGGACATATTTGAAATTTAGACACTGAATTTAACCATTAATTGTTTATATTTGAACTGATTTAATAAGTTTCATACCTTGATTCACTAGTTTGCAAAGAAATGTATTGAAGAATTGAACAAATTTTAATTCATGGAACCAGATGCCTTTCAATTTAGAATTGATTTGACTTGTAGATCTGAAACAAAACCTAAAATCATAGTCCATACTAAATGAGAATTTATTCATTCAAAAAATTTCACAAAATTTAAAGAATTTGAACATAAAACTTAAGATAAATTCAAAAAACATTCCCTCCAAAATAAGAAAAAAATACTAAATTATGTAATTCTTAGTTTTGATTTTTGAATTTTTGATGATTTCTAGTATAATTAGAGATATTTGTTTCAATTTCAAGTTTATTGCAATTTATTATACTTGATCCACGAGTATCCTCTTCACTTGCATCTTTGCACGTTTATGCGAATGAAAAAGTGGATCTCAAGTGTAATAGTTTAAATTTTATCTTTTGAGCATAATATCTAGCCACTAGTATCCTCTTTGCTTGTGATTTTGGGTGGCCTTGCAAATGAGAACATGGATATAAAGTGTAATAGATTAGATTTCATTTTGGAGCATATTTATCAAGCCACAAGTATCATCTTCACTTGCGTCTTCAGGCTGCCTTGCGAATGAGAAAGTGGATCTCAAGTGTAAATGTTTAATTCATAGTACTTCAAAGGGCTTTGCACTTTTGAGTGGCATTGCAAATGAGAAATAGAGATAGATGTAAAGAGTCAGATTCATTTCATTTGAGTAATTGTTTCTTTTAAAAATATCCTTTAAATTAATAATTAACCATAATTCAGAGAAGAAATATTCCAAAACCTCAACAATCTACGAAAATTTTGCATCACATTTTCAAGACATTGAAGAAGTTCACTTGATTTTGAAAGGATTAACTCCCAGATTCAATTCATTCTTTAGCCAAATGATTTATTTATACATTAGTTGAAAGTCTCTTGGACTTTAGATTCCAAGAGATTCGTTGGAGTCTCTAGACTCCCCATCTTCCATAACTGAAAACTAAAATGATTTACATCATTATTCTTTACAAAAATACCAGAGGATTCCAACATCAGCCCCCTTTAATCCGAAGGGGTGTTTGTAAGTCCGAGCATGGTTCTAAATATTTCAAAAATTTTCTCGTCCAAGTGCTTTGGTTAAGATGTATGCAATTTCTTCATTCATGGAACAATGAAAAAAATGAATTGTCTAGGCCTCTACATGATGTCGATTCAAATGATACTTTGTGTTGATGTGTTTGGTTCAATCATGGAATATGGAATTCTTCACCAATTTGATTGCAGAAGCATTGCCAATCAAAAGTGGAGTCAATTTCTCTTGTTTCTCCTGCAAATATTCAAGTATCTTCCTAAGCCACACAATCTCTTGGTTTTCTTTTGTAGGAGCTACATATTGTGCCCCTGTTATCGAATTTGTGGGAATTGATTGTTTGCGTGATCTTGAGGAGACAACTGTTGTTTTGGGGCTTAGTTTTCTCATTTTTTCATTGTTTTGAGTGATTCATTTTGTTGTGGTTGGCTTAGGAACTCTATAAAAAATATATTAGACCCTATATATACCTTATTTGGGTTTTATTTGAGGATTCTTCTATGATTTGAAAGATTTGTGTTCTCTCTTGCTCAAATTGTCAAAAAACTAGAATTGAGATATCTCTATTTTTAGCCTTCTTTTGGGATAATTTTCAACTTTGCATACTTGTAGATGAAATTAGGGACCTATTTGGACCTGTTAGGATCAAGTTTGGATTAATTTGGGACCATTAATATTTTGATATTTTCATGCTTGGAAACACTTATAAATTTGCTCCAATTTCTATATTTTGAACCTTGATTTCAAATTCTTCTTTTAATTTGGCTTAGATCTGAATGTCTTAGGACATATTTGAAATTTAGACACTGAATTTAAACATTAATTGTTGATATTTGAACTGATTTCATAAGTTTCATAGCTTGATTCACTGGTTTCTAAAGAAATTTATTGAAGAATTGAACAAATTTTAATTCATGAAACCACATGCCTTTCAATTTAGAATTGATTTGACTTGCATATCTGAAATTAAACATAAAATCATAGTCCAGACTAAATTATAATTTACTCATTTGAAAAAATTTCACAAAATTCAAAAAAATTGAACATAACACTTAAGATAAATTAAAAAAAAATTCCCTCCAAAATAAGAGAAATTACGTAATTACGTAATTCTTAGTTTGGATATTTGAATTTTTGATGATTTGGAGTACAATTAGAGATATTTGTTTCAATTTCAAGTTTATTGCAATATATTATACATGATCCATGAGTATCCTCTTCGCTTGCATCTTCGGGCGATTCTACGAATGAAAAAGTGGATCTCAAGTGTAATATTTTAGATTTTATCTTTTGAGCATAATATCTAGCCACTAGTATCCTCGGTTTGCTTGTGCTTTTGGGTGGCCTTGCAAACGAGAACATGGATCTAAAGTGTAATAGATTAGATTTCATTTTGGAGTATATTTCCCAAGCCACAAGTATCATCTTCACTTGCGCCTTCAGGCCGCCTTGCGAATGAGAAAGTGGATCTCAAGTGTAAATGTTTAATTCATAGTACTTCAAAGGCCTTTGCATATCCTCTTTTCTTGCACTTTTGAGTGGCCTTGAAAATGAGAAATAGAGTTAAATGTAAAGAGTCAGATTCATTTCATTTGAGTTAATTGTTTGGTTTAAAAATATTCTTTAAATTAATAATTAACCATAATTCAGAGAAGAACTATTCCAAAACCTCAACAATCTATGAAAATTTTGCATCACCTTTTCAAGAAATTGAAGAACTTCACTTGATTTTGAAAGGATTAACTCTCGTATTCAATTCATTCTTTAGCCAAATGATTTATTTATACGATAGGTGAAAGTCTCTTGGAATTTAGATTCCAAGAGATTCGTTGGAGTCTCTACACTCCTCATCTTCCATAACTGAAAACTAAAATGATTTACATCATTATTCTTTACAAAATTACCGGAGGATTCCAACATCACCCCCCTTTAATCCGAAGGGGTATTTGTAAGTCCGAGCATGGTTCTAAATATTTCAAAATTTTCTCGTCCAAGTGCTTCGCTTAAGATGTCTCCAATTTCCTCATTCGTGCAACAATGATGAAAATGAATTGTCTAGGCCTCTATATGATGTCGAATCAAATGATACTTTGTGTTGATGTGTTTGGTTCAATCATGGAATATGGAATTCTTGGCCAATTTGATTGCAGAAGCGTTGTCAATCAAAAGTGGAGTGGATTTCTCTTGTTTTTCCTGCAAATATTCAAGTATCTTCCTGAGCCACACAATCTCTTGGTTTGATTCTGCAGGAGCTACATATTTTGCCTCTGTTATCGAATTTGTTGGAATTGATTGTTTACGTGAACTCCAGGAGACAATTGTTGATTTTTTGGGCTTAGTTTTCTCATTTTTTCACTATTTTGAGTGATTCGTTTTGGTGTTGTTGGCTTAGGAACTCTATAAAAAATATATTAGACCCTATATATACCTTATTTGGGTTTGATTTGAGGATTCTTTAATGATTTGAAAGATTTGTGTTCTGTCTTGCTCAAATTGTCAAAAAACCAGACTTGACATATCTCTATTTTAAGCCTTCTTTTGGGATAATTTTGAACTTTGCATACTTGTAGATGAAATTAGGGACCTATTTGGACTTGTTAGGATCAAGATTGGATAAATTTGGGACCATTTATATTTTTATATTTTCATGCTTGGAAACACTTATAAATTTGCTCCAATTTCTATATTTTGAACCTTGATTTAAAATTCTTCTTTTAATTTGGTTTAGATCTGAATGTTTTAGGACATATTTGAAATTTAGACATTGAATTTAACCATTAATTGTTGATATTTGAACTGATTTCATACGTTTCATAGCTTGATTCACTAGTTTGCAAAGAAATTTATTGAAGAATTGAACAAATTTTAATTCATGGAACCACATGCCTTTCAATTTAGAATTGATTTGACTTGCAGATATGAAACACAACCTAAAATCATAGTCTAGACTAAATTAGAATTTACTCATTTGAAAAAATACCACAAAATTAAAAAAAATTTAACATAACACTTAAGATGAATTCAAAAACAATTCCCTCCAAAATAAGAGAAAATTACTAAATTATGTAACTCTTAGTTTCGGTATTTGAATTTTTGATGATTTGGAGTACAATTAGAGATATTTGTTTCAATTTCAAGTTTATTGCAATATACGATATATGATCCACGAGTATCCTCTTCGCTTACGTCTTCGGGAGGTTTTGCGAACGAAAAAGTGGATCTCAATTTTAATAGTTTAGATTTTATATTTTGAGCATAATATGTATCCATTAGTATCCTCTTTGCTTGTGCGTTTGGGTGGCCTTGCAAACAAGAACATGGATATAAAGTGTAATAGATTAGATTTCATTTTGGGGTATATTTCTCAAGCCAGAAGTATCATCTTCACTTGCATCTTCAGGCCACCTTGCGAATGAGAAAGTGGATCTCAAGTGTAAATGTTTAATTCATAGTATTACAAATGGCTTTGCATATCCTCTTTTCTTACACTTTTGAGTGGCCCTGCAAATGAGAAATAGAGATAAATCTAAAGAGTTAGATTCATTTCATTTGAGGTGATTGTTTGGTTTAAAAATATTCTTTAAATTAATAATTAACCATAATTTAGAGAAGAACTATTCCAAAACCTCAACAATCTACGAAAATTTTGCATCACCTTTTCAAGACATTGAAGAACTTCACTTGATTTTGAAAGGATTAACTCCTGGATTCAATTCATTATTTAGCCAAATGATTTATTTATACATTAGGTGAAAGTCTCTTGGAATTTAGATTCCAAGAGATTCATTGGAGTCTCTAGACTCCTCATCTTCCATAACAGAAAACTAAAATGATTTACATCTTTATTATTTACAAAAATACTAGAGGATTCCAACATCACCCCCTTTAATCTGAAGGGGTGTTTGTAAGTCTGAGCATGGTTCTAAATATTTCAAAATTTTCTCTTCCAAGTGCTTCGGTTAAGATGTCTGCAATTTTCGCATTTGAGGAACAATGATGAAAATGAATTGTCTAGGCCTCTACATGATGTCAAATCAAATTATACTTTGTGTTGATGTGTTTGGTTCAATCATGGAATATGGAATTCTTGGCCAAATTGAATTTGATTGCAGAAGTGTTGTCAATCAAAAGTGGAGTGAATTTCTCTTGTTTCTCCTGCAAATATTCAAGTATCTTCCTGAGCCACACAACATCTTGGTTTGCTTCTGCAGGAGCTACATATTCTGCCTCTATTATCGAATTTGTTGGAATTGATTGTTTGCATGATATCTAGGAGACAGATGTTGATTTTTTAGGCTTAGTTTTCTCACTTTTTCACTGTTTTGAGTGATTCACTTTGTTGTGGTTGGATTAGGAACTTTATAAAAAATATATTAGACCCTATATATACCTTATTTGGGTTTTATTTGAGGATGCTTTAATGATTTGAAAGATTTGTGTTCTCTCTTGCTCAAATTGTCAAAAAAAAAGAATTGAGATATCTCTATTTTAGCCTTCTTTTGGGATAGTTTTCCACTTTGCATACTTGTAGATGAAATTAGGGACCTATTTGGACCTGTTATGATCATGTTTGGATAAAATTGGGACCATTTATATTTTGATATTTTCATGCTTGGAAACACTTATAAATTTGCTCCAATTTCTATATTTTGAACCTTGATTTCAAATTCTTATTTTAATTTGGATTAGATATGAATGTTTTAGGACATATTTGAAATTTAGACACTAAATTTAACCATTAACTGTTGATATTTGAACTGATTTCATAAGTTTCATAGCTTGATTCACTAGTTTGCAAAGAAATTTATTGAAGAATTGAACAAATTTTAATTCATGGAACCACATGCCTTTCAATTTAGAATTGATTTGACTTGCAGATCTAAAACACAACCTAAAATCATAATCCAGACTAAATTAGAATTTACTCATTTGAAAAAATTTCACAAAATTCAAAAAATTTGAACATAACACTTAAGATAATTTTAAAAAAAAATCGCTCCAAAATAAGAGAAATTATCAAATTATGTAATTCTTATGTTGATGTATATGCAACTTCGGAATGTATTTCACATATATTTATATTGTATTCCTATATAGATGTTATTATTCCTCTATACGGAAGTGGTTGTATTCCTATAGAGATGTTATTATTCCTCTATAGGGAAGTGTCGTCATTTATATTGTAAGTGTCGTTACTTATACTTGATGGGTTATTAGACCACCTTGTTGGGGTCGGCCTTGTATAAGTCATGTGGGTCGAAGGGTTATTAGACGACCCTAGTGGGGGTTGGCCATGTGGGTTAAAGGGTTATTAGACCACCCTATTGGGTGTCGGCCCAGTCAACATTGTGTTATGTGGTTAAGTTAAGGCTGACCTAGTAAAGGTTATTAGGCAAGTCAAGTCTAGTATAAATAGAGATTGGGAGATCTCTATTTCATCATTCTATTCACTCACTCACACTTTGGAGAGTGGCGCACTTGCGGAGGAGGAGGCTCTGCTGCTAGGAGAAGACTATCTCTTGTATTCTGGTTGTATCATTGCTCTATCTATCTCTGAGGAAGTTATTGGGGTTTTTCACCTTTATGGTTTTCCCCAAGTAAACTCCGTGTCTCTTGTGTGCTTGCATTATTATGTCCATGATTGATATGCTGTACATGTTGTTCTCTCTGTTAAGATCCTAGATCAGATTGAAGTAAATTCTAAAAATTTAACATGGTATCAGAGCTAGCCTGAAAGAAGGCATGATATGGCATGTATGACACTTGTTGCACTTAGGATGCTAGGGATTGATATAGCAAAAACCAGGCATCGTAGCACTTTCACCATAAATCCATTTTGGCGTAGTTTTAGGATCTGAAACTTTTATAGGTCGAATATAAGATCCCCATGTACCTTGTGTCCAAAGGACAACTTCTAATTCGTTGTACTTTGTGATTTATGATCTGTACAATATAGGGTTTTCTACCTCTTCCAGATCTCAGTCATAAACAGGTGACCTTGGCACAAAGGTCATAACTTGGGATAGGAAGCTCCAAAAGAAATTTTGTAAAAAGTGACAGGTAGGACACAGACTATAATATCTCGGGAAACGTTTTTAGAGGCCGAACTTGAACCAGTGACACGTGGCACGTCGTACAATTTCGCTCTCCTGTTTTATCCCATAAACTGGTCATGTTGCAACACTTGGCATAACTCTCTCTCAGAGAATCGAATTGAGGTTAGACCTGTCAAGATGGAAATATGACAGGTCAGTATATCTCAGGAAAATGTTTCATACCATTTGGATCGAAAAGTTTGGAGTTACACCAGAAACAATCAGGTACATATTTCTGTCAAAACAGAATTATTTTTTAGCACCTTCATTCATGGATTCCGGAATTTAAGGTTTTGGATAAAGTTGGAATTTTTCTAATCGGAGACCACGGATGAATGCTACTCATCAAAATCAAAATTTAGAGACCAAGATCAGAATTTTTGGTTGGGAAGAAGGCCAGGCTTGATCAGACCCTGGTTCGGGACTTTGATCAGAAAAGTGGAAAATTAGGGCTTCTGCAAAAATGGGAATTTTTTAAATCTGTGACCACGGCTGGAATCTCCTCAAAAAAATATAAGCTTAGAGATTTGGATCAAACCTTTTGATTGGGCAGAAGAGTGGGCTTCATCAAACCCTACTTCGGGGTCACGTCTAGTGAATCCGAAAGTTTCAAAGGAAAAATTGAGGAATGAAACTTTGCAGTTTTCAAATTCTGAATATACCAGCTTGATCAGCTCATCAAGGCACATATTTCTATCCTTTCGGAAGTTTGAAATTCAAAGTTTGAATTTTTGGGGTTTCTCTGACAAACCCTAATCCAGCTCCAAGTCCAGTTCTTGCAAATCAAGTGGATTGGGTTAATCCTAGAAGAAGATGGATTGGTCACCTGCATAAGTGAAGAAGTTCTTGTTTCAGAGGGAGATGAGGCTAAGGCCTTACATAAGAAGATTACAACCGATCTCGACAGGTATGACTCATCGAGGTATGTTTCGAGATTTGTTCGTGATTAAGTTTATGGTATGTTTGTCTTCGTGTTATTACGATTAGTACAATCTTGATTTTAGATTTGTCGTATCACCTTAACAAAATTATGAATGCATGATAGAAGATATTCATTGATTAGGGTGTTGACACTTATGATTGTACTAATGCATTATGGTGTTGTATGAGGTTTATGTTGTCTGCTAACATAAAAGGTACACCAAGAAAGACAAATCATGTTCTACTTCAAGAACATATGATCATGGTGACATGAATACAAAGATTCATCCATTTTCATGGATCACTTTGAAGATCTACTTACGAGGTATGTATAACTTGGTCCTACAATGGATAACTTATGAGACATGCAGGTTTACTAGCACAAGTCATTGAAGAGAACCAGAAGACATTATGTGGGTATGTTAGACATAACTAGCTGGCATGCTAATCCAGGTATGTTTTTCCTATATCAAGCTAGAATCCTACCTTGTGTTAGGATCTTATACTGTTGTGTTGTTGATAATGATTATTCATGAAGTCATAGGTTTGAATAGTCATGGTTGTATGCATATTATGTTTCTTACCATAATTGATGATATGACTAACCAGAAGAATCATGAAGGTATAGGTTTGAGTAATCATGGGTTTTATGTATATTATATCTCTTATCTTGATTGATGATTTAACTAACCAGAAGAGTCCTATGATCAAATAAGAATATGCATGAGTAAAAGAAGACTTCCCTGAAACCTTGAATACTAATGCTTATTATTTTTGTTTGAAATGATCATGACTATAAATGCTTAAGATTATTGTGTTTTGATAGTATTGAGATTACAAGGATAACACAATCATGATACTAATAAGTATGCATAGGGACCTAGGATGAATATAGTTTCAAAAACAGGTAATCCGGGAAGCAAAGATCAAGAGGGAGCTCACTCCAGTAGTTTCTGCAAGGATGCAGATATCCAGAGGGAGTTGACCATCCTTCTGCATTCCACAACAGAAAGGTGTAGAAGAAGCTACTTCAGCAGCTCCTGCAAGGAAGCAAAGACTGAGAGGGAGTCCACCCAACAAACAAACAAAGATAAGTATTTTAATTACCATTTCTTACATATTTGTTTAAATAATGTTGTTCAATGATGTATATGCTTATGTTCCTAGATTTAGGATGTGTATTATGCATATTAGAATGATTGCATTAATGAACAGCTTACTACTAATATACATGGGTAAGTGGCCTATGGCACTGTACAACATTCCATTGCTACTTATCTAGAATGAAACCTCTTTGCTGACATGTTGGGAGTTGTGCACACTCTTAACAATGTTTTGGTAGAGATTGGAAGGCATCTAGAAAGTTACGGGATATGGATAAATGTTGTATTGAAGCATTGGCTAAGATAATTGCATGATTGTATGACATATTTCTTTATGTGTAAGAATTTGTTCTGAAAACTACGAGATGTTTTCTAATCATGCAATTTAACTTGTTGTGTAGGAAAGATCATATACCATCACCTACAAAAGAAGGACTACAACATTTGTTCAGCAACAAAGTTGTCTATTGAAAATATTGAAGATATTGAAGTTCCCAGGATCTGGGAAGAATGCCATGATCGAGGAGTACCAGTCGATCATGATGATGTTTGGGATGCAGTCCCAAGACCTGAAGGGGAGTCTGTAGTGACTCTCAAGAGGATCTACAAGATCAAGCATGCTGCAGGTGGTAGCATAGAGACTTTTGCTCATGTAGCCAGATACACTTCCATTAGATCCATACTTGCTTTGGCTACAGTGATGAAAGGGAAGATACACCAGATGGATTTCAAGACAACTTTCTCGAATGGTGTAGTTGAAGAAGAAGTGTATGTGGAGCAGCTACTTGGTTCTGAGACACATGATAGGGAATCATATGTGTAGAACTTGGTATCCAGTTTGGGCTTTACCAAGAGTAAAGCGGATTCCAACCTTCACTACAAAGTTGAGGAAGGGAATCCTTTGATTCTACTCATGTATGTGGATGACCTATTTGTAACAAGAGATGATAGATTGATTGCCGATACAAAGAGGAAGTTTGCTGCTGAGTTCGATATGAAGGACTTGGGGATGATGCATTATTTCCTAGGTATGGAGGTGTGGCAGAATGCAGGTGGGATCTTCCTTGGTCAAGGGAAGTACACAGTAGATATCCTGAAGAGATTCGGTATGATGGATTGCAAGGCCATGGCCACACCTATGGCATCGAACCTGAAGCTTCTATGTGATGCTTCATCTGAGCCAGTTGATATCTCTATGTATCGTTAGATGATTGGGTCCTTGATGTACCTGATGAACACAAGACCAGATATTTGCTTTGTTGTGAACACATTGAGTCAGTTCCTGACAGATCCGAGGAGTGTTCACCTAGTTGCTGTGAAGCATATTCTGAGGTACCTGAAGGGTACGGTTGATTATGGGCTCAAGTATGATGCGAATCAAAAGTTTAACCTGAAGGGTTATGTTGATTCAGATTGGGCATGCAATGCTATAGATAAGAAGAGCACTTCTGGGTGTTGCTTCAGTATGGGATCAGGTGTGATCTCTTGGTTTAGTAGGAAGCAGTCCTACGTAGCACTGAGTACAACTGAAGCAAAGTATGTTGCAATGGATGAGCAGGTTGCAGATGTATTGACCAAGCCATTGGCCAGAGTGCAGTTTGAGTACTTTAGAGAGAGGATTGGTGCACTTCAGATCGAGGTTCCTTCCAAAGGGAAGTGATGAGTCCAGAAGATGCAGATGCACATGAGCTTTTCTGACATGGTTGATGTGTTCTCCCATGGTCGTGATGTAATTGCTGAGCCATTCTCACATGGTGGTAGATGTGTTCTCCCATGGTGTAGATGTAAGGGCTGAAGCCATTTTTCACATGGTGGTAGATGTGTTCTCCCATGGTGAAAAAGTAAGGGCTGGAGCCTTCCCTGAATGGTGGTAGATGTGTTCTTCCTTGTCGGTGGTGTAAGTGCTGGATGATGTGCATTGGGATGTGCTTCGCGGACGATGAGATGATCTGAAGAGGACGATGCTATGATGATCAGGAGTATCATGGATGATGAGCATCAGGATGATGCTCCAGTTACTGCTCTATATATGCATCAGGATGATGCTGGATATGATCAGTTGGATCATTTATATGTATATGTATGAACACATCATGTTGGATGCTGGATATGATCAGTTGGATCATTTGTATGTATTTTGTATATGCATCATGTTGGATGCTTGGACCAAGTATCTGTATATGTATCAGGTGGATACATTGTATGATCAGGTAGATCATGTATGTTGATATGTATCATGTATTTGTATTTGTATCAGGTGGATACACTGTATGATCAAGTGGATCATGTATGATGATATGTATCAGGTAGATACTTCGTATGCATCAGTTAGATGCATTGTATGATCAGGATGATCATGATGTCGAGCTTCAGGATGTTGCTCTAGATGATATGTACCAGGATGGTACAGTGATGATGATTAGGATGATCATATGTATCAGGTGGATACATTACATAATCAGTTGGATTATGTGTGATGAGTTCCGAAGACACAGATGCACAGTTCCTTTCCGACATGGTGGTAGATGTGTTCTCCCATGTGCGTTGATGTAAGTGCAGAGCCTTTCCGACATGGTGGTAGATGTGTTCTCCCATGTGCATTGATGTAAGTGCAGAGCCTTTCCGACATGGTGGTAGATGTGTTCTCCCATGTGCATTGATGTAAGTGCATATCCTTTCTGACATGGTGGTAGATGCGTTCTCCCATGTGCGTTGATGTAAGTGCAGAGCCTTTCTGACATGGCGGTAGATGTGTTCTCCCATGTGCGTTGATGTAAGTGCAGAGCCTTTCCGACATGGTGGCAGATGTGTTCTCCCATGGTCGTTGATGTAAGTGCTGTGAGCCTTTCACAGATGGTGGTAGGTTGGTCCTCCCATGCCGGTGAGTTTAAGTGCTGTGTGTGTGCATCTGGGTTGTGCTTCGTGATACTCTATGGCCGTGGACAGGTTGTGCAGTAGCATGTAAAAGATATTGGGAGATCCGATAGGTTGAGCTGTGTGCTCGTAGTCAGTCTTGGGATGCTCTTTCGAGGTTTTGTTGACTCACGTAATAAGTCCTGAGGAATCCACAGTATGGCCAGTGATGATGAAGACTTGCAGGTGGTGTTCCTACATCCAGTATGAAAAAGGACTGGCTCTGTAGAACTTCCTATGACGAGTAGATTCATAGATTGATTGAGATAGCAGCAGCAGTGACGATGATGATGACTCGATGACGATTATCCAGTGACGATGATCCAGAGAAGATGACTTGTGCTAGATGACCTGTGTCGAGAAATACCTTCCTAGTTAAGAGGGAGTGTTGATGTATATGTAACTTTGGAATGTATTTCACATATATGTATATTGTATTCCTATAGATATGTTATTATTCTTCTATACGGAAGTGGTTGTATTCCTATAGAGATGTTATTATTCCTCTATACGGAAGTGTCGTCATTTATATTGTAAGTGTCGTAACTTATACTTGATGGGTTATTAGACCACCTTGTTGGGGTCGGCCCTGTATAAGTCATGTGGGTCAAAGGGTTATGAGACCACCCTAGTGGGGGTCAGCCATGTGGGTCAAAGGGTTATTAGACCACCCTATTGGGTGTTGGCCCAGTCAGCATTGTGTTATATGGTTAAGTTAAGGCCGACCTAGTAAAGGTTATTAGGCAAGTCAAGTCTAGTATAAATAGAGATTGGGAGATCTCTATTTCATCATTCTATTCACTCACTCACACTTTGGAGAGTGGTGCACTTGTGGAGGAGGAGGCTCTGCTGCTAGGAGAAGACTATCTCTTGTATTCTGGTTGTATCATTGCTCTATCTATCTCTGAGGAATTTATTGGGGTTTTTCACCTTTATGGTTTTCCCCAAGTAAACTCTGTGTCTCTTGTGTGCTTTCATTATTGTGTCCATGATTGATATGCTGTATATTTGTTGTACATGTTGTTCTTTCAGTTAAGAGCCTAGATCAGATTGAAGTAAATTCTGAAAATTTAACACCTGAGCCACACAACCTCTTGGTTTGCTTCTGTAGGAGCTACATATTCTGCCTCTGTTATCGAATTTGTTGGAATTGATTGCTTGCATGATCTCCAGGAGACAGTTGTTGATTTTTTGGGCTTAGTTTTCTCAGTTTTTCACTGTTTTGAGTGATTCGTTTTGTTGTGGTTGGCTTAGGAACTCTACAAAAAATATATTAGACCCTATATATACCTTATTTGGGTTTTATTTGAGGATTCTTTAATGATTTGAAAGATTTGTGTTCACTCTTGCTCAAATTGTCAAAAAAACAGAATTGAGATATCTTTATTTTAGCCTTCTTTTGGGATAGTTTTCTACTTTGCATACTTGTAGATGAAATTAGGGACCTATTTGGACCTGTTATGATCATGTTTGGATAAAATTGGGACCATTTATATTTTGATATTTTCATGCTTGGAAACACTTATAAATTTGCTCCAATTTCTATATTTTGAACCTTGATTTCAAATTCTTCTTTTAATTTGGATTAGATATGAATGTTTTAGGACATATTTGAAATTTAGACATTGAATTTAACCATTAACTGTTGATATTTGAACTGATTTCATAAGTTTCATAGCTTGATTGACTAGTTTGCAAAGAAATTTATTAAAGAATTGAACAAATTTTAATTCATGGAACCACATGCCTTTCAATTTAGAATTGATTTGACTTGCAGATCTAAAACACAACCTAAAATCATAATCCAGACGAAATTAGAATTTACTCATTTGAAAAAATTTCACAAAATTCAAAAAATTTGAACATAACACTTAAGATAAATTAAAAAAAAAATTGCTCCAAAATAAGAGAAATTGCCAAATTATGTAATTCTTAGTTTGGATATTTGAATTTTGGATCTCAAGTATAAATGTTTAATTCATAGTACTTCAAAGGGCTTTGCATATCCTCTTTTCTTGCACTTTTGAGTGTTCCTACAGATGAGAAATATAGATAAATGTAAAGAGGGAGATTCATTTCATTTGAGGTAATTGTTTGGTTTAAAAATATTCTTTAAATTAATAATTAACCATAATTAAGAGAAGAACTATTCCAAAACCTCAACAATCTACGAATATTTTGCATCACCTTTTCAAGACATTGAAGAACTTCACTTGTTTTTGAAATGATTAACTCCTAGATTCAATTCATTCTTTACCCAAATGATTTATTTATACATTAGGTGAAAGTATCTTGGACTTTAGATTCCAAGAGATTCGATGGAGTCTCTAGACTCCTCATCTTCCATAACTGAAAACTAAAATGATTTACATCATTATTCTTTACAAAAATACTGGAGGATTCCAACATCGCCCCCCTTTAATCCGAAGGGGTGTTTGTAAGTCCAAGCATGGTTCGAAATATTTCAAAATTTTCTCGTCCAAGTGCTTCGGTTAAGATGTCTGCAATTTTCTCATTCGTGGAACAATGACGAAAATGAATTGTTTAGGCCTCTACCTGATGTCGAATCGAATGATACTTTGTGTTGATGTGTTTGGTTCAATCATGGAATATGGAATTCTTGGCCAATTTGATTGCAGAAGCATTGTCAATCAAAAGTGGAGTGGATTTCTCTTGTTTCTCCTTTAAATATTCAAGTATCTTCCTGAGGCACACAATCTCTTGGTTTGCTTTTGCAAGAGCTACATATTCTACCTATGCTGGTGAATTTGTTGGAAGTGATTGTTTGCGTGATCTCCAGAAGACAGTTGTTGATTTTTTGGGCTTAGTTTTCTCATATTTTCACTGTTTTGAGTGATTCGTTTTGTTGAGGTTGTCTTAAGAACTCTAAAAAAAATATATTAGACCCTATATATACCTTTGTTTGGTTTGATTTGATGATTATTTAATGAATTGAAAGATTTGCGTTCTCTCTTGCTCAAATTGTCAAAAAACTAGAATTGAGATATCTCTATTTTTAGCCCTCTTTTGGGATAATTTTCAACTTTGAATACATGTAGATGAAATTAGGGACCTATTTGGACCTGTTAGGATCATGTTTAGATAAATTTGGGACCATTTATATTTTGATATTTTCATGCTTGGAAGCACTTATAAATTTGCTCCAATTTCTATATTTTGAACCTTGATTTCAAATTCTTCTTTTAATTTGGCTTAGATCTCAATGTTTTAGGACATATTTGAAATTTAGACACAATTTAACCATTACCTGTTGTTATTTAAAATGATTTCGTAAGTTTCACTCCTTGATTCACTAGTTTGCAAAGAAATTTATTGCAGAATTGAACAAATTTTAATTCATGGAACCACATGCCTTTCAATTTAGAATTGATTTGACTTGTAGATCTGAAACACAACCTAAAATTATAGTCCACACTAAATTAGAATTTACTCGTTTGAAAAAAATTCACAAAATTCAAAAAATTTGAACATAACACTTAAGATAAATTCAAAAAAAATTCCCTCCAGAATAAGAGAAATTACTAAATTTTGTATTTCTTAGTTTGGATATTTGAATTTTTGATGATTTGGAGTACAATTAGATATATTTGTTTCAATTTCAATTTTATTGCAATATATTATACATGATCCACAAGTATCCTCTTCACTTGCGTCTTCGGGCGGTTCTGCAAACGAAAAAGTGGATCTCAAGTGTAATAGTTTAGATTTTATCTTTTTAGCATAATATCTAGCCACTAGTATGCTCTTTGCTTGTGCTTTTGTGTGGCCTTGCAAACTAGAACATGGGACCAAAGTGTAATAGATTAGATTTCATTTTGCAGTATATTTCTCAAGCCACAAGTATCATCTTCACTTGTGTCTTCGGGTCCCCTTGCGAATGAGAAAGTGTATCTCAAGTGTAAATGTTTAATTCATAGTACTTCAAAGGGCTTTGCATATCCTCTTTTCTTGCACTTTTGAGTGGCACTGGAAATGAGAAATATAGATAAATGTAAAGAGTCAGATTCATTTCATTTGAGGTAATTGTTTGGTTTAAAAATATTTTTTAAATTAATAATTAACCATAATTCAGAGAATAACTATTCCAAAACCTCAACGATCTACAAAAATTTTGCATCACCTTTTCAAGACATTGAAGAAATTCACTTGATTTTGAAAGGATTAACTCCCAGATTCAATTCATTCTTTAGCCAAATGATTTATCTATACATTAGGTGAAAGTCTCTTGGACTTTAGACTCCAAGAGATTCGTTGGAGTCTCTAGACTCCTCATCTTCCATAAATAAAAACTAAAATGATTTACATCATTATTCTTTACAAAAATATTGGAGGATTCCAACATCACCCCCCTTTAATCCGAAGGGGTGTTTGTAAGTCCGAGCATGGCTCTAAATATTTCAAAATTTTCTCGTCCAAGTGCTTTGGTTAAGATGTCTACAATTTTCTCATTCATGGCACAATGATGAAAATGAATTGTCTAGGCCTCTACATGATGTCAAATCAAATGATACTTTGTGTTGATGTGTTTGGTTCAATCATGGAATATGGAATTCTTGGTCAATTTCATTGCAGAAGCATTGTCAATCAAAAGTGGAGTGGATTTCTCTTGTTTGTCTTGCAAATATTCAACTTTCTTCCTTAGCCACACAATCTCTTGGTTTGCTTCTGCATGAGCTACATATTCTGCCTCTATTAGCGAATTTGTTGGAATTGATTGTTTGTGTGATCTCCAGAAGACAGTTGTTGATTTTTTGGGCTTAGTTTTCTCATTTTTTCACTATTTTGAGTGATTCGTTTTGTTTTGGTTGGCTTAGGAACTCTATAAAAAATATATTAGACCCTATGTATACCTTATTTGGGTTTGATTTGAGGATTCTTTAATGATTTGAAAGATTTGTGTTCTCTCTTGCTCAAATTGTCAAAAAAGCAGAATTGAGATATCTCTATTTTTAGGCTTCTTTTGGGATAATTTTCAACTTTGCATACTTGTAGATGAAATTAGGGACCTATTTGGACCTGTTTGGATAAATTTGGGACCATTTACATTTTGATATTTTCATGCTTGGAAACACTTATAAATTTGCTCCAATTTCTATATTTTGAACCTTGATTTCAAATTCTTCTTTTAATTTGGCTTAGATCTGAATGTTTTAGGACATATTTGAAATGTAGACACTGAATTTAACCATTAACTGTTGATGTTTGAACTGATTTCATAAGTTTCATAGCTTGATTCACTAGTTTGCAAATAAATTTATTAAAGAATTGAACAAATTTTAATTCATGGAACCACATGCCTTTCAATTTAGAATTGATTTGACTTGCAAATCTGAAACACAACCTAAAATCATAGTCCAGACTAAATTAGAATTTACTCATTTGAAAAAATTTCACAAAATTCAAAAAAATTGAACATATCACTTAAGATAAATTCAAAAACAATTCCCTCCAAAATAAGAGAAAATTACTAAATTATGTAATTCTTAGTTTGGATATTTGAATTTTTGATGATTTGGTGCACAATTAGAGATATTTGTTTCAATTTCAAGTTTATTGCAATATATTATACATGATCCACTAGTATCCTCTTCTCTTGCGTCTTCGGGCGGTTCTACGAACGAAAAAGTGGATCTCAAGTGTAATAGTTTAGATTTTTATCTTTTGAGCATAATATCTAGCCACTAGTATCCTCTTTGCTCTTGCTTTTGGGTGGCGTTGCAAACGAGAACATGGATCTAAAGTGCCATAGATTAGATTTCATTTTGGAGTATATTTCTCAAGCCACAAGTATCATCTTCACTTGCGTCTTCGGGCCGCCTTGTGAGTGAGAAAGTGGATCTCAAGTGTAAATGTTTAATTCATAGTGCTTTAAAGGGCATTGCATATGCTCTTTTCTTGCACTTTGAGTGGCCTTGCAAATGAGAAATAGAGATAAATGTAAAGAGTCACATTCATTTCAATTGAGGTAATTGTTTGGTTTAAAAATATTCTTTAAATTAATAATTAACCATAATTCAGAGAAGAACTATTCCAAAATCTCAACAATCTACGAAAATTTTGCATCACCTTTTCAAGACATTGAAGAACTTCACTTGATTTTGAAATGATTAACTCCCGTATTCAATTCATTCTTTAGCCAAATGATTTATTTATACATTAGGTGAAAGTCTCTTGGACTTTAGATTCCAAGAGATTTGTTGAAGTCTCTAGGCTCCTCATCTTCCATAACTAGAAACTAAAATGATTTACATCATTATTCTTTACAAAAATACTGGAGGATTCTAGCATCACCCCGCATTAATCCGAAGGGGTGTTTGTAAGTCCGAGCATGGTTCTAAATATTTCAAAAAAATTCTCGTCCAAGTGATAGGTTAAGATGTCTGCAATTTTCTCATTCGTGGAACAATGAAGAAAATGAATTGTCTATGCCTCTACATGATGTCGATTCAAATGATACTTTTTGTTGATGTGTTTGGTTCAATCATGGAATATGGAATTCTTGATCAATTTGATTGCAGAAGCGTTGTCAATCAAAAGTGGAGTCGATTTCTCTTGTTTCTCCTCCAAATATTCAAGTATCTTCCTAAGCCACATAATCTCTTGGTTTGCTTCTGCAGGAGGTACATATTCTTCCTCTGTTATCGAATTTGTTGGAATTGATTGTTTGTGTGATCTCCAGGAGACAGTTGTTGATTTTTTGGGCTTAGTTTTCTCATTTTTCCACTGTTTTGAGTGATTCGTTTTGTTGTGGTTGGCTTAGGAACTCTATAAAAAATATATTAGACCCTATATATACCTTATTTGGGTTTGATTTGAGAATTCTTTAATGATTTGAAAGATTTGTGTTCTCTCTTGCTTAAATTGTCAAAAAAGCAGAATTGAGATATCTCTATTTTTAGGCTTGTTTTGGGATAATTTTCAACTTTGCATACTTGAAGATGAAATTAGGGACCTATTTGGACCTGTTAGGATCAAGTTTGGATAAATTTGGGACCATTTATATTTTGATATTTTCATGCTTGGAAACACTTATAAATTTGCTCCAATTTCTATATTTTGAACCTTGATTTCAAATTCTTCTTTTAATTTGGCTTGGATATGAATGTTTTAGGACATATTTGAAATTTAGACACTGAATTTAACCATTAATTGTTGATATTTGAACTGATTTTGTAAGTGTCATAGTTTGATTCACTAGTTGGCAAAGAAATTTATTGAAGAATTGAACAAATTTTAATTCATGGAACCACATGCCTTTCAATTTAGAATTGATTTGACTTGAAGATCTGAAACACAACCTAAAATCATAGTCCATAATAAATTAGAATGTACTCTTTTGAAAAAATTTCACAAAATTCAAAAAATTTGAACAAAACATTTAAGATAAATTCAAAAAACATTCCCTCCAAAATAAGAGAAAATGACTAAATTATGTTATTCTTAGTTTGGATATTTGAATTTTTGATGATTTGGAGTACAATTAGAGATATTTGTTTCAATTTCAAGTTTATTGCAATATATTATACATGATCCATGAGTATCCTCTTCACTTGCGTCTTCGGGTGATTCTGCGAACAAAAAAGTGGATCTCAAGTGTAATAGTTTAGATTTTATTTTTTGAGCATAATATCTAGCCACTAGTATCTTCTTTGCTTGTGCTTTTCGGTGGCCTCGAAAATGAGAACATGGATCTAAAGTGTAATAGATTAGATTTCATTTTGGAGTATATTTCTTAAGCCACAAGTATCATCTTCACTTGCGTCTTCGGGATGCCTTACGAATGAGAAAGTGGATCTCAAGTGTAAATGTTTAATTCATAGTAGTTCAAAGGGATTTGCATATCCTCTTTTCTTTCACTTTTGAGTGGCCCTGCAAATGAGAAATAGAGATAAATGTAAAGAGTCAGATTCATTTCATTTGAGGTAATTGTTTGGTTTAAAAATATTCTTTAAATTAATAATTAACCATAATTCAGAGAAGAACTATTCCAAAACCTCAACAATCTATGAAAATTTTGCATCACCTTTTCAAGACATTGAATAAATTCACTTGATTTTGAAAGTATTAACTCCTGGATTCAATTCATTCTTTAGCCGAATGATTTATTTATACATTAGGTGAAAGTCTCTTGGACTTTAGATTCTTAGAGATTCGTTGGAGTCTCTAGGATCCCCATCTTCCAAAACTGAAAACTAAAATGATTTACATCATTATTCTTTAAAAAAATATCGGAGGATTCCAATATCACACCCCTTTAATCTGAAGGGGTGTTTGTAAGTCCGAGCATGGTTCTAAATATTTCAAAATTTTCTCGTACAAGTGCTTTGATTAAGATGTTTGCAATTTTATCATCCGTGGAACAATGAAGAAAATGAATTGTCTAGGACTCTACATGATGTCGGATCAAATGATACTTTGTGTTGATGTGTTTGGTTCAATCATGGAATATGGAATTCTTGGCCAATTTGATTGCAGAGGTGTTATCAATCAAAATTGGAGTGGATTTCTCTTGTTTCTCCTGCAAGTATTCAAGTATTTTCCTGAGCCACACAATATCTTGGTTTTCTTCTGTAGGAGCTACATATTCATCCTCTGTTATCGAATTTGTTGGAATTGATTGTTTGCGTGATCTCCAGGAGACAATTGTTGATCCAAGACTCATCGTGTATCAAGAAGTGGACAGTTTTGTTTCTTTGTCACCATTGAATTATAGATTAGAATACCCAATGAGTTTGAATTCATCCACCTTAGAGTACTTGAGTCCAAAGTCTTGAGTAAATTTCAAGTATCTCAGACCGCTTTTTGCAGCAAACCAATGTCCTTCACAAGGTTTGTGCATGAACCGTGAAATAATTCTAACAACATAAGAAATATCTGGTCTGGTGGTGGTAAGGTAGATAAGGATTCCTACAAGATGATGGTACTTGGTTGCATCCTCAAATTATTTTACTTCACTTGATGTGAGCTTTAGATTTTGTTCCATTAGAGTTGAGAGAGGGTTGCAGTCTGTCATGCCAAATCTGTTCAACAGTTCTCCAATATACTTGTTCTGAGAAATGAATATGTACTTAGTATGTTGAGTCACTTCAATTTTTAAGTAGTAGTGAATATGTCCCATATCAGTCGTTTCAAATCCTTTCTTTAAATATTTCTTTATGGATGCTATATAACTTTCATTGTTCCCTTTCATTAGAAGGTCATCTACATATACTGCAAGAAAAACAACATATCTTCCAACTTTCTTTACAAACAATGTTACGTTATCAAGATTATAATGTTCGAAATTCAACTTTAGAAGATGCCCAATTATATTTTCATACCATGATTGAGGTACTTGTTTCAGGCCATACAAGGAATTAAGAAGTTTGCATACCTTGTGTTCTTGTCCCTTCATAAAAAAACCTTATGGTTGGGATATGAATACATTTTCTTTCAAGTCACCATTCAAGAATGTTGTATTTACATCCATTTTGTGCATCCAAGGAGAGTATAGTATGGATGGTGTACCATTTTTCTATGGGAGAGAACGTTTCTTCATAGTCAATTCATTCTTCTGTGCATAGCCTTTTGTCATGAGCCTTTCTTTGTGCTTTTCAAGTGAGCCATCTGAAATTTGCATTTTTTCTTGTATACCTACTTGATTCCTATTGGTTTGGTTCCGATTGGAGGGTCAACCAGCTTCCAAGTTCCATTCTTCATGAGTGCATCATACTCATTATGAATGGCTTATTTCCACTCATCATGAGTATCAGCCTCTTCAAATGGCGTTGGTTCAAATTTAGCAGAAAAATTGAATTCACAATCAAATGATACATCCATGTCATCACCTGGGTTATCTACATTTCCTCCATCTTCTTGTCTGGTTGAGCTTCGCATTCCCATATTTCCAACTTCATCTGAATGAACAATTTCAAGTGTTTTTGTGGCCCATTTTAGAATATTCCTTGATGGCCCAGGTTGATCAGCTGGTGGTGCATCATTATCTTCAAGGTTTAATATTCCAATCCTCTCAATCACATCATCTACTTAAATCTCATGTTCAGTTGAAGTGGTAGGAACTTCTTCTTCATGATTTTCTTCCTGAGGGGGTGTCGGTACTGCTTCAAAAGGAAATTCAATATATTGATCCAATATAGGGACCCCCCATTCAAGATGTATAATTTTGTTATCAAATTCATAATATGTATTTAGATGAGAAAACCTCTCAAGACGATCAAGTTTTCTTTCAATATTCTGGTCATTTTTATTAGTTTTAAGAAAAATGACATCTCTGGAAACAACAAATTTCTTATTTACCTCATCATAAAGATAATATGCCTTGGAATTTTCTGAGTACCCCAAGAAAGTGCATCTTCGACTTCTAGCACCAAGCTTGATTCCTTGCTCCTTTGGTATTAAGGCATAACAAGTGGAACCAAAAACCTTGAGATGCCTAACTGAAGGAAGGTGTCCAAACCACATTGTGGAGTGTTATCTTCAACAACATGAGATGGACTTATATTTCTCAAATATGTTACGCATATCATTGGATCACCCCAAAACATTAGCTTCACATTCTTGAAAAACATCATTGAGCGTGTTGTATTCATTAAGGTTCTATTCATCCTTTCTTCTACACCGTTTTGTTGGGGATTGTAGGGAAATGAAGTTTGATGTTTAATACCATGTTTGCAAAGATTGTCTTTAAATGCCTTAGAAGTGTATTCTTTACCATTATGAGATCAGAATGTACCAATATGTGCTTGTGCTTAATTTTCTATCCATGCATCAAACTTCTTGAAATTTTGAAATGCTTCATATTTTGTCTTCAACAACGTATACCCAACACATTCTACTATAGTCATCAACAAAGGTCATGATGTACTTATTACCATTTGCAGAAGGAATTTCCATGGGGCCACATAAATTAGATTGCACTAGATATAACTTTCTACATGCTCTGAATTTAGACTCTTGAAATGGCTTCTTACTATGTTTTCCTAGTATGCATGTATAACACTTGTTCTTTTGCTTAGGAATGGTGGGAAACCAAATACACCATTCTTTCTTAAGAAATGAAGACTGTTGTAATTCAGATGATCAAATCTAGCATGCCATAGTAAACTGGAAGACATATTACCTTCTTCATGCTGAGATAAATAGGAAAAGTTTTGAACTCTTGCACAAGAGCCCCCCAATTTCAACAACTGTCCATCTTCATAACCGGTCATGATGACCTTGTTGTCAGAGGATTTTATTAGCTCTATAATCCCATCGAACACGTGGATGGAATGGCCTTGCTGCCGAATTTTTTCTAAGTACAACAAGCTTATCTACAACTCTAGAAGATAGAGAACATTCTTTAACATGAAATCAGGGAATCCATGTAGCTTAAGCCCGATTTAGCCAATTCCCTATGGTTTGAGGCTAGACTTGTCTGCAAAGTACACTATGCTATCTACAATGTCATTTAGTTCTTCAAATCAATATTTTCTAAAATTCATATGATATGTTCCACCAGTATCAAACAACCAACAATATTTGTACGATGAAAGAGAGGTTATTTCATTAATTCAAAGATTACAATGTGCAACAATACAATGAAAAGAATCAAGTGCTTTACCATCCTCTTGGTTTTTATTGTTGTTTTTTTTATTCTGATTATGTCTTCCTTCGATGGATTCCTAAGAATACCAACACTAATCTCCTTCATGTCCAGTCTTCCCGCATCACTTGCACCTCATATCCGATCTTCTACTTGTGTTATTTCTTCCTCCTCTGCCTCTGAAATTTCTTCTTCCTCTGCCTCTTTCACTGGTTTTTCTCTTGGAAGGGTATTTAGGCTTGTTCTTTTCTTTCTAAGAAAAGCAAAGAGATTTTCGAGTATTCTCATTTGTATTCTTTCCAAATGCTTTCTCTTTTTCTGTGATATTCTCTACCAGGGTGTCAAAGGTGAGGTATTTGAACTTGTCACTTGCTTGCAAAGATTCAAGATAGCTGGAGTGAGTAGGATAAAGAGACTTTACAAATGTTGCAAGTGGAAGGTATGTTTCATACCAGAGGCTTGAATCTTGTGGGTGATTGCTTTGATGTCATATGCAACTAGCATAGGATCATTACCCTTTACTTCGAGACTAAATAGCTTTAACATTAGCTGAATTACTTCCATTTCAAAGTGTGAGTCATAAAAATATTTTAAAGTCTTTAAGGCTTCAAAACATGATTTTGAAGGAAATATATGTTGGCTCACCTCTTGAGTGATAGTAGCAAAGATAATGGCTAAGGATTTCTTGTATTTTCTCTTCAAGATAGCAAGTTCTTTCTTTAATGTTGGAGGATTTGGATATGAACTCATGACTGTGACTTCATCGGTTTGAATGGTTTTTCTTCGTAGATGTCGTCCCATAGATCGTTGTAAACAAATGTAGCCTTGATATTCCTTGACCATTATGAATAAGTGTCTTTGTCGGTGAGGGTATCACCAACTATGGATACTAGTGAATGCATCTTCTACACCTTGAGCTTGAACATGCAACTATTAAGCCAACTCTATTATGTAGCACTCCCTACAATATTATTACATATACTTTTGCACCAATATACCCTCTCAAAAATACAATGATTTTCACCCTCACAAAAATACAATGATATGTTTTCAAACAAGAGCGCTGTCTTGTGTCTTCAAAATCTCAAACAACCTTGGCTAACATTAACAAATAGGTCGAATATTGTCTTCAAAATATAAAATTCTTCACATAGTCACCAAATTTCAATGAAGGTCGCATTAAAAATTATTGTGGGCTTAATATAATATATAAATGAAGCCCAAAATAGCATGATTTCTACCACGTAGGAATTAGGGTTTCAAAACAATGTATTAAGAACCATTTACCTCCACGCAAGTCGCAATAGATTTAATGATATCATGATCTAGCTTCCCAAGGTTACCATGACTTCAGAATTCCGACAACCCAAAATTAGGGTTTGCAACAATGTATTGAACTTTATTTTCTCCAAGTGATCTCCACGAAAAGGCCGTAGTCTCCACAAGACACAGTTTACAAGGGAATAATCTACACGAGAAGGTCGAGCGTAGCACCTTTAGACTCAACTCGCAGCTCAAGGTCTCAATCCCAAGCAGTTTACAAGACGCAACTTCTCCACCATGGATTCAATCCCACAGCTTGAGGTCTTAGCCTTTCAATTACGCAGCATACACAACAATGTGAACTATATCCTTTACTCAGACTCCACGAAAGTAGATATATAGAAGTAGCTCATGTCTCAACAAATGAAATGCTTCAGATTCCACCGCAGTCTCAACGACAAATCACAGCTCTTCATCACTTCTGCATATTCAGGATAAGGAATGCAGCCTTCAATCAGACTCCACGCAGCATACAAAAAAAAACGTGGAGATGTCTTGGACGCTGCTATCACACAGAGTTGACGCAGCCCTCACAAATGGTATCAAACTCCATTCAAACTCCACGGTAGCATGAAGAGAGGTCGTGGTATACAAAGGAGAAGTCGCAGCATGGTTAGCACGAGGAGGGCGTGATGCCAATGATTCTAACGCAACATTCAATGCAGCATTCAACACAACATACACTACAATGTTCTAGCATGAGATTAGGGTTATTCAACCTTCAAAAAATACTACAGAATGACACATTCAAGAGAGGCGTTAGCTCCACGTAGAAGAGAGAGAAAAATCAGGGTTTAGGTGTAGAATAGATGCATTGGAGCAGGAAGAGAGCAGGTTGGCAGAATGGAAAATGCCAGGACTGAGAGGATGCATATGGAAGCCCTGAGAGCATGAGGATGATCCCAGGCCCAAAATGAGCAATATGACAGGCACAGGCTATGGCAGAACCTTACACAAGGAGTTATGAGGCAACCTATTTTTTCTGATACCAATTGAAAGGATTAAGTCCCAGATTCAATTCATTTTTTATAGCCAAATGTTTTATTTATAGATTAAAATGCTTTATTTATACATTAGGTGCATTAGAGGAAATTTGGATGAAAAATGATCTTCCAGCCCTAATTCAAATTCAATGTCATTATGTATTAACCAATCAAAATACTTTAAAATTAAAAAAATTGAACACCTTTTAAATAGTTTGTTATTATATAATTTGGGGATATGTAAACTTTTTTAATAATATAATTCTAATTTGCCACAAATTATATTGTATATAACTGATTTTAAGTAATAGGTGATTCATAGATAAGATGTAACAGTAATAATAATTAATATTATAACTAATATATAATAATATTATTGGGTCAAATAACTTTTATTATTATCATAACTAATATATAACATATAATAGTAACTAATATCATAACTAATATATCCATCAATCTTTTAGGTAATATTTGATCAATATATAATATATAATACTAAGAGTAATTGATATTATAAGTAATATATAATAATATTATATTATAATTAATATTTTATAATAACCCTCAAAAGTTAGTTCTAATAACTATTAAATAATATCATAACTAGCATGTCCATCAATCTTTTAGGTAATATTGACCATAGTAATAGTAATTAATATTATAACTAATATATAATAATATTTATTATAATTAATATTTTATAATAATAGTCAAAAGTATCCATCTTTTAGATAATAAGTGAACAATATATAATAGTAATAGTAATTAATATTACAACTAATATACAATAATATTATATTATAATTAATATTTTATAATAACCTTGAAAAATTGGGTCTAATAACTTTTAACTAATATACCCATCCATCTTTTACATAATACACGACCAATATGTAATAGTAATAGTAATTAATATTACAACTAATATATAATAATATTATATTATAATTAATATTTAATAATAACACTCAAAAGTTAGGTCCAATAACTTTTAAATAATATCATAAATAATATATCCATCCATATTTTAGATAATAAATGACTAATATATTTTTCAACCCAAAAAAAAACGTACTATTGCTATTCATAGAATCAAATAGTACAAAGATATTCAACCTTATGAAACAAGGTTTTTTCTTCAAGTTCATAGCTGCATATCAAAATGCTCAAAGTCTTCTATCAGCTCAAAAAATATATACAAAAATGCTTGCTAGTCCAGCATACTTGTCATACATAGCAAACAACAGTCTAAGGACTGTAATAAACTTAGTCAAAAAAAGAAACATCACCCTTATCCAGCAGAATGGAATCCATCCATTCTTCCCATAACAGATGACCTTCAGCATCTTGTAGAGCAGTCTTTGATAAACTATAAGCCATATCATTATGCTCCCTATATATGTGATTGAAAGTGATGTGCTCGAACTTTCCAATTTCCTCCCTTGTACGATTGCACTAGTGATTAAGAGTCAAAAGCTCAAATTCGTCAGCTGCCCATTTTATTGTGACACGAGAGTCACCAAAAACCTTCACATTTACAAGTCCAAAAATGTTTGCACATTTCAGAACACTCCACAAAGCTAATAGTTCTACGTTCATGTTGGTACCAATACCACAATTTAGTGGTCAATATATAATAGTACTTAATAGTAATTAATATTACAACTAATATATACTATTATTCTATTATAATTAATATTTTATAATAACCCTTAAACATTGGGTCTAATAATTTTTAACTAATATTATAACTAATATATTCCTCCATCTTTTAGATAATACATGACCAATATATAATAGTTTAATAGTAATTAATATTACAACTAACATATAGTATGATTATATTATAATTAATATTTTATAATAACTTTTTGGCGACTCAAGAGTGACTATTAAATGGGCATTTGGTTATTATAACTTTAATGTTATATCTCTTTTTCAGTGGTGCCATAGATACACTTATATAGTAATATATTATTTGATCATATATATCGTCACCACTCATGGCTCATAAGTTGTAGAAGCAAGCATTGGAGGAATTTCACAACATACAGGCTAGCTATGAGAATCTTTGAATATTAATTTTATGCTGTAACTATTATGACTTGACGATATGTATAGGTTGGGTTGTAGTTTTTGTGCATTTTACGTTGAAAAGGGGATTATAAGTATATTTTTGAACTTGAGTCTTATATAGACTTAAACATTTTGTACTATTTGATTCAATATGAATACCAGTATGTTTTTTCTGCTAAAAAAAAACTTTTAAGTAATATCATAACTAATATATAATATATAATTAAATATAATAATAACTAATATCAACACTAATATACCCATCTATATTTTAGGTAGTACATGACCCAATAACTTTTAAGTTGGCATTGTGTATTTAATTTTCTTTCCTTATTTTGGGTGAAAACACTATATCTAATTGCATCCTCATAAATTGATTTTGATATAAAATATATATCTAAAGTAGCTTTGATAAAATTGAAATAACCCTTGGCAACTTCGATAAAAGCTAAATAGTATAAAAAGTTGCCTACATGTTTTTTTTTACCATTTTCCTTAGGAGGCTCATTTTTCATCCAAATTTTCTCTAATGGGAAGCTCCTGTAATTAGGATTTACATCATTATTATTTACAAAAATCTGGGAGGATTCCAACATATTTGAAGACTTGTGAGACATTTGGAAAGGACTTTATGCATTTTTTAAACCAAGATAGAACCATAGTTCCAATATTGAAACACTAGTTTAAGAGATTTGTTGGAAACCAAAATTAATTGCAACACTTATCATTCAAAATTTAATTTCCAGTTAATTAGATTTGATTCAATTTGAGACACATTTCAAAAAATGAAATCAACCAACTTATTTGAGACACATTTCAAAAAATGAAATCAACCTCTTGAACCCTTGCTTAAAATAAAACAATTCTTTGTGAATGAAATACTTAGTTGGTAAGTAGTATTGGTTATTTTTATAGCTTATTTACTTTATTTTTTCATGGATATAGATTGTTACACTTGTAGCTATGATTTTCAATGTTGAGTATACATTAATATACCTATAATTTTCTTATCTCCATGTTAAATTTTATATTCAAAGCAATGAATATTATATTATTTGTAAAACATGTTAAAGAAGCTTTCAATTAGTTTATCTTGAGTTAGAAAACTATATTGAAAAAATGTTGGAATGTCAAGAGTTTATGTTGGTGTAGCATACTAGTAAGTAGTTATTGAAATAATATTTTAGAGAGATTATGTTTGTTACAATAGAAATGATATATTTTCAGCAACATATTTTCATATTTTTCAACAACTAAAACTTTTTTTGAACAATTTGAGAACCAATCTGAAAATTGGATATCAAAACCTCATTAATCTAGTGTTTGACCATTATAATCACTCCTAATTGCTTCAAATTAAAATATCTTCAATGCATCTCATAAAAGAAGATGAATATCTAGCTAAGATTCTATATAATGGTTATTATTACAATGAAAATTGTTCTACTCTATTTACTAATGTTTGTATGCCCCCACTTTTTTAAACATTTTGTGGTACCTTTTTCAATTAAATAATAGCATGAGAGTGGCATTCTCTTGTATTTATAGCCACACCTAAGCAAAAATACATGCTTTTTATTTATACCATTATGCATAAATTCAACTTATTTTACAATTATATTTCAAATTTAAGCCATGCATATATATTTAGATTTACTATATTTCAAATTTTAATGATTTTTATCAAATTTTATATATATTAATAAAGTCTTAAAAATATAAGATAGTTTGAGGTTATTCTTAATAAAAATATAACTATTGATATTAAGGTATACATTACTTTTGTTTTAGGTAAAATAAATCTCCTTTTTATTAAATGGAAAATATGTATTATTTTAACAAGTAATAATATATAAAATTAAACTAATCTAAATTTTTAAGTGAAATATAACCCTGCCCTTTCCACATTCATACAAAGTTGAATTTCATATACATCCATTAAAAGCCAACAAGGTCACTGCAAAACAAATAGACTAAATCTGATATCATGCACATCCACACAAAATTGAATTTTATACACATTAAAAACCAACAAGATAACTGCAAAACAAATAGACGAAATCTGATATCATCCAAATCCATACAAAATTGAATTTCATATACATCCATTAAAAGCCAACAAGATCACTGAAAACAAATAAAAAAAATCTGATATCATCCACATCCACACAAAATTGAATTTCATATACATCCATTAAAAGCCAACTAGATCACCGCAAAATTAAATAGCCAACTAGATCGCAAAATTAAATAGCCAACTAGATCACTGCAAAATTAAATAGACAAATGTTTCCATAGCTAACACATATTTCAACTATATGCATATTTCTCGTCTCATTTCAATATGGTAAAAAGCATTACAACATTCATTTCAATATGGTAAAAAGCATTACAACATTCAGATGTATTATCCAAACATCTTATTAGTCCACACATTGAAACACAGGGGTAGTGCAGTTAGTAAATCAGGTGCCCCAAAGGTTCTTTTTGATTTGCTCCACCTCCTGTAAACTCATATAGAATGACTTGGCCAGCACTTCCTGGGGAATGCCCGGACGGGAAGCGAAAGAGGCCGAGGGAACTGTCAAAACGCATGGATTTTGACTGTTAAAAGCGACCAAGATAAATGCATTAATTTTTCCAACGTTTTGAGCGTAGTGCAGGGTTCCCTTTGGAACCACGAACACATCGCCAGCTTCCAGCGTTTGAGAGAAGAGTCTGTTTGTAGTAGAATCGACGAAGCCAAAAGACACAGTCCCTTCCACAATGTAGACAATTTCACTGGCTCTGGCATGGACGTGAGGAGGAAATAGCCCTCCAACAGCCATATCTACGTGAACCATCATTAATCCGAGCGTGTTGAGGCCCGGCATGTTCAGTGAACTCGCAGCAACGGTGCTCACTCCCAAAGGGTTTGTTGATATGTTCCCTGGCTTGCGCAGCTCCGATGTCATGAAGTCTTTAGCAGAAGCTTCATTGGGATTCAGGCAGGGCCGTCCGTTTATAAAAACAGAAGACTTCCTGTCTGCAACGCATCTGGATCTGCACTGATTCTCTCGGTTGCCATTAAAAAAAGCAAGACGAGGAGGACGCCCATAGTGGTTCTGCCGGAGGACAAGACTGATGCAGGGAAAGCCATGGCAAATTGTAACTAACCAATTCAAAGCAGACTGGAAATCTATTTCACGTCCAACATCTACTGCCTACATAGGGTATATATAGATATATAAATACTTGTTTCTCATATGGATCTCAGGATAGGCTCGGACTCGGGCAACGTAATTATTGTGCCGAAAGGTCCGGCTCTTCAACGGTTCACGTTCTCATGACTTGGTCTTAGTGAAAATTAACAACTGTAACTATCATCATCAAAGCTAAATCGGTTAGTAATAAAAAATTATATTATAATAGTAAAAATTAATATAATTATTATTTTGGGGTGGATTATTATTTATGTTTTTTTTAGAATGGTACAAGTGTATTATTTATGTTGATTTTATGGGTCTGTTCAAAATTTGAAATAAACAATTATAAAAAATAATCCATAGCTTATGCATGGATAACTATTAGCTCATGCATGGATAATACACAACCTATAATGTATGGATAACAAACAACCCATTTAACCAAAGAAGATAACAAGTAGCTAAGGCAACGGGTGATTACAACTAAGCATGGAGAACAAGTAACATAAAATGTGTTCATGGCATTTAACTTGCGATCTATAAGTGTTCACCAACTTGTGGTCGTGCTAGTATTATTATTAGTGTGAATAAATCAAAATTGATTTTACGAGAAGTTAATAACTACCACCACCATCATTTATGATTGGGATAACGAACAACACTTAACTTGTGACCTATTCACCACCACAAGTTAAATGGTTGCGCTAATATTATTAAAAATTTAAACAATATGTGTTTATACTTCTAGATGTGAAATAAATGTAATTGTGTTAATTAAAACCATTTCCATCTTTTTATGACCGCTAAAAAATTACAATAAAAGTATAATGAAAATTATTATGTTTTCAACCTTATATTAATAATAATGGTAATAAGGTTATACATCCTAATAAATGTGGATATTGTTAATAATAAAATATTACTTAGTGTATATTAAAATAATAATAACTAACAATAATTATTAAGGTTCACACTCTTATTCGTGTTTTGAGAAAAAATGTTGCGGTTAATGTGTAAGATAAAAAATGTTTTGATCTTTAATAAATAATTATGGTAGGAACAAGAACATAAGCATCAACAACAAGTAGCATATCATTACACTCTAGAATAGTTCACAATATAGAAAAGCATTCTTATAAAAATTTTATAATACAATAACTTGTTAGAGAAAGTCCCACATATTAAGGTCCTAGGGTTGAAATTCGCCTCCAAAGCTAGTAATGTCTTCTTTTTATTAGAACTTTGCAACAAGAGTTTTATTAAAGTCTAGAAGGAGAATTTTCCTTAGAGCAAAATCCCTCTCCACAGAAAAACCCCCTCTAATGATCCCAAGAGTACATTCTATAAAGAATAAGAATGACTCTTGGTTTTCCAATGGCCTTTGGCCTTCAAGGCGACTCTTGGTTTTCCAATGGCCTTTAGCCTTGAAGGTGACTCTTGGCCTCGCTCCCTGACTTTTCAAGTCTCTCATTGGTTTGTCCTTTTCTCTCATTTGATTTTTTCATAAAATTTACTTTCAAATGCTTTTGTCATTTTCCTTATTTGAATAGCCAATACATGTTTGAAATAATGAAATATGTACTTGTCTTCTTTTGAAACAATGAGGAGTGTAGTTTTCTTTCCCTGAGATGTGTTGAATAGGGACAAGCATTTTCTGTGTGTTCAACATGTCTATAACAAGTCTCCATCTTCTAATCTTTGGTTATATTTCCTCTTATGTTTAACTACCCTCATTTGAGTGTCCATTAATCCCTTTCAACACCAATACTTGGTTAGCATCATAGCAAGGTACATAAGCTAATAATATATACATGATTCAATTCATACTTTAGTGATTTGCATTCTACCCAAGGAAGTCAATTTAATAAGGGTTCAAAATTTACTTTTATGAATCCAATGACCTTCTTCACTTTTATTCATGCCACCATGTTTCTGGGCCATTCCATAACTCAACTTGGCCCTTTTTTCCACTAGTAATGTACTCCTATGTTTATTATCAATTTTAGAGCCTTTTATTAGGTCATATGAAAAAAATTATAACTAAAAAGTCATATATCTATCTGAGACCTTTCCAATGATATAAACACTCAAAAAAAAGGTCAGAGTCAAAATTTATGACCAAAACTATGAGGTGATCTTTTGTAGTTTTGGCAAGTTAGAGTCCTAAATCTGCAAAATGATGGCCAATTACAGACCTAATGTTTCGAAATGTGAGCCAGTTAGGTTCCTAAATATTTGACATGTCATCCCTTAGAGGCCTTAAGATTCTCAATGTCGACCAATTAGAGACTTAAAGCTCTGAAATGTTTGTCAGTTAGAGCCTTTAAGCTCCTAAATGTCAACCATGTTTAGCCTTAATATTTTGGCATTTTGGACAAAATTTGACTTATTGCTTCGATATTTTGGTGATGAAAAAGTGGCTTTTGGAGTGAAATTGATCATTATAGAAAGCATTTTTCAAGCGAAATACTACAAGGAAAAAGTTTTGCGAGGATATTATCTTGAAAAGTCTTATGTGTTTAGTCATTTTCTTCAAGACCGACCTAGATGCTTTAGAAAATGATAAAATTGGGGTCATCATTGAACTTTAAGTCCAACATATGTTTGGAAAGTTAAAGCTAGTTCTATAGCACTAATCAACATTGCATTGAGCCTAATGCTACCTCAATGACATAAGAGCGTCCCTAATGGCATCCAACTCTTCCTAGCAAGTCTCCAAATGTCCCTAATGTCCTGTGAAGAGTCCCTAATAGATGCTATGAGCCATGAATTACATGTTTGAGTAATTTAGAACTTATAATCCCACCTCAAAGCAAGCTACCAATTATTTTTCCTATGCCTCTCGACTCTTCAGGTCTTCTTAATCACTCACAAGCATGAAACGTGATGAGATATTGTGGTAGAAATTTCTCCCTACGGATAAGGAGAAGTTCTCTTAGCTTAAACTAAAGTAATCTAAGACAACTCGTAACAAGTTCACCCTTGAAATCCTAAATCAAACTCATTCATCAAGATTAAACGTACTTGAAAATAGAGGATGAATGTCACTCACCTTAAGTCGGACGTTTGTCCTGCTTCCAGCTTTAGTCTTGAAGCTCCTAAATTGGACATGTCAAGATCAAACAAAGACAAACAAATGATCTTCCAAATACCTTGAAATACAAGTTATATCTAAATTCTATTGAATACAATTCATGGCAATTACTGAATTATAATACACACAAAGTGGGAAGCAAGGCAAGTTATTATTGATTATAAACTTTGAAGACACTGTAATGTCCCCATTCAAATAATTGCATAGTAAGACAATCCCATCAATCCTACTAGTTTCCTAGGTTGGATGGGGATATTTGGGATTGTAATAAGGAAGCTAATAAATGATGTTTAGACATTAGAAGGGTTCAAGTATTTAATAAATAGGTTGAATAAATAAATTCAGGAGAAATTCTAGGTGGCAAGTGGTTTTGAAGACATATGGAGGATGTGGGACCCACACTAGCTTGATTTTTCAAGGACACATGGCATCTCTCTTTTGCCAATTCAAATCCATGAGAAGGTGAACATTCTTGGATGAGTTGTTAGGCTCATACACATGGAATTTAGCATAATAGGTCGAATTTGGATGGAATGGTAACCTCCATAGAAGAGGAAGAGTCAAACTAGGAGTTTATGGACACTTGGGCTAGATTCCCTAGCTCCTATGAAAACAATGATGGAGATGCTATGAAATCTATGACAAATTGCAAACCTGAGGGCTGACATCTGACCTTTATGACATGTTATCTACCTAAAAATAGCATTTAGGTGAGCGCCCAAGGGAGTTAGAGAAGACCAAGAGATGCCTACTCGAAATTGTGGAAGGTGGAAGGCTAGGAAGTGGGAGACATGTGGAAATACTTCCATCACTCCCTAATTCGAATTGGCTTGGATACTATGGGTGTAATTGGAACGTTATAAGTCTAAGGATTTTTATAAAATACAGGAATGAACCAAGAGAAGGGATTTTGATGATTTGAGAAAAATTGCATTTGTGAAGAGAGAGCTAGTGGATGACTAGTTTCTTGCCTTAGCCAATTTCGAGGGTGAAATATTCCCATCCAAGTTGGTGTTTGGAGAGGCCACTCAGGTCTTTCAAGGAGCTTTAATGGAGTTTGTATTTGCAGGTGTAAGCTACATGGCATGTCGTTGTTTCTTCTAGTGCAACACTTTCCCTCAACCATTTCCAGTTTTGATGGCATATTCTTGCTCCTTGACGGAGAGCGTTTTTGGTGAGATCTTGTACTCTTTGGGAGAGATTCTAATGATCCATTTCTAATTGTAATAAGATTAATACACTCTTTTATTCATCTTCCGAAAGTATCAAGTCTAAATACCAAGTGTTTGTATGTAAAAATGATGATTAATGAGCAAACCATGACTATTTCCCCACTTACCCCGGGGGGATTTGAGGCATTTGGAGAGCCATTTTCAGTACTTACCATGGAGGGATTTGATCTCCAAATTGCTAGTTAAATCCCATACTTTGTCCAGAATCTTAAACAAGTTTGCAGAAGTATTTGGGGGGTCATAAATCATCAATGAACCTCATATTCAAGTCTTAATATCAGTCATACACCCTCACAGAATATTTGGGAGCATTTGGATCAATTTGGAGACCTAGACATCAAAACTAATCAAAGGTCAAAATTGGGCATTTAAAATAAAATTTTAAAAAAGGGACATTACAAGTGGTATCAGAGCATAGTCTTTCCACCTGATGGTATTAACAAGAATTCAAAAAAATAGACCACCACCCTTAGAACCAGAAGTTGAAGGTGTTGTTGAAGAAGAAACAGTAGGAGAAGAAGAGTCTTTTGTAAAAACCATGGGTAGAGAGGATGATGAAACAACAGAACGTAAGGGGGAATTTATTTCAACCCTAATACCTTTCTTTGAAGACATGAACAAAAATACGATGAAGGGATTCGAATTAATGGTTAGTCAAATGACTAGTCAAATAGCAGGCCTTAAAGGAGTAATAGGAGGCAGCAGCAGTTCTCATGGTGAGGAAACGAATCCTGTGGGAGAGCATATTTTTTCAAGCACATGAGCCCATAATAGAGAAAACGAATTTCAGAGCACACCAAGGTATACTGCACCTAAATTTCTTATTCCCAAAGAAGATCCTGACATTCAAGTGGATCTTACTACAATAGCAAATGAATGGAATGATTTGAGTGAAGATTGTAAGAGAAGTCTACCATTTGATCAGTACTTTACTGCTGCAAATAAATTAAAAAGGAAGGAGAACAATAAGTATCTAACCCAAAGCAAAGAATTAAATTATGCTATTGGTAAAATTTCACTTCCTACTTTTGGTGGTTCCTCTCAAAATTCTGCTAATACTTGGGTGCAAAAACTAGATGTATATTTTCAGCTGAATCCTATGGTGGAGGAGGATGCATTAAAAATGGCCATTTTTCACTTGGAAGGAGATGCCAATGATTCGTGGTTTCATGGATTGAAAACCTTAGGTCATGATCAGGTTAAAACATATGGGGAATTTGTTGACAGGATACTAGAGAGATTTGAACAAAAAGATCCAGAATTTCCTTTTAAGGAACTAGCTCAATTGAAGCAAACTGGGAACCCTACTGATTATATGATGGACTTTCAAAAATTATCAATGAAGGTGGCTGATGTGTCTATGGGAAGGTTGGTATTTTTGTTCACTGAAGGTTTGGATGAACCCTTAAAAGGTTTGGTCAAAGCACACAAGCCAACTACATTAAAAGATGCAATAATCTTGATTAGGGATCTCCAAAATGTGCTTCCTAGAATAAGATTCCCCCCCCCCACGCCTAGCTTCCAATTTGAATAGAAACCTTGGAAAAGAGATGCATATGAAAAGAAGCCATGGAAAGAAGATGAGTGTGGAAAGGACAAGAAAGAGGAACTAAGCAGGGAAGAGCTCAGAAGGAAGAAATTGTGTTACTCATGCTTCCAACCATGGGCACCATGACATAAATGTGCCAAGGGAAAGACCCAATTCATTGAAGTATTTTGTGATGATGGTTATGAAGGGGGCATGGAGTAAGAAGGAACTACTTCAGCCCAAGAAGAGGGATATACTATAGAAAAATAAGGAAAACAAGAGGTAAATCATCCCTCACCCACCAAAGTAAGAATGGCAGTACTTTCAATAGTGCCTTGTTATCACAATATTCGATGCAAGGGTGTGGTACTAGGACAAAGAACTTTAGTTTTGGTAGATGGAGGAGCCACACACAACTTCATTGATGTAGACATGGTGGAGAGAAGGAAGATACATATTGACTTATTCGATGGCTTCACAGTTGTCATTCTCGCTCACAACACAATGGAGTGCAAAACATGGATTCCACAGCTGCAAGTCACCGTAGGTAACTATACTTTTTTTGATAGTTTTTATGTGGTTGATGTTGCTGATACTAATGTGGTTTTTAGAGTGCAATGGCTATCTTCTATAGAGGAGCATACAGTAAATTATCAAATTCTTGAGATGAAATTTCAAGATTCAAAAGGAATACTAAGGGTTGTGAGAGGGTAGCACACCTATCCGAATCAGGTAGTTTCCTCCCACAGCATGAAACACAAGAATGGAAATATTTTGGGAGACATTCCTCATGGAAGGCCACCTGATAGAGGAGGAACAAGTTTGTAGCATGGTAAATTGAGATTGCTTGAGGGAAAGAAATCTTGGGAGGGGAGGACTATAATGTCCCCATTCAAATAATTGCATAGTAAGACACTCCCATCAATCCTACTAGTTTCCTAGGTTGGATGGGCATATTTGGAATTGTAATAAGGAAGCTAATAAATGATGCTTAGACATTAGAAGGGTTCAAGTATTTAATAAATAGGTTGAATAAATAAATTCAAGAGAAATTCTAGGTGGTAAGTTGTTTTGAATACATATGGAGGATGTGGGACCCACACTAGCTTGATTTTTCAAGGACACATGGCATCTCTCTTTTGCCAATTCAAATCCATGAGAAGGTGAACATTCTTGGATGAGTTGTTAGGCTCATACACATGGAATTTAGCATAATAGGTCGAATTTGGATGGAATGGTAACCTCCATGGAAGAGGAAAATTCAAACTAGGAGTTTGTGGACACTTGGGCTAGATTCCCTAGCTCCTATGAAAAAAATGATGGAGATGCTATGACATCTATGACAAATTACAGACCTGATGGCTGACATCTGACCATTATGACATGTTATCTACCTAAAAATAGCATCTAGGTAGGCGCCCAAGGGAGTTAGAGAAGACCAAGAGATTCCTACTCGAAATTGTGGAAGGTGGAAGGCTAGGAAGTGGGAGACATGTGCAAATACTTCCATCACTCCCTAATTCAAATTGGATTGGATACTATGGGTGTAATTGTAAATTTATAAGGATAAGGATGTTTATAAAATACAAGAATGAACCAAGAGAAGGGCTTTTGATGATTTGAGAAAAATTTCATTTGTGAAGAGAGAGCTAATGGATGACTAGTTTCTTTCCTTAGCCAATTTTGAGGGTGAAAGATTCCCATCCAAGTTAGTGTTTAGAGAGGAAACTTGTTGAAAAAAACTCAATCAATAGGGGTTCCTCGCACTATCGACACCCAAACCACCACGATCTCCCTAGGAACTAGCCCAAACAGGTTTTTCCTTGTCCAACAACACCTGCCGAGCAGATGAGGTCTCACCCGAGATGTTCAAGGGAGAGCTGATGGAACCAAGTTTCCACCGAATGAAGGAGGATTTTGTGCATCAACTGATCAACTTATTGTGACATTCAGAAATAGATCTAACCATTCAAATTAGGCATTAAGCATAATTGCAACATCATTCAACAGATCTTATCATTGACAGAACTACTAATGTGCAATAGATATAACAGTAAAGCATTAATTGCAGCAAGAAAACATCGCATCATTCACAGATTCATATCACATTGCATTTGCCACATAAAAATAGGAAAGACACAATGGTTATGCTCAAAACTCTATCGCATCATATTTATCTCCGCAAAAACCCAGATACAACAAGATAATCCTTCATCAGCTCATGTATCTCTCAATCGATATCGAGATACTCACCTATCAACTCTATCTCCCTGCTATCGGTGTCTCAACATCTACAATGCTAAGTCTATTTATAGGCTCATTCCTTTACATTTGTGGTCCACTTAGGCAACCGTCTAACTACTTCTTAACAAACTCTACAAAAAGATGACCCAAAACCCACATAATGCGGTCCAAATGACCCAAAACTACATAATGTGGTCCAAATGACCCAAAACTACATAATGTGGTCCAAATGACCCAAAACTACACATAACGTTGTCCAAATGACCCAAAATACATAAAGTACTATCACCTTGCGCGTTGCTTTCCTCCCTTCGCGTTATCTTTGGCCTTGCGCAACATCTGCGATACTGCGATGCTAACTCATCCAAACCACCTGCCAACAGGCCCCAAACACAATATTATGGCTCGCCCTCAAGCACGTCAGCTGGACCTGGTGTACTCGTTCTTGTCTATAGCTGGACCATTCCTCTGTCACTGTTCTTGCTATCTGGAGCACGCTGTTTCTACGGTGATCTCTGGCTATCTATCATGTACTTCTCAAATTCATATGGTGATCTTTTGGTTTGCTGTCATGTAGTTATCAAACTCATCCTCTAGATTCTGGGAACCTAGTATAGACTGGGGAAAAATTGATGGACAACACCGAGGTGCGAAACAAGCCAACCGCTCTGGCACATCTATTTCGCATTGGGGATCACCTACCAATGGGACCAAGGGGCTACCGCCCCTATCATTCTCATGGTCGTAGGGACCATGAAGCTTCGAACTATCATCACATACCTAGACATCTTGGATGAGACTTCGTCTCTGTGACACCCGAGTGTCCTCGTCGCTTCCTTCTCGAGGTGCTCATGCACATGAGTCATCGTTCGGGCCCTGAGCGCACCTGGTGTGCTCCCGCTCGAAAGGAAATGGATCATTTCCATGGCCTCCTTAGAATTCCTGACTTATCTAGCTTCTTGACCCATTCGTAGCATGAATTTCTCTCGTCTGATAGATAGATAGATAGCTCATTGCTCCACTAGCATCTGGTGCCTATATTTATGCATTTTCGCTGTCCTAGACACCTGCCATGGAATCATTCACAAATCTGTTCACCTAAGGCACCGATCCTATTAGCCTATCATTCCGCTGTCTCCTCGTGAGGTGGATCCATAGTACGCGTGTTTGGACTGGACTTCTTACGTGCAAAGGAGCAACCGTGCTTCCACCTACTGCCATTCATTCCAAAACGTGTGAACCATCAAGCTTGATTCCATCGGCCATGTTGCCGCCTTGTTTTACCTTACCAAATGTGCTGGACCTCGTCATCAATCCTGCCAACCTAACGGTTAGATCCACCATTACTGCAAGTCACTTCACCTAACCTTGGGGGTTAACTATATTCAACGATATTCATTATTTGTTGATTTGACTGTTTCGCAACCCTGGGCTGGTCATGGCATGACTCTAAACTATGATACAAGTCCGCCGAATTGCGCATTCTGTCCCTGCTGGTGCACCATCCTACCACCTAGCATCCTGCATTTTTTTTTTCTAGATGCGACTCAGGCATCGCGCTGCTCCGAGCTCAACCTATAGGTCTTCAACCTGCTACCATTCACCATCTTTGGGAGAATCACTCCATCTAACTGCTACAACTGTACTGTTCCTCCTGAATTTATGCCACTCATGTGATATGGACCGAGCCAATGCATCTGTAACTTCCCTGAATGCTTCATGAACTTGCTGTCATACAACAGCACCAAGTCACCTTGCTGGAACTGTTTATTTTTTATATGGTGATCATGCCAAGCTTTTTGTCGATCCTTTTCCATGCGTTGGTGAAAACTAGCGATAAAGTGGTCTTCCTTAAGCTGTACTAGCTGCTCCAGTCACTCTACCAACGTTGCTTCATCATTCATGCCTGTTGCTGCTGCTATGCGTAGAATTGGAACAATGTACTCCCTAGGCATAACTGCCTCTGGCCCATACACCAATTTGAAGGGTGTCTGTCCCATCAACCTTTTACAAGTGGTGCGATATGCCCACAAGACTACTGGAATCTTCAAATCCCAGTCATTGCAACTTGCATTACAAACCTTAGTAAGCGCATGTGCCAACACCTTGTTGAAGGACTCCACCGTGCCATTTTCCTGCGAATGATACGTCGTACTCTTCTTATGCTATATCTGAAGCTCTGTTGTCAATGCGCTGACTGTGCGATTGATGAAGTGACTCCCCTAATCACTCATCAATACCTTTGGGCATCCAAACCGAGTGGTAAGATTGTCAAACAATAAATGTGTTGCTGTTGCAGTGGTTCAATCTACAACTGGTGCAGCCTCCACCCATCTTGTCAAATAATATGTCACTCTGATTATGTATCGTGCACCAGTGCGCTTCTCAGGTGGGTTGATATGTCCCACGTAATCCATTGCCCATTTATCAAATGGCTGCAGTGTTACATGAGGTATTAGTGACATCTCATCCCTCCTGGAGGGTTTTCCAGTTCTTTGATAGACATCGCAGGTCCACGCATAATCCGTCGCATCATTGTGAAGAGTGGGCCACCAAAGCCCTGCGTGAAGTACCTTCCTGGAAGTCACACGACCAAAATAGTGCCCACCAGCCACTCCTGTATGTGCTTCTGACAATATCTTCCCTTGCTCATGAGGCAGGATACATCACCTCAAGATCTCGTTTGACCCCAGTTTGTAAAATTGTCTTGCAATCAACTGGAAATTGGTAGGCTTAACCACCAGCTGCTTCTTCCGACTTGTGGTGAACCCCTCTGGTGTGGTTCATGTTGCCAAAAAATGAATGATTTCTTCATAGTAGTCATCGGCTACTTCAACCCTGAATAGTTACGCATTTGGAAACCCATCTTCAATGTTAGTTGGTTCCTCCCCTGTCTCAATTCATGATAGATGATATGGCCCAAAATTCAAGTGGCCCAGTTTCCCAATCACCTTAAAATCAAACACCTAAAAGAGGAGTAACCAACGACATATCTTCCCCCCCAACATAGGATTATTGACCAGATATTTCAAAGCATAGTGGTCTGTGAACATCTTGAAGTGACCTCCCAATAAGTAGTGCCTAAACTTCTGCAGTGCATATACCATCGCCAAGCCTTCCCTCTCTGTAGTGGTATAATTCCTCTCTGCAGACGACAACTTTTGACTCGGAAAAGCAATTGGGTGATCCAGATCTTCTTCCTCGGCTTGCACGAGAACTACTCCCAGCGCAACCGATGATGCATCCACATGCAAATGGAATTCCTTGCTCCAGTCTGGAAATACTAGTATTGGCGCGGAAGCCATCTTAACCTTCAACGTCTCGAAACTGACTTGACATTCAGGACTCCACAAGAATACCACGTCCTTCTTTAACAACTTCTCCATCAGGGCCGTGATCGTTGCGTAACCCCGGATGAACTTGCTGTAGTATCCGGTGTGCCCCAACGTCACTCTCAACTGTTTGACATTGGTAGGTGGTGTTAAGCTCAGAATTAGTGCAATCTTTGCTGGGTCGACCAAAAATCCTTGCTTGCAAACAATGTGACCCAACAATATCCAAAATGGTGCACAAAAAATGCACTTCTTCAAGTTCAGTGATATATGATGCTGCCGACAACACTCCAACATGAGTCGCAGATTTGCCAGATGATTGTTGATCAGGCCATACACTATCTAGTCATCCATGTAAACTTACAGAAACTTCTGAATAAAATCCCTCAAGGCCGCAACAACAACTCGAGAGAATATCGCAAGTGCATTCTTCAGCCCGAACAACATCACCATGTACTGGAAACAACCCCACTCCATCAAAAATGTTGTCTTATGGTGGTGTTCTTTCACAATCCTGATCTGATGATAGCCAGAGAGACCATCCATGAAGGATTACATCTCTTGGTCACCCACTCCCTCCAGTACTTCATCAGTGGAAGGTGTCAGAAACGGATCATGCATGGATGCATTATTCAGCTTTCTCAAGTCGACACAAATTTGGAGCTCACTTGTCTTCTTGTCTTGCACCACCATTGGACTAATCCATTCTGATTCTTCAACTGGTTCAATGATGCCAGCATCCAACATGCGATCAAGTTCAACTTTGACCCGTTCCTTATGCCGAGGGTTCAGTCGATATGGTCGTTGCCTAATTGGTTTTGCATCTGGCTTCAATGGAATATTCACCTCCCCTAAATCCCCCAGGATTCCCTTCATCTCCGAAAAATTTGTAGGGATTAAGTATTGGAACTCATGCACTAGGCCGGTGACCTTCGCCATCATGTCTTCATCCTAGTAGTCGCCAAAATTCACAACCTTTGGGTTCTCTTCTGTCCCAATGTTGACCTTCCTGAGCTTCAACGGCTAACTGATTGGATTTGTCAGCGCATCAGAAGCTACAACATCGCGACTGCCTTCTGATTCCGCAATATTGACATTCCACGGGTCATCCCCATCCTTTGGCTCTCTAGTGATATTATAGCATTCCATAATTGATTGCATCTTACAAAGTGTATGCATATCCACGTGATATGCCACTAGAACTACCTTCAAAACAACATCGCGGATGAGCTGCAAAGCATTATGGACATCTGGGTTGGCATCCGCGAAGCTGAAGGTATGAGTAAAGAAAACCGTCAACTCTAACCAAGCGGTGATCTCCCTGCACAACTCAGCTGCAGCATACCATGATCTCGGCATTTCATACAAAGTGTGGATGAAAGCATGGACCCATTCATCCCTTGGTTGGAGGCCCACAAAGTCTGACATTCCATCAGATGACTGTCGGGGTCATTCTTCCCATCATACCTTCCGGTGTGGTATATTTATGTGTCTCCAAAGTGAACCGTCATCAACCTTCGACAATGTGACCAACCAGTAATCGAATTCTTATGGGTCACCCACCACCGTGCTGGAGTAGCCTTCAGCGCCTCCTCCAATGCCAGCAACCTTTGCAGTTCTAAAAACTTAGCTTCAAATGCAACTAGAAATTCAAACAATCGAGGCAGTCCTTCACACACCGGTAACTCAATAGTCTCAGTCGCAACACATTGCAATGACTGTGTGATCAACCCACACTTCTAGAACGATACCTCATGCTAGAATTTTTCCAATTCTCTAAAGCATCATCCGAATCGAAAGATGCAGAGCTGGATCTACGCCAAGCAAGTTCTCCACCAGCAGTCGGATGGACGTAATCTTTTGAAATGTTGTATGCATGTTCCCATCCTCTTCCAACTTCATCCTTGACAGGTTCAACATATCCTCGCCCTTCATCCAAATCCAATAGAGCGATGACGTGGAGATCCTAATTTTCAAAGGTCATCTTCCTCTTTTTAAAATTAATGATTGTTGTGCTTTCATTAGCCCATCCAATCCCCAACAACGCGGGATAGGATCTTCCACCTTCGACAACCTCAATCACATCAAAATCCGCATATGTCTTCATCCCCTCAATATCCACCATAAGGTGCAGGACTCTCCGAATTGGTGTCACCTTTTCCTGATTAGCCAATCACAACTGTATAGGAGACCAGCTCAACATTGGGCTCCCAATATTTTTCCATGCTTGCTTTGTCAATCTGTTAACATCAGAGCCTAGATCTAAAATAACTGAATCAACCTTGTAGTCCCCAATTTGGACATTCATGCGCATTTCCTTGCCCATCTTCTTCCTTTGCAAGGAATTCACCACAGATTGCCTCCATCCCTGAGTTGGTCGTCGCAACAGACTCTCGATCTCAGCCAGAGCATTTGTATCTCTTGCTAGTAATAAACAACTTTCCAAGAAGTTTCGTAAGGTGCCAAACTGACACGACGGTCCTGCTTCCGATGTTGAGTCGAAAGCCGGGGGCATGTCATAAACAACTGACTTACCGTGATCTTTTTCCATCGCACTCCGCGCTTGAAAGAATGCATCATGCTCAACATCAATTTCAAACTGCTCCTTTTTCTTCCCATCCAGCCAGATCAAAGGATGCAAACCATCTTCACCCGTTGTCGCACCTCCACGAGTGATAACAACAACAGCCGCATCTTGTGTCCTCAACTTGTCTGAAATTGTCGCAACAGTTGGTCCCTGATTCTGGTTCGGTGGTGGGTTTGTAGCTTGATTCACATTCTGGTTCGAATTCTGATTCAGATGTTGGTTCTGGTTCTACGGCTGATTCTGATTTGGCAACCGGTTCTGATTCTTCAACTGCGGGAACTGCCAACATGCAATCAACTACGGACAGTTTTCAACAGTGTGATTAGTAACAAAACAAAATGTACACTGTGTCTGCAATTGTGAGCAATCTCTCTGGTAGTGTCTCAACACTCCGCAATTATAACATTGTATAGGTCCGCAACCTCATCCTCCTCCGCGACCAAAGCCTCCACCTCGTCCCCCTCGGAATCCTCCATGGAATCCCCCTTGCTGCAGATATTGTGGTTGAGGAAGCTGCTGCTACATGGGATTTGGTTGTAGCTGCACACGTTGTCCTGGCTGAGCTCATGGTGCTGGATGAATGTATTGTGGCTATTGCGGAGCCATCGCCATCTGAGTATATTGTGGCATAAACTGTTGTGGGTGCGACTGCGGTACAAACTGCATCTGCGGTTGAGGTGGTGGCTGGGCTATCTGTGGCCGCGGTTGTTGTACAGAACGCTGGTTGTCCTTCACATAGAATGCATGGTACATTCTTTCCTGAAGTAAGCCATACGCGTGACAATCTTTATCTTCATGTCCCATGGATTTGTAGAATGTATAATACAAATTCATCGGTTTTGTGACCATCTTTTGCATGTATTGTCACTCCTCATGTCGATGCCCATATACCTGACAAAGGTGGCACCACGACATACCTCCGCCACTCAATCGGTTCGGTGCTCCAGATACCAGATATTTGCGGAAGCCTGGGCAGCTATCCTTAGTATTCCCTTCTGCATGACATCATGTACACCAAGCCTCTTCACGATGTTCCTTACCCTTCTTAAGGTCTTGCAACTGTACTTTTAAGTTGGCCAGCTGTGTTTGAATTTGTGACATGCCAGCTATGTTCTCACCAATCGGAAAAGATTCTAACCACATTGCAATCTCTAGAGCCTCACTCGGCGTTTTAATGTTCTGTTGCATCAATGGTAGTCAAATGTGAGGTATAAATTCCGCAATGAACCATTCTTTGTGCTAGAGATCGCTCATTTCAAAGCTAACCCTTTCCATTAGTGTTTTGAACCGTTGGTCAAAATCCCACATAGTTTCATTGGGATACTGCTTAATCTCTTTTAGTTCTGCAATATAATGCGCTTCAGATTTGGGTTTTCTGAACTCTCCAATCAATCGTTTTCTAACCTCCTCCAGCGTCTTCTCTGGAGTGCCTACGAGAACTTGAACAAACTTCATGAACCAATCCAATCCGCGACCTCGAAGAGTTGTCGCCAATTGTCCTTTCTTGGCATCATCATCAGTAATTTGCTTAACAGTCCATACTTCTTCAGATAAGAACCAGTATTGTTCAGGATTATTTGCTCCATTTCGATGGAACAACGACAACTTTGCATCGTTTCCTGCCATCCTCGGCTTCCTTCCTACAGTCACAGAGCTACTAGCAATCAAGTATTGTTGACACGATGAACACAGTGGTATCAAAGTTGTATTTCTTCCTAGATGAGAGATAGTGAGTGGAGGTGTGGGCACGTTGCTATTGGGGTTTGGTCCTGCCTCTATCCTGGACATAGCTTGGTTTTCCTTGTCATCACTATGAGGTCACTTCGACCTGTGTGTTCTTCCTTCGCAACGTTGCGTTTCGATCATATCGGGACCTTCTTCTATCCTCTGCCTCTTTTCCTGTTGAAACCTTGCTCCTCCCCTTGTAAGATCACTCTCTTCCTTGGATTACTTCACAATCTCATCATAACTTGCACCCATATACCCTATATCATTCCATTTACTGCCCCCCTACTGTCGCGGTATCCACAGCCTCTTCCCACCAGGTTTCTATTGCTCAAGGTGCATCTTCAATATGCCCTTTTCGCAAATGAGCATATTAATGGACAACTGTAGCGACAACAGAAACCTACCTCTTGGTTCATTGAAGAATTCCCTTTCTACTTCACTATAAGACTTTGTCGTATCAACCGCAAACTTGGTGATATAACCTTCTAGTGTACTGTCGACCCAGACCTCAACAGCCCGCAACGCTTTGTTGTCAACTTCTTGTAGCTCTTGGATCAGTTCTTGGGTCCAAGCTTGTTAGGAACCCATGTCTTTACTTTGTTAGTATATTGTTGTTGGACGCATATGCTTTGTAAGTCGTCCTGTAGTATTTGTTGATCCATAGTTTGTGTTATTGTTGTTGGCGCATATGTTTTCTAAGTCGCCCATAGTATTGTTGATCCATAGTTTGTAGTGGCCCATGGTTTTGACCCATAGTATTAGCCCCTAGACTTAGTATATAAGTGTGTGTTGAGGCCTATGAAGGTACCGTGAAGTTATTTGTATTGAGCTTTCTCAAAGGAGGTTGCCCCCTCGAAGTGGCCTGCAATCAATATAAAAGTGATTCTGAGTTCTGTTATTTCTGCTATCTGGTGTATTTTCATTAATTAATTGTTGCAGGTTCTTCACATCTGGTATCAGAGCACTTTCTTGGGCTCGTTGGGTGAAATTTCTGCCAAATTTTGTTTTTTGCATCTGTTGCAGGTTCGGATTTGGGAATAATCCCTATTTGCTTAACTGTGGGAAGTACTTGGGCATAATCCCTAAAACTCATTGTGAGGAGTACCACAGGAACCCCGAAGTAGCTAGCCCATTGAGAGGACTTGCCAGGGAAAAGGGCAACGACCCCTACCTGATTGACTAGTTCCCACTTGTGAGGTAAACCAAGAGCTGTCGTTTGTGGCAAAGTGGTTATCAGTTTTACCTGAGCCGTGGAGTGAGGGGTACTGCCCCAATATGCAAGCCGTCAGACAACATTGGTGGCCGAGTGAAACCCCTGAACTGTTAGGAAGCTGCACATACTTGGGGTCCATATCTATTTTCATCTGAACTATTGCTGATCACTGCTGTGTCGTTTCAGATCCAGCTGTTCAGATCCATTCTGAAAGTCGTTCCAGATCCATCCATTTCAGATTTATTTCAGATCCAGCCGTTCATATCCATTCTGAAAGCTGTTCCAGATCCAGCCATTTCAGATCTATTTCAGATCCAGCCATTCATATCCATTCTGAAAGCCGTTCCAGATCCAGCCGTTTCAGATCTATTTCAGATCTAGCCGTTTTCGATCCATTCGGCGCCATTTCAGATCCCTCTGTTTCCACTCACTTCCAAGCCATTGCAGATCTATTTGTTTCAGATCCCTTTCGAGTCGTAGCCGCTCCATTCCAAAAAAAAAAAAAAAAAAAAAAAAAAAAAGAGTATAAAATTCAGTTTTTTCTCCATATCTCCCTTGTTTTCACTCTGTTTCCCTTGAAACTTCCCTGGAACCCATGTACTCTCATTCTGCATATTTCATTCCTGAGGACCCTATCCCCAATTCCACTTCCCAAAACCCGAAATCCCACATTTGTCAATTTTTAGGTTTTGCCATAACTTCCTCGGATTTCACCCAATCACCTTCAAATTTTACCACAGAGTTCCTTTCCTAATTATACTTCTTTGTCCCTCTCCGCCAAATTTTCCCATTCTTTCACCCCGCTTTTGAAATCCTCCTTTTATGCTTCCCTGTCCATTCGACAGTGTCCAAAACCTAGTCAAACCCCAATTACCCTTCAGATTTTTTCCCAAATCTAGATTTTCCTTTACTGAAACAATTTCTGTTTTTGTTTTTCTACCCAATCAAAAAAAAAAAAAAAAAAAACCTCCTGGTTATGGTTGTCACCCGCACAGGAGCAAAAACTATGGAAGAAGCACTTGCAGCCATCCAAGCCAAACTCCAGGATCTGGATGAAAAATTTCTCGGCCTCCATCTTGAACATTCATCCATGAACAACAAATGACAGTCCGAGTCTTCATCAGACAATGGGTTCTCTTCTTCCAACAATTTTCGTGGTCCGAAGCTTGATTTTCCTCGCTTCAATGGTACTGATCCAACTATCATGCAGAACAGTATTTCAGTCTGTTATTACAGGTTCTCCGCAAAGCTATCGGCTCACCACCTTGGAATTTCCTCTTTTGATAGGTCAATTTTTCTAACCATTCATTCAGGATGATTGGGAACTCGTAGAAAAAATATTTGTGTGGACTGTCATGTATGTACTTTTCCAACCACCAATATGTCAACAACCCAGGGTTCTGATTTTCTTTTTCAACAAACTCTCACAACTTTAGGTCAAACCAATCTTGAATCTTCGGTCTCGTCGGATGCCACAACATATCCTTCTTTCACTTCGCGCTATGGTCCCGGCAACAGAACCATTTGTTGACACAAGCCTAGTCGACAGGGGTTCCTCACACTGTCGACACCCAAACCACCACGATATCCCTGAGCACCGACCCAGACAAGTTTTACCCTATCCAGCAACACCTGTGGAGCAGATGAGGTCTCACCCGAGATGTTCAAGGGAGAGCGGACAGAACCATGTTTCCGTCGAATGAAAGAAGGATTTTTTGCATCAACTCATCAACTTATTGCGACATTTAGAAATAGATCTAACCATTCAACTCAGGCATTAAGCATAATTGCAACATCATTCAATAGATCTTATCATTAACAGAACTACTAATGCACAATAGATATATCAGTAAATCATTAATTGTAGTAAGAAAACATTGCATCATTCACAGATTCATATTACATAATGCATTTACCACATAAAAATAGGAAAGACACAATGGTTCTGCTCAAAACTCTATCGCATCATATTTATCTTCGCAAAAACCCAGATATAACAAGATAATCCTTCATCAGCTCATGTATCTCTCAATCGATATCCAGATACTCACCTATCAACTCTATCTCCCTGCTATCGGTGTCTCAACATCTACAATGCTAAGTCTATTTATAGGCTTACGCCTTTATATTTGCAGTTCACTTAGGAAACCATCTAACTACTTCTTAAAAAACTCTACAAAAGATGACCCAAAACCCACATAATGCGTTCCAAATGACCCAAAAATACATAATGCGGTCCAAATGACCCAAAACTACACATAATGCGGTCCAAATGACCCAAAATACATAAATTACTATCGCCTTGCGCGTTGCTTTCCTTTCTTCATGTTATCTTCGGCCTTGCGCAACATCTGCGATATTGCGATGCTGACTCATCCAAACCTCCTGCCAACACCACTCAGGTCTTTCATGGAGCTTTAATGGAGCTTTTATTTTCAGGTGTAAGCTACATGGAAGCTCGTGGTTTCTTCTAGTGCAACACTTTCCCTCAACCATTTCCAGTTTTGATGGCATATTCTTGCTCCTTGAGGGAGGGAGTTTTTGGTGAGCTCTTGTACTCTTTGGGAGAGATTCTCATGATCCATTTCTAATTGTAATAATATTAATATACTCTTTTCTTCATATTCATAAAGTATCAGGTCGAAATAACAAGTGGTTTTATGTAAAAATGATGATTAATGAGCAAACCATGACCATTTCCCCACTACATTGATGTATGCCATTGTAATGTTTATGATTACGAATGAAAGATTGTTTCTATGATATATTTATGATGAATGGAAATCCATTTATGAGTTTTACAAGTTTCATGTTCATCACTTAAGTATTTCAAGTCATTTTGCTCAATTTATTTGCGTTTGGAAGAGATTTGGTGTCATTTCCCCAAGGGTCGAATTAGGGATTTTTGTTGTTGTTTGCAAGAAGGTTAGAACAGTTTTAATAACTGATTAATGGTGCATATGAGACCTCATTAATGTCCCTCAGACATCCCCTACCTCTGTTCTAAATTTCAAATGGGTTTGGAGTCATTTGGAGAGCCATTTTCAGTACTTAGCCTGGGGGGATTTGATCCCCAAATTGCTAGTTAAATCCCATACTTTGTCCAGAATCTTAAACAAGTTTGCAGAAGTATTTGGATGGTCATAAGTCATCCCTGAAGCTCATATTCAAGTCTTAATATCATTCATACACCCTCACAAAATATTTGGGAGCATTTGGATCAATTTGGAGACCTAGACATCAAAACTAGTCAAAGGTTGAAATTGGGGAAAAAGTGAAAATTGGGCATTTTAATAAAAATTTAAAAAAGGGACATTACCGACACTTAAAAAGAGTTCCTTTACATCCAAGTCACCTCCATCTCCAAATATTCATCCCTTTCTCTATCTTTGTAAATACCTTAGGATCATAGGTTTGATGCCCCAAATAGTCCTCCATTTGGCTCATGGATGGCCTCTCCTTAATAGCACTTGGGAAGCTAACCATAAGGATATGAAGGTGGATCTAATGAGATTTTAGTGGATCAATCAAGATAAACAAGGAGAACAAGTTGAGATTGAATCAAGTGTGCCAATCTCAAGGAAATCTCTCGAAAGTTGAAGATCCAAAATCCATGCACAAAGGCTATTATGGGATTTTCGTGCCCTGGAAGCTGAGCATAGCGCGAAAATGTTGTCATTTTCGCGCCCCAGTAGTTATGCAACATGTGAAAATATGTGATTTTTGTGTCTTCGTCTATAGACAGTCCGCGGAAATTATGACAAAACAAGTTCAATCAAGGTGACACCTAGCCCATTGAGCTACCATTCGACCAGAAGAGGTTGGGTTTGTTTCCTAGGTGTCCAAATGAAACCAAAGAGGGAACCAACAAGGTACAACACATATTAGAAGCAAGCGTCTCTAGGTCATATTTCATGAAGATGCGACACTAAGGCTTGAAGTGTAACTTTGAGGTATAATAGATGCCCCCTAAAGTGTGAGGTCAGAAAAAATTGATGGTCGAAAGAATTTACCAATAAATTGTTCGGAGATAGCATCAAGGGAGTCGGAGCGGAGCTACAAGAACATAGAATGTCAAATACCATCGAGGTGGGCATACCCATGCTCAGAACAACTGACTCGAAACATGGTTGACGACCAATACATTGCATATCCATGAAAGAAATGAGATGATATAGAATGTGGAAGAATCATGGCTACTATGAACAATTGTAGATCCATGAGATGATAATGACACAACCATGACCAATACAAAGTGGATTTGTGCAACAATACATCACTAAGGTCACTAACATGATCTCTTTATAGATACTTACTCAATAATCACCATCGTAGCCGAGATGTAAGCGTGATATCAAGAACATATGGGGTCTTCTACTCGATCCTGAAGTGACACGATCCTAAACATGTGATTACAAGGTTTTGAAGTCGAACATGATAGGAACCACTTGATTACTGGTCAATGATGTAAACCGTTAACAAGTGTGAGGTAGACCACCGATGATGATGATGATTCCCAAGGTATATCCAGTATAGTCCATCGAATGTGAATAGATGTCTTGATGTCGAACATTTGTGGAATTATCCGATTAGAGGTAAATGATAAGAACCTACTGTAGAATACGAGGAAACCTGCTAGTGAGGCATGCATGTACCAAGGTACTAAAGTTGGTTCTTAACCTAATTCCCAGATGATGAGTTGAAGTCGAAAGGAATAGAATAGTCGAAGGAGGGCCATAATGAATCCCACATCAATGACACGAAACTGTTATAGGAAAAAGGTGTGGAACAATGGACTAAAAGAGCATGTACTGACACAAGATTGATGGATTGAAAGTAACAGTAATCCTTTGAACATATAACGACATGCAACAGGACTTGGAAGCTGGGATTAATTGGCAGAAATAACCACGGGGCTGGTAGACTCATAGTGAAGAAGACGACACATGACTGTTGTTACAACTAATCGGAGCGACTGAATACCCAAAGGAGACAAGATATATATGCATGCCATGTTCAAAGGTGATGACTCATAAGCTGCCAAAAAGGTAAACTCGACTTATTTCCCCATTTCCCCCCCATCATAACTGATGAGTAACTCTTTCCGGTTTAACGCATTTGAAGAGGATAATAGATCCTCAGTATATCTCATCTTATGGATGAGTCCAATATCACAGGTTTTGCGAACCTAAGAAAGGAGGGGTTCATCCCAATGCGGGCCCTTTAATGTTGAGTTTTAATGAGTCCAAAGAAGGCAAAATCGACAGTTTTTCATATTTAGAGAGTCTAAAATAACTTAAAGAAGACTCCAGAATTGACTTTTTCGTAATAAGTTAGTCCCCAGATCCGAAAAATTATAAAATGATATTTGGAAGAACTCTCCCAGTCAAAGGTTGACTGAGGTATACCTTTTTCGTAAATAGTCTAGACAACTCGAAAAAGGGGTAACCTACCACTGAATAGACGTCCTTTCAAATACTTTTACAAGTGTGAAAGAGACAAGGCACTTGGCGATCTTTTCATAATGAGGGAATCCAAAAAGAGCTTAAAGATAACCCCTAAGGTCCGTTTTCGTGAGTTAATCGTCTTAGTATGAAAAAGGAATAAAATAATACTAAGACGATACTTTACTCATTGTTTTATGAGCACGAGTAAAGATGACTAAACTCAACACCGGTTCTCTTAGGTTTGACAAGCACGACACAAGTGTGAAAAGCGCTTGGAATCTTTTTCAGGTTTAGGTCCAGAGCACAAAAAGGATAAAGTGAGCTCGAATGAAGGTCAAATCGAATACCAATATGAATAGTGCATGTAAACCTGTCGAACATGGTCAAAAACCCTAGAAGCAAACATTAGTTCATCAAAATGAAGAATTGACCCAAAAAATACTTTTCAAGTAAAATAATGGGTAAAAATATCTATTCAAAAATGTATAAAAGAAAGTAAAGGGAGAAGTACACTTGTCATTTGTTTGTTTTTTTCCCAAAGAAGAGTTTTTTACCTTGTGGGGGGGAAATCTTCAACTAAAGGTATCAGGAAATCCGAGGCACCATTTCAATCGTCGTTCGATCTAGGTACGTCTTCACAACCTCACCTTCCATTTCATCCTTTTATTCTACTATTTCATGCCACTTTTTCTGATCTAGGAGAGGCTCTAGGGAAAAAATTTCACCCCTAATATTTTTGCGCCCTGTCTATGTCGAGAGGCGCAAAAATATCGGTATTTTAGTGTTCTTCCTTAATGGTGGGGCATGAAAATACTCATTTTTTGTGTCCATGGGGAGTGCCCAGGCGCAAAAATATGAGAGAAAGAAAAAATGCAAGTTTATTTCTCTACAACAACATGAAATCAGGTTTTCATTTTCTAACAAACTCTTTCTTTGACATTTTGCAGGGGTTTGCAACTCACTTGAGTGAAGATGGTTGATTGGAAGGAGATAGAACATGAAGATGATCATAGAATAGCTCTACAAGACAATGTGACACTAATTGCACTACAGGAATGTGATTTACTGAAATTCTTCAAAACAAAGGGAATCTGCAAATAGGGGAAGCTATTAAATTATATCATTCAGATGTGGGATAACGATATCCAAGCTTTCCGGATTGGAGAGAAAACCCTCACGATAGAGCTCGAGTATATTTACTTTTTGACTGGTCTCTCCAAGAGAGGGGCGCAGGTCAATCTGTCTGGGCACAGGACCTCGGAGGATATCACAGACACGTATATTTCCCGTTATTGCAGATAGGGGTCCCGCAAGAAGAGCGGGAAGGTGCTCATAGAGGATGTGATAGATCTCCCATTGAGAACCATTTTGTATACCATTGAATGTGTAGCAGGTAGCATGGGTTCCCACCATGCAACGAAGGCATAGATAACCTATGCAGTAGAATGCATGGCACCAACACTGTTCAATTGGTGTGAAGGGGCCCTGGTGAATCTCAAAGATCGGGTGACCAAGTGCAGGAACGGATATATCCATTAGTTCGTATATGGACATATCCTGGTCACATTATTCCTGGAGAGAGGTACCACTATTGTGCCCTCAGGTAGATAGACCAATTCGTCCCGCATCCAAGCCTTAGATGGGGAGATGGAGTGACTATGCTGGACAGCTTGGTGGGCTGCAGGTCCTGGCTTTTGGAAAGGACTTATTCTCGTGGCTCGAGGAGCATATTATCATGATTGAGGACTAACCCTATGAGGGGGTGGATTTCTGGGAGGATATTGATTTGGCATTGCCTGAAGATGATGATTGGGACAACTCAGGTATGTGACCTTCACAGATATGTGTTTTTGGTATTTTTGATTATATATATATATATATATATATATTGTTGTTTTTTAATGTGTGAAAGAGATCTAACAAATGTACATGTATTGCCATAGATCCCGGACCATGGAGACCAACGGGGTAATCACCTCTACATCGACCAGGGATCCAGCAGCAAGCTGAAGATGAGGAGGAGGAGGAGGTAGGGGGACTCCGCGATTTTGAGCGGGACCTCCAGGGTTTGATGATAGGTGTCCCTCCCATGAGGATGCATGATATACCTCTCCATCTCCAGAGACACACTATAGGGGTGTCCGAGCCTATTGGTAGATTGCTCCGCCGTGTGGCAAGGTAAGTCGTATGTTACCCCGAGCACTGTGAGCCTGATGATTAGTGTTTAGGTAGTAGTGTTTTTTGTGGCATGTAGATGATATGTAGGCCAGAGAGCCAATTTTGTATGGGAAATGGTCCCGATTTTGTCTTTTTGGATGCATTATGATATTGTACTTTGGGAAAAAACACTTTTTACATGATATTTACATACATGGACCTATCTCTATAACTTGTTTATTTAATAAGAGTTGTGTATTTACATTTTTTGCGTGCGTTTATTATGATGTTTTTTTCATATGTGGGCCAGATGCCAATCCAATATATAGTTAGCTAATGAATCAACCACCATATTGAATTCTCTAGGTATATGTTGATTCTGAATATAGTTAAATGATATTTCCAAGAGGCGTACCCTTCTGTATAATCGAAGAATGTAAGATCATGAATGGTGTAGACACGATTCAATAGTGATACTACGAGTTGAGAGTCCAATTAGAATAAAAAGGTATGGATCTTGAGAGAATCAACTTTAGTTAGGAGTCCGACAACTGTATGGTATTCCGCGATATTATTTGTTGTGGGGCCTAGACAGATGCCACCCAATGATATCAACTCACCAATAGGGGAATACAATACCCATTCCACGGAAGCAAGGTTTCAAGTATGTCTACTAGCCCCATCCGTGAATCCATAGTATGCCGACATCTGTGCATACAAGCACATGTCGAGATAAAAAACTATGTATGAGATAGAATCTTCACACACAAAGAGCGAACTAAAAACAAGCTAAATACATTATGTACAAAATGTTACATGCAGGATAGTCCAATGCATACAATCTCTTTAGATAGAGCCCGTTACGGTGCTGAACCAAAGGTACATCATTGAAATCGACAAGCTCATAAGCTACTTCCTCTAGCACACGTTTCATGACATAGGGGCTGTACCACATAGATTCCAATTTTCCCTTACCTAGTTTGTCATGCATTTGATCGTAGGTAAGGACTAGGTCGCCCTCATTGAAAACCCGAGGTTGAACAGATTTATCGTACTGTGCTTTGATATGCTTTTTGTGAGTTTCATTATCAAGTGCAACATCTCAGCGAGTTTCATCCATCTTGGCCAGATATAGAAACCGTTCCTCTTCAGCAGTGGTGTTAGGTAGAATTTCTACTGCTAGTTTTAGAGATGGTATTTCATACTCAATTGGGAGGATCGCTTTCAAGCCATACACCAGTTGAAATGGTGTGAACCCGATTGCATTTTTAACCGATGTCCTGTAGGCCCAAAGAGATGAAAAGAGAGCTAAGTGCCATTTTGATTTTTGCATGCCCACAACGCATTGGATCATGTGTTTCAAGACTTTTTTAATTGCCTCTACTTGACCGTTACCTTTTGTGCAGTACGGGGTTGATTTTTCATGGCAAAAACCCAGTTTGGAACTCAGTTCTTCTATCATATGATTCCTGAAGTGGGAACCATGATCAGTTACGATGGCCTGTGGGATGCCCAACCTGGCTATAATGTAATTGAATATGAATAGTGATGTAGTTTTTTTGTCCTCTGCGTATGTAGGAATAACTTCATCCCATTTTGTAAAGTAGTCAACTGCGACGATGACATAACTATGCCCCTCGGCTGAAGTGGGCTTATAATGTATGAAATCAATACCCCATTTTGCAAATGGGCCGATGGAAATGTCGGGATGGAGAGGAGCGGGGTGAGAGCATTTCTTAGAATGAAATAATTGACATGGGGGGAACTTATTGACTGCTTCAATGCAATCTTTAAAGATCGAAGGCTAGAAGTAACCCACTCGCAAGATATTTTGGGAGGTAGCTATCCCAGAAAGGTGACCGCCACATGCTCCGGAGTGGTAGTCATTCAACACATGTTCGGCCTCGTCGAGTGTGGTAAGAATTTATTCCTACGGGTAAGAAGAGGTCTTCTTAGGTTAGACTAGGATGTACTAGCTCTAATCTAAGAAAATTAAGTAACAAATGCAACCTTGAATCCCGAACTAAACTCATATACCAAGGTTAAATGTATTTGATAGGAATAGAAGGATGCAAGTCACCTTCTAATCAGACGTTTGTCCCGCTTCTAGCTTTGATCTCAAAGCTTTCAAATTCAACCTGTCAAGATCAAACAAGAAACAAACACGCAATATCCCAAATAATTTGAAATACAAGTTAGATTCAAATCTTACTAGATACACTTCAGGCCAATGACTCAAGTGCAATGCACACGAAATGGGAAATAAGACAAGTTATTATTAATGGAAACTTGAAGATGCTTACATAGAGTTGATTGATGTCCAAGTATCACCTCTAGATCCAAATCTTCCTCCCTCTAGCTATCTCTGAAAATATCTCAAGATCATAATTTGGATGCCCCAAGTAGTCCTCCCCTTGGCTCATGGATCGACTCTCCTTTATATCACTTGAGGAGTTAACCATAAGGAGAGGAAGGTGGATCTCATGAGGGATTAGTGGATCAGCCAAGCTAAACAAAGAGAGGAGGTTGAGATCGAATCAGACATGTCAATCCCAAGGAAATCTCTCGGAAGGTAGATATCCTAGATCCAAGCTAAGGGCTATATTCGGATTTTCGTGCACCAAGGGATGAGCATAGTGCGAAAATATCAAGATTTTCACGCCCCATAGGTTATGCGAAGTGCAAAAATGTTGTATTTTCATGCCTCATGAGAGATGCAGGGCGCAAAAATCAAGGAAAACATGGTCAGCTAAGGTAACAGGTGGTCTGGTAGGTTGTTTCTCGGAAAACGGGAAGTATATTTGTCTCCTAGGTGTCCAGATGAGACCAAGGACGGTACTAACAATTGTTACAACGTATTTTTCCACCATAGGAGCATTTATACTCTTTGGATTTCCCTCACCCACTGATAAACTCAAAACCATACTTGTGGTTCCCATTGAACCCTATTTTCCCTACTTTTCCTCCTATACGTAGGTTGTCCCACTATAGCCCTCGTACATGTGCAGGTTGTCCCACTACAGCCCGAGTACATTGTCCTCCTACACACAAGTTTCTCCACTATAGCCCGCGTATATGCATGATGTCCCACTACAGCCCACGTACATGAAGTTAAAATGGTAAATTTTAATAAAAACTCGCTTTTTACTCCAAAAAGCAGTCTTAGGGTGACCTTTGGCCCTCCATGTATCCCGAAACGGCTCAATTTGACCTTTCACCTACCTTTGGAAGGCTATATATTGATCTCTTATGGTACATGGAAGGATGAGAAAGAGAGAGCAACATAACTCTAGTGGATTTTTTCTGTGACTTGAGTCTACACTCATTGATCCTTGGTGTTGTGAACTCCTTATGTTCACCTACCAAACTCCTTTCATAGTTTGAGTTTTCCATTGCATGGGGGATTAAAGTGGTAGAGGCACAAGTGGAGAGACCTACTTCTTGGTTCAGATTGGTTGCTGGCAAGAGGTCGTATCATGTACTTCTTGTTATTTATTAATGGAAATACTCATTTTCTCGTCCAATTGATGTTGTGAATGTTGTTTAAATTACATTGGGTTACATTTGCTTATGATATCATGGATCATGTTATTGATTATGCTAATATATTTCACATATTATATGCACTTGCTTGTATTTGTTGTTGAGACTAATCTGCAGGTTCAAGTGTAGAGATTGAAAGCTCAACCGGGATCTACTTCGAACATCCGGTTGAAGGTTGGTTTTATTCTCCATATGTTAGCATTTTCATTATAATAACATTGCATTGGGAATTGAGTTATTTTCTGGTAGTCATCTGTCTTTTGTGGTCTGCCCCAAGCCATAGGAAGTTTTTCTCTATAACAGAAATGGCGACTCTGCTGGGGAACAACCTCCATTTTGGGGATTTTTAGGCATTTATCCTTATTTTTAGTTGTTGTTTGTCGAGCTTTTGTGTCATTGATTGGCCATTGGGATTTACATTAGAAAACTAGATTTTTCTGGGCTGTTTGACTCTTTTTGGGCTCATTTTCCTTTCCCTGTACGCGGGTCAACCTTGTTTTGCCCGCGTCTACCCACCCCTGTGTGAACTATAGCCCGCATCTACCCGCTACTATTCTATGAACAATCGCATACAACTCCAGGATTGCTTGGTTTTTGACCTTGGGTTGTTGTTGGGTTGGTTCTGAGTGTTCCTGAGTCTTAGTTGGCCCGTTTCCTGACTGTTCCATGCTCTATTTGTGACCAGAAACTCCTCTTTCTTTAGTTTTGGAGCTTTTTGGTTTCCCACCATTTTTTGTTTTTATAGCTCATTAGCTTGGTTAAGTCTTACTGTTTGGGATTCGATGGGTTGTCCGTGTGATATGCTATGCATTTCTTTACTGAATAGTTAGAGTTTGCTTGCATTTTTTCATTCCATTATATTGAAAAAATACAAAAAAACATTGTTTTGCATTTTCCCTCCATTTATAAGAGAAAAGACAAAAATATTTGCTTTACGTTCTGCATTTTGCATCAGAGTGCTTGTGATTTCATCTAGGACTTGCTTGTGCATTGAAATTTTAAAAGAGATTGCATTTTATTTCGAATCGTTGGATTGATTGTCATATTAGTGGCATGCTCTTTTATTGAATAGAGGAGTCTAGTGTTTTTTGATTGTGCATACCATTGAGTCTTATACATCATCAGTTTCACGACCATATCCTTTGAGTTATTACAACCATTAAAATTAACGCTTAATATTAACATTGAATAGAAACGATTTTCTCCAACTAGCTTAGGTTTAGAGTCTTGGAATAGATCATTGTGAGTTAACAATCAAGAATATTGAACCAACATTATGTGTCTGACCATGGAGTGGTGAAACCCATGGTATACATCAGTGTTCTCAGGAATCTCTACTAAAACTAGAGTTAAGCACGAGGTCACGGGAGGTTGGTTGCTGAGATATCCCTCCAATACTAGCTGAACGTGGGATGTATTTCCAGGATTTGTTCATGTACGGGGGATCTTGGGGGATTTTACCCTCTTGAGTTTCGGGCTTAGTTACCCTTCCCATACGATAGATGCCACCTGCGACTGTCCTCCTGAGCATTAGTTATATTGTGGTGACCTTAGTTGCTTTACCTAGAAATCACATAAGGCATTCATTGCGATTGTTCTGAGTCAGATAGGGGTTGGACAACACAGTTTCCTGTTGTATAGGGATTTTACCTTGTGCACGCAGTGAAGTTTGGGAGCCCTTATAACTGATTCTGTTACCTCTGGTTATAGTTTGGGAGTCTCAAGCCTCTTTTAGGCGAGACATACCGGCTGTAGTGTTAGGAGGTCCCTTGAGCCAGTCCTGTTTGTGTGCATTTGGTTGTAGTTTCTTTAGGTGTGTGCTCTTTGATTGTTAGTTGGCCGTTAGGGGGCGTTTATATTTGTTGAATTTTTGGAGTTATTGTGGATCAATATCCACCTCTCTATCGGTATTGTCGTTTGGATGGTCTACCAGTCGACGAGGTAGCATGTCCTTTTTATAAGAGGTGCCAGAGGCTACCCCTTGATCCATTTGAAAATTTTGACGAGCTTCAAGATTACATTATGACTTTTGCATTTGGCATAGCGAGAAGAATTCCTGTGACTTCGTCGGGTGAGGTCGATGGATAGGCCATTCCTTCCACCCCTAAGGAGGTTGGAGAGGAAGGTTAGCCCCCACGCGTCACTTTTTCAGGTTTTGCGCTGGACCCACCCTTGGAGTCAAACACATCTTATTGTACACACTCAACGGGTTTCCGATATGGGATTCCATATCTTGATAACATTACAAACCCTTCGACCACTAATCCCTTTTTAGTTGGTATGCCCAGTCTTAATTTGAATGTTACATCCCCTTCGTCGGGTAGTCAAGCTAACACTAGCCTTGGTGCTAGGGGAACTGCTCCCTCCGGGGGCGGCGCACCCTTTTCTGCTCCATTTCAATTTAGGTATGGTCTTATCCCCTCAGGTACTATAGCTGTTGGGGGAGGACCACCTCCCAAGACTACCCCTAATTTTGGTGGGAACACTTCTCATAACACGGCTCATATTCCACAAGTTAACCTGCATGTTTCTACGCATATACCCATGACTACGACCACATTGGCTAACGTTAAAAAACCTCCTAATACCAGGGGTGGGGACATACCCTATACTTATGGTCATTACTCGACTGCCCCTTCTACGACTAGCACTTATATGCCCCATAATTATGGTGGTAACCCTCATTATAATGCAGCCGGTTTTGGCCCTTATTACAACCCTCCTCACTATGGTTCCTACAACACATATATACCTTTGTACTCTTACACAAGTAAGGTTGGAGGCGGTTATCAGCCCTATGGTCATGGTCATGGTACATACCATCCTTTAGGTCCGCAAGGTCAGCCTCTTTTTGGAGCTTACAATCCAGCTTTATAGCAACAGCTCTCATTTTTCGCTCGTTTGAATCTACCATATCTTTCAAAGCTCACGAATGATCCGATGTGTCACGATCCTACTTGGCCTCCAGTCCCTACCAAACTCCCCTCTGACATTCCAAAGTTCGATGGGAAGAATGGTGAGGATCCAGGTGATCATGTTACTACTTTTCACCTTTGGTGCTCCTTGAATTTGTTAAATCATGACTCTATTCGGTTGAGACTATTTCAACGCATCCTCACGGGGGCAGCCACAAAATGGTATGTCAAGTTGCCTAGGGGCACTTACAGGGTTTTTAATGAGATATCTTTGGTTTTCTTAGATCACTTTCAGTTTCCGGTTCGCTACGATACTGGCACCGAACTTTTATCTACCTTCCGCCAGAACAAGGCCACGCACATATTTGATCACATTCAAGAGTGGCGTCGACGGAAGAGGAAAGTGAAAGAAAACATTCCTCCAGATTTTCTTTTGGAGTGGTTCCTCAAGTATTTGCTTCCCTAAATCTCTAAGGACGTTTCGGTGTCCGACATTACAACTGAGGAGCAAGCTATATTCAAAGCCCAAAAACTAGATTTACTCTATGCTCAATCTGTTATCCTGTACGATATTATTCCCGATGCACCCCACTCACATCATGAGCCCAAGCATGTTCCTGGACCACATGTTGATGGAATTATTGGATCCATGAGTACTCGACCCATAGACTTGGTTACAAATAAAATGCAAAATTTGTCTATTAGCCAATCTACCCCCGGACAGGCTCATACCTCTTCCACTTGTTAAATTTTGAGCATTAATTCACAATACTGTAGGATCTTCACTGAGAGAATAACATATACAGTATATCAATGCATGAAAATCACAATAAGCATGACAAGCATCACAAGAATCAAAAGCATGAGAGACAAGAGACACAGAGTTTCCGTGGGGAAAACCCTAAGGTGAAAAACCCCACAACTTCCTCAGAGATAGAGAGAGCAATGGCTCAACCAAAGTACAACCAAAATACACTGAGATAGTCTCCTAGTAGTAGATGATCCTCCTCCTCACTAGTGCGCCACTTTCTGAGTGAGAGAGACACTTTTCCGAATGATCTAAATAGAGATCACTTGATCTCTATTTATATTAATTTGTTTTCCCAGTGACCTTATGGGGATGACTTGTCTAGCTAGGTACATCCACAATATAATATATATTTCAGGGCCGACCCCACACATGGTGGTCTAATAACCCATCGGCAAGTACACACACTTGCGACACTTGTCAATCCACATGACGACACTTCCTTATAGAGGAATAACACATCTCTAATAAGGGTACAATAAATATATATGAAATACATTCCAAAGTTACATATACATCAACACTCCCTCTTAACTAGGAAGGTGTTTCTCAACACAGATCTGCTAGACAAGTCTTATTCTCGGGATCATCGTCACTGCTGCTGCTATCTCAATCAATCTCTGACTCTACTCGTCATAGGAAGTTCTACAGAGCCAGTCCTTTTTCATACTGGATGTAGGCCCACCACCTGCAGGTCTTTGTCATCACTGGCCATACTGTGGAATCCTCAGGACTTATTACGTGCGTCACAAAACCTCGAAAGAGAATCCTAGGCTATTACGAGCACACGGCTCTACCTATAGGATCTCCCAGGGCCATATTATATGTGACCTCACCACAAAACCTCGCAAGAGCATCCCAGGCTGTTACGAGCACACATCTCTACCTATAGGATCTCCCAGTGACAGATTATATGTGGTCACCACAAAACCTCGCAAGAGCATCCCAGGCTGTTACGAGCACACAGCTCTACCTATAGGATCTCCCAGGGACAGATTATATGTGGTCATGGAAAAACCTTGCAAGAGCATCCCAAGACTTATTACGGGCACACAGCCCAACCTATCGGATCTCCCAGGGACATATTATACGCCATAGGACAAAACCTTGAAAGAGCATTTGCCAGATATCCCAGGGCCATATTATATGCCATAGGAAAAACCTCGAAAGACTGTCTGCAGATCTCCCGGGGCCAAATTATATGTCCTCCCAGAGCAAAACCTTGAAAGAGCATTTGCTAGATATCCCAGGGCCAAATTATATGCCATAGGAAAAACCTCGAAAGACTATCTGCAAATCTCCCAGGACCAAATCATATGCTCATCTGTACAACCTGATCCATGGCCATAGAGTATCAACCTGATACTCACCATACATCATCCTGATGTACACATGATCATCCTGATCATCATCACTGCAACATCCTGCTGCATGTCATCTGGAGCAACATCCTGAAGCTCATCATCCATGATCATCCTGACCATACAATGCATCTACCTGATGCATACCAAGTATCTACCTGATACATATCATCATACATGATCCACCTGATCATACAGTGTATCCACCTGATACAAATACAAATACATGATACATATCACCATACATGATCCACCAGATCATACAATGTATCCACCTGATACATATACAGATACATGGTCCAAGCATCCAACATGATGCATATACAAAATACATACAAATGATCCTACTGATCATATCCAACATCCAACATGATGCGTACATACATATAAATGATCCAACTGATCATATCCAGCATAAACCAAAACATCATCTTGATGCTCATCATCCAACGCTTACATCCACAGCCATGTGAAGGATCATCCTTCCAACATGCTTGGAATGGCTTCAGCAAATGTGTCCATCACTTCTTCCTCGAAGTGTCATCAATCTGAAGAACACTAAGCCTCTCCCTAAAGTACTCGAACTTCACCTTGGCTAGTGGCTTCGTCAGCACATCTGCAATCTACTTGTCCGTCGCAACATACAGGAGCTTCACAGCTCCTCTCTGCACCATATCCCTGATATAGTGATATTTGATCTCTATGTGTTTCGACCTGTCATGGAACACTGGGTTCTCGGACAACTTCACACAACTCTGGTTATCACAAAAGATACCAGTAGCATCCAACGGGAGATCAAATAATTCATACAGTAGCTTCCATAGCCATACTGCCTCACAACTAGCTAAACAGGCTGCAACATACTCTGCCTCAGCTGTACTCAGTGCTACGCAGGACTGCTTCCTGCTAAACCAAGAGATCACACCTGATCCCATACTGAAGCAGCACCCAGATGTGCTCTTCCTATCTGCAACACTGCCAGCCCAATCTGAATCAACATAACCCTGCAGGTTAAAGTTTTGATTCACCTCATACTTGAGCCCATAACCCACTGTACCCTTTAGGTACCTCAGAACATGCTTTACAACAACCAGGTGAACACTCCTTGGATCCGTCAGGAATTGGCTCAATGTGTTCACAGCAAAGCAAATATCTGGTCTCGTGTTCGTCAGGTACATCAAGGACCCAATCATCTGATGATACATAGAGACATCAACCGGCTCAGATGAAGCATCACATAGAAGCTTTAGATTTGATGCCATAGGTGTGGCCATGGCCTTGCAATCCATCATCTCGAATCTCTTCAGGATATCTACTGTGTACTTCCATTGACCAAGGAAGATCCCACCTGCACTCTGCCACACCTCCATACCTAGGAAATAATGCATCATTCCCAAATATTTCATATCGAACTCAGCAGCAAGCTTCCTCTTTGTATCACACCAAGTTCTGGGAGCTTGCTACAAGCCATACAAGGATTTCTTCAATTTGCACACATGTGACTCCTTGTCAAGTCTTGGGACTGCATCCGAAACATCTTCTTCATGATCAACGGATCATGGCATTCCATTTCTTCATCCCAGATCCTGGGAACTTCAATATCTTCAATAGATATCTTTGTTGCTAGAACAAATGTTGTAATCCTTTTGTAGGTGAAGATATACGGTCTTTCCTACAAAACAAGTTAAATTGCATGATTAGAAACATCTCATAATTTTCATAATAAATTCTTTACACATAAAGAAATATGTCATGCAGTCATGCCGTTATCTTAGCCAATGCTTCAATACAACATTTATCCATGTTCCACAACTTTCTAGATGCCTTCCAGTCTCTACCAGAACATTGTTTAAGAGTTTGCACTACTCCCAACATGTCAGCAAAGAGGTTTCATTCTAGATAAGTAGCACTGGAATGTTGTACAGTTCCATAGGCCACTTACCCATCACATGCATATTAGTAGTATACTGTTTATTAATGCAATCATTCTAATATGCACAATACATCTCCTAAGTCTAGGAACATAAGCATAATATTATTTAAACAAACAAAATATGCAAGAAATGATAATTGAAATACTTATCTTTGTTTGTTTGTTGGGTGGACTCCCTCTGAGTCTTTGCTTCCTGGCAGGAGCTGCTGAAGTAGCTTCTTCTACACCTTTCTGTTGTGGAATGCAGGAAGATGGTCAACTCCCTCTGAAAATATGCATCCTTGTAGGAGCTGCTGGAGTGTTCTCCCTCTTGATCTTTGTTTCCTGGATTACCTGTCCTTGAACTTATATTCATCCTTGCTGACATCAATCTTCTTGAACTCTGGAAAGTATATTCTGTAAGCCTTTGAGCTTTCACTGTAACCCACAAAGATACCCTTCTTTCCCGAAGGATCTAGTTTAGTCCTCTTTTCCTATGGGACATGAGTGTATACTGGACAACCAAATATTCTGAGATGGCTGACTTCAGGTTTCTTACTAGAAAAGACCTCTTCCGGTGTCTTGTTGTCCAATATCTTGTGGGGTGTTCTGTTCTTGTGGGAGTTGCTTCTGCCCATAGATGCATAGGTAGGTCCTGGTCATGCAGCATTGCCCTTACTACTTCCATGATTGTTCTGTTCTTCCTTTCTGCAACTCCATTCTATTGAGGATTATAAGGAGCAGTCAACTCCCTCTTAATCCCTGAATCACTACAAAGCTTCTTGAAGTCACCTGAGGTGAATTCTCCACCATTGTCGGATCTGAATGTTTTGATCTTCTTGTCAGTTTGATTCTCCATCAAGGTTTTGAATTCCTTGAATTTATCAAACACCTCATCTTTGTTATTCAAGAAGTATACCCAAGTCTTCCTAGAGAAGTCATCAATAAATGATACATAGTAAACATACCCACTCAGGGAACTGGATGACATAGGACCACATACATCTGAGTGGATGATTTCCAGGATGTCTTTTGCCTTGCTTTCACTGCTTGGGAAATCCTTCTTAATGTTCTTACCTTTTGCACATCCCTTGCAAACACCTTCATTTTTGGTCTTGATTTTAGGAAGACCCTCTACAACCTTGCTTGCAATTGGAAGTGCTCTATAGTGCATATGAGCAAATATTCTATGCCAAAGTTCACTTAGCTCCATGGATTCATGTACCATGGCATGTTCAGGTTGTCCCTTTAATTTATGCAACCCTCCCTCTTGCTCTCCAATCACTACTGCATCATCTATGTTCTTTTCCTTTGGCCACATTAGGACTTGGCCATCCACAAATGCAACCCTCATACCTTTTGCATCCAATGCAAAGATGGAGAGTAAGTTCTTCTTGAGCCCAGGTACATAAAGGACTTCTCATCTTCAAATATTTTCCAGAATCTAGGTTGTAGGAGGCTTCACCACTTCCTTTGATTGGGTATTGATAATCATCCCCAAGATTCACCTTATGGGGTGATTCATGTTCAGATAGATTCACAAAAGATTCCTTAAACCCAGTCATGTGTTTGGAAGCCCCACTATCAATCAACCAATCATTACAACCAGGGGAGATAGTACCTGTGAGAGCAGAAATTAGAACATATTCTTCTTCACTTGATGAGTCATCATCACTATCACTTTTTGCCCTAGCCTTCTTCTTTGGGGGTTCATCATCTTCGGCAGCATGAGCATGATATCTTCTTTTGTTATTCTTCTTCTTCTTATTGAAGTTGTTGTTGTTGTCTTTCTTCTTCTTGGGACAATTTGAAGCAAAGTGTCCCTTCTCATTGCAATTGAAGTATCTGAGATCTTTCTTATATTTATGATAATGGTGGTGTGAGAATCTCCTGTTATGAGATGATTCCTTCTTGGACTTGCCTTTCCTGGCATGTGGTGTGAGAGCTTGATCTCCATTTCCCATCTTTTCTTCTCAGGCCACAAGCCTAGCTTCTTCTTGAGAGCATTCTTCCCGCAATCTGTTGAAGGAGATCAACTTCTTCCTTGCACAAATTCCTTGAATAAAGGAATCCCATGACCTGGGTAGGCCATTTAGAGTGGTCATCACCACTTCACCATTCTCCACCATTTCATCCACTGCTTCTAGTTGTTCCTTGATCTGGGAGACCCTTGAAAAATAAGATTGAATGGTTTCTCCATTCTGAAACTTTACTCCTTTCAATTGGTTCTGCAGGGTCATCTTCCGATTTATGTTCTTCCCTTCAAATAGGTTGGTCAAAGAGTCAAACATCTCCTTAGGTGTCTTTAGAGAATACACATGGGGTATGAGATAGTCTTTGATAGAATCAACAATGATTCCCTTTTCCTTGACCAAGTTTTTCTTATACAATACCTTAGCCTCTTCATCCTCTGGGATAGGGATGTCTTCTTTTACATATGAGTCCAACTCATTCTCTTCCAGGATTAACCCAATCCTATACTTCCAAGCTCGGAAGTTATCAGCTCCTTCAAGCTTATCCTCAAGCTTGGTGTGGTGAGACATCTTAAAGAGTACTTCAAATGCAAATAGAAAATATTTAGGTATTACTACTTGAAATGTTGAAAACTGGATCTGGTCCTGGATTAGGGTTTGTCGAAAAAACCCTAAAAATTCAAAATGTGAATTTCAATTTTTTGAAAGGACAGAAAGATGCGCCTTGATGAGCTGATCAGCCTAGTGTATTCAGAATTTGAGATCAGCAAAGCTTTACCCTTCAGATTTGCCTTTTTGTCCTCCCGGGTTCACTTGGTAGAGCCCTGAATTAGGGTTTGAGTTTCCTTAAGATCTACCCAGCCAAAAATCTCGATCCAAAGCTCTAAACTTCGATTTTTGCAAGGAACTTCCAGCTATGTCTTCAGATTCCAGAAATTTCTATTTTTGTGGAAACCCTAATTTTTAGGGCCAAATCTGAAAATGCTCAGAATTGAATTCTAATTGGACAGATGGATTCGTCTTGATGAGTAGAGTCAATCTACTATACTGCTATTCCAAAATCTATGCAGAGAAACCCAATAAACAAGAAACTCAAGTTTCCGTCACTGCAAAATCTCTTCTTCTCAGGTTAGCTCTGATACCATGTTAAATTTTGAGCATTAATTCACAATATTCTAGGATCTTCATTGAGAGAATAACATATACAGTATATCAATGCATGACAATCACAATAACCATGACAAGCATCACAAGAATCAAAAGCATGAGAGACAAGAGACACAGAGTTTCCGTGGGGAAAACCCTAAGGTGAAAAACCCCACAACTTCCTTAGAGATAGAGAGAGCAATGGCTAAACCAAAGTACAACCAAAATACACTAAGATAGTCTCCTAGTAGTAGATGATCCTCCTCCTCACTAGTGCGACACTTTCTGAGTGAGAGAGATGTACTTTTTCGAATGATCTAAATAGAGATCATCTGATCTCTATTTATACTAATCTGCTTGCCCAGTGACCTTATGGGGCCGACTTGTCTAGCTAGGTACATCCACAATATAATATATATTTCAGGGCCGACCCCACACATGGTGGTCTAATAACCCATCGGCAAGTACACACACTTGCGACACTTGTCAATCCACATGATGACACTTCCTTATAGAGGAATAACACATCTCTAATAAGGTTACAATAAATATATATGAAATACATAGATGAAATACATTCTGAAGTTACATATACATCAACACCACTTCCACCCAATCGTCCAATGTCCATTCTATACAATCGGTGAACCCATTAGGTAACCAACAACCTGGTGGAAAGAAGAAGGAGTGAAACAATCATAAGGGTGGGAATAATGGGAATAATGGAAGTAATAGAAATACTCCTAGAAAAGAGAATGCCAACCCTACTCGGGACGGCGGAAATGCTGGTGGGGACCGTAATCCTAGATGTAAGGTGAAATTCCCTTGCAAAATTTGTGGAGAGGATCATCTTACTCACTTGTGTCCTCGGATTGAAGAAGCAGCGAAGCATCTTTCACAGACCCTAGCTGTGTTTAAAGATCCCCTTCTGCATCATCAGAATATGGCCTCGAACTCTCCCGTCATTGGCTATGGGACTAATGAAACTACGACATCCTCTTCTCATGCTGGTGGCTACAAATGCGTGAACATGATCCAATCTTAGGTTAGTGTTGCTACTCGTCAATGCGATTATGGTGCACCACAACCAAAGATGGGGAATGAGCCTCCCCCTCCTCCTAACTCTTCTCTGCATATCGAGAATCCCACTACTATGCTGCGGATACTGAAAGGTGTTCTTAAGCGCTCCACGCATAATCCCCATACCCGAGCCACCCATAAATACTCCATTGTAGAATATTTGGGCCAAAATCCGCATGCCATGTCGGCTCTTGAGGTTTTACTGGCATGTCCTTCGCAGAGGGACGCCCTTTTATCTGCTTTGGGAGTCCAGGATGAGGGTAGGCCTAACATCATTAAATTCCACACTACTGATGTCCAACCTTGCTTGCCTTATCATGTGGCTTTTCAAGTCCATGTTAGGTGCTTAAAAAATACCATTAAACGTACGGTGGTTGACGAAGGTGCTTCCGCCTTAGTGATGTCATTGGATTTTTGGAAATCTCTTAGCTCTCCTCCCTTGTCAAAATCTATGACCATGCTTACTGCGTTCGATGGTCGGTCATTTAGGCCTCATGGTATTCTCCCTTCCCTTGAGGTCCATAAGGGTGGGAAATCTGTGCCTATTGAAGTCGAGGTGGTTGATGCACCCATCGACTACAACCTTCTTCTGGGTAGGAATTGGATCTACGCAATGAAAGCGATTGTGTCCTCTGTGTTTAGAGTTATTTGCTTTCCTCATGGAGGAAACATTGTGACAGTTAATCAACTAGACTTCTCTAGTTCCAATTTCGTAGCATCAACGGGAACTATTGTTCCCCAGATCAAAAGTTCTCAGTCGAAAACTGGGAATATTGGTGTAGGATTGTTTTCCTCTTTGATGGGATCTTTTGACCTCCTTGCACCAATATCCTTCATAGGAACCATCTCCGATGATGCTCCTTCCTCATTGAATCATGTACCTTTCCGGACATCATACTTTAATGATCCATGGGATCCACCTTCCACGAGTTCCCCATCTGAAGACGTTTCGAACATCGGAATGGATATGCCCTTGTATGCAGCCGAGCTTGCTTCTCAACATGCCACTGCAAACCGGATCTCTCTTCTTCGTGGAAAGCAGCAGAAGATCCCGTTATGCTGCCCGCATGTGCAGTCAACCCATCTTGTTCACATGATTGCCTCGAGGGTATTTTTCCTTCAGATGAAATTTTTATCAAGGCCATGAATGATAATGACAAGCCTTGGGGGGATCTCTATCATAGATATCACTCCCCTTCTACCCTTGATCTTAATGAGCAGGATGAGTCTATAATACAATCTTCCATACATTTAGATTTTGATCCAGGTATAGTTTTGTCCGGCCCTGGTTTGATTTCAACGTTTGATCTCCCTAGTGATGAGTCTTTGGAATTTACTATAGATCCGCAAATCGGTGTTCCTGCTAAGTTTGATTCTAGAGCTTTCAAATCCTATAATGATGAATTTGTTCTTGCAGATTCTTCGATGTCCTTCAACTTTGATCTTCATCCCAATTTTGATCATTTTGATTGTAATCCCTCAGTCTTTGGTAGTATAGAGTCTTCATTAGTGAGCTCTACCTGCATTATACCTAGGTGTGATAATAGTGAACTTGAAAGTATTTCTACTACAGTGACTTGTATCGGATCTGTCTTTATATACATTTTAGATATGATTTTGGTACTAATGTTTCTTGAAGATAAGATTCTTAGCTAGACTTATACTTGTTTACTGGTCCTTTTCGACATTTGGTTCGGTCATGGCAGGAATATTCCAAACCTTGCATATAGGTTTAGGCCTCCCCATTATTATGATGCATTTGAACCTTTTGCCATCTGAATTCGCAGACACACCCTGAGTGTACTTGTCTTGCTCATGTTCCTTGCATTATGCATATCTTTGTTCCATGTGCTTGGAACTAGTGTCGCATGTCCCTGACACTCGTCTTCTCCCATTACGAGCATTCTTCCACCTTTACTTCGAGCTAGTTAAAAATAGTAAGGAGGTTACGAGCATTCTTCCATCTCTCCTTTGAGCTCGCTAAAAACAATAAGGAGGTCACGAGTTTACTTTTTTAGGTTCGCTAAACCTTTACGGAAAATATTTTTATAAAGTCTTTTTTAAGTCCTTGTTAGACTTTTTCAAATCAAACAAGATTTCCGAGTATACTTCTCATTTCAAACTCGTTAAAGGATTTGAACCGACATTCACTTAGGTATAAGTTAACCCCTTTTCCGAACCTTTGTGGATTAATTACAAAAAAGGTATACTCTAGTCATACGTGACTAGAAGAGTTCTTCTCTCATTGTTTTACACTTTTTCAGGTGAGGAGACTAACTTTATGAAAAAGGACTCCCCTTTCATGTCGAGTTGTGATTGCATTGCATTACCCTACTTGTCTTTTGGGCCTTGTGTCAGCTCCCACTTTTCGCAGTTATTAGCCATGTGCCTAAGCACTTTACCTTCTGAGCCAAGCAGAGCCTCCATTTATCTTTCGCAGCTTGATGACCCTTACCGTGAGTGTTACACCCAAAATCTACTCATCATAAGATTCAGTGTATACACCCCTGAAGATACCTGGACTAAGTAATCATCTTGGGAGGATTTGTACCCAATTGTGCTAAGTTTTGAAGGGTCATCGCAGGATGCACACTAGCAACATGCGACGTCGCACCTTGCTCCATTACAGGGTGTGACGAAGTCAGTTATATGGAAAAAATAGCTTCTTCGAGGTCCATCTCGAATCTTGCTGACTTGGGACCCTATCCCTGACCTCTTGGAAGAGCTGGCACTCGGTTCCTAAACCTTTGGAGAGATCCCTTAAGCCTCTCCTACCATCTATCAACCTATCCTATCCATACCCTATCCATTCAGTCCTATATAAATGAAGCTCACTCCCATCCCAAAGGGAGGAAGGCTATGGTATCTACATGCTGGTAAAATCACTCTTAGATTATCTCCACTCACCTATTGGATAACTCATACTTCCTTGGAAGGTTATGGAAATTGGCTTGGTCGGAGAAGGGCTACAGCGTTAAGTCATTGGTTGTGGTTCTATATCTCTATCATGTACTCCTCTATTTACAGTAATGCAAATGCTTTCCACCAATATTGTTCATGTGTGTAATGATATTGAGCAGTTTACCTGCTTAACTGTTTACTTAGGTCTCTTATTGTATAGATGTCTTTTACTGGTTTCTCTTGTTTCTTGTCTTGACAGGTCTTGCAACTTGGATCTGACGACCGTGAGGCGTGGAGCAGCATTCAAGAGAAAGGATTGCGAAATAAAAGGTAAGACATCTAGTACTCGATCCTTAAGTAGATCTAGGAGATGCACTTGTAGTCTGTTCTATTTGTTCTAGACTCACTTTGAGCTAGGGAGATCCAGATCGCGTCCACTCGAGTGGATTGTCCGATAACAAATCTGGCGACCATACTGGGGAAGAACATTGCTTTGTAGTGTCAATTTGAATGTTGTTTTCAGTTGATTACTTGCCAAGCCTTTTTCATTTTTCATTAGCCTCCTAAGTTGGTTTCACCATCAGATCTTCACTTTGAAGAGTTTGATTACCTTCCTCTGCGTTTGTACTTCTTATTTTCAAACCAATTCATTGCTCATTATCTGGAGAATTGGTTCATTTTTGAACTTAGATCTCGCCTGTCGCACCTGGTCAGTGTACTCAGAGCGACACTGTGTCTTTTTTTATCCGTGTTCTTTGTCTGTTGGCTTCTCGTCGCAACCCTTCCATTGGTATATTGTGACATCGCCGCACTTCTCACATTGGTGAACTGCAACGTCGCACTATGCACAAGCACATAGTGCGCTGATCTGCCAAAAGTACCTTACAAGCACCCCTTCTCCATTTCTGATTTTAGTTTTGGTTTGTGTGTAGACTCCTCTGCACTGTACCTTCCAGGCAGAGACTCTTTTTGTCCAGCAGTGTTTTGTTTGGGTTATTTGTATTGGTTTTTGGGTCTTTTGAGATTTGGATTCATGTTTGGCCCTTTGAGTCAAAACTAGTGTTTTGTTTGCATTTTTAGGTGAAATGGGTTCATTTTTTAAGTGAAATGGGTTCATCATTCATGGTGCATCCTTTAGTCGTTTTGACCCATCTCAAGGTTTTGAGATCATTTTTGGTTTGGTGTGATTGACTTGTTTTAAAGACTCAAGAGTGTGGGATATCCATGTCTTTTTTAGCCTCTCTTTCTTGGGTTATGCACCTTGTTTCCTTTACATTCTAAGCTATCTAATGATTATTAGAAAAGATTGATTCTTTGTCTCCACTTTAGTTCAAAGAAAAGCTTGATTTTGTCACTCTTTTGCTATATTCATGAAATTGAAAAACATAAGTATTCTTCTTGCTTTAATTTGATCATTTGAAATTCTTGGTCTCACACTCATAGGGAGAAGAAAAGGCTTGTTTCAGTTTTGTGTACATTTGAGTTAGACATGATTATTAAGTGCTTTTCTTTGTATTGCATTTGATTGGAAACATTTGTAGAATCCTCCTTTCCATAGCTTAGATGTGTATTTTTCAAGTGTAAAAAGATAGGAAATGAGATATAATTATTGCATTTGGTATATTTTGAGCCTCTCTTGAGTGCCTTTGAGTTGTTTGGGTGCTTGCCATTTTTTCTTTGGGAATTTCTGAAAGATTAGAGTGCTGTAGATATCTTCTCACTTTCTGTATATAGATATCAAAAGCGTTGAGTTATCAAATTTCATTTTTGGTACATGCATTTGAAAATTGAAAAGTGCTTCATCATTTTGTCTTACACATTGTTAATATTAGTTGCATCTTTCATTTTCTTTGCGCTCTTTAGCTGTTTATTACAGAAAGTTAGAGTTATTGCACTCTAGGAAGGAATTCTTCTTTTCGCTACTACTTAAGTACTTTTGGTTTGAAAGAAAGAAAGATCTCTCCTTACCTTAAGTAGTTTTCATTGAAAAGGAAAGGAAAATGTGCATTATCATGTAGTTGAGGGTTGCATTATGTTTTACATTTATGTACTCACCTCATGCATCCACCTAACCGTACGAGATAAAATTAACTCTAGCTTAGGTTAAAACCACTTAGTAACTGTGTGTAAGTTAGAGACGTGTTCCAGCATCTTTAAGCATGGAAGCTATCGTTATTTTCCAACACTGTATTCCGGGAGTATTGTAGTCTTCCACGTACTTATTGGTATATCGAGCTCCTTCATGTACCCACCAAGTACCATAATCCGTACTTGGCATATATCGAAGGGTGTATCACATACTCGGTAGTATATCGGAAGGTCTCTTGCTAAATGGTTGTGCATTAGAAAGCACCACTATGGATTTGAGCTCCCACGTACCTTGCGTATATCAAGAGACACCCATAGGAATCCTGAAACCATCTGAGTTGACCATTTGGCCGTCTTGGCAAAGCAATATACCGAGAACAACACTCGGGGAGATTAGCATGCACGTACTATCTAGGTAATCGGGTATGCAGGCAAGGGTACGGTCCCAATCCTCCTTGTCGCGTCATATTGTTGGACCCTGCAATATATAGCGGTTTGCGATGCCTTGATAATCCTGTGAGGTTCTAGACTTTGAATCCACTCCTATTCACATAGTTTGCTTGTTTCTTTTAGACTTGAGTAGTGTTTGATTTGTGTGGTGATTTAGAGACTCTTAGGAAGTTTATATATGGAATATTCTTCCGAGACTACCAACCAAGGCACCCCTTTCCAAGGTATGCCATTTGTTATTCCCCCTCGTGGAACTGTTGGTCCTCCCTTTATGGCTACGTCAAGTCTTCCTGGATTGACGATAGGATTACCAGTATGGTTATTCTTCAATCCGGTTACTCCAAGTGCACCAATCGTGTTGGACCTAGGTCCTTCACCACATGAGCATCAATCTCATGATGACCCTTCTCCTTCTCCGTCGAAAGTAGAATCGACTTCCATCTCTTCCTCTTCTCCTCCTGAAAAATCTGATGTTAGTAAGAAGGCTGGTGTGAAGAAGAAGAAAGGGAAGATTAAGAAGAAGAAAGATAAGGAAGAGACCAAGCATCAACCATCTGCCTCTGATGGCACTCATTCTATGAGAACACCTCGTAAGCCAAAGTTCCCTTGCAAACTTTGCAAGCGTGATCACCTTCTCAATAATTGTCCCCGTCTTCCCCGTGTTCATAAGTGTGGTCTAAAAACTCCAAACCGATTGTATCGTCAACCTTTGGCCATCATGTTGATGACACTCCCTCGACCAATGACCCATTGGTGAAGGGTCGGAAGGGTAGAGCCGCAGACCCTTGCTGGCTATGCATCGTACTTACCTTTGTCCAAACATGGATGAAGCTTCACGGTGGTTGGAAGATATTACTAGTTCTCAATAGGTGCTTCCAACAAGCAATTGTAAGTTGTCCCTCGACCCCTCGCTGGTTGACCAAGTTATCAATTTAGTTTCATTTGAAATTGATCCCACTCTCCCTTCCAAGAGTGAAGAGATCGAGTCAATGCCATCTCCACTCGGTCCCACTCTTTCATTGGAGAAAGTTCGGACTGAAGCAGTCACCATGACACAATCTTCGTCTCATTCTTATCTTCCAAGTGAGAGTGAATTGGAAACCGCTGATGTTTTCCTTGTCAGTTCAGAATATCCTAGGAAAGGGGAAACCCTTTCCATTCCTATAGGACCCCCCCCAAGTACTAAGGTCATTTCCTTTTATTGGAATGGTCTAACAGAATCTCATCTTCCTTCGAGTATTCCTTTTCAAATATCTATAGGAGTTTCCGTTAAAGAAATCTTTCGTACGCTAGTTGATGAAGGAGCTTCTGTTAGTATTCTATCCTCAACTGCTTGGCAAGCTATAGGTTCCCCTCAGCTTGTGCCAGTAACTGACCAGATTTTGGCTTTCAATAGAAGGCCTACTGGACTTTTAGGGATCCTTCCTCAGTTACCTATCACTTTGGGAGGTAAAACTTTTTATATTGATGTCATGGTTGTCCAAGGTCCCTTAGATTTCAATCTACTCCTTGGATGCGATTATGTCTATGCTATGAAAGCCGTCGTGTCCACACTCTTTCGAGTGATGTATTTTCCTCATCATGGGAATATTGTGAACATTGATTAGCTTTCCTTTGTGACACCCACTCATCATATGACTCCTAGTCATCAGACTTCCCTGAATGTTCCACATGTTTTAGTGGTTTCTTCCCCCTGAGGATGGGGGGTATAAGCACGGTTTATGTTATGTTTCAAGCTCGTTAAAAAATGAAACCAACCACCCTAGCATAGTTTCCGTTTGGTTTCAAGCTTGCATAAAAATGAAACCAATCCATTAGAGCACATTTTTATTCTATTTCAAGCTCGTTAAAAAATGAGATAGGCCCCTCTAAGCATAGTTTACCTTTGGTTTCAAGCTTGCATAAAAATAAAACCATCCACTCGAGCATAGTTTTATTCCATTTCAAGCTCATTAAAAATTAAGATGGCCCCCCTCAAGCATAGTTATTGTCTATTTCAAGCTTGTGTAAAAATGAAATAGATCTCCCTCCCTTCAGTTCGAGTCTCTCGCTAGACTGAGAACTTGAACCTTCATTTCCTCTGATTTTCGTTTTCCCCCCCTTGGTGAAAATTTTCATATTAGTAGCTAGGTTGGTAGTTGGGTTAGCAAGCAATATTTTTAGATGAAATGAAGCTTGGGGGGAATGCCACATGTCGTACCGTCAACAATCATGTTGAGGGAACACTACCATGTTAAGCTGCTAGCAATCATGCTGGGGGCATTTACCAACCTCTGAACATCATGTTGGGAAGGAACCCGTCAATGGGCCTTAACCGCGAGCAGAGTTTACCTTTGGCTTCAAGATCGTTAAAAAATGAAACCATTAGTCCGAGCATAGTTCTCTTTTTGTGTCAAGCTCGTTAAAAAATGAAACAACTCTTTTCCCTTTGAGTCGAGTCTCCTCCTAGACTTAGTACTTGAACCTTCTTTTCACCCGCCTATGCCTTAGGTGAATGAAATGAAGCTTGGGGGCATGTCTTCAACCTCTAAAAGTTACGTTGAAGTCAACTCGATCGCCTCTCCACACCACGTTGGAGCTAAGTCACTTACTTCCAGCAATCATGCTGGGGGCACACACCAACCTTTGGATGCCATGTTGGGGAAAAGTTCACCATTGGGAACATTTTCGAGCATACTTTCCATTTTAGGTTTTGAGCTCATTAAACTGTGAAAAAAATACCGAGCATAGTTCATTTTCTGTTGCAAGCTCATTAAAAAATGAAGCAGACATCATGAGCATTCTTCCAACCTATCTTCGAGCTCGTTAAAAACAGTAAGATGGCATTTGAGCTTACTTTTTCACTTTTTTCGTGCTCTGGTTGAAACATGAAAAGTGGTTTGATCTTAGTTTTTACTTTTTCGTGCTCTGGTTCAAACATGAAAAAGATTCCGAGTGCTTTTGATACCATTCTCGTGCTCGTTAAAAATTTGAGTTAAAAAGGTATGTCTAACGAGTATAGGTTTATCACTTTATCCGGCCTCGGTAGACTATTTACGGAAAAGGAACTGTACCGAGTTTACTTTTTCCTTTGTCGTACTCGGTCATCAATCATGACAAATTTGTTCATGGAGTCCTTTTTAAGCTCTTTTCAAACTCCCTAAATAGGAAAAGATTGCCAAGCGAACTTGATGCTTTCACGCTTGTAAAAGCATTTGAATGATCGTCTTTCTGGTGATAGTTTACCCCTTTTTCGGACCAGGAAGCACTATTTATGAAAAAGGAATACTCCAACCAACCATGGCTGGAAGAGTCCTCTCCCGCATTGTTTTACTCTTTTTCGGGTGATGAGGCTAACTTTACGAAAAAGGACCGTTGGAGTCTCCTTTAGTTCTTTTCAGACTCTCTAAACATGAAATGACGCTGAGTTTTCCTTCTATGGACTCGTTAAAATTTTCACATTGAAGGGCCCGTCATGGGACGAACCCCTCTTACCCCAGGTTCGAAAAATATTTGGGATTGGACTCATCTATGAGATGAGCTATACTGAGCATCTGGTTACCCTCATCAAGCTCGTAAAAAACATGAGGCACTCATCCTTCATGATGGGGAAAAAGGAAAGTGTTTGTGTTACATACGTTATTAGTGGAAGTATGTAGTCGTTCTTGAACATGGCACTCATCTACATTTGCATACAGCACTTGGATCATCCGTTTGTCTTCGAGTTCCCCTTATTTCCTGATTCTTGTTACTCCTTTGAGTCATTCAAAGAAAAAGCTTCCATCATCAGTCGCATTGAGAATTTGTGTTGCACTCGTCATGTCAATACTGCCAAGTCATGCCATGCCCATGTTCAAGAATATGTCTATCATTTATCATTTGTAATTAGTACACCTATCATCATGTCGGTCTACTCTGAGTCAGTCTTGCATGTTGCTGTACCATTTGATCTACCCTATACATTTTTGTTGTGTTTCGTGTCGATTGATGGGGGATTCATTATGGCCCTCCTTCGACGGATTCATCCTTGTCGACTTCAACACATCATCTGAGGATTGAATCTAGAAACCAATCAAGTACCTTGGCCCTGCATGCCTCAATGGCAGGTTACCTCACTTTCATCATGAGTTTACATCATTGACTCTTGATTGAAAGATTTCATCTTGTGTTCGACTTCAACTCATTTATTCACACTTGATGATATGTACTATGATACCTTGGGAATCATTGACATCAATGGTGATCTCGCTCGCACTTGTTAATGGTTTACATCAATGGTCGATAATCAAGTGGTTTCTACCATGTTCGACGTCAAGAAATTTGTAATCACATGGATAGATTCGCCTCATTGCGGGTTTAGCTTGAAGACCCTGGGGAGTCATGTTTTACCCAGGTTGCGATGGATTTTGTATTGAGTTATATCAAACGGATCCACACTTGTATTGGTCATGGCTGTGTTATCATCTCATCATGGATCTACGCTTGTGTCTAGTAGCCATGATTGTGTTCAGTCGATCATTACTACCATGGATCTGTAATGTATTGGTCGGAAGCCATGTTGTACTTCATATGAGATTGTCAGTTCAGAGTCAGTTGTATTGCAACAGTGTCCTTCGTCCGACAAGTCTATTGCCATTACTTCTATCAAAGCACTTCACCTGTCTATCTTCAACAGCTTCATGATTTGGGGGGCATTCTGTTACACCCAAAATCTACTCATCATAAGATTCAGCGTATACACCCCTAAAGATACCTGGACTAAGTAATCATCCTGGGAGGATTTGTACCCAATTGTGCTAAGTTTTGAAGGGTCGTCGCAGGCTACACACTAGCAACATGTGACGTCGCACCTTGGTCCATTACAGGGTGCGATGAAGTCAGTTAGATGGAAAAAATAGCTTCTTCGAGGTCCATCTCGAAGTTTTCTGACTTGGGACCCTATCCCTGACCTCTTGGAAGAGCTGGCACTCAGTTCCTAAACCTTTGGAGAGATCCCTAAAGCCTCTCCTGCCATCTATCAACCTATACTATCCATACCCTATCCACTCAGTCCTATATAAATGAAGCTCACTCCCATCCCAAAGGGAAGAAGGCTATGGTATCTACATGTTGGTGAAATCACTCTTAGAATATCTCCATTCACCTAGTGGAGAACTCATACTTCCTTGGAAGGTTATGGCAATTGGCTTGGACGGAGAAGGGCTACATCGTTAAGTCATTGGTTGTGGTTCTATATCTCTATCATGTACTCCTCGATTTATAGTAATACAAATGCTTTCCACCAATATTGTTCATGTGTAACGATATAGAGTAGTTTACCTGCTTAACTGTTTACTTAGGTCTCTTATTGTATATATGTCTTTTACTGGTTTCTCTTGTTTCTTGTCTTGACAGGTCTTGCAGCTTGGATCTGACGACCGTGAGGCATGGAGCAGCATTTAGGAGAAGGGATTGTGAAATAAAAGGTAAGATATCTAGTACTCGATCCTTAAGTAGATCTAGGAGATGCACTTGTAGTCTGTTCTATTTGTTCTAGACTCACTTTGAGCTAGGGAGATTCGGCTCGTGTCTGCTCGAGTGGATTGTCTGATAACATCAGTGTATACACCCCTGTAGATACCTGGACTAAGTAATCATCCTGGGAGGATTTGTACCCAATTGTGCTAAGTTTTGAAGGGTCATCGCAGGCTGCACACTAGCAACATGTGACGTCTCACCTTGCTCCATTACAGGGTGCGACGAAGTCAGTTAGATGGCAAAAATAGCTTCTTCGAGGTCCATCTCGAAGCTTGCTGACTTGGGACCCTATCCTTGACATCTTGGAAGAGCTTGCACTCGTTTCCTAAACCTTTGGAGAGATCCCTTAAGCCTCTCCTACCATCTATCAACCTATCCTATCCATACCCTATCCACTCAGTCATATATAAATGAAGCTCACTCCCATCCCAAAAGGAGGAAGGCTATGGTATCTACATGCTGGTGAAATCACTCTTAGAATATCTCCACTCACCTATTGGAGAACTCATACTTCCTTGAAAGGTTATGGAAATTGGCTTGGTCGGAGAAGGGCTATAGCGTTAAGTCATTGGTTGTGGTTCTATAGCTCTATCATGTACTCCTCTATTTACAGTATTACAAATGCTTTCCACCAATATTGTTCATGTGCGTAACGATATTGTGTAGTTTACCTGCTTAACTGTTTACTTAGATCACTTATTGTATAGATGTATTTTACTGTTTTCTCTTGTTTCTTTGTCTTAACAGGTCTTGCAGCTTGGATCTGACGACCGTGGGATGTGGATCAACATTCAGGAGAAAGGATTGTGTAGTAAAAAGGTAAGACATCTAGTACTTGGTCCTTAAGTAGATCTAGGAGATGTATTTGTAGTTTATTCTATTTGTTCTAGACTCGCATTGAGCTAGGGAGATCTGGCTCACATCCGCTCGAGTGGATTGTCCAATAACAATGAGGGAACACCCCCCCCTAGTGTCCACATCTTGCACATGCTTCCTTTCATTGATCATAGGTATGTTCCACTACTTGGGACTAGTTTGCTCGCTATTTGACACTCGTTTCCTGACCTTTTGTACTATAAGCAATTTTATTCTTTTTCAAGCTTTAGGCTAATATGAAAAAGACCAAAAAATTCAAATATTTCAAAAATTCGGACCAAATTTTTTTTACTTATTCTTATTGGCAGTTGTTGTTTCACCTTTGAACAGAGCATTCATTACACTCCATCCATTATGAGTCGGGACTATAGTGGGACCTTAGGAGTTGTACTCGTTTCTCAGATTTTACTCCACCGGCTGGTTAAGCTTCTAGTCATTATGGAGCCCTTTGTTGTTGCCTCCTGCATTGCATAGTGTTATTATAATATAATACTTGAGTCTATGCTTACTGAGTCCATCCGCCTGCTCATGCTCTTGCTCAAAGGAAGTCCTGAAACCAGAGTCGGCCACTCCTCATATCTCTTGACTATTGCATGTCGGCCATCCCTATTGAGTCATTCCATTATGTTCGTCCGAGATCTTCCAAATATTTAAGCGTAGCTGTTACCTCGTGTTGGTTGATGTGTTGATGTATATGTAACTTCGGAATTTATTTCATCTATATATTTCATATATATTTATTGTACCCTTATTAGAGATGTGTTATTCCTCTATAAGGAAGTGTCGTCATGTGGATTGACAAGTGTCGCAAGTGTGTGTACTTGCTGATGGGTTATTAGACCACCATGTGTGGGGGCGGCCCTGAAATATATATATTATAATGTGGATGTACCTAGCTAGACAAGTCGGCCCCATAAGGTCACTGGGCAAACAGATTAGTATAAATAGAGATCAGGTGATCTCTATTTAGATCATTCGGAAAAGTACATAATCTGCTACTAGGAGACTATCTCAGTGTATTTTGGTTGTACTTTGGTTGAGCCATTGGTCTCTCTATCTCTGAGGAAGTTGTGGGGTTTTTCACCTTAGGGTTTTCCCCACAGAAACTCTGTGTCTCTTGTCTCTCATGCTTTTGATTCTTGTGATGCTTTTCATGCTTATTGTGATTGTCATGCATTGATATACTGTATATGTTATTCTCTCAGTGAAGATCCTAGAGTATTGTGAATTAATGCTCAAAATTTAACATGGTATCAGAGCTAACCTGAGAAGAAGACATTTTGCAGTGACGGAAACTTGAGTTTCTTGTTTATTGGGTTTCTCTCCACAGATTTTGGAAAAACAGTATAGTAGGTTGACTCTACTCATCAAGGCGCATCTATCTGTCCAATCAGAATTCAATTTCGAGCATTTTCAGATTTGGCCCTAAAAATTAGGGTTTCCACAAAAATATGAATTTCTGGAATCTGAAGACATAGCTGGAAGCTCCTTGCAAAAATCAAAGTTTAGAGATTTGGATCAAGATTTTGGCTAAGTAGATCTCCGGGAAACTCAAACCTTAATTCAGGGCTCTCCCCAGTGAACCCGGGAGGAAAAAAAGGAAAATCTGAAGCGTAAAACTTTGCTGATCTCAAATTATGAATGCACCAGGCTGATCAGCTCACCAAAGCGCATCTTTCTATCCTTTCAGAAAATTGAAATTCACTTTTTTAATTTTTAGGGTTTTTTTGACAAACCCTAATCCGGGACCAGATCCAGTTTTCGGCATTTCAAGTGCTAAGACCTAAATATTTTCTATTTCCATTTGAAGTACTCTTTAATATGTCTCACCACACCAAGCTTGAGGATAAGCTTGAAGGGACTGATAACTTCCGAGCTTGGAATTATAGGATTGGGTTAATCCTGGAAGAGAATGAGTTGGACTCATATATAAAAGAAGACATCCCTATCCCAGAGGATGAAGAGGCCAAGGTATTTCATAAGAAGAACTTGGTCAAGGCAAAGAGAATCATTGCTGATTCTATCAAAGACCATCTCATACCCCATGTGTCTTCTCTAAAGACACCCAAGGAGATGTTTGACTCTTTGACCAAGCTATTTGAAGGAAAGAACATAAATCAGAAGATGACTCTGTGGAATAAATTGAAAGGGGTCACGATGTTGAATGGAGAAACCATTCAATCTTACTTCTCCAAGGTCGCTCAGATCAAGGAGCAACTTGAAGCTGTGGATGAAGTAGTGGACAATGGTGAAGTTCTTATGACCACTCTGAATGGCCTACCTAGGTCATGGGACTCCTTTATTCAAGGAATCTGTGCAAGAAAGAAATTGATCTCTTTCAGTAAACTATGGGAGGAATGCTCTCAAGAACAAGCTAGGCTTGTAGCTCGTGAGGAAAAGATGGGAGGAGAAGATCAAGCTCTTGCAACTCACACCAAAAGAAGCAAGCCCAAGAAGGAGCACTCTCGCTACAAAAGATCCTATCAAAAGAATAAGAAGGATCTAAGATGCTTCACATGCAATGAGAAGGGTCACTTTGCTTCAGATTGTCCCAAGAACAAAAGGAATAATAACAACAACCTCAGCAAGAAGAAGAAGGGCAACAAAAGAAAGTTCCATGCTCATGCTGCCGAGGATGATGAAGATCCAAAGAAGAAGGCTAGGGCAGAAAGTAGTGATGATGGCTCATCAAGTGAAGAAGAGTATGTTCTAATATCTGCTCTCACAGGTAAGATATCCCATGGTTGTAATGATTGGTTGATTGATAGTAGGGCTTCCAAACACATGACTGGGTTTAAGGAATCTTTTGTGAATCTATTTGAACATGAATCACCCCATAAAGTGAAACTTGGGGATGATTATCAATACCCAATCAAAGGAAGTGGTGAAGCCTCCTACAACCTAGATTCTGGAAAATCTTTGAAGATGAAAGAAGTTCTTTATGTACCTGGGCTCAAGAATAACTTACTCTCCATCTCTGCATTGGATGCAAAAGGTATGAGGGTTGCATTTGTGGATGGCCAAGTCCTAATGTGGCCAAAGGGAAAGACCATAGATGATGCAGTAGTGATTAGAGAGAAAGAGGGAGGATTGTATAAATTGAAGGGACAACCTGAACATGCCATGGTGCATGAATCCATGGATCCAAGTGAACTTTGGCATAGAAGACTTGCTCATATGCACTATAGGGCACTTCCAATTGCAAGCAAGGCTGTAGAAGGTCTTCCTAAAATCAAGACCAAACATGAAGGTGTTTGCAAAGGATGTGCAAAAGGTAAGAACATTAAGAAGGCTTTCCCAAGCAGTGAAAGCAAGGCCAAAGATATCCTGGAAATCATCCACTATGTCATCTAGTTCTCTTAGTGGGTATGTTTGCTATGTCTCATTTATTGATGACTTCTCCAGGAAGACTTGGGTATACTTCTTGAAGAACAAAGATGAGGTGTTTGATAAATTCAAGGAATTCAAAACCTTGATGGAGAATCAAACTGACAAGAAGATCAAAACATTCAGATCCGACAGTGGTGGAGAATTCACCTCAGGTGACTTCAAGAAGCTTTGTAGTGATTCAGGGATTATCAGGGAGCTGACTGCTCCTTATAATCCTCAACAGAATGGAGTTGCAGAAAGGAAGAACAAAACAATCATGGAAGCAGAAAGGGCAATGCTTCATGACCAGGATCTTCCTATGCATCTATGGGCAGAAGCAGCTAGAATAGTTGTATATATGTAGAACAGAACTCCCCACAAGATATTGGACAACAAGACACCAGAAGAGGTATTTTCTGGTAAGAAACCTGAAGTCAGCCATCTCAGAATATTTGGTTGTCCAGTATACACACATGTTCCAAAGGAAAAGAGGACCAAGCTAGATCCTTCAGGAAAGAAGGGTATCTTTGTGGGTTACAATGAAACCTAGAAGGCTTACAGAATATACTTTCCAGGGTTCAAGAAGATTGATGTCAGCAAGGATGAATATAAGTTCAAGGATAGGTAATCCAGGAAGCAAAGATCAAGAGGGAGCACACTCCAGCAGCTCCTGCAAGGATGCAGATTTTCAGAGGGAGTTGACCATCTTCGTACATTCCACAACAGAAAGGTGTAGAAGAAGCTACTTCAGCAGCTCCTGCCAGGAAGCAAAGACTTAGAGGGATTCCACCCAACAAACAAACAAAGATAAGTATTTCAATTATCATTTCTTGCATATTTTGTTTGTTTAAATAATATTATGCTTATGTTCCTAGACTTAGGAGATGTATTGTGCATATTAGAATGATTGCATTAATAATCAATATACTACTAATATGCATGTGATGGGTAAGTGTCCTATGGCACTGTACAACATTCCAGTGCTACTTATCTAGAATGAAACCTCTTTGTTGACATGTTGGAAACTCTTAAACAATGTTCTAGTAGAGACTGGAAGGCATCTAGAAAGTTGTGGAACATGGATAAATGTTGTATTGAAGCATTGGCTAAGATAATTGCATGATTGCATGACATATTTTTTTATGTGTAAAGAATTTGTTCTGAAAATTATGAGATGTTTCTAATCATGCAATTTAACTTGTTTAGTAGGAAAGACTGTATATCTTCACCTACAAAAGAAGGACTACAACATTTGTTCCAACAACAAAGATATCTATTGAAGATATTGAAGTTCCCAGGATCTGTGATGAAAAAATGGAATGCCATGATCCGTCGATCATGAAGAAGATGTTTGGGATGCAGTCCCAAGACCTGACAGGGAGTCACATGTGTGCAGATTGAAGAAATCATTGTATGGCTTGTAGCAAGCTCCCAGAACTTGGTGTAATACAAAGAGGAAGCTTGCTACCGAATTTGATATGAAGAACTTGGGGATGATGCACTATTTGTTTTTGGCATGGAGGTGTGGCAGAGTGCAGATGGAATCTTCCTTGGACAAGGGAAGTATGCAGTAGAGATCATGAAGAGGTTCGGGATGATGGACTGCAAGGATATGGCCACACCTGTGGCATCGAACCTGAAGCTTCTGTGTGATGCTTCATCTGATCCGGTTGATGTCACAATGTATCGTCAGATAATTGGGTCCTTGATGTACCTGACGAACAGGAGACCAGATATTTGCTTTGCTATGAACACATTGAGACAATTCCTGACGGATCCGACGAGTGTTCACCTAGTTGCTGTAAAGCATGTTCTGAGGTACCTGAAGGGTACAGTGGATTATGGGCTCAAGTATGAGGCGAATCAAAAGTTTAACCTGCAGGGCTATGTTGATTCAGATTGGGCTGGCAGTGCTCCAGATAGGAAGAGCACATCTGGGTGCTGCTTCAGTATGGGATCAGGTGTGATCTCTTGGTTTAGCAGGAAGCAGTCCTGCGTAGCACTGAGTACAGCTGAGGTAGAGTATGTTCTAGCCTATTCAGCTAGTTGTGAGGCAGTATGGCTACAGAAGCTACTGTCTGAGTTATTTGATCTCCCGTTTGATGCTATTGGTATCTTCTGTGATAACTAGAGTTGTGTGAAGCTGTCTGAGAACCCAGTGTTTCATGACAGGTCGAAACACATAGAGATCAAATATCACTATATCAGGGATATGGTGCAGAGAGGAGCTGTGAAGCTCCTGTATGTTGCGACGGGTGAGCAAATTGCAGATGTGCTGACGAATCCACTAGCCACGGTGAAGTTCAAGTACTTCAGAGAGAGGCTTGGCATTCTTTAGATCGAGGACACTTCGAGGAAGAAGTGATGAACACATTTGTTGAAGCCATTCCAAGCATGATGGAAGGAGGATCCTTCACATGGCTATGGATGTAAGCATTGGATGATGAGCATCAGGATGATGTTCTTGTTTCTACTTGGATATGATCAGTTGGATCATTTTTATGTATGTATGTATGCATCATGTTGGATGCTGGATATGATCAGTTGGATCATTTATATGTATGTACGCATCATGTTGGATGCTGGATATGATCAGTTGGATCATTTATATGTATGTACGCATCATGTTGGATGCTGGATATGATCGGTTGGATCATGTGTATGTATTTTTGTATAAGCATCATGTTGGATGCTTGGACCATGTATCTGTATATGTATCAAGTGGATACATTGTATGATCAGGTGGATCATGTATGGTGATGTATATCATGTATTTGTATTTGTATCAGGTGGATCATGTATGATGATATGTATCAGGTAGATACTTGGTATGCATCAGGTAGATGCATTGTATGATCAGGATGATCATGGATGACAAGCTACAGGATGTTGCTCCAGATGTCATGTAGTAGGATGTTGCAGTGATGATGATCAGGATGATCATGTGTACATCAGGATGATGTATGGTGAGTATTAGGTTGATACTCTATGGCCGTGGATCAGGTTATGTAGATGAGCATATAATTTGGCCCTGGGAGATTTGCAGATAGTCTTTCGAGGTTTTTCCTGTGGCATATAATTTGGCCCTAGGATATATGGAAAATACTCTTTCGAGGTTTTGCTTTGGGAGGACATATAATTTGGCCTTGGGAGATCTGCAGATAGTCTTTCAAGGTTTTGCTTATGGCATATAATCTGGCCCTGGGATATCTGGCAGATGCTCTTTCAAGGTTTTGTCCTATGGCATATAATCTGGCCCTGGGAGATCCGATAGGTTGGGGTGTGTGCCCGTAATAAGTCCTGGGATGCTCTTGCGAGGTTTTGCCATTACCACATATAATCTGTCCCTGGGAGATCCTATAGGTAGAGCTATGTGCTCGTAACAGCCTGGGATGCTCTTGTGAGGTTTTGTGGTGACCACATATAATCTGTCCCTGGGAGATCCTATAGGTAGAGTTGTGTGCTCGTAACAGCCTGGGATGCTCTTGCGAGGTTTTGTGGTGAGGTCACATATAATATGGCCCCGAGAGATCCTATAGGTAGAGTCATGTGCTCGTAACAGCCTGGGATGCTCTTTCGAGGTTTTGTGACACACGTAATAAGTCCTGAGGATTCCATAGTATGGCCAGTGATGACGAAGACCTGCAGGTGGTGGGCTTACATCCAGTATGGAAAATGACTAGCTCTGTAGAACTTCCTATGACGAGTAGAGTCAGAGATTGGTTGAGATAGTAGCAGCAGTGATGATGATGATGACGATGCATTGATGATGATGATCCCGAGAAGAAGACTTGTCCAACAGATCTATGTCGAGAAATACCTTCCTAGTTAAGAGGGAGTGTTGATGTATATGTAACTTCGGAATGTATTTCATCTATGTATTTCATATATATTTATTGTACCCTTATTAGAGATGTGTTATTCCTCTATAAGTAAGTGTCGTCATGTGGATTGACAAGTGTCGCAAGTGTGTGTACTTGCCGATGGGTTATTAGACCACCATGTGTGGGGTCAGCCCTGAAATATATATATTATAATGTGGATGTACCTAGCTAGACAAGTCAGCCCCATAAGGTCACTGGGAAAACAGATTAGTATAAATAGAGATCAGGTGATCTCTATTTAGATCATTCAGAAAAGTACATCTCTCTCTCTCTCAGAAAGTGGCGCACTAGTGAGGAGGAGGATCATCTGCTACTAGGAGACTATCTCAGTGTATTTTGGTTGTACTTTGGTTGAGCCATTGGTCTCTCTATCTCTGAGGAAGTTGTGGGGTTTTTCACCTTAGGGTTTTCCCCATGGAAACTCTGTGTCTCTTGTCTCTCATGCTTTTGATTCTTGTGATGCTTATTGTGATTGTCATGCATTGATATACTGTATATGTTATTCTCTTAGTGAAGATCCTAGAGTATTGTGAATTAATGCTCAAAATTTAATAGGGGGATGCATTAATTCCCTCCTTCCAATGAGTTTCGTTTCATCAACTTCAACTCATTTATTCTGGAATTGAGACTTAGAGTCGGTTGAGTACCTTGAGGATTGCAGTAATTAGTGGTAGGTTCTCTCTCCATTGACAGTTTTTGGAATACATCAATGTCCCCTAATCGATGGATTCATCCTAGTGTTCAAACTCAACACATCTATTCACACTTTGATGATTGTACTCTATGCCTTGATGCCCATTTTCATTATTGGTGGGTTATCTCGCATTTGTTAACGGTATACATCATTGACCGGTAATCACACGATGTCATATCAGGTTCAACTTCAACACCTTTATTCACTTGATGGGACTTGCACCGTAGATGATTTGTATAGAATACCCCAGACGTTAGTGGAATTCAGTATGCTACTCATGATCGTGATTATACTTATGAGATATTATTTCTCATACATCAGTAGTTTGTACCTCCAGTTTGCACTAGTTGTTTCCTTTTCAACAGGAGACCGTATCTTATTGTATATGGGTCATGGCTATAACTACCTATGACATGTATTCACTATGTACTGCCTATCATGGACATTGTATCATATTTTTGTATTGTATCGACATGTATCTAGATATATTATTGTATTATGACGAGTGGTCTACTCCTTCCATTTGTGTTTCCATCACTCCAATTCTGAGATTTATAATGTATTTCGGCCATCATAGTACCGTCTTTGATGTCACACATTAGGGGGCATCTGTTATAGCATATTTTTCCACCCTGTGAGCATTTATACTCTTTGGATTTCCCTCACCCACTGATAAACTCAAAACCATACTTGTGGTTCCCATTGAAACCTATTTTTCCCTACTTTTCCTCCTATACACAGGTTGCCCCACTATAGACCACATACATACGCAGGTTGTCCCACTACAGCCCAAGTACATTGGCCTCCTATACACAAGTTGCTCCATTATAGCCCACGTATACGCATGTTGTCCCACTACAGCCCGCGTACATCAAGTTAAAATGGTAAATTTCAATAAAAACACACTTTTTACTCCAAAAAGAAGTCTTAGGGTGACCTTAGGCCCTCCATGTATCTCGAAACATCTGGATTTGAACTTTCACCTACCTTTGGAAGGCTATATATTGAGCTATTATGGTACATGGAAGGAGGAGAAAGAGAGAGCAACATAAGTCTAGTGGATTTTTGTCGTGACTTGAGTCTACACTCATTGATCCTTGTTGTTGTGAACTCCTTATGTTCACCTACCAAACTCCTTTCATAGTTTGAGTTTTCCATTGCATGGGGGATTGAAGTGGTGGAGGCACAAGTGGAGAGACCTAGTTCTTGGTTCAGATTGGTTGCCGGAAAGAGGTCGTATCATGTAGTTCTTGTTATTTATTAATGGAAATACTCATATTCTTGTCCAATTGATGTTGTGAATGTTGTTTAAATTACATTGGGTTACATTGCTTATGATATCATGGATCATGTTATTGATTATGCTAATATCTTTCACATATTATATGTACTTGCTTGTATTTGTTGTTGAGACTAATCTGCAGGTTCAAGTGTAGAGATTGAAAGCTCAACTAGGATCTACTTCGAACATCCGGTTGAAGGTTGGTTTTATTCTCCATATCTTAGCATTTTCATTATAATAACATTGCATTAGGAATTGAGTTATTTTATGGCAGTCATCTGTCTGTTGTAGTCTGTCCCAAGCCATAGGAAGTTTTTCTCTGTAACAACAATGTTAGGGAGAAATTTTGCTAGGTCACATGGTACAAAGATGCGATACTAAAGCTCGAAGTGTAACTTTGAGGTATAACATCGAGGGTTAAGAAACAACGTAGCACAGATTCAATACGACGACGATACAATGTATATCTAATGATAAGACAATACTTAGCGTGGTGTTGAATACGGCGACAGTCATCACGATTAAGATTGGGCTAAAAGCGTTGGGTTTGGAGATACAAGATGATATCTCCATAGAAAAGGTTAGTCTTGCCGATGAGAAACAAGGATTCATTTGGAAATGAGTCTATGGGCTTGGATTTACCATCGAGGCGGGGCAATGCACAAATCAGCTCGGCAAATACCAAATATTTTTTGGCTTTCGATTTAGCGAAATCCAAATCGAACTCTTGAATAACGACAATCCAATGGGAATACTTTCCCCCTATCACTTTCCATATTAGGATATCATACACTAGGTTTAATTTCACGATAACAATGGTTTTGCGAAGAAGAATATAGTGTCTAAACCTATGGACTGCAAAGACTATGTCCAGAGCCATCTTCTCCACATGTGAGTATCGTGTTTCAGAGTCAATGAGACTCTTGCTGAGGTAGTACACAACATGTTCTTGGCCGTTAGTGTTTTCCTGAACCAACACCATGCCAATGGTGGTAGTAGAGGCGGAGATATATAAAATATAGTCCTGTGTATAGTGAGGGGGTTGTATTAGAGGTGCATTAGTAAGGGCCTTTTTCAGGTTGTTAAAAGTCCGTTCGCATTCATCATCCCAGATGAAAAAAATGTCTTTTTTGAGAAGCCTCAGGTAGCCCTTAGAGATCTCGGTGAATTTACAGACAAAGTGATGTAAGAAGTTTGCATGCTGTTGGGCGGGGCCCAAATGGGAAGGAAAAATATACAAGTTTTGATAATTGTGCATTGCGCGCTGCAGTAAGAAGAGGAAACAGTTTTGAGAAATTGCGCATGTTCGCGCAGCGGAAAGGAATAGGAAAGGTTGCACAATATGCTAGTGTGCGGCTCGCACACAATGGCCATTCTGGAAAAAGAATGGAAGGAAATGTCGGGGCGGAGAAAGCGACCTATTTTGGGACATGGAGACGAATGAAAAGGACCTGTCAGAGCGAGTGGTGGCAAGCAGTTGAGAAGCTAGTCCACAATGTCGACGGTGACAGGAAGGCAGCAAGCAGTTGAGAATCTAGGCCACGATGTCGACGATGACAGTAAGGCGGAAGTAGTAGAAAGGGACAGGCCATGATGCAGTGTAACCGTTTTGAGGACTGTAGTTGTTAGAGAAGCGTGTGAACCACGAGTGGTCTAGCTGGATGGCTTGGAGCACGCGGAGTAAGCTATCGGTGGCGATAGTTAGGCTGGCAACTGGCCATGCCAATTTTGTAGACCTAAGGGTTTTTGCTTACGAATTGTAAAGATATGCCTACAGGAATGATCTATAAATAGGCATGATTTTGTATGGGAAGGGGTTGTTGGATGTCAATCTCTCGTTGTGGGTTATTGAACATTTTAAAATCAATTGAGCTTGAAGCTAGTGTAAAGGCTCTGTAGCTGAGTGCACAGAGACCTATCTGAGAGAGAAGAGAGTCTGCAGCTGAGTGCGCAGACTAAGAACGGTTGTACCCTTCCCTTAAAGAGCAATATTAACAACCGTTCTTGTGGACGTAGCCTCCATATGGGGGGTGAACCATGTTAAATCATGTGTAGTGTGATTAAATGTGTTGTTTTCAATGACCTGTTTGCTATATGTACGCTTGAATTCTAGTTATCAGTTATATGTTAATGCTTTTATATGTATTCACCATAGGAGAAAGATGGGAATAATATGTTAAGTATCACATGAATGAATGGTTGATGGATGCAAAGTATTTCAGATTGTAAATGTATTGGTTGATAAACGAACACATGCATGGAGGAATGTTAGGTATTCGACAACTACAAGTCTGTGAATGTATGAATCTCCTGATTAGTCACATAGTTGAACATTGAATTTAAGCACAACATTGGAGCACGCAGTATTGTATGTGTTATGAGTGGATACAAATCATCAAGTCTTGGTTGACATCAGACTAATCCCAAGTATACGCGCAGTCTAGTCGACACGCTGACCCCTTGAGAGTGCTGCGAGGTAAGTTGTTGATAGCTTATCATTGTGATGCATGCAACATCCACATATCGTGCAATTCGTGGATGCGCTGGTTGCGCAAGCACCTTTTCTTGGCGAAGTATTTGACGCAAAGTAGAGACTTTGCATAGCTGTTGTCCGTAACAGCCCACATAGTGTTGCGCCACTCGTCAATCCATTTACCTTCGCATCACCAGGTTGCAGAAACTTGATTTCGCAACCACCCCCTCAGCTTCACCTCAGGTGAGACCTTAGGCTGCGCATTGTCTGTTGTCGAAAGGGTCGGTGAATAGAGGTTTTGTTGGTTCCTTGAACCGCGAATTACCTGGGTCTACATTGGAAACCTCAAGAAGGTGATATACAACCAACACATGCCCTTGCAAACTCTGGAGTTCTGGAATATTTGAAGGGGAAGGTAGGGCCAAAACACAGGGGCTTCACTCAATAAACCGCTATCATAGCATGTTCGTTCGTGGCATATGAAACAATACCCCTAATTTCACTAAATATTGGAAGCTCCTCCCAATATGCCTTCCCAATTAAAAAAACCCCTATTTTCACTAGATATTGTATGTATCAATTTTTTCATTAAATTTTTTTATACCCCTTTATATTTCTACCGAATATATTGATATGATACCCCTCTTATGACCCCACATGCATTCTACAATGCACCTTGCTTCTTTCAATGTATATTGTGGATGAAAATTACTTCACCCACAATGCAATTACTCAACCACATATCATTATGATTTGCAACATCTAATGGTCTAATGAAGAGATAGGAGATCACTTCTTGCATGTCACTAGAGCCAATGCACATAGTACAACATTTAGATTGCATGTTGGAGTTCCCCAATTGCTGACTAAGCCTATTGTGGGATAGGTATCCAAGCCCCCAGGGCCTGTAACAAGCTTTAGGAGGACGACTAAACCTCCCAAGGCCTATAATAGGCATGAGTGGTTGGGTATTAAATCCTCCAAGGCCTATCTAGGGCCTATAACAGGCCCTGGAGGCTTAGAGCCTCCCAAGGCTATTGGTAACAATTGGCTGTCAATGACCACTATCTCTCGACTATGATTGATTGGAAACCCTCTTCACCAGGAAACTCCAGGCCTCAAGCATGCCTCAAGACGTGATTTACCTGCATACTGGTAAGCCTGGGCCTTGCCTCAACCCGATTTCTCATCTAGTCATGATCCCGCCATCTCCATTTGGCGGATATTTTTCAGCCCTCCCATATTAAAAAGACCCCAAAGTACTTTTATATTGTTACATTAAATTAAAAAAACCCTTTTCCCCTTAATATATAAGCAATATCAATTGTAGGTTTTCATGACTATTTAATACCCCAATATGAATGAACGTGATATTATATTTCCTTATAGTGAATCCCCTGTGGGCCAAAATGTCCTCCACCTTTGTAGGATCAAGGCGTATGCCACCCTTGGAGATAATGAAACCTAACAATCTATCGGCTTCAACATAAAATACGCATTTATGTGAATTTAGGCGAATGTTGTATTGATGTCAATGCGAGCATATTGGACTCAGGTGATCTGGATGATCCTCTCATGAATTGGAATGTGCGGGTAGGGCATCCAGATAGGGTTCCACAACATGCTTTATATCGTGAAAAGCATATGACATGGCCCATTGAAAAGTGACCCTGGTGTTCTTAAGACCAAAGGGTAACTTGCGGTACGCAAAGGTCCCCCATGGGAAAATAAAAGAGGTTTTGTGTTGATTGGATGGGAGTATCTCGATATGATTATACCCAGAGAAGCTATCCATGAATGAAAAGATGACACTCCTGGCAGAGTTGTTGATAATCTGGTCGATAAAAGGCGTTGGGTATTTGTCATTTGGACAAGCTTTGTTCAAGTCTCTATAATCGACACAGACCCTAATAGTGCCCTATTTATTTGCGACGGGAACAATGTTGGACACCCAATTCGTCAATGGGATAGGGTAAATAAAACCAGCACGAAGAAGTTTTTCAACTTCTACTTTTATTGTAGTCGTTTTGAGGGGATGCACGGGTCGGAGTTTCTCCCAGACTAGTCAGGCACCAGGATAGACTTGTATCTCATGAACCACGATGGAAGGGTCTATTCCTGGAATTTCTTCATAACTCCAAGCAAAAATGTCGCAGAATTATTTGAATAGGGAAGTATAGAACTCAACCTCGGTAGGTGTGCATTTTTTTCCCAGATGGATTAGTTCCACGACACCAGGTTTCACGGATATGTCAATGGGAATGGTTTCCATGATGTTTTCAAAGTTCCCTTCGGAAAACACGTCATGTATAGGTATGGGATTCTTAGTGTTGACATTATCCGGTGAAAAAATGGATTTAGAGTCAAGGTCCACCACCTAAATCATAGGGAAAGAGGACCGATGATGGTGATCTTCCCAGGGTGGTGCATCAATCCTCATGATCTCCATAATAGATTCATCCGAGGGAAAAATCTATGCAAAGGAGTTAGTGTAGGGAAAAGATGAAGGGATTTGAGGTAGAGGATGTTCCACCGTATGGTGGTCAATTGTGTCGATCCAGTCGGAAGCTGACTGAATCTCTTGGTAGGTTTCTAAGTTCTGGTTCAAAGGCATGGAAGAGCCCAGGGTTTGGAACTCGGAAGGACTCAATATCACCCATGAATCGTCAAATTCGTAGGATTGAGGAGTACTGATTGAAATCATATTGATGGAAAAAACCGGGGGTGGGAGTTCCAAAAATACTCTAATAATGGAGAAATCTTTCAAGAGACCAACGCCAGTGTCTTCAAAATGAGGTTGGGAATGTTTCAGCAACAGGACATTGTCGATGGTGTTTTGATGTATATCTGGGAGTACAAAAATCTAACTAATCTATAGTGATGATCTTTCCTTGGTGAGGAAGTTGCACTAAGTGAAAAATGGAGGATTCCACGCTGGTCATGGCGTAAAACCAGTTGTGACCGAGTAAGATGTTATAGTATAATGGAGCATCAACAATTTCCACGTGAATATATACAGTCTTTCCCCCTAGTTCAACGGCAAGTGAAGGAATGAGTCCATAAGGTTTTCAAACCGCATCCATCAAATGATTTTAAGGTGGTAGGAGACTAGGTCACTTTTGGAGAACCTATAGTTCTCCAGCAGGTCAAGGACATAATGGAAGTGGAAGCACCCTCGTCCAAAATGGTACGATGGATGTTGTTTCCAAAAATGCTAGTGTAAATCTGGAAGGTCAACTGGTGAGAAAGCCTTGGCTTGAAATATTCCAAGTTGACAAAAATTGTATTAGAAGAATCCAGGTCAACAGCTCCAAGTGTTGATAACAAGGTTCTATGTTGTGTAGGGAAGTGTTGTAGAACTTCGAGAGTAGACATGGGGCAAGGTGCTTGAGCTAAGTATTCAACGATGTTGTAGTTTTGGGCTGCACGTTTGGATTAAATGTCACGTTTCGAATTGTGGCCTTGGGTGGGCGCAAAATGGTATCAATGAGGGGTCTCTCAATATGGAGATGACCATTAGACAGAGGGGTCGAAGGGGGATCTTCTGGGGGAGACTTACCTTTGGCAATCTCGGTCTTGTTCGAACTTGGGACAGAATCATATGTCTTTGAATGTGTAGAGATGTGAACCGTCTCTTTTCTCATCATGAGAACTTCACGATTTGAGGATGTTTATGCTCTAGAAGAGTTGTTTTTGTTTCCCCCTTGCGGGAAATCATGTGTGACCATTTGTTGTTGTTGATGAGGGAAAGGGTCGATTAGCACTATTGGGTGGGAAGAATCTTTTACAAATTTATTGACTTCTTCTTTGTAAGGACAGTCTCTGGTGTAATGATATTCTTGGCATATGAGGTAGGGAAACTTTGCTTTCCGTCTAGGTTTGTTGTCATTATTGGTCTGTTGAGGTTTGGGATTTTCCTGCTGAGTGGAAGGTTTCTTGGATTTTCCTTTATTGTTTTTATTTTTCCCTTCAAATTTTTGTGACGAGGATTGAATGGCGTTCACTTCGGAGGACTGAGCAGGAGAGGTAGATTTTTTATATGTAGCCCAAGTTTGAGTTGGAGCAATAGTATTTTGTTTCCCACTTGGTTTGGTTGCAGGCTGAGCCTTCACGAAACCAACTACTCCGTCGATAGGAGGTTTGGTAGCGGGCTTTGATGGATAATTGGTGGCGAGGGAGGCATGATGAATAAGCTCATATAACATTACAGATTGGGTATAAATCAAATCCATATACTGCGCATGAGATATGGCTTGTTCCTCTATGATAGGTACACCCATAGCAACATCCCTAGCAATGGGTGGCAGTAGTGACATTGTGAAACAATCAGCGAGTAATTGGTTCGGAATGGGTGCCTTGATTAATATTCGGCATCTCCACCACTCATGAATGTGATCAAATATGTGGGTAGTCGTAGTTTGGCGCAACGAAATTCAAAATTATGTTCTAGTCTCATATAGGATGGGGATTTGGAAGTGTGTCCAGAACTGCATAGCTAGGGTGTTGGAATATCTGAAGGAGTGTTGAGGCAGCTCGATATACCATTTTTCTGTCGTACCGGTGAGCTTACGTTGGAAGATCCATAGTCGAATAGAGTCATCCATTATTGAGTTCGAAGAACACCCAAGATGGAATGTCTTAATGTGATTTTTTGGATCCTCCCTAGGTTTCGCATCGAACTTTGGGATGTCCGATGGTAGTTTGGCAGGGATGGGTGTCCAACGAGGTTCGCTCAAAATAGGATCGTTGATAAGTCTGGACAAGTTGGGTAAGTCTAATGTGGCTAGAAATGGAAGTTGTTGATTGGGCTGCAGGAATGAGTAGTACTGACGGGGTGCTGGGATGCGTGTGGGGCCTTGCACCACATATTGTTGCATCTTGTACCCAAACATATTACTCGTGGGGTACTGTTGGAATTTTTGAGCATTAGGGATCATTTGGTTCATCGATGGTTGGTTCGGAATCATAAGATTGATAAATTGAGTCGGAATCGCATTGGGTACCGGTTGTTGGGCATGTTGTTGGGTGGGAATAAATGGTGTAGAGACCTAGGTTTTTTGAGCTCAGGGGGTGTTTCCAAATCCTAAGATGGGTGTATTTCCCATGCCTTGACTGGCGGGGTTCCTGAAAGAATGGAGTCAAGGGAATATTGGTTCCTCTCTTAGTAAGAGGCGGGGTTTGAGGGGGTGGGTTCCATGGAGTGTTCGAGGTACCGGGATAGGGTATTCCAGAATGCAATTTAGGGGGAACAAAGTATTGGTATGGATTAGATTGCCCCCCAGGTGAAATCTAGTTTACAAATATGGAATGACCCCTCGTCGGTGGGACTTGTGGTCCCCAAGAAGGAATTAGTCCTGACGAAGGGAATAGGATGTTGGTACTACTTGGGTACTAACAAAAGGTTGTCCACTGCCAAGTTGACTTTGTGATCCCCACAGAGCAGATGATGTCGATGGAGGAGGTTGTTGGTTGGTCCCACTTGGGGCACTAACAGATGATTGTCCTCCAAAAAGTGAGGTACGTGGTCCCCACATAGTAGATGATCCAGACGGAGCAGGTTGGTTACTGGCTCCGCTTGGGATTCCAATAAACCATTGTCCTCCGGAAATAGTGTAAATTGTGGCTAAAGATTGACCTCCAGCCACATTGGGTGTTCGAACAATAGGAATAGATGGCCTTCCAACAAGCACACTAGAAGAGATGGGTTGTGTAGGTTTACTAGCTGCACGAGTGGGGCCAACTTGTGAAGATGATGGTGCACTAGTTCCATATGGTGAAGATGATGGTGAGAAAGTAGGGTTTGTCCTCATGGTATAAGTATTCCATGAAGAAGTACCAAAAATTTCTTCTGGCAATAAATGTGGTGAAGGTCGAAGAGGACTTTCGAGCGTCAATTGCATGGGTATGGAAAGAGTGCAAAAATCATCGAGGGCTTGGCCTAGAGTTGTGTTCCATAAGGAAGAGGCTGGATAAAAAATGTTTTCTATTCCTGAGATATCAGGGAAGGAGTTTGGTTGGGTCCAATCCATGGGTCATGAATGACCTACATATGATTCACCATAAGTGGTATTATAGGATGAAGATCGGGGTGTTGGAGAATCATGAGAGATTACTAGTTGGGAAGTAGGTGTGGCAGGGTATTGCGAGACTGTAGCTAGTATCTGAGCTGCTTCATGCGTAAATGCTTCCGTTTCCACTTTTTTGTTGGCTAGACTTACCATTTCGGCTCGTATGGATGCCATAATTTTTTCAGCTGAAGGAAGGTTGGATGAAGGAAGGTCGGGGAAGGAATTCCGAAAGATTGATTGCTAGAAGATCCAATATCATAGCTATGTATACTCGGGGAAGAATTTATAATAGTTGGAGTTCCTGAAGGTGGAGTAGGTTGGCTAAAGTCGGTAGATAAGTAGAATTGTCTAGGAGGTAGGGGTTCAGATTCTTCAATAATATCGATGTATCCTTCAGGGACATCGAATAGCGTCATTGAAGTGGTGCTAATCTCTGGGAGAACAATATTTTCCAATAGAACAGTGGTTGAAAGTGAGACACTAACATCAGAGGCTAAAGTAGTTTCCACTGCGGTGGTGACTTTTGGTACAGTCGTGGACTGAGGTGGTGCACTAGTTTCAGTTACCGTACTAAGTTCTGGAACAGTACTAGTCTCCAGAAGAGTACTAGTCTCGGGAATTGTGGTATGATTTAAGGGTACTGTAGCAGCTGGTGGTGTCTTATTAGTTGATGATGGAATGGTTCCTTGACCAGCTGGTCTTCTAGTAAGGGGAGTGGGTGTGCGTGAAGTTGAAGATCGGCTAACCAGAGGTACTATCTCGGGATTTCCGTTGATCTTCCATGGACCTAGATGAAGTGTTATGGGGAAAGTCTCGTGAAAAAGAACTCAAAAACCCTAGAGCAACCGAATGTACAAAACAAGAGCTAGAAAAAGAAAAAGGCTCACAGGACAAAAGAACAAGCTCAAAAAACTTGACTGGGATCGATGTCGTAGTAAGTGAGCTATAACAAAAATGGCAAGAATGCCAACAAGCAGCACTAAAAAAATACCCTCTAAAAGATGAAATAGTAGGAAAACTTCCTAACTAGGATCTGGAGACCTCAACATACAACAATATCACAAACAACTTGTATCCTCCAAGGATAAGTGAAAATAATTTTCCTAAGGCCTAGTTTTCTTAAGGATTGGAGACAAAAACAAGATCACACCTATTGTTTTATTGCTTTAGAAAATCATTTTACATTGTTCCTAGAGCCGGGTGTTTTTTGATAATTTAACCTATGATAAGGAAGTTCAAGATATCATCAACATACTACTCCTAAGGTACAGAGTCTATATGATAAACAAATACAACATTCAATATTTCTTTAATCAAGAAATAACTAGGGTTTAAAGCCAAAACACATAACTGAACAAACAAAGTCTTATCCAAGCTTTAAGCTTCAATCCTCGAGTCCACGATACTAGATGATAAACTTGTGATATAGAATATACCTTCCTCAAATATTTTGACTATATAAACATGAATAAACTAGCATGAAACTCATATATAAACAAGATATGAAAGATTCACCTAACGAGATTCACAAAATAGACAAATCATTTGATGGGAAAGAAAATCTCTTGTATTATAATCTGTGAAAATACTCACAGTAGATCTAAGAGATGATGTATACCAAACAACAAAGTAATTGATTAAGCAAGAAAATAGAAGAAGAGTGGTCAATGCAATATAATGAGCAATAGAATAATAATACAGTAGAACTCGGATAGAAGCAAAAATGCTTCACACACGCTAATTAATTAATCACAATATGGACAAATAAATAGTACAATGCATGAGGATTTGAATGCCTAAGGTGGCAATTCGAATTAGCCTTCATGGAGTGATCAAAGGATCACTGGAGTGTCATCGGAGCACAACTAGTAGTCTATCTCATCATCGTTGGAGTCATCAATGCACAGTAATTGTCAACCGTTAGTCAAACTGAGTCTAACTAAGTGTGGTAGGTGTAACTAAATGTAACTGGCACATGGAGACACTAACTGAATGAAGGAGGCTCAGTGGAGGGTGCATGAGGAGCTTACCAGAGTCAGAATGGGAAGTCAAGTCTCACTGGAGGTCCATTGGAGTGCTAAGGTCAGTTAATCCTTAAATCAAGGAAGGAACTGAAGATAACTGAACTAAACTGAAGTGGTGGGTAAGAAGGGCGCCTTTCTCAACTGGTAGATGAAAGGAGGGCGCACTAAGCTCTAGGAGGGATGAAACTAAGTGGAAGAAAGCTCTGGGGGATGCTAGCTGAGGGCTAGGTGCTGGGACTGATGACTAGGATGCATGCAAATGCATGCAAACCCTAAAATTGCATGCATGACTAAAAATGTAAATGATCAAAATACTGGTGGGACTGGGATTGTCACATCCCCATTTTGATCCCCTTCGCATTAACTCGTAAATGATGTAAATATTGATATTTAATCATGGTGAGGAGCTCAAGGCCAAGGCCCCACCATTGATTTAGCGTTTTATGTATCGTAAATTAAAAAAAATAGATGCCTATGGTTCTTGTGCTAGACAGGCACAATGTAAATTAAGACATCATGTAAATACGAATTTTAATGAAAAACCCACAACTAGCTATGCAATGCAACAAAGAGATGGGGGCATGATTATACAAGGAATAGGGAGGGAAATTATTCAAACCCTTGAGCCAATGGTGTTAATCCATGTGTCAATGAGAAAACCCATAAACCCTCAACTACCCATTCTGACTTATGCACCCAATCATTTAATTCTTCCAGAAATTGGTTGAGGCAGTTAATGCCTTGGGAATGAAGAGGAATGGCAGCCAATTTCGTGCATGGGCAAGCCATCAACCTGGAGAAATGTACTTTTGATTCTGGGGCAAGAAAACACCCACGAAATGGTGCCCAAAGCCATTCTGAACCCATAGTATTTCCTCTCTCACGCAGTCTGAGTTAGCTGGGCTTTCCCCATCACGTTTTTTACCAATTTCCTGCATTTTTCCATAGCTGGGAGCTCGTTTTTGTGTTGCACAGTGGCTGGGAGAAAGGGAGTCATGTTTTGGGGATTTATAGAGGTCGTTTTTGCCCCTGAAATGCAGAAAAACGTTTTCTAAAAGCGAATTTGCTCTCCCAGGGTTTATTCCCCATCTACCAGTTCGTTTTGGTTGCCCACGTTTTTCAGCACTTGTGTTTTGTTGTAGGGTGCATCCCTGTGTTGGTTGGAGATTATGAGCAAGAATTAGGAGTGGAAGTGGACCAGAATTGGCTTGATAAACCTAGTGAGGAGGTAACCTCTCAAGAGTATCAAAAGGGTTGGTTGCTCTTCTATGCACACCTTGAGGAACACTAGAATGGAAGGTATGGTCTGAGGGACTGTGTATTAGTGAAGGGAATACTTCCTTGTGCCAGGTGTGTAGGTATTGTGGGGACCAAGCTATATAGATCTTGCTGAGGGTGCCCATATCTATATGGATGATCCCACTAGCTTAGCAATTCTTCCTTCCATTGCCTAACAGCCTGATAAACCCAACTGTAGCTTGGCTTAGCTGATTTGGTGTATCTTTGAGCTATGTGTGAGTCTGTTGTTCCCTGATTCCTTGTAGAGATCATGCCCAGCTCGGGGGTGGCAGTGTGTTGAGCTATTGATGATCACAACTGGCCTATGGTTGGGTGGAACATTGCAGTTGCATAGCCAGTTGCTTGGGACTACTTTGTGATAAGATAAGTATTCTCTTGTGTTAACTTTGTAATTATTTATTTGATGAATATCTTGAATGTATGATGGATGTGTAATTGAAATTAATTCCGTTGTGTTTTCTTATAATTATACATTTCCATTTTTCTTTTTATATTATGTGAATGCTTATTTAATAAGTTCATGGGGCTAGATGCCCAGTTTTAGCATCACGATCCTCTCCATCGCACTGGTATGATGGGAGGGGATGTGACAAGGATGGAGTATAAGAATATCCAAACACCCCCCCTTAATCCATCCTGGGCCCCGGTAACTAAGACCAAAGGTCACCCAATACAATGAATAATAACAGTCAATAAAACAAGGAAGTGGGGAAAATTTCATGGGAAAAATACCCCCCCCTCAAAACAGACTGTAAGACACACATAAAAAATAAATGCTCCAAAATCAAGTAGGTGTGATGCTTGGTCATATGTCTGGAGGTATCTTCTTCTTGGGAAGAAGTGGATCATGCTCAAAAAGCATGTGCTTGTACTTGCTCTTCAGATCGAATGTGATGAGAACAAATCCAAAAGTATGAGGATGATCCTTGAACCTGTGATTCGAATCAGTTGAGGTAGGATCAAAAACATGAATATGCAGATAGTCTTTTCTCTTCTCCTTCGAACCATCATGGGTGAGATTATTCCAAAAAGAACCATCAAATAATAATGATTGCTTGGAATCCAAATTAGATCCAAGACTTGAATCATGGTTGCTTAAGATCTCCTTTGAACCATTTGAGGTGAGATCTAAACTAGTAAGTGCATGAGAAATTTTCTCAAGCGAATGGCAATGGCCATTATCTTCAATAAACTTCTGAGAACATGAAAGAATGATCTTACAGTAGTAAATGAGAGGTGATTGCTTGGAATCCAAATCAGATCCAAGGCTTGAATCATGGTTTCTTGAGATCTCCTTTGAACCAGCAGGGGTGAGATCAAAACCATGATGTGCATGAGAAATTATCCCAAGCGAATGGCAATGGCCATATTCTTCAATAACCTTATGAAAGCATGGAATAATGATCATATAGTAGTAAATAAGAGGTGATTGCTTGAGGAGAGCGAATGCATTACCTCCAATAGCTGATTTTTCCTCTGAAATAATCATGTGATCATGATGCAAACCAACAGACTCTGGTGCAAGAGAGGATTTAGGACCTTATGCAATATCTAGAGTGTGAGTTGGCTCATAAAGAAAAGAAAGTTGGAGCATGAGTGTAGAATCTGCAAGTTCTTTGTGGACAACTTCAATATGAGATGATACTAGTTCATGATCTGAGAGACCATCAAGGGCATCGAATGCATCACTAGGCTTGCTCTCGAAGGGGTTTGGACCAATCCCTTCATTCTGTCTGCCAAATATTTCCTCCAGGTAGGCCCATAGCTCTTTTGGAGATTCAACATCATCAATGAATTGATGTACCAAGCATCGAGACATAGCAAACATCATGGCTACCACCTTTATTTAACCAGTCAATCTTTTCTTCAGAGGATTCAAACTCTCTCTCAAAACAATAATCAAAGAGACCATTTCTGTTCAAATATGCTATCATCTTTGGTTTCCATTCATCATAGTTGAATGGAGAAAGAGGATCATAGTTGAATGGAGGAGGATAGATTTCTTCTGAATACATGGAAGTTGTAGAATACCTGCAAAAACAATAGATAATATCTGCAACTGCTACTGCTGCAAAATTGCAGAAACTGTTGCAACTGCTGCACTCGAAATCTTGGTATTAACCTGCAAAAAACTCTCAAGAATGGATATAAACAATACTCTCAACATGCTCTGATACCATGTGAAAATCCTCACAACAGATCTAAGAGATGATGTATACCTCACAAGAAATTAATTGATTAATCAAGAAAATAGAAGAAGAGTGGTCAATGCAGTATAATGAGCAACAGAATAATAATACAGTAGAACTCAGATAGAAGCAAAAATACTTCACACACACTAATTAATTAATCACAATATGGACAATTAAATAGTACAATGTATGAGGATTCGAATGCCTAAGGTCGCAATTCGAATTAGCCTTCATGGAGTGATCAAAGGATCACTGGAGTGTCATCGGAGCACAACTAGTAGTCTATCTCATCATCGGTGGAGTCATCAATGCACAAGTAATTGTCAACCGTTAGTCAAACTGAGTCTAACTGAGTGTGGTAGGTGTAATCGAATGTAACTAGCACATGGAGACACTAACTGAATTAAGGAGGTTCAGTGGAGGGTGCATGAGGAGATAACTGGAGTCAGAATGGACAGTTAAGTCTCACTGGAGGTCCATCGGAGTGCTAAGGTCAGTTAAGAGTCAGTTAATCCTTAAATCAACGAAGGAACTGAAGATAACTGAACTAAACTGAAGTGGTAGGTAAGAAGGGCACCTTTCTCAACTGGTAGATGAAAGGAGGGTGCACTAAGCTCTAGGAGGGATGAAACTGAGTGGAAGGAAGCTCTGGGGGCTGCTAACTGAGGGCTAGGTGTTGGGACTGATGACTAGGATGCATGCAAATGCATGCAAACCCTAAAAGTGCATGCATGACTGAAAATGTAAATGATCAAAATACTGGTGGGACTAGGATGGAGTATAGGAATATCCTAACATAATCATCAATGGTAAACAGCTATACCTGCTCTGTAACTTGCAATGTTGAAACTTGATCCTAGGCTCCTTTCTCCTCTTCCTTCAATGGATATTTATCCGGCATTTCCTTACTCAAAATGGTTCTCTCTTTCTCAAAGACCTCTCCTTGTATTTATAGCAAGGTCTGAGAGGATAGACTCGAAAGGTAAATGGTTAGGGAAGTTATGGTGGTTGGGGTAACTACCATAACTATCCTTAATTCGATTCTTTAATATATTTTTTCGTGATTTTAAGAGATACCTGTGGGTATATCACTTGAAAACAAGCGAGCAACTTGTGAGTATAGTTTCAAACAACTAGAGGGTGCAAATTTTAGGTAAAAATCACAGGTAGTCAGTGGAAGCTCTAGTGGGTGACCCACGAGTTGACAGTTGTGAGAGTCATGGTTAAGTCTTAAAAATAGTTCACAAAAATAGATTAACTAGAGGTAATATTGTAAGGTTCATATCAAATGCATCTATAGTCACTGAGGCTCTTCCATCCATAAGGTCCTTTTGTGTGACTGATAAAGAAGTGTGGTCATGAACGAAGAAGTGCCAATGTGACTAATAACACTGGGATATGGAGAAGGAAACAATACAATATAGAAAAGACAAAAAGTAGGTATTCCTCTTGACCTCTATAGTGTTGTGACTATACTTTGTGATATTTTTGCTAATATGTAATAGTGAGTGGTCAATTGACATTTTCTAATATTAGTGTGAATGGTGCACCTTTCTTCCCCCCTATTTGCTATCTATACATAAAATTGAGCAATGGTTAAAAGAGGAGGGGTGCATTGGTATTAACATGGTCCAATTCATTATCATCTTCTTTTATAGATGATGATATTGGTGTTATTGTAAAAATAATTCACAATCTCCATAAGCAACTAAAAGTTCTCCAATAAATCTTCTAAGTCTATAAGCTCAACATTAATATTGATACATTGAGTTTATGATAATTAAATATATATATATATATATATATATATATATATATATAATTATCTTCAAATTTTATATGAATATAACACCCTTAAAGAGGTCCATTTTTTATTTTCATAGGAAATCCTTACTTGGAAACCCCCAAACACCTCACCACGCTTCATAGTTCGTGCCTAGTGTCAACTCATTATCACTTATTACGGTACCTAGGGATTTTGTTGAAGCACACAAACTATAACTGCTCTGAATGATGAACCCAAAGACCTATTGTTTGAATCACAACATGCTCAAGCACTTGACCTAGCCGAAGATGTCCATTTTGACAAGTACTTTGGCACATCAATTTCAATTTATATTTAAATTAGAACCATAAAATTGAGAACATAATCATTTGGAAAGCTTACTATGGTGTTTAAAATTGATGTGGAAAGGTTGAAAACTTTGGTTGTGATAAGAAACAAATCATTTAAACATTTAAATATTTAAACATTGAATATGGTTGTATCTATGTGGAGTCCAAATCCAAGTGTAAAGCCACGATTAGATATCTAGAATAAAAACATAAATTGTTTAAGTTGAGCAATTATAGACTTCATGCTTGAGAAATTATGACCACCACATACTAAAAAGGGATTGGACTAACGCCCCTAAAACTTGTCGGGCCTCAACGTCGAAGGAAAAACTGCGTCTATGTTGTCGCATTCAACAGTCAGAATCTAGTATTTCTGAACGTCCCCTCGGCCACTTTCACGTCCAATCCAGGCATTCCAAGGAAGTCCTGGCTAAATCCTTTGCCATCAATTTGCAGGATGTGGGGCATATCAGAAAGAGTCTTGGAGGCACCTCAAACAGTCTTAGTCTTACCTTACATATTAATAATAGTAATAGCACTTCTAGAGTGTCCAAATAAGAGGTAATATAATGTTTTTTTTAATCTTACATATTAATAATACTAATAGCAGTGCAAGATTGTCCGAAAAAGAGGTATAATGTTTCTTGAACTGACAAATATTAAAGAATTTTAAACAAACGACCATTTCTATTTCAGATGAGTTTTTATCAATTCATTAATCTTATGTTGAACATTAAATAACGATTTTATTGACACTTTGATGTTACATAGTTTTTTAAATTGGAAAAAAACTGTAAAGCATTTTTTAAAACTTATTCTTACTAAAATATTTAGTATTTTGAAATTTATACATACTAAGATCTACAATTTACAGTAATAAAGTTTCCATGTCCCAAAGAGTAAGGTGGCATTAATAAAATTTCCATGTCCCAAATGATAAGTTTTAGAATTATCATATGACTAAAATGTGAGTTAATAGAATTATCATATGACTAAAATGTGGTGTTTCACAAGGAAAATCTTTTTCTTGACTTTAACTTTACTTTCAATATGTGAATTTGTGAATCATTATGATTAGAAGTTGACTAAAGTTTTTTTTTTGTTTTTTTTAAGGATAGTAAAATTTATTATAGTTTATTTTTAACTTTACTTTTAATATATAAATCTTGAATAATTATGGTTAAAAGTAAAATAAAGATAAATTTGTTTTGTTTTGTTTATTTTTTTGAAGATGATAAAATTTATCATAACTTTTTCACACTGGTATTTAGGACGATCATTATTGGTTGGTGTTATAATTTTAGAATAAGACTTAAAACTGTTCGCTTTCTACAACTTAAAGTGGATGAGACGTGTCTCACATGTAGGCTCCAAATTTAAATTGGCTAGATTGTAAAATACATTTATGCAAATATACATTGAATTTCAATTTCTATTATATTGTAAAGTAAGATATTAGTTTTGTGATAATTGCAAATTAACCAATAATTGGGTAAATTGCAAGCATTTTACTTCATAATTAATTAAGTAATGCGACTTTTGTATTTGTATCATTTATGTGTTATAATTTACACATGAATTAGTTGGCACTTGGATGATTTTTTTTTCAAGATGAAAAAAACCGTACTTTTGTTATTATTGTGAATCAAAAAGTAGATTTCCAGAGAACATGGGTCTACCAAGACTATAACCATCCATATTGACAGAGGGAAAAGTATGACATGGGGCCAATTCATAGAGATACCAAAGCTAACAAGACACAAAATGTCCATCCACAATGGACAAATTCAAAAAATACAAAACAACATAACAGAAAGAAGAAATGATTCTTCCCCCACTATGGAACTAGTCAGCATATATAAACATGGATCTAGAATGAGTCAAGAGGCCTTCAGTCCATTCTTCCCAAGTAATCCACCCCTCGTCACCATCTAGAGCCTCTTTTGAGAGAGCATCTTCCACATCATTGAGTTCCCGATAGATGTGATTGATGGAGAAATCATAGAAGGAGTTCATCAGCTTTTTAATTCTATTACACCAATGCAAAAAATGAAGCATATTCAGATTATATTTATTATTTTCCCATTGGACGATCACCAACTAGTCCCCAAAAATGCGGATGGAGTCAATACCAAAGAGGTTAGCAACCTTTAGTAATCCCCATAGTCTGAGGAGTTATTATTTCGTGTTCGTTCCATTCCCATAGGAAAATCTAATTTTGAAAGAGATCTCATTACAAACAATCAAGTATAACCCAACACCGCATTTCCCTTCAACAGAGGCACCATCAAAGAAGTGCAATACCCCATTTTTCCCTTGATGTTTATTGGCTTCAATGTAAATATTGTGTATATGCAATATGCATATTTTCCCTAGTGTGGAGCTCAAGGCCAAGGCCCCACTAGTGGATGTTTAATTTTATTGCTTATGCAAGTATTTGGATAGTTTGATTATTCATGGGCTGTTAAGCCATGAAGAAATGTAAATGATGTAGTTATTTATTAATGAATAAAATAACCAAGAAGCTAGCTAAGGAGGCAACTAATGAGAAGGGGCCACGTGTATCCATTAGGGAGAGGTGGGGGGGGTTATGATATTGGTTTCTCATGTTGACATATGTCCGACTGTGATCCCGTTTGAACTCCCTGCTAGAATTAATGTGGTTGCAGAGGGTGGTTGAGAACCCTATTACTGAATCCGATGGATTATGGAGCATTCCTATGATTTCGTATGGCAGGGCATGGCTTTGATTGCTTGTCTAGAAAGACACTCAATGCCTGAAATGGGAAGATCCTATTCGAATACCCGAGGGTGGAAGGAAACAAACACACATTCACTCACATCGACGATGCATTCACGCACTGGCCATTCATGATCCATCACCCCAGAGAGAGAGAGATCGCTCATGTGTTCCTAGATACGCAGAGGCAACATAGTGATATAACCTGAAGATAATTGCATTTCCCTAGGTAATATAAAATGCTAGAGAGTTGATAGCCATGAGAACTATGTGTGTGAACCCATTCTATCGGTGACAGAGTGCTCCATGATCAAGTGGTGAGAACCCATGAGGAAATTGCAAGCTTGAACAGTGAAGAGAAACCGTGAGAGAGCCTGAGCTTGTATCATAGAGGATTATATTGTGGAATAGAGCATGTTCCCCATGCCTGAAATGAGTTAGCTTGTTGAGCCGTGGAAGAAGTTTAGGTTTCTTAATAAACTCAGTGAAGGCTGTAGTCTCATAGAACTAGCGACTGGACCTTTCTATTCCCATACTGGAATAGCACAGGAAGGGAAGAGACCTTGAGCGACTCTGCAACAGAGAAGAGGGTCTTCATTGTGTTGAATGTGGTAGGTAATGTGGGTGCCAGGTCGGCTGAGTGTTGAGATGCCTGCAGCTCTGTGGTTGAGCTCACTGGCTTAGCAACACCTTCCTTGTTGTCCTTTTTTCCCTGATAAACCCACTGTAGGTTGTCTTAGCATGATCAGCTAGTCTGGTATGCTTGATAAACCCAACTGTATGTTGGCTTGGCATGACCCTGTTGTTGGTATGCCTGATAAACCCACCTGGAAGTTGGCTTAGCATGACCGATATGTCCCTGAATGCTTGATAAACCCACTGCAGGTTGGCTTAGCATGAGTAGGTTCCCTAGAATGCTTGATAAACCCAACTACATATTGGCTTAGCATTGAGTGTGAGAGAACCTGATAGCTCTCCTTAGTGGATACACAACCAAGCTCGGGGGTGATCTCTCAACTGAAAGAGTACAGGATGGACAGAGATCTAAGGTTGGGTGGAACGTTTCTTTCACTTTGCCAATTGCTTCGGAAATTCAAGATAAGTACTTCTTGTTATGATAATTGATGGTGTTTCATTGTTATGAAATTGTTGCTTATGTTCAATTGTGCAATTGTGGAATGTATGTTTATATGAATTTGGTTGACAAGACGTCATGTGCAGGCCTGAGTAAAGGGATGAGTTTATTGTTATATGTATATCACTGTATTGCATGAGTTTAATGCATTATAAGTCTGGCATGTGATAGATGTATTTGTTAGATCTAATCTAATGCATTTTACATGTTATGATATGTTCATTAACCCTATGAATGAGTTGTATGCTACATCTGATCCATGGGGAGGAGGGGAATGCCTTGGAAATGTTTCAGAAACCCTCTGCGGGTCAGGTGGAAGGGAAGGTCATGGAAGGAAGAAGGTTGATGTTTTAAGTCGAGTTATGGACAAAACATCAGTGGGAAATTTTAAATGGTAAAATTGCTCAGATGGGGCAGGGATTTCACCATTGGATAGAGCTCTCCAAGATCTTTCCAAAGATACCAACCTTGTCTCATTTGGAGCAAGGAGGGAGAAGTTATGCCCCTCAGAAGATCGTGTGGAAAGTTACCATGACAGAGAGTATGGTTCCACATGCCCACATCTGCAATTGCAGATTGCAGATTGCGGAAGTGACCATTGTCGAAAGCTGAGATTTGACCTTCTGTGTCCCCAATTGCGGATAGCGGATTGTGGATTGCGGAAAGGTAAGCCTTCTGGTTATGAAGTTTGGCACTTCCTCATCCGCAATTGCGGATTGCGTATTGCGGATCTGCCATTGCAGACAGCGTATTGCAGAAAGGTAAGCCTTCCGGTTATGAAGTTTGGAACTTTTGCATCCGCAATTGCGGAGTGCAGATTCATAGTTGCGGGTTGTGGATTGCGGATCCGAATCATTTCAAATGTGTGTGTGTGTGTATTCAGTCAAATTTGGAAAAAAAAATGTATAAGGGTCTCCTGTGGCTTAAGGAGGTCAGTGGGGATGTGACAGAGTGGTATCAGAGCTTCAGTTGTGACACTGAGAGTTGTTCGGGCTGGAATGTGCATGAATTTTCGGTCAAGATATGCTCCCATGGCGTGGTTTTGATGAACTATTTCATTAATTGATTGTTCAAATGAATAGTTCCTGGTTTGAATGGGTATTATAGAGATTTTTGCATGCTTGTGATATCTAATAGAATGTCTCTGATATGCACATAGACATCAACAGTTGTAAGAAGAATTGTATTGCAGGGCAGCTTACAGAACAATGTAAGAATGGTCACTTTAAACGATGCAGGACCCGTTTGAACCAGAAGATGATGTGCTAGGTGAGAACGTGCAAGAAGCACATACAAAGGTCGAGTTTGATGGAAGAAGGGAGCAAGTGATGCCCCCAAACTTGTTGAGACTATGGTAATCTTCAATGAGCAGATGATGAAAGCGCAAGAATAGTGACATCATCTCAATGCGACCATTTTGTAGATTCTTACAGACTTAAAAGAAAGGATAAATGGTGGTTCTAACCCAATCCATGAAGGTCAAGATGAGAGAAATGCAGAAAGTCAGTCTAGGGGCCGTTCTATGAGAAGAACTCCAATCCCTAGAAGAGGTTCTATGAGAAGAAGGCACAGAACACCCTTTCCTAGATTTTCTTCTAGTAGATCAGATGACTCTGAGGGTTCTCAGGGAAGCCCAAAATGCACTTCCAGCAAGAGTAAATGCAAAAAGAAGCATAGAGGTATTCCACAGGGTGAATTTAGGAAGGCAAGACCCCCCGCTTTTGATGATGAAAGCAAAGAGGGTCAAGAAGCAGAGGGATGGCTTCTTGGAATGAAGAAGTACTTCAGAATGCATGAGTATTCAGAGAGTGAAAACGCTAAGGTTGCTATTTATAAACTTAGTGGAAGAGATTCTATCTAGTGGGATCACCTCATGCAAGTGAAAGGAAATAGTGAAAGAAGAGTCAGCTGGGAAAAGTTTCAAAGATACTTTCAGGAGAAGTACGTATTAGCTAGGTATTATGATAGCAAAAGAAAAGAGTTCAATGAACTCAGACTAGGATAGAACACCATGGATGAACATGTTCACTAGTTTTTGGAGTTGCTGAGATACATGGATTACATCAAGGATGAAAGAGTGAAGATCCAATTCCTCCTTGGTAGTCTACCACAGACGTATAGAGATAGAATAGAATTTGTGAATCCACCAAGCTTGGATGAAGCCATTAGAATGGTAGAGTAGTTCTATGAGTAGGGTAAAATAAAGCAGAGGTGCAGCCAGCGTGGAAAGGTAAACCTAAGGGAAGGTTTGATCAAAAGAAAGGTGAATTCAAACCACCATTCAGAAATCAGCCTAAGAGATTTCCACAAGGCCAGCAACCAAGAAGGGAATTCAAGCCAACTCTAGCAGCAGATAGAACATTAAAGGGGCCACTTCAGTGTTGGGGTTGTGGGGAGAAACACATGCTCAGATATTTCCCAAATGCAAAGAAGAACCCCAGGAGATTGCACAATGTTAGGAGAGAAGCTACAATAGGGGACATGGAAAGAGAAACACCTAGGATTTATGCATCACTGGATGATCACCAAGAAGACCATCAATTAGTAGTGGTGGAGGTTGCAGGTAAGATTGTTGAGTAGCCTATTTATATTTTGATTGATTCAAGGTCTACTCATAGTTATGTATCTCCTAAGGTAGTTGGAAGTTGTTCTCTTGGTAAATTAAATCATGATGAAGCTTGGCTAGTTCAATTAGCCACCGGTACCAAGAGATAGGTAAGTGAACTAGTGAAGGAGTGTCCTATAGAATTGAATGGACTCCTCACTCAGGAAGAATTAAATGTCTTACCATTGGGATCATATGATGCCTTAATTGGAATGGATTGGTTGGAAAGGCATAGAGCCAAGGTGGACTATTATGAGAAAGAACTTGAATTCCTTGATGATGAAGGAAAGCCAAGGTTGGTTAAAGGAATTCCAAAGCATGTTTTAGTAAGGAAGATTTCATCTCTGCAATTAAGGAAGTTTTATAAAAATGGTTGTCAGTTATATGTTGTGCATATATCAAATTCAGCAGAAGATAAAGGACCTAGGAATGAAGACTTCTAGATATTGCAAGAGTTTCAGGATGTGTTTCCAGATGAAGTTGCAGGATTACCACCCAAGAGATATATTGACTTTTCCATTAATCGTGTTCCAGGAGTAGCACCCATCTCCAAATCTCCTTATAGAATGAGCACGCCAGAGTTGGTAGAATTGAAGATGCAGCTGCAGGAATTAATGGACAAGGAATATATTAGACTGAGTGTATCCCCATGGGGTGCACCCGTGTTGTTTGTTAAGAAGAAGGATGGACCATTGAGGCTATGTATTGATTACATGAAGCTCAATAAAGTGAAAATTAAGAACAAGTATCCCTTGCCAAGTATTGATGACTTGTTTGATCAAATAAAGGAAGCTAGTTTGTTTTCAAATATTGACTTGAGGTCGGGGTACCATCAAGTAAGGATAAAGGAAGAATACATTCATAAGATAGCCTTCAAAACTAGGTATGGCCATTATGAATTTACAGTGGTGCCATTTGGTCTTACCAATGCACCTGCTACATTCATGTGTCTCATGAATAGTGTCTTCAACAAATATTTGGATAAGTTTGTGATTGTGTTCCTGGATGACATTCTTGTATTTTCCAAGAATGAAGAAGAGCATGATGACAATTTGAGAATGGTATTGAAAGTACTTAGGGAGAACCAGCTGTATGCTAAGCTGAGTAAATGTAACTTCTATCAAGAGAAGGTGCAGTATTTGGGTCATATTATATCAGTAGAGGGCATTGCAGTGGATCCAGAGAAGATTGAGGCCATCATGGATTGGTCTACTGCAAGGAATGCAGCAGATGTTAGATCTTTTATGGACCTTGCTAGTTACTACAAGAGGTTCATTGAAGTCTTCTCCAAGATATCCCATCCAATTACTTCATTGCACAGGTAGGACATCAAATTCACATGGTTTGAAAAATGTGAAAGAAGTTTCCAACAGTTAAAGGAGTTTCTTACTAGTGCACCTATTTTGAAGATTGCAGATCCGAGTAAGGATTTTGTGGTATGCACTGATGCTTGCATTGAAGGAATCGATGGAGTGCTAATGAAAGAAGGTTTTGTAATTTGTTATGAGTCAAGGAATCTGAAGGAGCATGAAAGGAACTATGCCACCCATGACTTAAAGCTAGCATCCATAGTTCATGCTCTCAAGAGATGGAGGCATTATCTCTTGGGAAGGAGATTTAAACTCAGAACTGATCATATGAGTTTGAAATACTTGTTTGACCAGCCAAATCTGAATGCAAGAAAAACTAGATGGATGGAGTTTTTTTGTGAGTTCGATTTGGAAATTAAGCATGTCAAGGGTAAGGAGAATAAGGTTGCTGATGCACTCATCAAGATATTCCACATTGCAGCAATAAGTAGGTGTGAATTAGACTTGAAGGAACGAATCTTAGAGGCTCAAGGTAGTGATGAAGTCTATCTTCATATTAAAGAGAAATTGTAGTGGAGTGTTATAAAAGAGAAGTATGCAAGATATCAACTAGGAGAGGATGATGTTCTCATTTATCAAAACACCAGACTATACATTCCAAACAGTGCATATTTGAAGAAGTTGGTGATGGATGAGATACATCAAAGACCGTACTTAGGACATATAGGATATTAGAAGACTATAACAACAACAAGGAAGCAGTACTTTTCGCATGGAATGAAGAAAGACATAGCTGAGTACATTGCTAGATGTCAAAAGTGTCAACAGGTCAAGACAGAGCATCAACATCCATCAGGATTGTTGCAGCCACTGCCCATCCCAGAATGGAAGTGGGAAGTGATTTCTATGGATTTTATAACAGGGTTTCCAATGATAGTGAAGAAGCATGATTCAATCATGGTGGTAGTGGACAAGCTATCAAAGGTAGCTCATTTAATTACAGTCAAGTCCACTCACAAGGCCAATGAAATTGCAGATATCTTCATGAGAGAAATCTTCAGATTGCATGGATTTCCCAAGCCAATAGTTTCAGATTGTGACACAAAGTTCACATATAATTTTTGGAAAGGATTGTTCCAGGAGTTGGGAACTCAGTTGAAGTTTAGTAAAACCTATCATCCTCAGACAGATGGTCAGACAGAGAGAGTAAATCATACCCTTGAAGATATGTTAAGGATGTATGTGATGGATAAGCCATCTAAGTGGGAAGACTATTTACACTTGGTAGAATTTGCTTACAACAATGGACATCAAGCATCATTGAAGATGAGCCCTTTTGAAGTGTTGCATGGAAAAAGATGCAGAACTCTAGTAAGCTGGGAAAACCCAGTGAATAGAGTAGTGCTTGGGCCAGAAATGACTGAGGAGATGGAGCAAGATATTGTGAAGATCAGGCAAAATTTGAAGCCAGCACAGGACAGGCAGAAGAGTTATGCAGATCTAAAAAGAATACATAAGGAATTTCAAATTGGGGATCATGTCTACTTGAGAGTGAAACCAAGGAAGAGTTCCATGAAGTTGGGAAATTGTGCCAAGTAGGCACCCAGATATTGTGGGACATTTGAATTCCTTGATAGGATAGAGCCAGTTGCATATAGGATTGCATTGCCTGCTAAATGAAAGCTCATAATGTTTTCCATATATCTTTGCTTAAGAAATATGTACATGATCGTAATCATATCATTGATTGACATGTGATACAGGTGGAACCAGAGGGAGAGTTCCGGGTGGAGCCTACATGTATCCTCGACAGGAAGGTTACCTTTCTCCGGAACCGGGCCATAGGGAAGGTAAAGGTGCAATGGAGGCACCTTATCCTAGAAGAGGCCACATGGGAGCTAGAGGATGCCATGAAAGAGGTGTTCCCATTTTTGTTCAGTTTTTAGAACACCAAGGACAGTGTTATTTTAAGGGAGAGGGAGTTATAATGCCCCATTTTTCCCTTGATGTTTATCGGCTTCAATGTAAATACTGTGTATATGCAGTATGTGTATTTTCACTAGTGTGGAGCTCAAGGCCAAGGCACCACTGGTGGAAGTTTAAGTTTATTGCTTAGGCAATTATTTGGACAATTTGATTATTCATGGGATGTTAAGCCATGAAGAAAAGTAAATGATGTAATTATTTATTAATGAATAAAATAACCAAGAAGCTGGATAAGGAGGAAACTAATGAGAAGGGGCCACATGTATCCACTAGGGAGAGGTGGGGGGGGTTATGGGATTGGTTTCCCATGTTGCCACATGTCCGACTGTGAACCCATTTGAAATCCCTGCTAACATTAATGCAGTTGTAGAGGGTGGTTGAGAACCCTATTGTTGAAACCGATGGAGTATGGAGCATGCCTATGATTTCGTATGGAAGGGAATTGCTCTGATTGCTTGTTTGGAAAGACACTCAACGCCTAAAATGGGCACAGCCTGTTTGAATACCCAGGGGTGGAAGGAAACAAACACACATTCACTCAGATGGACGATGCATTCACGCACTGGCCATTCACGATCCATCGCCCCACAGAGAGAGATTTCGCTCATGCTTTCCTGCATACGTAGAGCCAACAGAGTGATATAACCTGAAGATAATCAGTTTTCCCTGGGTAATAGAAAATGTCAGAGATTTGATAGCCAAGAGAAGTGTGTTTGCAAACCCAGTCTACGGGTGACAGAGTGCTCCATGACCAAGTGGTGAGAGCTCATGAGGAAACTGCAAGCCTGAATAGTGCAGAGAAACAAACACACATTCACTCAGGAAACAAACACACATTCACTCAGATGGATGATGCATTCACGCATTGGCCATTCACGATCCATCGCCCCACAGACAGAGATTTTGCTCATGCTTTCCTGCATACGCAGAGCCAACAGAGTGATATAACTTGAAGATAAACAAACACACATTCACTCAGATGGACAATGCATTCACATTCACTCATTCAGGGGGTGGAAGGAAAACAAACACACATTCACACATGGAAACACACATTCCTAGCCGGGGGTGGAAGGAAACAAACACACATTCACTCAGATGGATGATGCATTCACGCACTGGCCATTCACGATCCATCACCCCATAGAGAAAGATTTCGCTCATGCTTTCCTGCATACCCAGAGCCAACATAGTGATATAACCTGAAGATAATCTGTTTTCCCTGGGTAGTAGAAAATGTCAGAGATTTTATAGCCAAGAGAAGTGTGTGTGGGAACCCAGTGTATGGGTGACAGAGTGCTCCATGACCAAGTGGTGAGAACTCGTGAGGAAACTGCAAGACTGAATAGTGCAGAGAAACCGTGAGAGAGACTGAGCTTGGATCGCAGAGGATATATTGGGGAACAGAGCCTTGTTCGCAAGCCTGGAATGATTTAGCTTGTTCAACTGTGGAAAAAGGTTGGGTTGCTTGATAAACCCAGTGAAGGAGTCTAATAGAACTAGCAACTGGACCTTTCTATGTCGATCCTGGAATACCATTGGAAGAGAAGAGGCCTTGAGCGACTATGCAACAGAGAAGAGGGCCCTCCTTGTGTTGGATGTGGTAGGTAATGTGGGTGCCAGGTATGCTGAGTGTTGAGATTCCTGCAGCTCTATGGTTGAGCTCACTAGCTTAGAAATGCCTTCCTTGTTGTCCCCGTTTTCCTGATAAACCCACTGTAGGTTGGCTTAACATAATCAGCTAGTCTGGTATGCTTGATAAACCCATCTGTATGCTGGATTGGCATGACCTTGCTATTGGTATGCTTGATAAACCCAACTTGAAGTTGGCTTAGCATGACCAGCATGTCCCTGAATGCTTGATAAACCCATTGTAGGTTGGCTTAGCATGGGTAGGTGCCTTGGAATGATTGATAAACCCAACTACAGTTTGGCTTAGCATTGGGATGGAACCTTGACTGCAAGAGAACCTAATAGCCCTCCTTAGTGGATACACAACCCAACTCAGGGGTGATCTCTCAGTTGAAAGAGTACAGGATGGGCAAAGATCTAAGGTTGGGTGGAATGTTGCTCTCACTTAGCCAGTTGCTTCAGAAATTCAAGATAAGTACTTATTGACATGATAATTGATGGTGTTTCAATGTTATAAAATGGTTGTTTATGTTCAATTGTGCAATTGTGGAATGTATATTTATATGAATTTGGTTGAAAAGAAGTCATGTGCAAGACTGAGTAAAGGGCTGAGTTTATTTTTATATGCATATCATTGTATTGAATGAGTTTAATGAATTATAAGTCTGGCATGTGATAGATGTATTTGTTATATCTAATATAATTCATTTTACATGTTATGATATGTTCATTAACCCTGTGAATGAGTTGTATGCTACATCAGACCCTTGGGGGGGAGGGGAATTCCCTGGAAATGTTTCAGAACCCCTCTGCGGGTTAGGTGGAAGGGAAGGTCATGGCAGGAAGAAGGTTGAAGTTTTAAGTGGAGTTATGGACAAAACTTCAGTGGGAAATTTGACATGGTAAAAGTGCTCATATGGGGTAGGGATTTCACAACTGGATAGAGCTCTCTAAGAGATTTCCAATGGTACCGGCCTTGTCTCATTTGGACCAAGGAGGGAGAAGTTATGCCTCTCATAAGATTGTGTGGAAAGTTACCATGACAGAGGGTATGGTTTTGCATGCCCGAATCCACAATTTCGAATTCCGGATTGCAGAAGTCATCATTGCTGGAAGTTGAGATTTGACCTTCCACATCCACAATTGCATATTGTGGATTGCGGATTCGTCGTTGCGGATTGTGGATTGCGGAAAGGTAAGCCTTCTAGTTATGAAGTTTGGCACTTCTTCATCCGCAATTACGGATTGCGGATTGCGTATTGTGGATCCGCCGTTGCAGATTGCGGAAAGGTAAGCCTTCCAATTATGAAGTTTGGAACTTCCGCATCCGCAATTGTAGATTGCAGATTGTTGATTCACAATTGTGGGTTGTGGATTGCGGATCCAAATCATTTCAACTGTGTGTGTAATCAATCAAATTTGGAAGAAAAAAAATGTCTCAGGGTCTCCCGTGGCCTAAGGAGTTCAGTAGGGACATGAAAAGAAGGAATTAGTACTATTCTAAGAAGAAATATCCAATTCTGTCAACAGTCTCGGGCATTTTTTGATGATTTGAACAGACTTGTATAAGTTAAACAAATTAATAGCACTATTAAAAACCATATACATTGAAGGAGAGAAATGATGAAATATAACTATGTTCCTAAATTTCCGGATTACCCAAGCAACTAGAATAGGAATATTTTTGTGACATCTATGATTCTGCAACCAATTATGATGCGAGTCCTCAAATCCACATAAAGATTGGTTATCAACAATATTTAAAATCTTGCAGAGCTTCGACAAGACATCTTTTCCAAAGTGACATTTTATGTGAGGAACCTTCAGCAATTAATTGATGAAAATGCACAATATATCAGAAATACCAGAACATAGAAGGGATTTATTGATCACAGGCCGCTTTGAGGGGGAAAGCTCCTTTGAGCAAGCTCAATACAAATAACTCGTGGATTCCTTCATTGGACTCAACACGTTCTTATATACTAATTCTAAGATAAACAACTATTACTCCCCATGAATGTGGGATAATACAATATACTCACGAGACGACTTACAAAGCATATGCGTCCAACAACAAAATACTAACAAAGTAAAGAGAAGGTTTTACATGGGTTCCTAACATCCCCTCCCCCTTAGAAAAATCTTTGTCCTCAAATATTTAGATGTGGAAATTGTTGTTGAATATGAAGGATTGGTTCCCATGTAGAATCCTCTTGTTGCATTCTTTTCCATTGAATTAATACCCTTGTGATCGATCGAGAGCGAAGTTGACGAGTGCTCCTATTGAGGATGGCCTCTTGATAAAAAATTATGGATCCTTCATTATACAGTTCTGGTAAAACAGTTTGTGCTCTGATGTTGGTACCAAGAACTTTCTTTAGACAACAGACATGAAATACTGGATGAATACGGGAAGAAGGAGGAAGTTCAAATTTATAAGCAATGGACCCAATATTCTGAAGAACCTTATATGGCTCATAGAAATTTGGATCCATCTTATGACACCATTTGAGTTTCAGGAGGATTACTTGTAAGGTTATACACGAAGAAAAACCATATCACCTGCTTGAAAAGTGCACTCAGAACGGTGCTGATCGACTTGTTGTTTCATTCGATTTCTTGCCATGTGAAGATTTTCCTACAAAATGCGAAGAATCCGATCTCGGGTTCGAAGAACCGTTTCAATTTCCTATATTGGTGAACTAATGGGGGTGTATGGAAGAAGCACTGGCGGTGCCTGACCATAGACTGCTTCATATGGAGTCATTTGAGATGCAGTGTGGTAGGAGGTATTGTACCACCATTCAGCAAGAGGGAACCACTTTTCCCACTGATGTTGTTGTTCATAGGTGAAGCAACGAAGATAGGTTTCCAAAAATTTGTTGATAACTTAAGTCTGACCATCTGTTTGTGGTGATACCCTGAAATCATCCTCAGCTTGGTTCCAGTGTGGTGAAATAGTTCTATCCAAAAATGACTAGTGAAAGTTGCATCGCGATCTGAGACAATGGAAGAGGGAATTCCATGAAGGCGGAAGATCTGGTCCAAGAAAATATGTGCAAATGAGGAGGTAGTATAGGGATGGATACGGGAACAGAAATGACTATATTTGGATGGGAGATCAACCACAACCAAAATCATTGTCTTCCCTACAGATTTAGGGATTCCTTCAATGAAATCCATAGAAATATATGTCCAAATCCGTGTAGGGATGGGCAAGGGTTTGACCAATCCCAGAAGGAGTGTCATTTCACCCTTGTTGCATTGCCAGGTATCACATTCAACCACCATCTGTTGAATTGTACTTTTCATTCCATTCCAAAAGAAATTACGACGTGCCCGCTCATATGTTTTGAGGAACCCATAGTGCCCCGCCGATGGAGAAGCATGGAGTTCATAAGAAAAATTCCTGTTTAAGATATGTGCTCTAGGGAAGCACCATCCCAAGAGTAATGAGGTACAATAGAAGGGTTTTTGGCCAACTGTTGGATGATTTGAGATAATGAGGAGTCATTGGCATAGCCCTGCTAAACAGATTGCAACCAATTTGGAACGAGCATATAAATATATGAAAGAGAAACTTGGTCATCAAATGTGCGAGAAAGAGAATCCGCCACAAGATTGTCCTTACCCTTCTTGTAAGTGATCTCATAGTCATAAACCATGAGTTTTCTAACCCATTTATGTTGTGCTGGGGAGGATACCCGTTGTTACAAGAAATATTTCAGACTCTAGTGATCAGTCTTGATGCAGAAATGATTCCCTAATAGGTATGGCCTCCACTTCTATATTGCATGCAAAATAACCATCATTTCCTTCTCATATGCAGAGGCGACTAAATTCTTACCGGAAAGGGATTTGCTAGTGAATGCAATGGGATGTTCATCTTGAAAGAGAAAAACAACAAGTCCATTGTCGTAAGCATCACTCTCAATAGTGAAGGGCTTGGAAAAATATGGCATAGCTAGAACATGTGTAGTACACATAACTTCTTTTAGTTTTTCAAATGCACACTCAGTAGCATGTGTCCATGTAAAAGAATCAGTTTTCAATAGAGTGGTTAATGGAGCTGCAATCTTCCCGTAATCCTTGACAAACTTGTGGTAGTATCTAGTCAATCCCAAAATACCATGAAGGCTCTTTAGTGTCCAAGGATGCGACCAATTTTTCATGGCATCTATTTTGGTAGGATCCATGCGAATCCCTTGTACTAAAATAATATGCCCAAAATACTCTACTTCCTCTTGTCCAAAAAAAAAATTTAGACTGTTTGGCATGGAGATGATGATCAGAGAAAATTTGCAGTACAAGACCTAGATGTTGGAGATGCTCAGCCCATGTTTTACTATAGATGAGGATATCATCAAAGAATACCAAAATGAATTTCCGCAAGAAGGGTCACAATATTTTATTCATCAATTCCTGGAATGTGGAAGGGGCATTAGTGAGGCCAAAGGTCATGACCAAAAAATCATAGTGACCATCATGTGTGTGGAAAGCGGTTTTAGGGATATCATCCTTATGAACCCGAATTTGGTGGTACCCGGAACAAAGATCCAACTTGGAGAAAAAATGAGCACCATGAAGCTCATAAAAAATGGGAATTGGAAACTTATTCTTGATTGTGAGGTGATTAAGTGCTCAAAATTCAATGCAGAGGTGCCATGACCCATATTTGTGTCCGACAAGAAGAACTGGTGAAGAAAAGGAACTGATACTAGGGCGAATAATACCTTGCTTCAGGAAGTCCCGAACGAGCTTCTCAATCTCTGTATTTTGGTGAAATGGGTAGCGATAGGGCTTGATGTTGGGAGGAAAACTTCCAGGAAGGAGCTGAATACGGTGGTCCTTTGGTCTTGAAGGTGGAAATGCCACTGGTTCAATAAATAGACATGCATATCTATCCAAAATTTGGTGTAGATCCAAAGGAGTAGTGGAGACTGATGATGGGTGCATCTGAATGGAATGGAGCTGAGCGACTACACCATGTGAATTCTTCTTAAGGATATTTTCCATGCGATGTGAATTGATGATTGCGAGAGACCTTGGTTGTCATCCCTTCAATGTGTGTTTTTTCCCATTGACTAAAAATTGCATCCAAAGTTCAACAAAATCCCATAATATGGGGCCAAGTGTGCATAACCATTGAGCACCCAAAACGACATCACATCTGCATAAGGGAAAGGAAAACATGTCGGAGGTCATGTTATAATATCCAATAGATATATGCAGATTGAGAAACTTCCCCTTTCAAGGTAAGGTACCCCCATTGGCAATCACGATTTCAAAGTTGGAGAAAGGATGGAAAAAAATCAGCCTGTTTGGCGATCCGAGGGTCAATGAAGTTATGAGTGCTACTAGAATCAATGAGTATTGCAAGAGGGAGCTTCTTGAAGTAACCGTTGAGCCCCATTGTTTGGGGGCTAGTGACTTTGGCTAATGCATGGAGAGATATCTCTGGGTGGTCGTCCTGAGAAGGAGGGTCAACAGGCAACTGCTAAATGTTGACTCGTTCATCTACTATATCCTGAGCTTCTTCAAAAAGGTTAGCTATGGGAGGAGAACCCACATCCAATAGATATATTTTTTTCTCAACACATCTATGTCCCCGAGTAAATTTCTCATAAAAATTATAGAAAATCCCTTTTTCTCTACGTGCCCGCATCTATGCTTCAGACAAATTATATATAGGAGTTTCTCTAGGAGCTGGCGTGATGGGAGGTCATTGGGAAACCATGTTTCTAAATGAAACAAAAGTGGATTTGGAGCACTTTTGGGTTGTGATCTTGTCCTCCACCAACTTAGCCAATCCTAGGGATTCCAGAATGTGTTGGGACAGAACATTTTAACCTCCGATTAGATTGCATCTTTGATACCATTGACAAAACAACTCCTATAGAATTCATCAGGAAATATTTCTATGTGAATGGTCAGTTTCTCAAATTCTGTCTGATACTCTCTCACAGTGCCAATTTGGCAAAGTTTAGTGAGTGCACCTGTGAAGTCATCAAAAGCACTAGGATCAAATCGTTGCAAAAGGAATTGGAAAAAATATGTCCATTTTGGCTCTTCATGAGCCTTGATGTACCAATGAAACCATTCAAGGGCTTTATGTTCAAAATGAAGGGATGCAAGTGGAGCTTTGTTGACATCAAAATTATTATGTAGAATGAAATATTGTTCTTCCTGGTATATCCATCTAGTTGAATCATCACCATTGAAGCGAGGAAAATCAAGCTTCGGCTAAGGAAAATTGTTGGAAGAAGAGAACCCAGTGTTTGCACAAGACTCTGGATGTCATCTATTGCTCATGGATGAATGTTGAAGATGGAGGCCGAGAATTTTTCATCCAGATCTTGAAGTTTGGTTTTGAGGGCTACAAGTTCTTCCTCCACGTTTTTTGCTCCTACACGGGTGACAACCATAACCAGGAGTTTTTAGGTTTTTAGGGGAGAATGGGTAGAAAAAAAAAAATAGAAACTTCTTTAGTAAAGGAAAATTTGGACTTGGGAAAAACTTTGATGGGTAATTGGGGTTTGACTAGGTTTTGGAAACTTTCTAATGGACAAGGAAGTAGAAAATAGGGATTTCATAAGCAGGGTGAAAGAATGAGAAAAATTGTCAAAGAGGGACAAAGAAGCAGAAATAGGAAATGAACACTGTGGAAAAATTTGAAGGCGATTGGGTGAAAATCGAATAAGTTATGGAAAACCCTAAAAGTAAACAAATGTGGGATTTATGGTTTCGGGAAGTGGAATTTGGGATAGGGTCCTCAGGAAGGAAAGATGAAGAATGGAAGTGTAGGGATTCCAGTGAATTTTCAAGGGAAACTAAGCTAAAGCAAAGAATATATGGCTCAGAATTGATCTGCAACGACTCAGAATTGATCTACAACGGATCTGGACAGATGTAATATGTTATTTATCAGCTGGCAATAGATATGGACCCTAGGTATGCTCGGCTTCCTAAAGTTTCAGGGGATTCACTAGGCTACCAATGATGTCTAACATATTGTGTATTGGGTTAGTACTCCTCACTCCATGGCTCAGGTAAAATTGATAACCGCTTTTCCACAAACGATGGCACTTGGTTTAACTCATGAATGGGAACTAGTCAATCAAGTAGGGGTTGTTTCCCTTTTCACTGGAAAGTCCTCTCAATGGGGCAGCTACTTTGGGGTTCCTGTGGTACTCCTCACAATGAGTTTTAGGGATATGCCCAGGTACTTCCCACAGTTAAGCAGATAGGGTTTATTCCTAGATCCAAACCTACAATTGAAAGAAACAATACGGATGCAAAGAAAAATAAATATTGCAATAATCACAATGCCTGAAAACCACTGCGAAAAAAACAAATTGGAAGAAATTCCAGCCAACGATCCCAAGAAAGTGCTTTGGTACCAGATGTGAGGAACCTCTAGCAATTAAATGATGAAAATGGATGATATATCATAAATAACATAACAAAGAAGGGATTTATTGATCACATACCACTTCAAGGGGGAAACCTCCTTTGAGCAAGCTCAATACAAATAACTCGTGAATGCCTTGGAAATGAAGCACTTTTTGATTTTCCAATGAATGCACCAAGATAACACTTGATAATAATAGCGCTTTCAAATATAAATGGATGAAAAGAAGAGACTACTTGCAGCACTCTAATCACTCAGAAATTCTCAAGAAAATGGCAAGCACTCCAATAAACTGAAAAACATAAGACACTCAAAATCAACCGGATGCAAGAAAAACTAAATAATGTGTGCAAAAAGAGGTATGGGATCAGATCGAATGGAAAGACTAGATCAGGAGAGGAGAGGAGGGAATGCAAGGTCAAGTGGATGAAGGTGGAGGAGACTAAAGTGTCCACCACTACCAAGTCTCAAACTTGTCCAAAATAGAACCCAAAACCAATCCAAAAAAATCCAAACACTACCAATGAAAAATCAAAAGATCTATGACTGGAAAGTGCAGTACAGAGAGGTCTACAAATCAAACCAAACTCAAAAATGGAGGAGGGGTGTCCCAAGCACTAGGCTTGACTGCTCGACGTAGCCTGTGGTCAGGTTCAGAGCGCTTGGCGCAGGTGATGGGTATGTGGTTTGCGTCGGTGACGCAGGATGCAAATCTAAGATAAGCACCGTAGGCGCAGGTTGCAGAGGAGCAGAATGCACCCGTGAGGGTACGACGCTATGGCTATACTTCCCAGGTGCACCGGGTGAAATACCAATGCAAGGATGAAAATATATCCATAAATGAGAAATTAAAGGGTTTGATGATCATGCATACAGACTCAAAGGAAGTCAACAGACTCTTCAGAAAGAAGATCTGGTGGTGAAAAAGGCTTAGGAGGCAAATGAAATGGCTCACAAAGAAATAAAACAAAATGAATTTCAATTGAAAACTTAAAAACAATGGACATATCCCCAGTATGTTCGCCAAATTTATTACCGGACAATCTACCGAAAGCGGACTTAAGGCATGATCTCCCTAGTTCAATGCGAATCTAGAGCAAATCAGACATAATACAAATCTACCTTCCTAGATCAAATTAGAGATTAAGTGATGTGAACATCTTACCTTTTAGATCTTTAGATCTCTTTTTCCTTTGTCACTCCAAGCTCCACGATCGTCAGATCCGTAGCTGTAAGACCTTTCAGAACATGCAAGAGACAAACAACCAGTAATAACACATCTACACAATAATTGATCTAAGTAAACGGTTAAGGAAGTAAACTATAAATATCAAATTAACAAGAAGACATTTATGGAAATAGCTTTGTATTACTGTATAAAAGTGGGATTACAAAGAAGAGTGAGGATTACAACCATTCCTTAACGTTGCAATCTTCCCCCAACAAGCCAAGCCACTGCCTCTAAGGAGAAATGGATGCCTCCAATGGATGAATGGTGATCTCTTAAGCTTATTCCTCCAACATGTGGATGCTATCGCTTTCCTCCCTTTGGAATGGAGAGGAGATTCATATATATAGGACTAGGAGGATAGGATAGGTTGAGAAATAGTGGGAGAGGACTAAGGAATCCTCCCAAGGGGGTAGGGAACTAAATTCCAGCTCAACTACAAGTTAGGGATAGAGATCCAAGTCACATACCTTCAATAAATTGCTCGAAGATTCCCTTTATCCACATTAACTGACATCATTGCAAGTTGCATTAGGACAACCTGCACTGGCGCATGTTGTACAAGGGTGACATGAGCTGATGGTGCACTCCATCAGATGACTAACTGATCCTGACCTAGTTGGGAACTGGTTGCTAGGGAGCAGCCTACGCCAGCCCAACTAGAACCTAGAGTAAGGTGGTTAGTAACTTCTCAAGTTTGACTTCCTAGTCATAGAAACATCAGGGGATGTTTGCACTGAGTCTTATGATGGCAAGATTTAGGTGTAACAACAAGGATTTCATATTATTTAGTATTAGGGGAACTTGTACTTGTAGAAAACTCATCAAGATTTATCTCTATGTGACCCACATAGAGATATGGACACCCATCAGTAGATGTCTCCTCAAAACTTAGGCACCCATTCGTAGGTACCTTTTCACAGCATCTATCAGTAGATGCTTCTTAAGAATTTGAGAGACTATTAGTAGATACCTCTTCTTGGAACCCATTAGTAGCTACTCTCTGATCCATACTTTGATGATCCCTAACAGAAACGGTGATGGCTTCTTCATGCTTAATCCCTTTAGAATATATGCTTGAAGAAAATCCAAACAATCTCATGATCCTAGAAGATGCAGTTGGATGATTTTTTTCTTCCTTCTTCTTTACTCACATAGGTAGAACAACTTGGTTCCTCCATGGGTTGTTTGATTCTCTCGATTGAATCCAAATATTCATCCTTTATCTCAAATAAAAATCTGCAATAAAATTAATATTTGAAAGAAATGGCCTTACCAATCTCTTCTCCCAAGGTCAGATACTCCTGGTAGTGGTAGGACAAATTTTTACTTGCAGATATCATTTCTGTCAAATATTTCTTAGGTTTGGCCATCGATGGTTCATCCCATTGGTATCTGTACATATGGTAACAAATGTAACCATTATTATCTCTTGGTAATCCTCCGTCAATGTAAATAATTTTTTTCTTGCTCATACAACTCGAATACTTCATCTTCCATGTCTACCACTGGTTCCACAATTGCAACTAGTTTATGGCACAATTAGATGGCTCCATGGTTATGAAATTGGAATATTTAGGATTTGAAAAAGGTATGGGTGAATGTGAACAAGAAAATGTATCAATTTAAGGTCCAACTTCTGAGTTCTATGCAAAAATTACTAGGTCCGTTTACATTTCAAAAACAACGGTGGCTAATGCCTACTTTGAGGCTTCCTAGGCACTCCAGCATATGCATACTAGGATCAGTGCTTACACCTAAATGTAACCAAATGAAATATATCTGTCATTAACATACTAATTAGTTTTTGGACAGAAGCTAATGATAAATTGGGAGGTTCGGGTTTATTTTGGGAACAAAAGAGAAAAGGGCGCTATGTTGGACTACTCAACTATCTTGTTTCCAGGATTTTCCAAACAGACTAATATGATCACGAATTTTCAATATGAAGGTGAGATTATATTCAGTAATATATCATGGATGCAAAAAAACTGACAGAATCGAATTTGGGCATACAAATACTCATTAATTGATCAAACTGCAAAACTAGTCAAATTTGGGTGCCTAATGAGCTAGTCTTGACTATTGTGGAATCAAAAAGACAGAGATGGTCACGAATGATTTCTTTTTTGCTTGAAACCTTGATTTGTGCTACTTTTATCCACTTTATCCTTTTGTGTGACAACTCATCATGTTAGCCTTATCTCTCCATGCACCCTCATGGGGTCCTCATAATCATCCAACTCATCAAAATATATGATTAATAATTAAATATAAAATAATCATTAATTCACTTCTAATTTTAATTAATTAAACAACTATAGGATATATTTTTCCTAGTTAATAATTCCATAGGCTAATGCTATCCCATCCTTGTTGATGTATATGTAACTTCAGAATGTATTTCATCTATGTATTTCATATATATTTATTGCACCCTTATAAGAGATGTGTTATTCCTCTATAAGGAAGTGTCGTCATGTGTATTGACAAGTGTCTCAAGTGTGTGTACTTGGCGACGGGTAATTAGACCACCATGTGTGGGGTCGGCCCTGAAATAAATATTATATTGTGGATGTACCTAGCTAGACAAGTCGGCCCCATGGTGTAACTGGGCAAATAGGTTAGTATAAATAGAGAACGAGAGATCTCTATTTGGATCACTCGAAAACTCACACTTATGTCACTCAAAAAGTGGCGCACTAGTGAGGAGGAGGATCATTTTCTACTAGGATACTATCTCAGTGTATTTTGGTTGTACTTTGGTTGAGCCATTTCTCTCTCTATCTCTGAGGAAGTTGTGGGGTTTTTCACCTTAGAGTTTTCCCCACGGAAACTCTGTGTCTCTTGTCTCTCATGCTTTTGATTCTTGTAATGCTTGTCATGCTTATTGTGATTGTTATGCATTGATATACTGTATATGTTATTCTCTTAGTGAAGATCCTAGAGTATTGAGAATTAATGCTCAAAATTTAACATGGTATCAGAGCTAACCTGAGAAGAAGACATTTTGTAGTGACAGAAACTTGAGTTTCTTGTTTATTGGGTTTCTCTCCACAGTTTTTGGAAAAGCAGTATAGTATATTGACTCTACTCATCAAGGGGAATCTATCTGTCCAATCAGAATTCAATTCTGAGCATTTTCAGATTTGGCCCTAAAAATTAGGGTTTCCACAAAAATAGGAATTTCTGAAATCTGTAGACATAGATGGAAGCTCCTTGCAAAAATCGAAGTTTAGAGCTTTGGATCAAGATTTTTGGCTGGGTAGATCTCCGGGAAACTCAAACCCTAATTCAAGGCTCTCCTTAGTGAACCTAGGAGGACAAAAAGGAAAATCTGAAGGGTAAAACTTTGCTGATCTCAATTTCTGAATACACCAGGATGATCAGCTCATCAAGTCGCATCTTTCTATCCTTTCAGAAAGTTGAAATTCACATTTTGAATTTTTAGGGTTTTTTCGACAAACCCTAATCCGCGACCAGATCCAGTTTTTAGCATTTCAAGTGGTAAGACCTAAATATTTTCTATTTCCATTTGAAGTACTCTTTAAGATGTCTCACCACACCAAGCTTGAGGACAAGCTTGAAGGGGTTGATGACTTCCGAGCTTGGAAGTATAGGATTGGGTTAATCCTGGAAGAGAATGAGTTGGACTCATATGTAAAAGAAGACATCCGTATCCCAGAGGATGAAGAGGCTAAAGTATTGCATAAGAAGAACTTGGTCAAGGCAAAGAGAATCATTGTTGATTCTATCAAAGACCATCTCATACCCCATGTGTATTCTCTAAAGACACCTAAGGAGATGTTTGACTCTTTGACCAAGCCATTTGAAGGGAAGAACATAAATCGGAAGATGACCCTGCGGAACCAATTAAAAGGAGTAAAGTTTCACAATGGAGAAACCATTCAATCTTATTTTTCTAGGGTCTCCCAGATTAAGGAAAAACTGGAAGCGGTAGATGAAATGGTGGAGAATGGTGAAGTTGTCATGACCACTCTAAATGGCCTATCCAGGTCATGGGATTCCTTTATTCAAGGAATTTGTGCAAGGAAGAAGTTGATCTCCTTCAACAGATTGCGGGAAGAATGTTCTCAAGAAGAAGCAAGGCTCGTGGCCCGAGAAGAAAAGATGGGAAGTGAAGATCAAGATCTCATAGTACACACCAAGAAAGGAAGGTCAAAGAGAGAGCACTCTCATGCCAAGAAACCTTCACACTATCATCAACATAAAGATAAGAAAGATCTCAGATGCTTCACATGTAATGAGAAAGGTCCTTTTGCTTCAGAATGTCCCAAGAACAAAAGGAACAACAACACCAAGAAGAAGAAGGGCAGTAGGAAAAGATATCATGCTCATGCTGCTGAAGATGATGAACCACCCAAGAAGAAGGCTAGGGCAGAAAATGATGATAGTGATGATGACTCATCAAGTGAAGAAGAATATATTATAATCTTTGCTCTCACATGTACTATCTCCCATGGTTGTAATGATTGGTTAATTGATAGTGAGGCTTCCAAACACATGACTGGGTTTAAGGAATCCTTTGTGAATCTATCTGAACATGAATCACCCCATAAGGTGAAACTTGGGGATGATTATCAATACCCAATCAAAGGAAGTGGGGAAGCCTCCTACAACCTAGATTCTAGAAAATCTTTCAAGATGAAAGAAGTCCTTTATGTACCTGGGCTCAAGAAGAACTTACTCTCCATCTCTACATTGGATGCAAAAGGTATGATGGTTGCATTTGTGGATGGCCAAGTCCTAATGTGGCCAAAGGGAAAGACCATAGATGATGCAGTAGTGATTGGAGAGCAAGAGGGAGGTTTGTATAAATTGAAGGGACAACCTGAACATGCCATGGTGCATGAATCCATGGAGCCAAGTGAACTTTGGCATAGAAGACTTTCTCATGTGAACTATAGGGCACTTCCAAATGCAAGCAAAGCTGTAGAGGGTCTTCCTGAAATCAAGACCAAACATGAAGGTGTTTGCAAAGGATGTGCAAAAGGTAAGAACATTAAGAAGGCTTTCCCAACCAGTGAAAGCAAGGCAAAGGATATCCTGGAAATCATCCACTCAGATGTATGTGGTCCTATGTCATCCAGTTCTCTAAGTGGGGTTTACTATGTCTCATTTATTGATGACTTCTCCAGGAAGACCTGGGTATACTTCTTGAAGAACAAAGATGAGGTGTTTGATAAGTTCAAGGAATTCAAAACCTTGATGGAGAATCAAACTGACAAGAAGATCAAAACATTCAGATCTGACAATGGTGCAGAATTCACCGCAGGTGACTTCAAGAAGCTTTGCAGTGATTCAGGGATTAAGAGGGAGTTGACTGCTCCTTATAATCCTCAACAGAATGGAGTTGCAGAAAGGAAGAATAGAACAATCATGGAAGCAGCAAGGGCAATGCTGCATGACCAGGATCTACCTATGCATCTATGGGCAGAACAGCTAGAACAGGTGTATATGTGCAGAACAGAACACCCCACAAGATATTGGACAACAAGACACCAGAAGACGTCTTTTTTGGTAAGAAACCTGAAGTCAGCCATCTCAGAATATTTGGTTGTCCAGTATACACTCATGTCCCAAAGGAAAAGAGGACTAAACTAGATCCTTTAGGAAAGAAGGGTATCTTTGTGGGTTACAGTGAAATCTTGAAGGCTTACAGAATATACTTTCCAGGGTTCAAGAAGATTGATGTCAGCAGGGATGTAACATTTGATGAAAACTCAACATTCATCAAATCAAGGAAGGCACCTATCGAAGTTTATGAAGAACCTAAGGAAACTAGATTTCAAGACACTACCATGACTGAAGCAATTCCAGAAGTTGTTCGTGAGTTTGAAGATCCGCAAGAACCTGTAGATCCACCCCCTGAGGATAAATATCACAAGAGGAAACCTGCATGGGCTAGAGAGCTCATTCAAGATGCAGAAAGATTTGGCATTCCAGAAGAGGAACACAGAGCAAAGAATAGAATCAGATCACATACCAGCTATGTTGCTTTACTCTGTGACATTATGAATAAAGAGCCTTCCAGTTATGAAGAAGTAGCAGAAAAGAAAGAATGGAAGGATGCCATGGTTGAGGAATACCAATCAATATTGAAGAATGATGTTTGGGATGTTGTCCCAAGACCTAAAGAGAAGTCTGTTGTGACTTCCAAATGGATCTACAAAATCAAGCATGCTGCAGATGGCAGTGTAGAGAAATACAAGGCAAGATTCGTAGCTCGTGGCTTCTCTCAGAAAGAGGGAGTAGATTATGAAGAAACTTTTGCACCTATAGCCAGGTATACTTCCATCAGAAAAGTACTTGCCCTGGCTGCAGCAATGAAATGGAAAATACACCAGATGGATGTCAAGACTGCTTTCTTGAATGGTGTAGTTGAAGAGGAAGTATATGTGGAGCAACCACTCGGTTTTGAAATACATGACAGGGAGTCATATGTGTGCAGATTGAGGAAAGCCTTGTATGGCTTGAAGCAAGCTCCCAGAACTTGGTATGGTAGGATGGACAATTTCCCATCTAGCTTGGGCTTTACCAAGAGTAAAGTAGATTCCAACCTTTACTACAAGGTTGAGGAAGGGAATCCTGTGATTCTACTTCTGTACGTGGATGACTTATTTGTAACTGGAGATGACAGATTAATTGCAGATACTAAGAGGAAGCTTGCTGCTGAGTTCGATATGAAAGATTTGGGAATGATGCATTATTTCCTAGGTATGGATGTGTGGTAGAATACAGGTGGGATCTTCCTTGGTCAAGGGAAGTACACAGTAGATATCCTGAAAAGATTCGAGATGATGGATTGCAAGGCCATGGCCACACCCATGGCATAAAACCTAAAGCTTCTATGTGATACTTCATCTGAGCCAGTTGATATCTCTATGTATCATCAAATGATTGGGTTCTTGATGTACCTGACGAACACGAGACCAGATATTTGATTTGCTGTGAACACATTGAGTCAGTTCCTAACAGATCCGAGGAGTGTTCACCTGGTTGCTGTAAAGCATGTTCTGAGGTACCTGAAGGGTACAGTGGATTATGGGCTCAAGTATGATTCGAATGAAAAGTTTAACCTGCAGGGTTATGTTGATTCAGATTGGGCAGGCAGTGCTACAGATAGGAAGAGAACATCTGGGTGCTGCTTCAGTATGGGATCAGGTGTAATCTCTTGGTTTAGCAGGAAGCAGTCCTGTGTAGCACTGAGTACAGCTGAGGCAGAGTATGTTGCATCCTATTCAGCTAGTTGTGAGGCAGTATGGATACACAAGCTACTGTCTGAGTTATTTGATCTCCCGTTGGATGCTACTGGTATCTTTTGCGATAACCAGAGTTGTGTGAAGCTGTCTGAGAACCCAGTGTTTCATGACAAGTCGAAACACATAGAGATCAAATATCACTATATCAGGGATGTGGTGTAGAGAGGAGCTGTGAAGCTCCTGTATGTTGCGACAGACGAGCAGATTGCAGATGTGCTGACGAAGCCACTAGCCAGGGTGAAGTTCGAGTACTTCAAGGAGAGGCTGGGTGTTCTTCAGATCGAGGACACTTCGAGGAAGAAGTGATGGACACATTTTCTGAAGCCATTCCAAGCATGTTGGAAGGAGGATCCTTCACATGGCTATGGATGTAAGCGCTGGATAGGATGATGTTCTGGTTTCTGCTTTGTATGATCAGCTGGATCATTTATATATGTATGCACGCATCATGTTGGATGCTGGATATGATTAGTTGGATCATTTATATATGTATGTATGCATCATGTTGGATGTTGGATATGATCAGTTGGATCATTTATATATGTATGTATGCATCATGTTGGATGTTGGATATGATCAGTTGGATCATTTGTATGTATTTTTGTATATGCATCATGTTGGATGCTTGGACCATGTATCTGTATATGTATCAGGTGGATACAGTACATAATCAGTTGGATTATGTGTGATGAGTTCTGAAGACACAGATGCACAGTGCCTTTCCGACATGGTGGTAGATGTGTTCTCCCATGTGCGTTGATGTAAGTGAAGAACCTTTCCGACATGGTGGTAGATGTGTTCTCCCATGTGCATTGATGTAAGTGCAGAGCCTTTCCGACATGGTGGTAGATACGTTCTCCCATGTGCGTTGATGTAAGTGCAGTGCCTTTCCGACATGGTGGTAGATGGATTCTCCCATGTGTGTTGATGTAAGTGCAGAGCCTTTCCGACATGGTGGTAGATGCGTTCTCCCATGTGCGTTGATGTAAGTGGAGAGACTTTCCGACATGGTGGTAGATGTGTTCTCCCATGTGCGTTGATGTAAGTGCAGATCCTTTCCGACATGGTGGTATATGTGTTCTCCCATGTGCGTTGATGTAAGTGCAGGGCCCGACATGGTGGTAGATGTGTTCTCCCATGGTCATTGATGTAAGTGTTGTGAGCTCTTCACGGATGGTGGTAGGTTGGTCCTCCCATGCTGTTGAGTGTAAGTGTTGTGTGTGTGTGCATCTAGGTTGTGCTTCGTGATACTCTGTGGCCGTGGACAGGTTGTGCAGTAACATGTAAAAGATCCTGGGAGATCCAATAGGTTGAGCTGTGTGCTCGTAATCAGTCCTGGGATGATCTTTCGAAGTTTTGTTTACTCACGTAATTAGTCCTGAGGATTCCACAGTATGGCCAGTGATGATGAAGACCTGCAGCTGGTGGGCCTACATCCAGTATAAAAAAGGACTAGCTCTGTAGAACTTCCTATGATGAGTAGAGTCAGAGATTGGTTGAGATAGCAGCAGCAGTGACGATGATGATGACGATGATCCCGAGAAGAAGACTTGTCTAGCAGAACTGTGTCGAGAAATACCTTCCTAGTTAAGAGGGAGTGTTGATGTATATGTAACTTCGGAATGTATTTCATATATATTTATTGTACCCTTATAAGAGATGTGTTATTCTTCTATAAGGAAGTGTCGTCATGTGTATTGACAAGTGTCGCAAGTGTGTGTACTTGGTGACGGGTTATTAGACCACCATGTGTGGGGTCGGCCCTGAAATATATATTATATTGTGGATGTACCTAGCTAGACAAGTTGGCCCCATAGTGTAACTGGGAAAACAGGTTAGTATAAATAGAGATTGGGATATCTCTATTTGGATCACTCGAAAACTCACACTTCTCTCACTCAGAAAGTGGTGCACTAGTGAGGAGGAGGATCATCTGCTACTAGGAGACTATCTCAGTGTATTTTGGTTGTACTTTGGTTGAGCCATTGCTTTCTCTATCTCTGAGGAAGTTGTGGGGTTTTTCACCTTAGGGTTTTCCCCACGGAAACTCTGTGTCTCTTGTCTCTCATGCTTTTGATTCTTGTAATGCTTGTCATGCTTATTGTGATTGTTATGCATTGATATACTGTATATGTTATTCTCTCAGTGAAGATCCTAGAGCATTGAGAATTAATGCTCAAAATTTAACAATCCTTTTTATTAATTTAATTCATTGGTCTTCAATAGGATCCATGGGGGTTTGGTGGATTCTTTTCTTCCCTTGGTACTGGAAAATTGGGGACATGATAGTTAACCAGTAAGAGGGATTATAAGGAATCCAATTTGGCCTTTTAATTTTATCAAGGGTATTAAAACCAAAGTCTACAAGATTGTCACAAATGAGCCATGACATAATATATCCATATTCATTCCCAATGTAAGGATCGATACCAACTAGAATATTTTTCATGTTTCCCACTTGCCATGCTAAGTGACTGTTTATCCACGAAAATGATTTCATGAAACCTAGCCAAAATAACAAAGCATTCCTGTAACAATTTGGAGGCCTCCTGATCCAACTAACAATATCCATCTTTATGTATTTGTCATGCAGTACTTATGTGCACAACCCAGCCCCGAATAACCCCTGCCACATGATCTTCGTGCACAAGGAAGAATTAAACCAAATCACATTTTTGATATTCCACCCACCCATTTTCTTGGGCAATGAAAAGTGTTCCCAATTGACCAAATGGAAACAACCTCCCTTGGTGTTTCCATACCAAAGAAATCTAAACATCAAATCTTTTAACCTCTTTAAAATTGTTTGTGGAATTTGAGCTATTAAGAACTAGTAAATAGGCATGCCAACAAGGACATATTTAAGTAGTGTAAGCCTACCTCCCAGAGAGAGGAATTTTAGACACCAAATATTGATTTTCTTCTCAAATCTATGAATTAACCAATTCCAATCACTTATACCATATCCATTTGGATTTATATAATATCCCATATATTTAAAGCCTTCTTCTAGGTTTGACATCTTGTAGGGGAGAAATTGTGAAATTTGATTTAAAACAAAACCATCAACTTTGTTGCATAAGAAAGAAGACTTATTAGTATTGAATTCCATACATGTGTCCTTGCAAAAAACCTGAATGATATCTACAAATCTTCTCCATTCCTCGATAGTTCTTCTACCGAGAAGGACAACATCATCCACGAAAATCAAGTGAGTAATAAGAATGTGTGATGATATTTTTATACCTTTAAGATTGCCAGCTCTTTTTGCAGCACATAACATACAACTGAGCCCTTTAATGACAAGAAGTAACAACAAGGGTGATAAAGGACACCCCTACCTCAATCCTCTTGATCTATGAAAGAAAAAGGAAGGAAATCCATTGATCGACACTAAGAAATGTGCCCACATCACGCAAGCCATTATCCATTTTGTAACATTTAGAGGAGGGCCAATTTGTAGGAGCAAGAGTGTCAATAAGACCTAATTGACCTGATCATAAGCCTTAACCAAATTCATCTTGAGAATCATGGCACTCAATTTTTTAACTTCGACTGAATGAAAATATTCCTGATAAATGCCCACAACGTCCAGAATTTGTCTATTGGGTAAAAAACCAAATTGTTCCTTTGTCATGAGCTCAGATAATTTTGGTTTAATCCAGTTAGCAATTTTGTTTGTGATTATACTATAGGCCAAATTGCACAATTCAATTGAAACAAGTTATACAACCTGAGGATAACATTATACACAAAACGAGAACTCTAGCCATAAAAACTCATATTTTTGCATAAAAAACACCAAAAAACAACTCCAAATAAAAAAGCGGTGCTACCGGTAGCTCCACTTTTTTTTATGGTTAAAATTATAGACATGCACCAAAACAATCGTTATTGGTATTTACAAAAAATCTTAAAATCAAACCTTGAATTGAAAACTAATGCTACCGGTAGCACACTTTTTCAAAATATGACATTATTATATCATTGTATCATAATTTCAAATTGGATTTATTAAAACGGTTAGTAACACTATATAAAAGTAGCACTAAGTTAAGCACAAATTATTCAAGAAATTATTTCACCACTTCTTCCATCTAAAATAAAAGAATTTATGATATTATTCATAATAAAACCATATATTAAACTATAAAATGTAAAAGTTATGATATTTGGATGCACAAGAGAGGAAAAACAATATCACCCCTTTTTGGGGGGAGTAAAATTACAACTTTCTTGGAACCATGGACAGTATCGTTGCAAACAAAACCCCAAATCGAACCCCGGATTGAAAAGTGGATCTCCTAGAGTCACTGTCATTTTTATTCAACATTAAAATTTTAAAAACAATAACTTTAAAAAAACATAATTAAATAAATAAAAAAGGTAAAAATGAAAAAATGAAAAATTTATTTAAAAAATTCAAAAACCAAATTCAAAAAATAAAAATAAAACTATCCAAGAAAATTTAAAAACAAAACTTATAAAAAATAAATTAAAAAAATGAAAAAAAAATTGTAAAAAACAAATTGAAAGACCAATTTAAAAATTTAAAAACAAAAATTTCAAATTCAAAAAAATAAAATAAAACCAATGAACAATTTTTTTTAATCAAATCATTATTTTTTTAAACATTTAATTGGTTTTAGACAAATTCAAAATTAATAAAAATATTTAAACAATTTATTTTTTTTAATTAAAAATGAACTAAAAAATTAACAAACAAACATTAAAAAAATAAAATAAAATTATATCAAAACTTTAACTTTTATAAAAAAAATGAAAAAAAAACAAAAAATTAAAAATTTTTAAACAAATTTAAAATTTAAAGTACAATTTTAAAATAAATAAAATTTAAAAAAGAAAAAAGAAAAAAATAAAACCCCCTCACCCCCTAACCTCCCCCTCTTATCCCCCTTCGCTCCTTCTGACTCCCCTTTGTGGCAGTGCGATTCTCAGAATCATGCTCACGCACTAGGGGGGGCGAGTGGACAGCGATCAGGGGGAGGGGGAAGGAGGGAGGGAGGGGTACTAGGAGGGAAGGGGCGTGAGGGGGGATGAGGGTGGGGAGAGGGAGGGTAAGGGTGGTAGGAGGGGGAGGGAAGGGACCAGAGGGGGAGGCCGGGGGGTGAGGGGTTCTGTTTTTTTTTTTCAATTTTCTAATTTTATTTTTATTAATTTGAAAATTTTATTTTAAAATTTAAAATTTGTTAATTTTAAAATTTTAAAATTTCAATTTTTAATTTAAAATTTTCAATTTTTAATTTTAAAATTTTAAAATTTCAATTTTTAATTTTAAAATTTAAAATCTTTTATTAATTCTAAATTTTGTTAATTTTAAAATTTAAATCTGTTAATTTTTTAAAGATTTTGTTTTTTAATTTGTTTTTTTCTAATATTTTTTAAAATTTTATTTTCAAAACTTTCAAATAACCATAATATTTTCAAATTTTGAGCTTAATCTTAAAGCCTTTCCCTTTATGCAAATAACCAAAAGACAAAAAGTAAGTGGTTATGAGGTAGTGAAGTAGGAGACTGAATATTATTGAGGAGGTTTGTAATCGACTTTTAAAGGTTCCTTACAGGTGTTGCGTTTTGCACAGATATTTTAGTTTGTTTACTTAACCCATGGTATGAAGCCTTTCATCTTGAAGTATGAATCCTAGTAACCTACTGGTTAGGACCATGGCCAAATAGAACGTAATAGTCTGATTATTAGAATGGATGATCACAACTAAGACTAGAAGGACTATAGATCTCGTAGCTACGCTATACAATGGTTTAGTTGGTATAAATTGTGGTTTTAGGATGTTGATCCGTAAGAAGTGCAGACGGAGCAATCCATAGTTATTTTTGGGTGGAATAAATGGTGGTTATAGCATGCTAATCCATATGAAGCGGAGACAGATCAATCCACGTTCTTCAAACATATGCTTTTTAGAATGGACAAAAGCCTTTTGGAAAATATGATTTTACTATACTATAAACCTTGTGTATGTATTTCACTTCAAGAAGAGAATTTTTTTTTTTGAATTTATGGTGTCGTTTTAACGCTAGCTAAAGTAGCACCTATGTTAATGCCACAACTAGCATTTCAGTAGTGGTGGTAGATAGATAGCTCAACTTCAGTGGGTCTAACAATTAAGAATATGTAATTCCTGGTAGGAAGTTATAGGTTCAAATCTAAAGGGGTAGAGTATGTACAAATCCGTAAAATTGATCTGAGATTCTCTACATGGAAGGTTCTAGTTGTTGAGATATGATGTGGTGCATGATAGATCCAAATTTAAGATGGATCTATGTTGATGGTATTCATAGTGCACATGTTTCAATCTATTCAAGGTATAACTGTATTGATGAGCATGGCTAGTAACATGGTGTTGAAGGTCCTATTAACACAACAAGAGACAAATATGTGGCATAGAGCATGCCAAAATGCCTAGTAGATGTCGCAAGTACCAACAACAATGGTACTAACGAACAGTTTCGAAGACTCCATTTTCATTGCCTCTTCTCCTCCAAATAATAATATAATTCCTTCATTAATGTTTCCACCTTGTTGTTGTTGCTAGAAGACATTATTCGCAAAACCACCCAATTATTGGAGGTTGGAAACTATTGTACACGAGTAGAGGTGCGGAAAATCTTCCTACAATAATTGAAGAGAGAAGAATTTCCATAGATATAAATTAAAAAACTGCAATAATGAACAACACAATAACATACAATTATTAAATAATGATTTCCATGAGAATCCCTTGAAGGAGAAAAACACCAATCCAGAGCACACACAAATATATTAAGCAATAACTAAATAATGGTTACAATACAATATAGAGTAGTTGTGCTCTCAGCAAGAGTGTTCAACAAGATAAGAATTTTGGAGAAATTTCAGTGGGTAAAAGTAAGTTAATGTAAATTTTCAAGTCCTAAGGTGTCTATTGTCCTATGTTTCTCTTTAATTAAATAAATCAAATCTAAACTTAATTAAAATTAGAAATAAATATTTATGAACTTGCAACAATCACATATATAGCTAAAAATAAAAAATGGAAGCATAATACACTCGATACACAATAATTTATTTCCTTCAAATCAAGTTTTATTCCTTCAAAAACCTACAAGGACACATGAACCTGAGGTTTATATCCTGTTGAAAAGAAATAATATACCTACATAGAATTCTAAGAAACTCTTTTACCATGAATGACACGGTACAATACTATCCTTACAAGCTTCCACCTTGATGGTCAATCCTCTTACTACTACTTGTATTCTCTCTTCTTTGGCTTCACTTGTGTGTGGACACAAATTCCTTGGTGCATTCCTTAAACAACTTCCTTGGTGTGTTCCATGACTTCTCCTCCCATCTTTTCTTATTTATGCGTTGAGAGAGATAACTAATATTCTCAATTCTAGCAACCAAATCCATGATTCTAGAAACCAATCTCAACTAAGCTCTTTAATAATAAAAACCAACTTATATAAACAATGATGTGTACATCTAATATTATATCAAATTTAAATCACTAATATTCTAGAATCTCTAGAATATTTCTTTTAGAATTTTAAGTCTGAGAGATCAAAGGAATTTAGACTTTCACTTTTATTTATTAAGTGAAATTACAAGATGGTATTATTTCTCTCTTTTACTAAGTGGTCACTGAGAAGTTGTCTCGAGCTTCTTGCATGTTACCACCTAACCTATGTAAGAAGCTCTTGTTCAAGCTACATTTTTTAACACTCCGTCTTAGCGAGGATGGAATTCAACACCAATCCAACTCTATCTCTAAATTATCCAAACTTTCCTTTTTGCTAAGGGATTGGTCGAAATATTGACTATCTACTAATCTATGGGAATATACAGGAGCTTTACAACTCCCTTATAAATATTGTCTCGAATGAAGTGGGATCTAATCTCAATGTGCTTGGACCTATCGTGAAAAAATGGATTCTCATTAGGTTTGATACAATTCTCGTTATCATATTAAATCATGGTGAGATCCAATTCCCGATAAAATAAACATGTAACCAACATGTGAAGCTAGGTGGACTCACAACTAGTTGTACTCACTATCACATACTTTTCCTTTGCTGAGCTATGTACCATGGAAGATTTATTCCAGGTGGGCCAAGATATCATCGTTGATCCTTATAAGCTAGAGAAACATCTTGAAGTGTTTTTCCTATATCATGCACTTCCTACCCAATCATGTACCCCTACAAATTCACCTAACCATATTTAATATATCTAATTCCATACTTCATTGTGCCCCTCAAGTATCTAATAACATGTTTTGCTACTACCTAATACTCTTACCTCAGTCCCACCATGAATTGGCTCAAGGTGTTAACTGCAAAACATATATATGGTTTGGCGTTGAAAACACACATCAAGGAACCTATCTTCTATCTGAACAATGTGGGATCCACCAACTTTGGATATTAAATTGTCACCTTTCGAAGATTTAGGCCTCAAAAAATTCGTCTCACGGCTTTGGTCATAACTTTTGACTCCAACCTTTGTTTTGGGAGTTATTTATACCATTTGAAAGGTATCAAAGAAATTTAAAAATTTTCATTTATATGTATTCTCATATGAACTAATAAAAAGATTTAAACTTAAGAATAATCTTCGGGGTACATTGTAAATATAAAAAGGGACCAAGTTGAGTTATGGAATGGCCTAGAAACTTGGTGGCAAGAATAAAAGTGAAGAAGGTCATTGGAATCAGGGAATAAAGCTTTGAAACCTTAATCAATTGAATTCCTTATCTATAATGGAAATCAATAGAGTATGATTGGAATCATGTATATATTCTTAACTTATGTACCTTGTTGTGATGTTACCCATGTATTGGTGCTAATTGAGATTGGCGAACACTTAGAGGAGATGAATTAAATGGAAGAGGAGATATAGCCAAATGATAGAGGATGAAGAGTTGTGCTAAGCATGCCAAACACACATAAATCTATTATCCCCATTCAATAGATCTCATGGAAAGGAAACTACACTCAGTATTGTTTCAAAAGAAGACAGGCACATATTTCATTATTTAAAACGTGTATTGGATATTCAAATGAGGAAAATGACAAAATCATTTGAAAGTAAATTTTATGCAAAATTCAAATAAGATAAAATGAAAAATTAATGAGAGACTTGAAAAGTCTAGAAGGGAGGCCAAGAGTCATCTGGAAGGCCAAAGGCCATTGGAATACCAAGAATCATTCTTATTCTTTACAAAATGTACTCTTGGGCTCATTAAAGGAAATTTTGGCTTTGCAGAGGGGATTTTGATCTGAGGGAGATTATGCTTGTAGACTTTATGTAAAACTCTTTTTGCAAAGTTATTATAAGAAGAATCCTTTGATGGCCTAGTGATTTTGGAGGCAAAAGTAATCTTTGGGACCTCAATGCATGGGACATTTTGTAACAAGCTGTTGCATGCTAGATTGCTGTCATAATATTTTTCTATATTATGGACTATTCTATTGTAGAAGTAAGATATATTTATCTATTTCATCTCTAGAATTCTTACGCTATAGTTGTGAACATAGTACTATAATTAGATACTCATTTTTCATATTGCTCTAGTGTGCAATTGGTTGTTTGTGTTTATGTTCTTGTCAAGGATAATTTTATGGACGAAATTTAGCCAATGGGCTATTTTTCCATGTTTTTTTCCATATAAAGATTCGCCAATTTCCAATTTTTGAAGCCCCGTTTCACCCAATTTTGATGGGGTAAAATGTTTTCACTCTAAAAATCGCCAAATTATTATATAAACTATATAAAATCCTTAGAAATTGAAATAATTTTAGAAAAATATCGCCAAATATTTTATAGTTGACATTTTAAGAATTGGTAAGATTTGCCAAGGTTTATACACTTTTAGATAAGTATGGGTCCTTAAAATTATTCTTGGTTCTTGTTCCTACAATAAACATTTATTAAAGATCAAAACATTTCACATATTTGGTACTATGTTCACATTTTTAGTTATCTTATTTATCCTGGGAATCATTTTGCATCTCATATTAGCTACATTTCATATATTGCAATTCAAAAACCCTAAATGGTTGATCAAGCTACAACTCATAAAACCTCAAACCATAATGGTTGTCATGCCATAATTCATATGGTTCTAATTGGGACCTTTCATTGGGGGTAGCACTTGTTGTTTATATAGGGAAAATTATACCATGTCAACAAGTTTAGCGCTAGAAGGAGGCCCAATGGTAAGATGCACTCTCTAAAGATGCATTCTATTTTTGTACGGATTGTTTATGTATCCACGACAAAAATCTGAACAACTACACAATTTGTGTTTCTATATGAGGATCTGAATCCAACAAAAGAGACAAAGGTTCAATTGATGGCTAAACATGACAAAATCATAAATCATATCAATTGTTCATTCTTTCTGAGAGCTATATCATAAATAATAGTGAAATAGACAAAGGTTTGGTATTATCTTGAGCAACATGGCAATCACTTTCATGATTTTGTCAAGTCATGAATGGAACCCTCATGGGTTTCAAAGCCGTCATACACCTAATATTATGCATCGAGAACAATATTTTGAGTGCCACAATGCTAGCAAGAATACACCACTCACCTTACTAGTTTTTCATGCCTATGCTTCACTCTGTCAACCTGATAGGTATGGTCATACTTCGATGGTTACACTAGATTTATGAGTTTACATGAGGTTGAAAATCCAGTGTAGGTTAGGATAAAAGTAGGAATAATATATTTCTTTACTACTTTCATGTTTTATTTAATAAAGTTAGTTTTCTTCTCATTGACGTATTTAACTAGACCTCTTATTTATTAGCATGTGCAGTCATGTTTTCATTTGGTTCAGATTTGCTTTCAACATAAGTAGTTTTTCTTTATTTCTTTTAGTTAGGTAGGTTAGTTGTAGATTGCTTGAATTTTGTTGTTATTTTTCTGTCTAGGGACATATTTTGATACATCAAGTGTCCCTCATTGGTAGTTTAATATGAATGCTTGATCATTTTTTGTCTAACATACAAAGTTATACACAAGGATTTTGTTGAAGCTCATCATCAAGTTTCGTTGTTTGCACAATTCCATAAACCAAACAAGTTTCCTTTGGATCTCAATTTATGATTATAAAAAAACATGTATGTAACTTTGTATCAATGTTTCTTCAAAATGATTTCATACTATATTTATGTAAGGGTTTTCGACAAAAAGTTCCGAGAAGCATTGATAAAATTCACCAAAGACTGATCCTAGTGGTTGGACACTTCAAATTCAATCTTCAATAGAAAGTGACCCTTGTCAATTCTAAGATTAGGTTGATCAACATACTAGTGTTCTAGTGATGAAAAAATTAACAAAAGGAGATTCTCTAGATCTACAATTAACATTGCTATAACGTTTTTGAAGAAAATTGCTTGCACTACTTTCATATAGTTGAGTCTTCCATGCACACAATTAATCAAATTTACTACTTTGTACATATCATCTCTTAGTTTTGTTAAAGAATGATTTCTAATACTTGATGACTTTCACATTGTTTTTGACTTGATAAGTGTACACATGATTTATGTTTCCCCCTAGAAGATGGATAGTTTCTGTTTCTTGCAAAATTTTCCAGTCTCTTGAATTTTCACACCTTAGTCTAAAAATGACATTTTCTAAAAACAAGGTTCGTTCATTTATTATTGAGACTATGATTCCCTAATTATAGTTGATGGTTTCATGACTGATCTTTTCCCTCACAGAACCAAATAGAGGCCTGAAGAATTGTGTGTGCACTTGTTTGATCATGACCCTAGGATATATGAGGATACATTTGCAAATCAAAAGCTTTAGAAAACACTAAAGGGAAAATAACAATGTCCTATTGCAAGAGATACATGATATGGTTTCTCCTACAAGACCGCCACAACTTCAACCAACTTTGATAACCTAGGAAAAGGGGGAAATCATATTCACAATCTATTGTCATGGTGGGTAAAGGGTTATTATCAGTAAGAATCACTCCATAAAAACCAATTAATCATCATGATCAGCTTTGTTCATCATTTTATAATATTTCCTAGCATTCTCGATTATCATAGTCTCTTTCTCAATGTGCTCAAAATATTCCATAGATCTAAGAAAATTCAAGATTGTTGACTCTCCTTCTAATTTATGATCCTGGCAACAAAAAATGGGTAAGATGCAAGATTAGATTTGAATCATTTGAACTCGTATGGAATTCTAGTTAATTTAAGCACTAAATTTATGTTGAGTGTTATATGCATATCCTAGGATAAACTTAAACTTGACTGAAGATTCAATTGGTGTTTTGTCATGAGAAGTCCCCATTAGTCATTCCCTTGCATGAAGGATGACTTAATTCAGCTACCTTTCAATTTGATGTTGCTATATTATAATTGGTTTAAGATAGAAAGTACTACCTAATTTGGAAGACAAATGTTGAATAAGAGTTGTATCCTATTTCCTAGAAAATCTAATGCGCGCCCAAGTCCTAAAATTTGGAAGATTTGTTTTAAATATGTTCTCAATCACACCTATACATTTTATAAAGATATTTTGTTTCGATTCTTTCCATTTCTCCTAAAACCTAACTTGCGTCCTTAATTATTTTTCTTATGCATGTACAAATGTGTAGTGGACATCACATGCTTAACTTGGACTAGTTGTGCTATACCCTTCCACAATAAGGTCACAACGTATTCATTGGAAGCCCACATTTCCAAGCTAAAATAATCAAATTCAAATGAATGGAATGTTAGAGAATGGTTATTTCTCAACCGACCAGTGTTAGGTTGCATTTAGACAACTTGTTATTTTAAAACATTTCTCATTAGTGAGTCTATACCTCAATAGATCCTATTCTCGTCTTAGACTCCATAAGTGTAATGGGAATGCAAGAACAAAAAGAGGTTGAAATTGAAGAAGCATGAGATAATTTTTAGTTCTTAATCATCCTAAGAGGCATGTCCACAAAGATCGACCATTAAAAAATGAGAAAACAAAAAATGCAATTCAATTCTCAAACAATTTTAGTGCTACAACCAACTTAGGCGAGTTGTTATGTGCCTAGTATTTCACAAGGATTAGTGTTTTGCAAGGAGCCACATGAACACTCATTTCCTTATGACCCATGAATTTTTGAAATCATGTGAAGAATTTATACTCTTTCTTTCTTTTTCAGAGTATTTTCATTATTTACTTTCAATATTTCACTCATCATTTATGAAAGGATTATTCTTTTGATTATATTTTGTTCTTACCTGAGTTGATCTTGTACTTGTAATCGTGCAGATTGAATCTATGTTTAACCTTTTCATTTGAATATTGTTGCAAGTTTTTTGTTTAAATATTTAATCCCCTTAAAGAAATTTACATTTTTTATGCATTGTGACTGACTATTCATTTTGAGCCCTTTTTATCACTTTGGAAACACCTTCTTTAATGGATTAATTGACCCCAAACAACAAGTAGTGATCACATATGGAATTCAAGCTGTAGAATTTGTCTGTTTCATGAAATTGGTTGGAAGAGATAAAGATATAGGTTGTGAGTCCCAAGAACAAGGAAAATGCAATGTGATTGGTTGGATCGGGAACACTTCTAGCGAATGGGCATGTTTATTCTCATATATAATTTAAAAAATAGGCATGATGTGTTGTAGAGACCCACTGACACTCACATCAAGAAAGTTGATCATGAGAAGGGTGAAAGGTCGAAAGTACAAGGTTCAAAAGCTAAAGGGACCCATAAATAGCTAGGTATTGAAGAGGCTATCTCAATCTCAATAGAAGGAAAATATCTAGTCAGTGATACAAAACCATTGCTTCCCCCATCCAAAGTTTAGTCAAGGACAATCAAATAAGTGCAAAAGTTGGGAAATCAAGTTCAATTATAAAAGGGATGCAAAGATAACTCCATCAGGGCTATAGTTTCCCGTTGGTAGTGGGGCAATGTTAATGATGCCATGGTGATTACATTGGGGCTATGGACACTTGCGGGCAATTGAGTAACACTTGAGATATATTAAGCAATCTTGGTGAAAATATTTCAAATCCCAAATCTATAAAGCCCTGGACCTAGACTATCACTCAACTTTTTTATTTACCCTACACACACATTAAATTCATTATAACTTATTTTCAGTACAATTAATGAGGTTTCTAAAAATGGATGCACATGTATGTGTATTTACCATCTTGGAAGATAGGTTCACATGGACCCATGACCTGTTAAACACCTTGGTGGCTGGAAAAGCAAGATCTTGTTTTAATGCTTCAAATATCTTGTTACAGATATTTTTGCTTCTCCCACTGTGTCGTTGTTGGAGGAGCCTAGGTCGGTCGCCCGACTAGGTGCTCCATTCAACCACTTCGTAGAATAGGTTGAACCATTATGTCGGTCACTACATGTTGATTCGATTAGTGAACCGAAAGGTTGTTACGTAACTATTTGTAAACCATATATATAGGATGGAGAGCCGGATACATAAAGGCACTAAGGCATTGTAATGCATCTTTGTAATTGCTCTGAGTAATAGAAAGACTTGTTTTATCCACCCCCATTACTTATCTTTGTTCTATCTATATAATTTCTTATTCTATATCATGTATCCCTGGTAACTATGCAATCCACTTAACTACAACATTGGTTATGTTGTTGGTGATATATGCATAGGACGATAATGAGCATGATTAAATGATATCATAACATGAGATAAAGGAATGGTGGGAGAGAAAGATAGAAAATCATCTGCAAAATTATGCCAGAAGAAACAAGTTGACTATCGCTCAAGCAAGAGAGAAATTATTTTCTGAAACACATGAAAAGTTCTTTGATTCTATGTCAATCCCATTGAAGAAAATACTAGATGAAAATACCAGTAGATGAAAAAGATCAACAGTTGCTCAAAAAATTAATGAGTGGAAGTCGTACAAATATGTCTGAGTTCTGTAAAAGAATGGCCGACAATTTTTGCGAAGAGTGTGCAATTGAGGAACAAGTATCAGTCGGTAACATAAGGAAAATATTCTATAACGACATCACCAAGAAATTCCTCTATTCCTTACCAACACTTTTTTTTTAATTCTTGATCAACAAGGGAGCAGTGCATATCGTCGAACCTCAACCACTATTGTTACTACCACTCCAAAACATGAACTGGGAAGAAAAAAAAAGAAAGTGGGAAAATTTGTGCAAGAGCGAGAGTGGGAATACTTCCTCAGCAAATGAATTTCTACATCACCTGAGTCCTCTAAAGAGATTTGGGCCAGAAATGGGGGAAGCTAACCATGGTATGATGGAATAGATGAATAACGGTTGAAAGAAGAAAACACGATATGGCCAGCATTGAAAAATCCCAAAAATTCGACAAAGATAGATCAATGATCCAAAAAATCACTCCAGATATCCAGAATATTGAACTAGAAATGACGAGGAAGAGGAAGGAGGAGTTAAGGGAGCAAGGTAGTGCTCTCCAGAAAAAACAAAGGTCGGGTATAGTGACAGATGTAGAAGGAAATATTCCAGAGTCGAGTCAAGCTCGAGTGTTAGGAACCCATGTCAACCCTTCTATTTACATTGTTAGTATATTGTTGTTGGACGCATATGCTTTGTAAGTCATCCCGTAGTATTTTTTGATCCATAGTTTGTCTTATTGTTGCTGGATGCATATGCTTTGTAAGTCGTCTTGTAGTATTTTTTGATCCATAGTTTGTCTTATTGTTGTTGGATGCATATGCTTTGTAAGTCGTCCCATAGTAATTGTTGATCCATAGTTTGTATTGGCCCATGGTTTGTATTGACACATGGTATTAACCCATGGTATTGGCGTCTAGACTTAGTATATAAGTTTGTGTTGAGACCAATGAAGGTACCGTGAAGTTATTTGTATTGAGCTTGCTCAAAGGAGGTTTCCCCCTCGAAGTGGCCTATGATTAATAAAAGGGATTCTAAGTTCTGTTATTTCTGCTATCTCGCGTATTCTCATTAATTAATTGTTGCAGGTTCTTCACATCTGGTATCAGAGCACTTTCTTGGGCTTGTTGGTAGAAATTTTTGCCAAAAATTTCTTTCGCATCTGTTGCAGCTTCGGATCTGGGAATAATCCCTATCTGCTTAGCTGTGGGAAGTACTTGGGCATAAGCCCTAAAACTCATTATGAGGAGTACCACAGGAACCCCGACGTAATTGGCCCATTGAGAGGACCTGCCAGCGAAAATGGCAACTACCCCTATCTGATTGACTAGTTCCCACCCGTGAGGTAAACCAAGAGTTGTTGTTTGTGGCAAAGCAGTTATCAATTTTACTTGAGCAGTACAGTGAGGGTTACTGCCCCAATACGCAAGCCGTCAGATAGCATTGGTGGCTGAGTGAAACCCCTGAACTGTTAGGAAGCCGCACATACTTGGGGTCCATATCTATTTTCAGCTGCACTGTTGCCGATCACTTCCGCGTTGTTTCAGATCCAACCGTTTCAGATCCATTTTGAAAGTCGTTCCAGATCCAGCCATTTCATATTTATTCTGAAATCCGTTTCAGAACTATTCTGAAATCCATTTCAGATCCAGTCGTTTCGATCCATTCGGCATCATTTCAGATCCATTTCTTGCCGATCACTTCCGCGTCGTTGTAGATCCATCTGTTTCCGCTCCCTTCTATGACGTAGCAGATCCATTCTAAAATAAAAAATTAAAAAAAAAAAAATTGAAACTTCCCAGACACCCTTGCAATCCCATTTTGCATATTTCATTCCTGAGGACCTTATCCCAAATTCTACTTCCCAAAGCCAAAAATCTCACATTTGTCTATTTTCAGGGTTTGCCATAACATCTTCAATTTTCACCCACTCGCTTCCAAATTTTGCCACCGTGTTCATTCCCTATTTCTGCTTCTTTGTCCCTCTTTGACCAATTTTCTCATTCTTTCACCCTGCTTCTGAAATCCTCATTTTTTGCTTCCCTGTCCATCAGAAAGTGTCCAAAACCTAGTCAAACCCGAATTACCCATCCGAGTTTTTCCCAAATCCAAATTTCCCTTTATTAAATAAGATTTTGTTTGTGTTTTTCTATCCATTTTCCAAAAAAAAAAACTCCTGGTTATGGTTGTCACCTGCGTAGGAGCAAAAACCATGGAGGAAGCACTTGCAACCATCCAAACCAAACTCCAAGATCTAGATGAAAAATTTCTTAGCCTCCATCTTCAGCATTCAGCTATGAACAATAACCAACAACAAGAATCTTTTGCAGCCAATGGGTTCTCTTCTTCCAGCAATTTCTGTGGTCTGAAGCTTGAATTTCCTTGCTTCAATGGTACTGATCCGACTAGATGGATATATCGTGCAGAACAATATTTCAATCTGCATAATACTTTTGATGTCCAAAAAGTTCCACTTGCATCCTTTCATTTGGAACAGGAAGCCCTTCAATGGTACCATTGGTACATCAAGGTTCATGACGAGCCAAAATGGACAGATTTTTGCCAACTCCTTTTGCAACGATTTGGTCCTAGTGCTTTTGATGACTTCACTGGAGCAATCACTAAACTTTGTCAAAGTGGCACTGTGAGAGAGTATCAGACAGAATTTGAGAAACTAGCCAATCACACAGAAGGATTGTCTGATGAATTCTACAGGAGTTGTTTTATTAGTGGTCTTAAGGATGAAATCCGGTCAGAGGTTACAATGTTTTGTCCTAACATAATGATGGAAGTCCTAGGGTTGGCTAAGTTGGCAGAAGACAAGATTGCAGACCAATAGGGCTCCAAACCCACTTTTGTTCCCTTCTGAAATATGGGTTCTCAACGACCTCCCATCCCGCCAGCTCCTCGACCAACTCCTATCAAGCATTTGTCTGAAACAAAGATGTAGGCACGCAGAGAAAAAGGGATTTGTTATAATTGTGATGAGAAATTCACTCAGGGACATAGATGTGTTCAACAAAATCTTTATCTCTTGGATATGGATTCTCTACTTGCCTCTAAAATTGGTGAAGAAGCTCTAGATACAATGGATGATTAGGTCGACATTCAGGAGCCACCTATTGACCCCCCATCTCAGGATGTGTTATCTCCTCAAATAAACATAGACTAGTCATGGTATCTAGGTGATAGGGTGTCTTTAATTTTTTTTTACATCATTTGAGCTTCAGTTTGATAAGTTTGAAGTAGGTAATGAAGCTTGAAATGACATTTCGAAGTTGCTCCCCTCCAAAAAGAACTTTCCAGTTTCGATAGCTTAGGCGGACCTAGTGATGGTTCATTAGCTACCGAAAGCCTTGTTTTCGGCAGCTTACTAGATGAAAGACGAAACTCTCCAACTACCGAAAGGGCAGACATACAGCGTGAGTCAGGGGGCAGTTTTCAGTGGCTTGGGCGAATATGATGGTGTTCATTAGCCACCAAAAGGCGGATGTTTTTTGCAGCCCGCAGTTCAAGAATGAAACTTCTACAGCTGCCGAAAGCATAGACGATTTTTGTGATTCATGGGACCATTTTCGGTGGCTTGGGCGAATACGATGGTGTTCATTAGCTATCGAAAGGTAAGTTTCTGGAAGCTTACAGTTCAAAGACAAAATTGTTCGAAGCTATCGAGAGCAGAGGCATTCTCAACACTGTTTTGGCAGCTTACAAGTCAAAAGCAAAATTGTCCATAGCTACTGAAAGTAGAGGCATTTTCAACACTTTTCGTGTCTTATATAGTTCATACTCTGTTTTTTGGCTTGAAGAAATAGGAGCATGAATGACAGACTTGGATTAGTAGATCTACTTCAGAAGTCTGATGATACTAAAATCTTTCAGATCACTTATTTGAATACATGTGTTCCAAAAGCTTACATTAGTGATATGTAAACTAAGAATAGATACATAGTACGAATGCTGAGTAGTACTATAGTATATAAACATATGCTCACAAGTCTAGAATAAGAAGAAGATCCCAAGCTATAAATAATGATTCAGTTTTGCATATTTTCAAGCAGAGCTTTCGGTAGCTTAGGTGGACAAGGCAATTGTTCATTAGCCACCGAAAGCAGAGTTTTTAGTAGCTTATAGATTCGGACTTTGGCTTTCCTAGCTGCCGAAAGCTAAAAACTGGACAGAATGTTACCATTTTTGCACAGACCTGATCCAAACACCTCAAGGGTGGTTTATAATGTTATATAATAATTAAATGCATCATGATCAAGGTTCTGTTCCAAATTTAAAGGTGCCAGCAATGTGAGAAGAGGAATCCTCTTGTTTAGTTTGGGCAAAAGATGGCCTATCAATCCTCCAGGTGGCAGTTTCAACCTCACTCATCATCCTTGAAGGTTTTTAAGCTTGTCAAAGATTGTTGTAGCTGTCGAAAACATGAAGACTATCAAGATGGAGGCAAGGATATTTGCTGCAAAAATGGCGTTTTTACTGTGCAGACTCATCATTTTCAAATGATGATTCTGAGCGACTGGAGAATATTTTGGCAAAATGCTCAAAGTTTTTTGTTCCTAACATGTTAGAGAACAATAATGTCTCTCCATTTTCCTACAGGTGTTGCAGATTGAGATAATCGAATCCATCTTTGAGCCCCAATTTTCGGATCTCAGAATCTGCATGTTTGACACATGTTTTTGAAATACAGATCCCGGGAAAAGGAAAATGAATCTCAAGAAACTGAGAGAGGTTTTTTCTCAAAACGAATCAATATACAATAACCTCTTTCAGTTTATACACAGGTGTCACATATTTGGAGAGATGAACCCATCTCCGAGCCCCATTTTTCAGTAGTTTGGCCAAATTAATGGTGTTTTACTGTGCAGAGTCATCATTTTCAAATGATGATTCTGAGCGACTGGAGAATCATTCTGTAAAACGCTCGAATATTTTTCTTCCTAATACGTCAAAGAACAATAACCTCTCTCAGTTTTCCTATAGGTGTCACATATTGGGATAATCGAATCCATCTCTGAGCCCCATTTTTCAGCAGTTTGGCCAAGTTAAAAAATGATTTTTCCTGGTTTGTTTAAAAACGGTTTTGATATTCTATCTTGAGGATTTCGATCCAGCTTCTTAGGATCTGGGGGAAGATGTTGTAAAGGATATAAATCATGGAGCTTGAGAGCAAGAAAGGGTGGGTTTTTTTATTGACTATGCTGCTATTGTAATAGAGACTGTTTTTCGTATATATCCAAATTTATAAGCTTCTTTCATTTGATGTATCAGACCTCTTCTTTCTTATATGTTCATGCTTATGAGTGAATGCTATTCTCTGTCTATGCTTATATAGTCCATAGGTGACTGTCATCTCACCATCTGATTGTTAAGCAAAGGATCATAAGTGGTTATGCTAGTTTCCAGACCCATCATACTTATTGTTTTATATGTGTGATTTGGTTAGGTGATTAATTTCTATCCTATTTAATACACAAACCTGTCTAGTTGCATCTCTTGAGATCCTTGTATTGTTGAAATATCCCTAGATAGTCTTGAATATATAGTCCAGTTAGTTAGTGTAGCTAGGGTTTTAACCCTAGCTTGTGCAAATGAGCACCTACTAAGGAGAAGGGACTCTTTAGTAGCAGTTCAGTAAATGTAAATTAAAATGCTAAAACAGAAATATAAATTACTCTAAACATGTGCATGAAACAAAAAAAATAAGATGTAAAGAATGGATTTTGTATTAATTTTACCTCCAATGTGAAGGTTGTTGAAGCTCTTGCAATGCTCCAAGAGGGTTGCTCCAAGCTCCAACTTGCTCCTTCTCTTTCTCCAATGGTGGAAATGGGCCAAAAGGGGCTCTCAAGGTGAAAGTAGCTCAAGGGTGAGCTAGGGTTTCAAGAGCTATTTTGGCAGAGTAAGGGTGCTTATGACTGTGGATGTGGAATAAGGGGTCTCCATCACCTATTTATAGTTTTTTGGTGGTGGAGTGCTGGCCCATGGTTTTGGGAACCATATGGTTTAGGTCAGCTGTATAGGGTTTTTTCCTCCTTTTCCTCATTATTTTATATTTTTTATTCTCTTTTTAGAGGGTTTTTGCTATTTTTAGAGGAATTTTGAATATTTTTGGAGGAAAAAGGGGTTTTTTAGTCTTTTTGAGGCTTTTTTGATGGTTTTGTGGCCTTTTGGAGGCATTTTAGGCCTTTTGGAGGCTTTTTAATGGGATTTTCATGGTTTTTAAGGGAAATATGGTAGGAAAATGGACAAATGAGCCATGTAATGAGGTAGTGAACACTTTTTGGGTGTTAACAGTTAGACATTCATCTTGATCCAACCCCTCATTCATAATTGAGTGAACTATTGCAAGATTAGTTAAGTTACCAGGCATCTCTGAAATACAACCTAGGAGAGTTTCCTGGAGTGATAACAGGATGGAAAACCAGAGATATCTCTCCATGCTTTATCCGGCGTCACCACCCCCTAAACAATGCGGGTCAGGGGTTACTTCAAGAATCTTCCTCTTACAATAATCATTGATTCTAGTAGCACTCATAACTTCATTGACCCTCGGATTGCCAAACATGCTGATTGTTTTGTCCATCCTTTCTCCAACTTTGAAGTCATGGTTGCCAATGGGGGCACCTTACCTTGCAAGGGGAAGTGTCACAATGTGCATATCTCTCTGGAAGATTATAACCTATGCTCTGACATGTTTTCCTTGTCCCTAGGCGGATGTGATGTGATTTTGGGCATTCAATGGTTACGCACACTTGACCCCATCTTATGGGATTTTGCTGAACTTTGGATGCAGTTTTCAGTCAATGGGAAACAACACAAATTTAAGGGCTTACAACAAGGGTCTCTCTGCATCATCAGTTCACATCGATTGGAAAATATCCTTAAGAAGAATTCACATGGTGTCATCACCCAGCTCCATTCCATGTAGATGCACCCATCAACGGTCTCCCCTACTTCCTTGGATAGATATGCAGGTGTCCTTTTTGAACCAGTGGGCTTGTAGCCTTCAAGAGACATTTTCGGTAACAATTTAGTCGCATCTACATCTCAGCAGGAAATGATGGCTATTTTGCATGCAGTACAGAAGTGGAAGCCATACCTATTAGGGAATTATTTCTGCATCAAGAATGATCTCCAGAGTCTGGAAAATTTCCTGGAACAATGGGTCTCCTCCCCAGCACACCTGAAATGGGTTATCCAACTCATGGGTTATTCCTATGCAATCACTTACAAGAAGGGTAAGGACAATATGGTGGTAGATGCTCCTTATCGCACATTTGATGACCCAGTTTCTCTTACATCTATTTCTCTGCTTGTTCCAAATTGGTTGCAATCTGTTCAATAGGGCTATCTCTTCTATGAACTCCATGCTTCTTCATCAGCAGGGCACTCTGGATTCCTAAAAATGCATGATCGGGAACAATGTAACTTCTTTTGGCAGGGACTGAACATGAAAATTCAACAAATGGTGGCTGACTGTGATACTTTCCATGTCAACAAGGGTGAAATGACACTCCTTTCGAGACTGCTCGAACCCTTTCCCATCCCTATAGAGATTTGGACAACTATTTCTATGGATTTCCTAGAAGTGCTCCAGTGGTACAATACCACATCTAAAAGGACACCATATGAAGCAATCTATGGACACGCACCACCAGTTCTTCTTCCATAAACCCTTAGTAGCTCCCCAGTTCAGGCAATTAACTCCGTTCTCCGACACCACGATCAAATTCTTCTCATTCTGCAGGACAATCTTCACATGGCAAGAATTCGACTGAAACAACAAGCCGGTCAGCACTGTTCTGAGCACACATTTCATGTAGCTAATATGGTTCTTCTTTGTCTACAGACTTTCAAGCAACCCTCCATGCAACTCAAAAGGCGTCAGTGGCCCGGAATGTAACCCGAGGATGCTACAGGGGAACCACTCCTTTAGATTCTGCGTCAATTTCTACATCTAAAGCTTTGAGGACAAAGATTTTTATTAGGGAGAGGGGATGTTAGGAACCCATGTCAACCCTTCTATTTACTTTGTTAGTATATTTTTGTTGGACACATATCATTTGTAAGTCGTCTAATAGTATTTTTTGATCCATAGTTTATCGTATTGTTGTTGGACGCATATGCTTTGTAAGTCGTCCCGTAGTAATTGTTGATCCATAGTTTGTATTGGCCCATGGTTTGTATTGACACATGGTATTGACCCATGATATTGGAGCCTAGACTTAGTATATAAGTTTGTGTTGAGACCAATGAAGGTATCGTGAATTTATTTGTATTGAGCTTGCTCAAAGGAGGTTTCCCCCTTGAAGTGGGCTGCGATCAAATAAAGCGATTTTAAGTTCTGTTATTTCTGCTATCTCGCGTACTCTCATTAATTAATTGTTGCAGGTTCTTCATAGGAGGGTGTTGATGAAGACCTGTCACCGATAGATGAAGATCTATGGATGGAGCATGGAAGCGCTCTCCAGGTGAGTATACCCGAGGTTATAACTTTGCATTCCCCATTACATCTAACTCAGAGTGCCCAAGTACAAAAAATTGTCAAAGAAGATTTAGGAATTCACGCTGGCCAACATGGCATTTGGAGTTGAAGGAATGATGAAGGTAATGAGGTTTATATATTATTGATCCATCGACTGCAAGAATGGAATTGATTCACTTTTCAACTCAGTTTTTCCAACCGAATTTTTCATCTACTCTATTCAAATCGTGAGAAAGCGCCCCCCAGCCACTTCTAGCATTAAGTGATCCGTCGAGTAAACCAGGAAGTATGAAAAATAAATAGAACTGGGATAAAACAGACCTTTACCTGGGTATCGACAGAAGCTATAGAAGAAATTCGACACCTGACAGCCAATGAAGAACTGGCCTAAGCCATTTATATTGTTGTCAGAAGCAAAGAACAGACACTATGCAGTAACTCCTACACATCAGGAGATAGTACTTGTAAAAAAAAACTGCAAGAAAATTTATGTCACCGAAAGTGATCCACCATCACCACCAATTAACTTGGAAGACGAAATTTTAGAAGATATGGCACACACTACAACACACCTTTCCTTCTACAAAGGTGACGAAGATCCAAGAAGACACTAGTTTGTTTGTGAGTCAATATGGGAAGACAATGCCATTGTCAATGAAGATTGACAAATGACACAATTTGTTGGATCTCTCCAGAAAAGAGCTCTCACATGGTACATCACTTATAAAGAAAAAACACCTACTACGTCAAACGCTCAGATAAAACAATACTTTCTATCTTTCTTCAATACTCCACACACAAAATTTCTAGCTGCTAACAAATTGAAAACTACATCTCAAATGCCAACATAGACTGTTAGGGACTACAACAAAATATTCAAAGAATTGCTGAGCTAGATTGAGTACGATATTGAAGAACCTCTACTGATCCAATGGTTCATGGATGGTCTACTACAGAAGATTAGAATGCACATCCGTTTACATGAAAGCAATATGTATGAATATGTATTGAAAAAATCATTAAACAAATAGATATGGATGATGACTATCCTACAGTCCCTGTCGACCAACGAATTGAAGAGCAACTAGAGAATATGCAAAATTATATTCATGAAATCAGTCTGTGAGGAGCCGATTTATGGTGTACAAAATTTTCCATAGTAGGCCATATGAAAGATTATTGTCGACAAGATGACCGCCGACAGGATGTCTATTTCATACAAACAAAATATTTATGCGACATCTATGAAGAACATGACACATTCGACAAAAGATTGTCCCTACAACATGAATAATGATCAAGCTTGCTGGTGCACCATATGTGATGTAAGAATTCTTTCCACGAAATAATGTAGCTTAAATTTAAAGAATAAACAAAATTATCACGCAGTTTACCATACCAATACTGTCGACCAAAGAAATGATAGAAACAATGAGAATGCAAGATACCAAAGAAACGATGGCCGATGAAATGGCAACTTCAATCGATGAGGACGATTTCAAGGTCATGGATGAAACATTGCAAATCGATACCCTCGACCACGTTGACGACTGCAGTGCTTTGCATGCCTAAGTGAAGATCATGTTTTTGCAGACTTTCCCTTCAAGGATCGGCTAGATCTCAAATTTTGTACGAAGTGTGGGGTGGATGATCACTTCTTGGAGGATTTCCCCACCATACTTGAAAGAATTACTAATAAAAAGAATGTTAACATCGTGTCCAATGTTCCAAATTCTTATCTTGTTAGAACTAAGAATCTTCAAATCGTAACTTGTCAAGGAACTAAAATTGGTGTTGATAATCCACAAATTAGTAAAATAAAAATTACAGATGACTATTCTAATCCAAGTGAGTAGAAGCACTTATATAATAATACAGCAAAAATATTTCAGGAATTAGTATCTAAAGAAGACAATGACGAATCTCGACAAATAAATATTAATGAACTCATCAATTTAATAACTAAATACAAAGTTATCGCAAAGTTCATAGATCTAATACATAACATTAGAAGTAATTATGTCAAATAAAAACAAACTAAAAACCTCTGTCGACTAAGTTAGAGAGATAAAAATGACCTAGGCCCACTTGTCGACTTAGAAATTGAAGGATACTATGTTCGACAAGTCGTTCTCAATTTTGGATCACAAGCAAATATCATGACTCAAGATACTTGGGAACAACTCGGTCGACCACAACTACATGATTAAGGTGTCTAATTAAAATTAGTTGACCAAGGACTGATTGAACCAATTAGGGTATGGAAAAATTTCATCACATCCATCAAAGGTACAACAAAACGAGTCGACTTTTAAATTATCAATCCAAAGGAAGGTTCTAGTTCTTTCCCTTCCCTAGTCGGCCGACCATGGGGAAGAAAGATGAAATCTTCAATATCACTTGACAAAGATAGAATAAAAATTAAAGGAAATGGGAAGAATGTGATTTTTCCCATTCACCCATCACAAGGATAGCCTTGGATAGAGCATATCGATGACGACATCGACATTCGACAGTTATACAAAGTAACGAACAATTAAGACTATATTGAACCTAACGCAGAAGAGGAGATCCACCTTGGGAACCTTGGATCAGTCAGATATAATTCAGATGCTAAACTTTATGACTAGAAAATAGAGAATTATGAATTACAAGCACGAGAATGTCGGACGATTGAATTTATCCCCAAGAAGAAAACTCAACACTGTTTTTCTGTCTCCATCATTCTGAAGATCTTCGAAATAAAAATCAGAGAGAATCCAACACTCGAATGAGTGAGAAATGAGTAATCAGGTGTTCCAACACTTAGCTACAAAGAATGATAGTCACCCTCATTCCATGTTGAGAAAGCATCAAAGAATATAGGAGAACAAGGTCGATTTTAGAGTTTGTTCAAAACGTTCATAGGTCAAGCTGCAAGATGGTGGGATACACAAAGAAAGAGGAGAGAAAACCCTGACAAGGGAAGTACAAAAATCCACGAAAGTAGAAAATCATCTGAAACCAGACGACAACATCTGAAGCATGAACCTCGACATGAAAACTATAGTCAAAGTAGAAAAAGTCGACAAGAAACCGTCGAACAAAATGCTCGACCAAACCGACACACATCTAACCAACACAGCACCAACGAATGAGAAAAGTTAAGTCATCAAACTTGACATAAGGAAAAAAAAAATTGGTATGTGACAGACGAAGCCCCGAACAAATCTCATTCGAATTTATTTCCTCCATTAAATTCACAATTAATAAAACCAACTACTACACGCTCACCCGTGTCTCACAATTTAGCTATAAATATTGAACTGGAAGAGACTTGGATGTTATTCTACCAAGAATTGGAGCAAGAGATAACTGATACTCCTGAAAACAAGGAATTGATCGTCAAACCAGAAAACCCTGCAAACAAAATGGCTCCCAAAAAATCTCAAGCAACCACAAGATCCGCATCTTCGGAATTTTGACAACTGGAAGAAGCAAATACACCATGGAAAGTCCGACTCCACAACGTTTGCAAAGAAAAAATTGCAGAAAAACAATGGAAGAGAATCCAGAACGAAATTTTGGAATGGGGAAAGGATTTTGATGGCCGATGGCGAGAGGAAGCCCAAAAACTCTGAACAAGCACCATATTGAACTATATCCACGCACCCTTGGTCGATAGATTTGTAGGATTCAAGGAGGTGATAGCGTAGTTCATTGTGAGAAGATACCACAATGGAAAATTCTACTTCAACAAAACAGTCGAGATCAATGGCGACCTGATCAATCAGATCGCCAAACTATCAAACAAAGGGGATAGAGTACCTATTCGACCAAACCCTGCTTTGATAAAATATTTCACAGGTGCCCTCGCAGGAAAAACCTCCATAGGGTTAGTTGTCAACCAAATCATCTATGGAACACATAAAATAGTGGTGAGAATCGTGTCAACCGCATTAACAAGTATTGGTCGAGGATTCGACCTCAAAATTCACATGCTTGAAGCCATGCAAAATGTGGCAACAAAAGAAGCATTCTACCGATGGGATGATCACTTGGTGGAAATTGTTCGACATATCTGCCATAAATTCCAAAAGGAGGGATCCAACATATAATATCCCTCACTGATCATTTGGATCGCCATGGATCACCTTTGACCAACAGGAGACAAAGAGTTCATTACATCTAAAGGACCACTGATGTGGAACTTCCGATCATTTTCACAAGGAAGATGTCGACTCGGTGTGACGACAGCCAAAATTTGGCTTGAAAATTGGTTCCAGGCACTAAAAGTACAAACACTTAGATGGAGAGTCCCACAAAATCTTCGTCAAAGTCTTCCTCTGACCACACACATCCAACTAGAACTCGACACACGTCTATATGGTATCTAGAGGGAGCAGCCAGAGCAGCAGAAGAGATCAACTTTTATCCTACGGTCGAGAGAATATTTGAAGAACTATGTCGACAATCCAATACTGCCATTAAAATACCACCAGCAGCAAAATTGCTCGACCAACCAATAGTCGAACCTTTGACAGATGCTAAGAAAGAAGAATACGATGAAGTCTGACTCTACCTCAACACATTTACAATGAACCCCAAGCAGATTGTCGACATCAATCCTCTTGGGATTGCAATGAATCCTCATCAGGAGCCATTGAATTCATTTGACCAGTTGGATGATAGTAATCAGTCGAATACTCCACTCGCAGAATATGCCCTAAAAAAAGAAAACATATGTCGAGTGGCCGGCGAGATATTCACAGAATGACATAATAGAAAGAATACGACACAAGGGAAAGGAAAGCGAAAGATTATAATACAGGAACTGATAGAAGAAGATAACGCTGAAATTTTTGACTACGCATCACAAGTATTGGAAGATGCTTCCAAAAAATAAATATATGTAGCTGAGCAGCTAGGAAAATTCCATATAGAAGAAGATCAACAATAGGAATAGGCGTCGCCAAGTAATAAATTTAAATTCATGGACAAGCACATGTCGAACTCACTGACAGTCTAGCACCGCCTTCCCTAACTGTTGTGATGGAAGAAGAGGGGCTAGCTACTTCGACCATTCTCACACCACCAATCACTTCTACTACCACTTCGCCTTTTATCCCCAGCTTTGTACAGCAGCTCCCCTCTCCCTTCAGAGCAAAAATCTAGACGAACTTCAACCTACAAGAATTCATTAACCAGATACCGTCAATCCTTCCTGAATGGAAACGAATTATCATAAATAAACCATTCGTAGCCGACCCCAACTCGTCGTCTGACTTACCTTCATCAGAATTTCATATATCTGAACAAGTGCCACCACCATCAACCTCTGTTCCAAACATCATCGAATATACTGAAACCATCATGGAGAAAAACCTCGATCTTACAAGTGAGTTTGAATCACAACAAACATCCTCCTTTACACCTTTACCAGTCGACTAGCCCACTGCACTTCCATCACCAACCCCCTCAGTTTAGGAAGTCAACGACTAGTTGGATGCCACCGCGATACCATTGGACAATTTTGAAAATTATGAACCGCTTGCTAAACCTGCCACGACAAGTAACCGGGAATTACCTTCGTCACAGGAAAACACGACCTCGACCAGCATTTATGATCTACCTCCCTCTCCACAAATACAACTCGGCACATCCTACCTACCAACTTCACCGGCGACCGCTTCCCCGCTACCGAATACTTCCCTACCATCGACTGGAACAACTGCAGTTGCATCCCCAATTCCAGTCGATGCACCTGAAAGACCAACCCCCCCTACTATCGACTTAAATCCTGCAGCACCAGTAGAGAATAAAAATGAAGAAACAAACTTGGCACCAGATAAAGAGGTGCTCAACAAAGAAGAAAAAGCATAGAAGCAGATAGAACTTGAAAAGACAAAGGAAAAAGAGTTATAAAGGAAAAAGAAAAAGCAAACGAGAGAAAATAAGAGGAAACAAAAAGAATAGCAGAAACAATGGCAGCATTTGCAACACCTCTAGCAACAGCCTTTACTCACTGTCCATCTAGATGAGTTGGGTCTTATTGCCACTTTCGACCACCGACAAGCAAAAGACGAAGAACTAGATTTACTTACAGATGCTATCGACCTAGAGTATGGAAGAGAAGAAATGAAGACAAAGAGCGCATTGAAACACTTCAAGCATAACGATATTCATTTCTCGCTAAGTGTGAGAAATTAGTCTAGCAAGTAATAGCACTCTCATCGAGAACCGATACCGAAAACCCGCTTGACAAAGCATATGCATTGTCTGAAAATGTTGTGTCGATGCTCCAAGAATAGTTGGCTAAAGAAAGACATGATCAAGTAGAATAAACATCTATCATCGTGGTAAACCAGTATATGGCCTTCATAGAATCACATAGACTGTTAGCACAATATGCCAAAGAAGCTGCCATGACCACATAAGTATTTCACAAGTGGTATACACATTCTGGAAATATCTTTGTTGAAATGCAGAGAACCTGTGATCTTATTAGCAACCTCCAATAGCAACGACAGATCGTTGATGAAGCTTTCGCACAAATCCTCTTTTACCAAATCATTATGGAGCATAGGAAGCTAGAAAAGTTGGAGAATAAAGAAGATCAATGGATCACACAAGATCGATTAAGCTTGACAAAAGTTGAGAAGATCATACCATAGCTTAATCGACTTCTCTCCACTGCCGACAATGAAACACCAATACTGCGGCAAGACACAATCAATATTCGAGACACACTGGTTCACGAAAAAATGGAGAACCTGTCTAGCCTTACTACCCTTACTATAGATATTCAGAATGCGCTTCATGAGTGGGAATATTTTCAGCATCAGTTGTCAATATCTGCAGAAGCCATTTTCAAAACCTGCGTCCAAAAAAAATTATCTACAAGCACCAGTCAGTCCCAGAAGTAACGATAAAATTTTCTCATTACTCGGTTGTGTCCAAATTTATCAGTTTACTCTAGTTCAGTTCTCATATCCCTATTTCTTCGGGACAAATAAATGTTTTGTTGGTGGGGTAGATGTTGGAGGAGCCTAGGTCGGTCACTCGACTAGTTCCTTCATTCGACCACTTCGTAGAACAGGTCGAACCGTTGTGTCGGTCACTACATGTCGATTCGGTTAGTGAAATCACAGGTCATTATGTAGATATTTGTAAACCATATATATAGGATGGAGAGATGGATATATAAAGGCACTAAGGCATTTAACTCATCTATGTACTTTCTCTGAGTAATAGAAAGACTTGCTTGCTCTACCTCCATTACTTTTCTTTGTTCTATCTATATAATTGCTTATTCTATATCATGTATCGCTGGTAACTATGCAATCCACCTTAATGCATCACCTTATATCTGTGATCACCTTAATGCATTTATTGGTTGGTTTTATCACTTTACCATTGATATATCTCATCATGTTTCATCCTTGTGAGTGATTAAGAAGATCTGAAGAGTCGACAGGCATAGGCGAAAGAAATGGTAGCTTGCTTTGAGGTGGGATCATTAGTTATAAATTACTTAAACATATAATTCATGGCCTGTAGCAGCTATTAGGGACCCTTCATAGGACATTAGGGACATTTGGAGACTTGTTAGGAACATTTGGATGCCATTAGGTATGCTCTTGTGTCATTGGGGTTACCCAGGTGCCATTAAGGTCATTGAGGTGGCATTAGGGTCAATGCAATGTTGATTAGTGCTATAGAACTAGTTTTAACTTTCCAAACTTGTGTCAGACTTAAAGTTCAATTATGACCATCAATTTTCTCAATTTATAAAGAATCTAGGTTGGTCTTGAAGAAAATGACTAAACACATCAGAATTTTTAAGATAATATCCTCACAAAACTTTTTCCTTCTTGTATTTCTGATCCGTACATGCTGAGGTGCATGACAGGGACAATAGTTTGACAGGATGAATCAGTACTGTTATGGTGGAAGCATAAGAATAAGAAAAACAGGAATGCACTACACACACAAACATACAAACATAGACAATATGTAGGAATGCAAACTGATCTTTATTCTTCTTAGTTCATGAACGCTTTGAGGAATAGGCCAATCTTTGAGGATTTTCACTTTGTCTAGATTTACATGAATACTCACAGATTCAATTACATACCCCAAATATTTGATGTTGTTCATCGCAAAGGAACATTTGTCCATGTTC